>CM035170.1:101408087-102613068 GCA_020205615.1 Panax quinquefolius | reverse complement strand
TTCCATTTTTTCTTCTCGGGAGGCGAGAATATAGCGAGTGCAGTCGGGGGTATGGAATGAAGGTTTTAGAAAGAATTGTTTAGTAGTCCTCACCATTTTGTAAAATAATGTATCAATAAATGTGATGAGGATTTATTTGAGTATAGATATTGTCTAGAAGATAATATTTGTATTCAAACTCACGCTTTTCTTGTTGTAATAATAAAGTTGTAGTTGTTTACATACCATGTATGTATTGACATTTCGGAATGGGTGATGTATACCTATTTTGGGGGCGTCAACTGGCACTATTCATCAAAAAATGCCTTTATTCATAGAAAAAAATTTCCTTTTCGTCCAAAATATCTATTGTGGATACTAGCTTTGATTGTATCCATGTTTTGATCATTCTTGAATTTTACACCACTATGATTATTTTTGAGGTATTTTTGGACATGGATAAAACAAAATCACGAATCCTTAATCCTTGTCATTTTGTTTCCTTTGGATTCGTTTCTTTAAAAATATTTTCATCATCCTCGGTCTTAAATGATGATATTATTGAATATCTTTGGCTGTAGTGCAAAGATGAATGATTTCTTGATGAATATCTTTGGCACGTAGTGCAAAGATGAGCGGGTGTTGAGATGAACATGACCCGGTGATTAATATCTTTGCCCGTAGTGCAAAGATGAGCAGTGTTTAGATGAACATAAGTGATGAATATCTTTGGCACGTAGTACAAAGATGAATATTTGATTCCGGATATATATTGATTGATGTTACGAGGATAAAATATCGACGATGAACTTTTAAATTCATATATAGAAGATAGTAGTTTGCATTCTCTACTTAACTCTTCTAATGAATTATTATTTCCATTGCGAAGATTGATTTAAAACCGGGTCGGTTGTCTATTGTATTCTATTAGATTTTTCCCTGTTGAAGACTAACGATAATTTGTTGTATATTATCTTAGTCATAATATTCTTTTCTTGGGCTAGTTGAGCTCACCCCTTTTCCTTTTGTTCCATTTTTCTTCTCGAGGAGGCGAGAATGTAGCGAGTCTTAGTCGAGGTATGGAATGAAGGTTCTAGAGAGAGTTGTTTAGTAGTCCTCACCATTTTTGTAAAATAATGTATCAATAATTATGATGGGGATTTATTTGCGTGTGAATATTGTGCAGATGGAAATATTTGTATTTAAACTCACAATTTATATGTTGTAATAATAAAGTTGTAGTTATTTACGTACCATGTATTTGGCGACTCAAAATGGGTTGGATGGAATGGACCTATTTTGGGGGCGTCCGCGATTGGTATCGAGCTTAGGGATATGATCTCTGGCGGAGATCGAGGAATAGAACTAGGAGAGAGGCGAGGTAAATCCTTCACGCTAGTGTGTCCTACCTAAGCTTATTTATTAGTTAGTTAGTATATAGGGATATTATTTGATATTTTGATTTCCTTAATTAACCCTTGTTTTATAGCGGTATTTGAGAATGTCGTGAGAATATTAATGATGGAGTAAATGAGACCGTGGAGATTCTGTCTTACCAGCGAAGAGAAGCGTGCAACAGGTGGCAATGTACCTCCTGTGAACAACATCTTTGGCGAGATGATGAGCGAGGGATGTTTAGAAGTTTTTGCGATTCATGCAAAATCGGACGAGGAGACTCGTGTTCAAAATCTGGGAGAAATGATAGCGATTCACGGGTTATCACAACAGCGATTCAAAAGTTGGGACCACGAATTTAAAGGGAAAGCCAGATCCGATCATGGCGGAAACATGGGTCAAGCAAATTACCAAGATATTCGATGTCTTGGGATGCACGAGAGAACGAAAGTTCCATTCGCTACATTTATGTTAAAAACGAAGGCATTGATTCTTGGTGGGAATCGTGAAGGGTACCCATCCGGTACCTTTCGGCATGTCGTGGGAGACATTTGAAGCGAGTTCAATGACAAGTACTTCCACGAAAGTATTCTTCATATGAAGGAAGTGGAGTTTATTAATTTGGGCGAGAATAACATGGCGGTGTCCTAATCACGAGGCAAAGTTCGCGAAGTTATCGGTTTGCACCTCATTTGGTGGAGAATGAGAGCGTATATGGCGCGGATGTTTACGAGAGGTTTGAAACCCGGCATACGTCGATATCTCATTTCTCATAAATTTTTCTCTATTCGGATGTTGTCAATGGGGCTCGATTGTTAGGCGAGATAACGAAATACGTTCAAATGAGGGACCATAACGAGGATCATACCAAAGATAGCGATCATCGGAATAACGATAACCCGGCGGAGAAAGAAGAATACTGAGACAAAGGTGGTAACCACTCTGGTGGTAATCATGGCCATAAAAATAGAAGAAAGCAAGTCGGGAGGAGATTTTAAAAGAGGAGATTCAACAATGACCATGTGAAGGCGTCGGCGGTTGATGTGGCGGTTGGTTCGAGGAGGAGAAAGACCATCGGTCGTATGTTACAAATGCGGGAAAGAGGGACATATCACCAAAGCGCCCTAGCAAGTTTAAGGTATGCTATAATTGTGGAAAAGAAGGACATATTGCTCGAGATTATGCAGTATCGAAACCCGATCCAATGGAATGGTGACTCAAAAAGGATGTCGAGAGAAAAAGTCAAAGTCAGCGGTTCTCGGAAGGCGTTTGTCGTGGCCGGTCAAAATCACGAGAACCCAAATGAAGTTATACGGGTTAGTTAATTATAAATTATTGCGAAGTTTATACCTTACTAGATACCGGTTCTACCCATTCTTTTATCTCTCTTGCTTGCGCTCAGCGTTTGAACTTGACTACGGAGAAATTAGACTTTGACTTTATTTATGGAGACTCAGTTGGGAAAACATTCATTACATCCAGTTGTTTAGAAATCTTGCTTGATTCGAGTTGGCACTATCACATTTACTGTTAACCTTATTTCTATAGAGATATTTGCTTTTGATGTGATTTTAAGGTTAACTACTCATCATGTAGAAATTGATTACTTTTCGTAAGGTTGTTAGTTTTCATATTCCTAAGCAACCTGTTATTCGAATTCAAGCAATCAAACCATTGTAGTCAAACATTTTCATATCAAGCCATGAAGTCATTCGTTTATTACGGATGTCAAGTTCTTAGTCTATGTTATGGATTTGAATAAAGACACGTCAGATTTGAATAATATTCTGTTGTTATTAATTTTTCTGGCGTATTTCTGAAGAATTTCTTGGCTTACTCCCAAAGATCGATATTAAATTTTGTATCGACTTTGAACCCGGTACAAAACTCATTTCTAAAATCTCATATCGAATGGCTCTATTGAACTTGAGGAGTTAAAAAATTCAACTATAGAATTTGGTACGAGCCTTTATCGGTGACTTCCTTTGTGGAATGCACCAAAGCCGGACTCTCCGTAGGGGGACACCATATTCGATGCGATAGTAAAGCGATAGGTGTCATTGTAACGTCTTATCAAGGTTGGGATATGAATCATAGTTGAGAACAACCTAAGTCGATAATCGAAATCGTAGCTTTGAGGCTTAGTTGGTTATTATCGGAGATTCGTTGAAGGATGTTCTCGAATCGCTATTCCATTCTTGGTGACTCGTAGAGATACAAAATTGAATGGAGCAAGGAATGTGGGAAGAGCTTGAAGAACTCAAGAGGAGACCCATTTCAAAGACATGTTACGACCATGCCATCTGGAAAAGTAAGCGTGGTAGGTGGCGTGTTGAGTAGAAGATCGTATAACAATCTGAGTACGATATTGTCAAAGACTAATTTCAGTATAATTTATAAATAATAGAGATGGAGATGAAAACTCTAGGTACCCACGTGATGATATCTGAGTATAATCGACTTTAATCGATAAAGTTAAAGTTATTCAAGCTTACTGGCGCGAGGTGATGAATTTGAAGAAGGAGGTGCGAAGTTGTTATTTCAAAAGCGAGAATCGGTGAGGTGAGGAAAGCTCAAACCTTCGATTTATTAATCCATTTGAAATTCTCGATCGAATAGGAACCGTGGCCTATAGACTCGTTTTACCGCCAAGTATGGACGCGTGTTCAAAATGTTTTTCACGTATCGATGTTACGTAAATATGTGGACGACCGAACCACGTCGTTGAGTTAGAGCCGGACGAGATAATAGAAGACTTAACGTGACGAGGAGGTACTGTCAAGATCTTAGATAGGAGAGAACATATCCTATGTCTTGAGGTTATACCACAAGTTAAGGTTTTGTGGAGAAACCATGCTTTATTGAGGAAATGACACGGGAGTTGGAAGCGGAAATGAAAGCGAGGTATTCTCATCTTTTGAAACACCGGTGCACGTCACGTCAATTTTGAGGACGAAATTTCATAAGGAGGGAGGTTGTAAGACCCCAAATTATTAATAAATGAAATTTAGTTTCCTCTATTTATTATTTTGAAATAGTAAGGGTTGATTTAATTAATGTGGATAGTTATGGGTAAAAATCATAAATATTTGAATAAGCAAGTGGTTATAAAATATTCATTATTGTCGGGGAATATTCGTTTGATGTCGTGAAATATTCGTCTTTGTCGGGGAATATTAAATGCAATGACAGTGCGATCTTTTGTGGGCCCCATAACTTGAAAAGCGATTGGATGAAGAAAGCGACAAATATAAGTTGTTTATAAATAACGGCATAGTTATTCAGTTATTATCTTGTTGGAATACCGGTGGTTAAAACACACTAATCTACGCGTTGTTGAACATTAAGACATTGCGGTATTGCACCAATTATTGATTTGCACGTGAAGGCACTACTCAATAATTATTACGATAATTCTTTATTCGATATTTTATTTTATTGATTCAATAATTGTTGCATTGATATTTTATATTCTTTTTGTTGTTTGATAAATTGTCATTACACGGTATTTTCCATTATCAGAGCAATAATTCATATTATCGAATAATATTATTGGATAACATTATTAGCAATGTCTAGAAAGTTACATACAGGAGAGGTTTGATCACTAATTACTTGTGCCATGATGAGAGAGATCCTTATTGGAAAGCCCCTCTTTCTGGGAGCGGCACGGTTGCAAGATCTTGTGATTCTATAATATTATTTGTGAATAATTAATTATTGATTTATATGATGAGAAAATATATTAATTTTATGTGGATATAGATGGAGAAAATTTTAATGTGACAATTGTTGAAAATTAATATTTTATCTTTTTACGATAAAATAATTCATTTAAATATATTATTTTAATAATATATTACTTGGTGATATTTTATAATGAATGTGGGATATATGAGTATATGAGGAGGAAGAGTATTTTTGTGGTATTAAATGTTTAACACATATTTTGTGTGTTGGTGGACACAATTATTAATAGAAATTTGATTATAGCTTTGTAAAATCGCTTGATTTATGGATTTTGGTCAATTTACATTTGGAATTTGGAAAAACTTTCTTCGCAAAGTTGTAGAGAATTGAATTTTCTATAAAAAACGCGAGATTCAAATTTTACGATAAAAGGGCTATTTATTATGAATTATTGAAGTTCGAAGTTAAAATAATTGATTTTGGAAGTTTAAAATATTTTTAATTACAAAAACATTTTTTTCATTTTGAAACTCATTTAACATGTGATTAGGAGGCTGAATTCAGATTGTTAGTGTGCGTATGAAGTTGTTGAAAAATTATAATATATTATATTAAATTTTTTGCTTTGGTGTTCTAAGCATTTTCTATAAATAGGGTCTTGGGTTAGAATTGAAAATCATCATACCCTAAAGCTGAAGTTTTCTCTCTATATTATCGAGCGTATTCTTGTGAGTATTTTGAGTATACTTTGAGTATTGCTATCTCTGACGGTGCTGAGTTCAAGTCATAGACTATATCCAGGTGTTTCAACTAAATCTTGTCTTTCGAGGTAAGGGGATATTTTTTTTGTAATGATATTATTTCTTCAATATCATTTTCTTTGAAATATTGATCTGAAGTTTTTATCAAATTTGGAATTTTTGATGTGAGATTTACTATTCACGTATCTCAGACGAGTTTATTCACGATACTGATGTATTTTTATTCAATTTGAATCTGACTATTCATCGAAAAATGAAAAATTTCCTTTTCGTCCAAAATATCTATTGTGGATACTAGCTTTGATTGTATCCATGTTTTGATCATTCTTGAATTTTACACCACTATGATTATTTTTGAGGTATTTTTGGACATGGATAAAACAAAGTACGAATCCTTAATCCTTGTCATTTTGTTTCACTGGATTCGTTTCTTTAAAAATATTTTTCATCATCCTCAGTCTTAAATGATGATATTATTGAATATCTTTGGCCTGTAGTGCAAAGATGAATGATTTCTGATGAATATCTTTGGCCCGTAGTGCAAAGATGAACGGGTGTTGAGATGAACATGACCAACTGATTAATATCTTTGGCCCGTAGTGCAAAGATGAGCAGTGTTTAGATGAAACATGACCCGGTGATGAATATCTTTTGGCACGTAGTACAAAGATGAATATTTGATTCGGATATATATTGATTGATGTTACTGAGGATAAAATATCGACGATGAACTTTTAAATTCATATATAGAAGATAGTAGTTTGCATTCTCTACTTAACTCTTCTAATGAATTATTATTTCCATTGCGAAGATTGATTTAAAACCCGGTTGTCTATTGTATTCTATTAGATTTTTCTGTTGAAGACTAACGATAATTTGTTGTATATTATCTTAGTCATAATATTCTTTTCTTGGGCTAGTAGAGCTCACCCTTTTCCTTTTTGTTCCATTTTTTTCTCGGAGGAGGCGAGAATGTAGCGAAATACTAGTCGGGAGTATGGAATGAAAGGTTAGAGAGAGAGTTGTTTAGTAGTCCTCACCATTTTGTAAAATAATGTATCAATAATTATGATGGGAATTTATTTGCGTGTGAATATTGTCTAGATGGCAATATTTGTATTTAAACTCACAGTTTATATGTTGTAATAATAAAGTTGTAGTTATTTCTGTACCATGTATTTGGCGACTCAAAATGGGTTGGATGGAATGGACCTATTTTGGGGGCGTCACAACATTAATCAAATCAACCCTTACTATTTCAAAATAATGAATAGAGGAAATTAAATTTTATTTATTAATAATTTGGGGTCTTACATCATCGACGAAGGCTTAGATGGACTAAGGCCACGTGGCATGCTTATCATCGACCGAATATCCTCGACAGACTATATATATTCGATCGGATATATATTAACCCCGACTGAATATTCGGTCAAGGATAAGTCCGTCGAGGTTAAGTATCCCCGACCAAAAGATCGACGTTCGACTTGCTTATATACGACCGAATTTCCAACGGAATGTTCCGTCGAAAATAACTCTTTTTGTTGTAGTGAGGTTTGTATCAGTTAATTGTAACTAATATCTTAGTAAACACGAGTTGCACAGAAACACATTAACAGTAAATCTATTAATCATGTTTAGATAAAAACAAACTCATCGATCTCATTAGCATTAATTAACTCTTATTCTTGTACATGGATCCAATACATTTTATCACAATGCTCACATACCATTGAATTTATACTCCCCAGTCTCAATTTGCAGGAAATGAAGTCCACACCAGCATGCAGCAAATGAACAAACCCTTGCAATGCTGTAGTCAAGAGAAATACAACCGGACCGGAGTGTTTAACCGGACAGTTAAAACTCCTTCAAAACCCCCATCAATCATACCCTTAATCGGGTTTATCACATGAACTGTATCCCTCGAAAGATCCCGAAAAGGGTAATTTCCACTCTCAACACAATACATCAAATAATTTATGAACCACCTAGTCATTTTCATCGTCAAGAATTGCCTCGTCTCCTTATAATTGTTACTGTCCGTTATGGTGATATTATAGTACCCCTCAACAAAGAACTTCATTTCCACAACAAAAGTATTATGATTCATTTTAATTTCTTCGACGGTCGTGCAAAAGAATCGTGTCGTCAGACAGAGAAGGCGATGGTGGCTTCCAAAGGAATCTCACAGCCCCTCACAACCATAAAATTGTCCACAATTTTATGATACGCTTTTTTCATGGAATCATCACAGAACATGAACGAATCGTTGTCTGTGCTTAACAGCTCATGAATGAACACTCTGTATTTAACATCGAAGATTTTTCCCAACCCAAGTTTTGTGTATTTGAAAGTAAGAGCTTTAAGAGCTTTCCAAACATAGTTGAAGTAAAACGAAAAAATATCCATCACTACAAAAATTGCACTTACCAATGTAGATAGCTGGTCGAACCCTTTAGCTTGCAACACCAAGGGGCAAATAGCTAGAACTCGCATAAGGTTATCGTTCAAGAGTTCGGAACTCGTGTTGTCAAAAATACAGTACTCCTCACAAGTCTTCATGGTTCCTCCCATGAGAACGTACTTCAATTTGGCTTCTGGCTTTACTGCTTTGACCAGATGGAATTTCCCCATCAGAACAATATCCTGAGTCACCAGCAGGTGATTTTTCGCAAAATGAAGGAACTTGAGGGGTTTTCCTATTTCGAAAGATGCACAGAATCTGTACTTCTTGTTGCTGAGCTCGAACCTCATGTCGTAATTTTTTTCAATGGATAATTTATGGGTTTCTTTTTCTTTTGTAGTGTCGTAATCCTGCCAATCACCGCCGGTTTCTCTGCTGTTGCCATCTAAGAGTAGGAATTTTCGGCGTTTGAACCAGGTACGATCATAGCCATGCCACAGCATGCTAATGGTAATGAAGGGTATGCGAAAGAACTTGGCATTCCTAAGGAAAGTCCACAAACTGTAGGCAGCTTGCAGCCAGAGAACCCAAGGTGGAACCACAAAAGACATCTATATTTTCTGCATCAACAAAAACTATATGATTGAGCTACTATATATAAGTAATAATCCTCGCGATTTCTATATTTCTTTCTTGTTGTGAAGAATATGTATAATATATATGCTTGATTTTGTTCTATGCTTGTTTAGTGGTTTTCCTTCGCATTGTTTAAAGTATTTCTTTTTTCTCTTATATTCAAAATTAAAGCAATTTATTTGTCATTTATAATAAATTTTGAATAGGAATATATATTGCATACCATAATAATTAATTATTACCCTAATAATTTTGGCCAGAAGAAATTTATTACTACTTAATAGGCCTACTAAACCGAGGATTGCAATCATTTTGTGTCTTTATATGAGTAATTGTTATAGATGAGGAATTGAAATTGAGTAGAATTGTGCCCTTGCTTTAGTTTATTCCTGTTGAGTAGGGTAAATATTGTATTTCTGGAGCATTCGTTTTGCTTTACTTTAATCGAGCAAATAGAATTGTATAGTCACTTTCGCTTTCTTCAGTGGAGGAAATAGACTTGTGCCGCGGGTAAAGGATCAAAATCCTAAGCAAATCACTCTCTAAATTTCAAAAATGGTCAATTTGACCATTGTTGAACGTGGAGTTGTTTTAACATGTAAGAACCCGTTTTAGTAGTTGAATATTTTAAGTCCAAAATTTCTAATTATTTTTAATTTACAACTCTTAAGAAAAGTGTTAGGATATGATTCAACATCTTTTTTTTAAAGGAAATTTTGTTCAATATCATTAAGAAATCATACCTAATGACGAGTCCTAATCCTATACGGAAAGGACTCTAATCATTACGTAAGCATTCATATTATTTTACAGAACTAAAGCATTAAGCCACCATTGTTAAAACATTATTCAGCTTGTACTTATTCTCACACATGAACCATCTCCCGACGGCCCAAACCGTCAAGTTTTTGGTATGCCTTCATTTCTGTGGACGTTTATTGATTAAAACGCGTGAACAAATCTTGACGTTAATTAACAACCACAAAAGTCAATAATTTTTTTTTTATCTTGAGACAGAGGGAGCAGTATTAATTTTCTTTATCACATATAGTTAACAACTCATCATACAAACAAAAGATGACTCAAAGAAAATAAATAAAAAATAATGTGTCAAATTATAATTAATTATATTTCACCATACATATAGGTGGAATATAATTACTAAGAAAAATTAATATTCTTTAAAGGGGCACTTTACCTAAATATTACTGTACTAACAAAAAGTTACAAAAATTAAGAGGGTCACTTTACGTAAATGCTTCTATACTAATAAAAAAAATTACAAAAATCAACGGGGGGACACTTGCCCCTTGACTTGGTTTGCATTCGCATATATCGTGCAAATAGCCCTCATGATTTTTATATTTCTTTCTTTCTTAATTTTGTTTTTGTTTTTGTTTTTTAGAATTGTTTGCAAATGTGTTTTATCTTATGAACATATCAAATGAGTTGTTTTATAACACGTGCAGATTTAAAAATATACAGATTAGCTGCAGCTGAGTGATGATCTGAGGGATTTAGAACTCGCGGTAAAGAGGGAATTTCAAGTGGAGCGGAGGGAAGCCACTGCAATTACAAGCGCTGAATGATGCTCATTCCCTTCCGTCCTTTTTAATTGACATTTTAAAAGAAAATAAATAAAAAAACAATTATTACTTTTTCTACTTAATTAAAATAAATATAAAATCTCAATTTTACCTTTCAAAATTTATCAGAAAAGATGAAAGAGAAACAAATTAATATTTAATATATGATAATATTGTAAACTCTAATTTGGAGAGAAAAGAAAAGAAAGTGAAGAAAAATAAAAAGAAGTGGCGTCTCGAGTATTTTTATATAATAAAAAGGAAAAGAAAAGTGAAGGAAAATGGTGTTTTGGAGATTTAGTTAAGAAATAAAATAAAAGAAAAGAAAAAAGCTAAGGAAAGTAAGTGCATTTTGTGTAAAAAAAATTCGAGAAAAAACCTAGAGAAAAGAAAAGAAAATTTTCTATTTTCTTTAACTTCTTTTTTTTTTCTTTTTTATAACTAAAAAATTCACCGACACTAGGTAAGTCATTAATGTTTTCTTGAAATTTACACATGATAAATAAAAAAAAGGACAGATTTCACTATCTAAGATAACATATAAAAATAAATATTATATACACAAACTCTACACAAATTATTAATTATCGGGCGGCAAGCTGTTCATGTGCAAACTCTTTCATGAAAAAATGGAGAAGATAGATGACATTAGGCCAGTGTTGTGTGTAATAATACTCTGTATTGGCAATTTTCCATCTCATTCCCAATTACATGTCATCATGTATTTAATTTGTCAAGTGTATTTTATTAATTTATTACACTCCCATTTTATGGATGAATAAAGATCATCCTATATATATCAATCAATACATAAAATGTGAGATACGTAATGGATTCCCCCTCTTCCAGAATTTCTAGGGAAATCTAAAATATGAAGTTCTTAAATTAATTTGGGTATAAATCCAATAGAGTGAAGCTTGAGATTCCATGTGCTTTTGTGATTAGTTTTGGTCGTGATGTTGGGAGTGCAATTGTGGTTATTTATTATGGATGTGGAGATATATATATCTGGAGGCTGTTACACTCTGTTTCTGAGAAAAGAAAAGAATAGAAAATTTAAATTAGAACAGAAAAGAAAAGAATAGAAAATTTAAAATTTTTATTTGGGTTGTTTCTGAGTTTTTAATAGAAAATAATAGAAAATTTAAAATTGAGGACATGAGTTGTAATTTAAAATTTATTATATTAAAAGTTGAGGATAATATGAGAATTATAAAATATTACTTATTCCAATTTCTTTTTAAATTCAAATCGGGACCAATTTTGGATGGAAAACTTTTTGAGAGAAAAGTGACTAAGTTTTCTATCCATTTCTTTTGTTTTCCGTTTATTAAAAAACTAGAAACATAAAATTGAAAAGAAAACTTTAATTTTTTTCATTTTTTCTTCTCTTTTTTCGTCATTTTAAACTCAAAAACAGAGCGTAAAAGATGAATGTTGTGGTTTACGGCGGAGAAAGAAAATAAAACAATTGATGAATAATAGAGAAGAGAGAGAAAGTTTTAGTTAATTGGATGGCTGATGTGGAAATTATGTGGCATAAAATTTTAATTTAATAATGCGTACGTGGCACTATCTTGACCCTTAATTTATAAAGAAGGGACTTTAAATTACCCTAAAAATTCCAGAGGAGCTGGATCTGATGAGATGCGGAATAGAAGTCAGAGAGCGGATCTGAATTCAAAATCTCGTTTACCGGGGTTCTTATCTCTCCACAATCTTTAATTTGAACTAATAGAATTTGATCACAAGAATTTGAAAGTAATTGGGGCATATGGATGCATGTTAGGATATAATGTCGGTTCAAATAAATGGAGACGGTTCATTTTATGATTCAGATTTAAAATAATCTCTTATTTTTGTCAGTATGATATCACATTTTAACACATTTTAAATTTGAATCATGAAATGACCATACCATACAAGGATTGACCATATGGCATCAAGATCAAGAGATTACATTCTAAAGCCCAAGGTGCTTTAGAGCTTTTTAGGCCCAAAAATTTTTAAGTAGCTTAAATATTCTCTTCCTTTTATTACTTAAATAAAATACTTAAATATTAAAGCAAATAATCAATCTGTAATATTCTACATATATTGATTATTGTAATATTCTACATATTTAAAGCATATAATTTGTACAAAATAATTTAATTATTATGTGGGGTTTCATCATCAGATTCAGTTTTTTGGGTTTTTTTAATTGTTTGGGAGTAGTGTTAGACTCTTAATAAAGGAGGCCCTATTTGGTAATTATTTTTTTAACCTAGTGATAATGCGATATCTAAATGATGCTTTGGAAATATTGAAATAGTCGGTTATTATATTTGATATTCTTTCGTATTAATGCTCTTTTGTTCAGGAAAAGTTCTTCCTTTTTTACGCTGTCTTAATGCTTGATTCATAAAAGTTTTTTTATTGTTGTCCCGCTTTTAAGTCTTCTTCAAAACTAAAGGTAACATGTATGATGATACACATACACATGACAGGCAACTCATGCATGCATCATGCATGAATGCCCTTAGTAATTAATAGACCTAGGCAACTTAACTTGGTCTAGGTTTCATTTAAGAACAAATGAGAACTTAATTTCTACTTGATCTCTCAAATGGCTGTTTCCATGCATAGTATATATCCATTTCTTAGTTCTTCTTATTTTCTTAGTTGCCTTACCTAGCTATCCCTATTTCCCATTCGAAACAACCTAATTTTTTATATATATATATATATATATATATATATATATATATATATATAATACATTTCTGATTATAAAAATGGGAGCAATTCAGTGAAGAAATACAAAAATGGATTCTAATTAATTTCTTGGTAAACAGTATAGTCCACATACACGTATCGATGTATCTTATAATTGATCACATCTAGTAAAAAACAAAGCCATCTCATTAGCACTATTAATGAAGAAATTATGGCCTAGTCAAGAGAAATACAACCGGACCGGATTTTTTAACCGGACAGTTAAAACCCATTCAAAAACCCCATCAATCACAGCCTTAATCGGGTTTATCACATGAACTGTATCCCTCGACAGATCCCGAAAAGAGTAATTTCCACTCTCAACACAATACATAAAATAATTTATGATCCGCCTCGTCATTTTCTTCGACAAGAATTGCCTCGTCTCCTTATAATTGTTACTGTCCGTTATGGTGATATTATAGTACCCCTCAGCAGCAACTTCAGTTTCCACAACAAAAGTATTATGATTCATTTTAATTTCTTGACGGTCAGGCAAATCGCCGTCGTCAGACAGAAGGGCAGTGGTGGCTTCCAAAGGAATCTCACAGCCCCTCACAACCATAAAATTGTCCACAATTTTATGATATGCTTTTTTCATGGAATCATCACAGAACATGAACGAATCACTGCCTGTGCTCAACAGCTCATGAATGAACACTCTGTATTTAACATCGAAGATTTTCCCCAACACAAGTTTTGTGTATTTGAAAGTAAGAGCATTAAGAGCTTTCCAAACATAGTTGAAGTAGAAGGAAAAAATATCCATCACTACAAAAAATTGCACTTACCAATGTAGACAGCTGATTGAACCCTTTAGCTTGCAACACCAAGGGGCAAATGGCCAGAGCTCGCATAAAGTTATTGTTCAAGAGTTCGGAGCTCGTGTTGTCAATAATGCAGTACTTCTCACAAGTCTTCATGGTTCCTCCCATGAGAACGTACTTCAATTTGGCCTCTGGCTTTACTGCTTTGACCACATGGAATTTCCCCATCAGAACAATATCCTGAGTCACCAGCAGGTGATTTTTCGCAAAATGAAGGAACTTGAGGGGTTTTCCTGTTTCGAAAGATGCACAGAATCTGTACTTCTTGTTGTTGAGCTCGAACCTCATGTCGTAATTTTTTTCAATGGAGAATTTATGAGTTTCTTTTTCTTCTGTAGAGTCGTAATCCTGCCAATCACCGCCGGTTTCTCTGCTGTTGCCATCTAAGAGTAGGAATTTTCGGCGTTTGAACCAGGTACGGTCATAGCCATGCCACAACATGCTAATGGTAATGAAGGGTATGCGAAAGAACTTGGCATTCCTAAGGAAAGTCCACATACTGTAGGCAGCTTGCAGCCAGAGAACCCAAGGTGGCACCACAAAAGACATCTATATTTTCCGCAACAACAAAAACTATATGATTGAACTACTAACCCTCGTGATTTCTGTATTTCTTTCTTGTTAATTGTTATGAAGAATATGTATTATATATATATGCTTGATTTTTTTCTTTGCTTGTCAATTGGTTTTCCTTAGCTTTATTTAAATTATTTCTTTTTCTCTTATATTCAAAATTGATGCAATTTATTTGTCATTTACAATAAATTTTGAATAGGATATATATATATATATATATTGCAATACTGTAATAATTTTTATTGGAAAAAATTTATTATGACCAGAAAAAAATTGTTACTACTTAATAGGCGTACTAAACCGAGGATTGCAATCATTTTGTCTTTATATATTGTTATAGATGAGGAATTGAAATGGAGTAGAATTGTGCCTTTGTTTTTGTTTATTCCCGTTGTGTAGGGTAAATATTTTATTTCCGCAGCACTCGCTTCGCTTTGCTTTACTTTACTTTAATCAAAATATCTGCAGCACTCGCTTTGCTTTACTTTACTTTAATCGAGCAAATAGAATTGTATAGTCACTTTTGCTTTCTTCAGTGGAGAAAATAGACTTGTGCTGCGGGTAAAGGATCAAAATCCTAAGCAAAGCACTGTCTAAATAGACAACTAAACTAATGCTAAGGCTTAATTAAGCACCTTTTTAAAAAAAATAACTTTGCCGACAATTGCATAGATGATGTGTTTTAGCTTATGAGTATAATATATATATGGTAATGATTCATATATAGCATGTATTTGCTATGAATTCTTATTGGTCAATCACCATCTATATATACCGTTGAAAATAAGAAGTAATGATCATCTGCCAGAGAGAACCGAAGAAGCACATAAACAGACACGGGATGAAGTAAATCACATAGATACGTTGACAGTTCATTTCTTAAAAAACTAAGATATTATACATTGGGGGGATACTCTTAAATATCATTAAATTTTCTACATATGCCAATGCCCCAAGTTGGTCGTTTATGATACTTTGTTTGATACTCAAACTAATTTGCTTTTTTAAATGAATTCTTTACGTTCGTAAAAAAGAAAGTCATATTATAACATCCACAGTTTATATATCACACTGTGACTAGTTTACAAGAAGTGTAAGATATATTAGATATGTATCCGAATTCAAAAATGAAGAACTTCATTTCGAATTATATTGCTTCCACTAGTTTCGACCAAGTATCAGTGTTCTTATTGGTATCTTGGTTGTCTTGTTATTTAAACAGCCACTTCACAAGTATACATCCAGATTACCAGAAAGCATAATCACGTGCTATTTGTTTTGTAGCAAATCAAGCAAACAAGGGCAAGTTATGATAAAAGTGGAGATCATGGTTCTATCAAGGATAGTGTACTTTGCAGTCAAGTTTGCTCTAAAGTCTAAACATTTGAATGATTTGAACAAAACTTTTCTTAATTGCTCTTATGTTGTACAACACATCATTCCATGTAAAGCATGAGGGAATTCTGTGTCTTCATACTCCATCTTTTTACCTAAACAAAATATTGTTTATTTGACGTGACCTGTAGCCTCAATCTGCATTAGATCTTGCTTTTCCAACCAACAAGTAGATTATAATTGGGACTTATTTGGGAAATACAAATGTTTGAGCAAAAAAATTTAAATAGATTCATCATTGATTTGATGAAGTACAAATGTTATATGAAGAATGACATTACCATATTCAATGGAATCTTACTCGATAGTAATGGGAATTCTAACACTAAACTTCTTTAATCAACATACATATGGCAAAGGCAAACAATTACCAGATAAAAATTAACTCACCTATGAATCGGAGACGAATAACCTTTTTTTCTTCAACAGCATAGGTACATCTCAGGTAGTTTGAAAAGAACAATTAATCTATATTAGAAATGTGGTCCTCTTTTGTTCTTATTGAGAAGGACTCGATAAATAACAAATATTGCAAGATGGGAGGAAACGGTGGAGGTGGGAAAGACGAACAAAAACCCAAACAAGAACTGATTAAGAATTTAAAATGCAATACCTGGTCTCAGATCCCTTTTCCTTTGCTCAAGATGGTGTTTAAATTGAGATAAAAGTTCTCACATATTCTTTGCTATAGAAGTTACAGAAACACATCTTCAAGTCAAGCATGCTAATAAGTAATCAGAAGACTGCAGCAGTAGAAGTAAAAGACAGCCAACAGTTTTCAATCACAATATATTTCTTTCTTCAACTTTTCCCAAATTTCAGGGCCTCTAGAATGATGATTTACATACTGCCTTATGAATATTACATCTGAGCATGCAATAATAGTACTCAAAGCTAGATTGGGATCCACTGTTCCTTGGTCTATGAGCCAATTATACATTGAAAATCTAAGGTTGACTCTCGGAATTGTATAGGATATATATGCTGGGAATACTACCAAAGTAGACACAGGATAGCCTAGACCATTTACAAGAAAATCGATTTTCATTTCAAGCACAACCTTGGTCATATTAAGAATTTGAGGAGCTACTTTAAGCATTTCTAATACATCCTGGCGGTCTAAACCAGCGTCCACCAAAAAATCGAATCTCTCCTGAAGTTCCCCTGCTTTGTCTCGAAAATCCTTCGGAGCATTTCTCATTTCATTTGAGTTCTCGACAAATCCCAAGTCCAACAAAAATTTAGTCCTCTTTGTCAGCGAGTCGTCTTCCTCTGCCTTCAACTGTTTAACTCTCGATCCAAGAAATGAAGAGTACTCACTAGGGATCAAACCCACGCTCTCAAAAAAGGGTTCAAATTCATTAATGGGATGGTAACGCAGAAACCGGGTTATTGACCATCCAATATTCTCTTCAGCCTCAAATTTTTTCAATAACTTATCAAGAAATCGTGGTGAATTTTGACTCATATTTTCTGCATCCATGAACTGTAAACTCCTAGTGGAATGCAGGTACTCTAATAAAGCACCCTGAGCTTCTTTCCTGCCTGCAAGTGATACTTTAGCCGATATATCATCCATAATTTCACCATTTTCAGATTCAACAACTCTTTTCCTACCATAGAATCTAGGGTTTTGGCTAATGTGGCGTGATCCATTTGCCCAAAGAGGGATCTTTGATGATCCAAGACTGTTTTCCATAAAATTAAAAAAACCCATTTGAGAATATATGGTAATTTATATTTCTGAGTTTTTAGTTTATATTTATATCTTGAAGCTCCTAATTCAGTGCTTACCTTAAAGCTCTGAAGAGGTTTTAGGCCTTGGTATTCGAGGAGAAAGCCAGAGAGCTACAACTGTTGATGTCCTTCAGATGATGCTAATTCGGTGGCGGCCATCAGAGGAGCCAAATTTTTCCAAAGGTGTTTAGGGAACGACAAAGGTTTTTGGTGGGGGTAATATGGTATCTTAGACGCAAGACACTATTCTTTTCCATTTTTTCAATGATACCTTCCTGATCCTGCCGCATAAATTGGTCAAATAATGTTGTATTTTGTTCGAATAAATGACCAAAATCAATTCTACAAAGATAAAAATACAAGGGTTCCATCTCAAGAATATATATATATATATATATATATATATTAGGATCTTAAGCTTCATTTCTTATCCATTCTCATCTCGAAACCTCACCCTTTTAGCGATGGATCATCCGACGATTCGATTAAATAGAATAAATAAATCTATACTTTTTAAGAACTGACAACATATAAGATATTAAAAAGTATTTACTGACGGATAAAGATCGTTAAAAAGTATACGACACTATTGTATAATTAATTAAAATCATTAAAGGGGTGAGTAGAATATGAGGATGGATATGAAAAATATATATATATATATATATATTTATACACACACTAATGTTTCATCACAAGAAAAAAAGAATTCCTAATTTTTATATTTTAAATAAATTTTAACTCTTTTATTTTAAAATAAAAAGAGTACTTAAATATGTGTTTCCTTTCTATACTTTCTAGTTGTTTTGTCCAGGCATAATTTTTTCCTTTCTCGAAATAATAATTTTATAGATTATAATTGACATAATACTTTAATACTAATTTTTATTTTCAAAACTAAAATTTACTATAAATGATCAATCATTTAATAATTATATAAACTTGTTTTTATATAATTTTAGTATTTCTATTTTCAAACAAACAACTATTGTTCAAAGTACATTTAAAAAAAATATATTCTTCAATTTTATGCATTAAATTATTATTATTATTATTATTATTATTATTATTATTATTATTATTTAAGATTAACTCACAACGATGAGATCTGAATTTACAAACTTTGCTATGCAAAGTTGCCATCGCATAAGATCAATTCACTTCATCTAATAGCAATCTACATTAGTTTGACAACTCAACAATAAGCTCTAGAATTAGAGTCGAAAACACATCTACAACTCTGAAAAATTGAAATTTAGCTCAAATTTGGCACTCAACACAAGTATATGACCAATTCAAAGACTTAAAATAGTTGATATCCAAGATTGGTATTTGTGTGTACGAATGCACTCAATTGTTTTCATTTGACAGTAATAGCTAGTAGATACATTGTTTTATTCTTTTTTATCCAAGATTATGAAAAGGGTTCTTGATTAAGTTGTGGGAAATGAACTTTGTTGGAAATCCCTGCATCACTGCTACTAAATTTAACCCCCCAAAAGAGGTTAATGGCATGAGTTTTAAATTTGGATCACTCTGCCTGTAAGGTTAAAAAAAAGGAAAAATAAAAGGGTACCATGCTTGTAGGCTATAGCAGCCTAACTAATCTTAGATGAGAATTGGGAATTTTCAGAACACAGTCTTGTTTACTTTTTGTTGCTGGTCAAACATCAGTTTCAGCTGCTTCCCTTGTTCTTCAATCCTCAACTGTAGATTTCGCTGAATCTGATTCAAGAAAATGCAATTGTCATACAAAAATCTACAATTCTGATTGCTAGTAATGCTCCATTTAAACTAACTGAATGTATACCTCTAATTGCTCATGGAGACGCCTCTGGACGTCTAGTTGCAGTTGCAGCGCCTCCTTCAGTTGCATGCCACTGCGCAAGGCTCGTCCAAACATAGATCAAATAAGAAACAAAACAATGGCAACCGAATGCTAATATATTATTGTGTGAATAATAAGTCGCAAAGTCAAAAGTATAATCAAAGCTATATATAAAATTGAATAACAAGATTTACGGCTTGATGTCAATCTGTTCTACATCGTTCATGCTAGTCCTTTTATCAGGTTTTCCTGCAATGAATGAACAAATGGAAGTTTGAGAATGTATTTTAATGGATTTAGAGGAAACATCAATTTCAAGTGTTGCTAAATCCATATTCTAAAGAATATCTTTCTATTGGCCACCCTTAGCATCTGAGAATCCGAAATAACAATTTCACTCAAAAATTATTGGAACACATTTAATAAAGATTTACCTTCGGCAGAGTCTGGCATGTACTTTGCAATTCGATATTTCTATAAAACAAATGGTTAACAAAATGCAAACCATTAGTTCTAATTTCAATACAGAGAACACCAGATAGACCTCAAAAGACAAACTTCTTTAGATGACATTAGAACCTGCAAATGGCTTTTCACATGATAAATAGTTATTCCCTCGGAGTCCATCAGCCTCAGTATGGCCTTTGGCGTCGCCTCTATTATTGATCAACATAAAAACCAACCAAATATCAATAGCGATTTCTTCAAAGTAAGAGAAGGGTCAATTCATATCGAATAAATTCCCTTACGTACTTTCAGCACCACCAAGGCGAGTTACACACTTGACGAACCGATCATGCAGATCTTGACTCCATCTAATTCGCGTTTTACTAGACATAACAGATGACCCTGAAGGAGCTGCAGCATTACTACTAGTTCTTGCCAATTGCTTCATATGTTCAAGTGGATAAGCATATGAATTGCTCGAGAGCTGTATGGATATAAGCAGCCTCGATCATAACAATTTTTCATCATATGCAACAATGTTAAACATATCAAACACAAATTGTAAAAAGACTTACAGTAAGATCACTATTTCCATCAAAAGGAATTGAAACTTGTCTCTTATTATCGAGAGTATCGTAATCCCCTAGCAACTTTCTTTTTAGCTGCAAAATCCTCTCTTTTTCCGAGTATATATTGCTACAAGTGTTAGTTTTTGCAGCTGATTGAAAGGACACAAAGTTTGGGCTGGCTAGTTCTAATGATTGATCAGTATAAAAGCCATCCCCGGATAAGGATTGCAGCTGATAGGGGGGAATTTGAGCATCGTAATTCTTGGAAATTTCAGGGCTCAAAGGGGGATTACTAGCAACTTGATAATCATATTGAGGAAAACCCATAAATCTTTCAGTTGCATAAAAAACAGAACCTGATGATCCGATACTGCTGGATGAATGATCATGAATCAAACTTTGCTGTTCTGACCCTCCTTCAAAAATTCCCATCTTCTGTGCACTAATTTGTTGGGAGAAACGCTTCGCGTATTCAAAATTGTGGTCATTTCCCAAAACATGATTTTGTTGAAGCCTTTCTTCGCAACCAATCTTCTTGATGTTCATTTACCAAATGATCCCCCAGCCCAAAATAAAACTACCAAATTGAATTTGGTTAAACTTTCTTCACTGCAACAGCCTAACTGTACCAAAATTTCAAGATTTTGTGATTGAAATAAATAATTAGACGCGCAAAGCACACGCAGAATCAAAGCAACAAAAGGAAGATGCAGATTATATGGATATAACAACAGCAGTGTTGTGTTGCATTCAAAGGGACTGCAAAATTCAAAACTCTGTGAATATATATATATATATATATATATATATATATATATATAAGATACATGAAAATGTCAACAATCCCATGGAACACCTTTTATTAATTATTCTTTGTATGGATATGAATGAACAAACAAGTTTTTGACAAATCACTCTCTTTAAAGAGAATAAAACTTGAAATATATATATATATATATATATATATATATATATATCTATTACTTAATACTAATTTTCTATGTGGATGGTGGCATATATTCACAGCTCCAACATATCTAACAAGAATTCTTATTTATTGATTAGTTATGTGAAAAGCTTACCTAATTATTATATAGCAGACATATTTTTCAAGACATCTGATATTCAATATAAGATAAAATATATACTCTATATTCTAACATGACATAATATGAGTTTATAAATTTTACAAATATGACTCTTTTTATAAAATCAAATAAATAATAATTTATTAAATAAATGCTCATTTGTCTAATAAAAAATATTATTAATCTAATGTTGCATGTAAGGTCAAAATAATGTAATGCTTGAACCGTGCTGCATATTTGTTAACGCCAAGATCTTTCTCCACGTCCCAATCACCAAGACGCGTCCGATATCCTGCACAGTTCAACAAGTCAACACCAAAAGCTTTCGACTACCGGCCTGGAGAGGATAGCTTCCGTGAGAGTCGATGTCGGCGATCACTGAGGTTAACAATGGAGGAAAATAATATCTAATATCCGAGAGAAAGTAAGTATCGATTGTGTGTGTGTGATATTTTGTTACTTACCTCCTTTGTGATCCTAGCCCATCACGTATCCAATCCAGGCCATCGTGCCACCCATCACCTCCCGACACCTTTTTCCTTACTCCGGTCATTTCAAATTTAGAAAGTATGTAGCCTACTTCCTCACCGCTACTACTCTTTTGCCACCGCCATCATCTCGAGTCTCATCCTCATTAATGCCATGCAGAAAGGTGCGGAACATAGTAGTCAACTATTATTTGGCATAATGATTACCGGCCAAAGTCAAGTTAAGTGGCAATTTGTATAATGGGCCAATTCAATGACTAGTTTAAATAACGGAAATGACCCAAACGACGGGATCCAGTGAAAGGACTCAATGAAATAATCAAGTAATTAGCCCAAATCATTCGGACCAATCAGACAAAGAGTAACATAATCGAGGAGGAGGCCATTAAGTCCGCCCAATAAGGAAAAGGATTACTACCTGACATTGCTCCCTAGTCTTTTATTAAGCAGGTGTTTAATGAAAGACTATAAACAAGATAAAGGCCCGTGATATAACGTAATTATGATAAGTCACAAGAGGTCCAAAGTGAAACTCACCAAAACCCAACAAAATCGGTCCAAATTGATATCAGAAACAGAAAGGGAAGGCCCAATAGGCATAAGTCCTCTCCGGTGAAGATATTTAGACCCAAAACCGGACGACACCTCTTCCAATTCACCATCATTCTTTGTGAATTAATTGTGCGCCCTCGATTACCGTGGTAAATCACAAGATAAAAGATAAACTTTACCAATTCCGAGCGGTTTTACCTGCCAATTTGAAATTTGAACCTTTGAGCTTTCTTCTCCTTCCCAGAACTTCCTTCTCTGTTTTACGAAATCTCAACAATGGTGACTGTGAACTCTAGCCAAAATTCTCCCCTTCGCGTAACTCCCGTTAGACTGCAGTTTCCCCAATCCAAACCCTAACCAAGAGGGTTCGAGTTCAAACCCCCAATCTTCAGCAACCATGGGGGGAAATCCACCTCTGATCTCTTCTTCACCACCTTCTGACTTCTTCAAGGACGGGGGACAGTTTCCCCATGCCAACATCCCCTCCACCATCACGAAATCTGAGATACATATCCTCCGGACTCGCTATCAGATTCCGGATATGTATGCCATAAGGGCTCCCGCCTCAAGAAGCGTATGATCAATGACCGGATGGTTGGGTCATTTATGCCATCACTTTCCGAAAAAGGGATTCGCTGCCCCTCTATGCTTTCGTCGTTACCCTCCTAGGGTTCATAGGAGTGGGTTTTGCCCAGTTAGTACCCAATTCCTATATCCACATCCTGGCATTCATTGCCTTACCGCGTAATTAGGATTCTCCTCCGTCAACATCTTCTTCACCTCTTCTCACGCTGTAGGTCCCGAGAAAGAGGTTTCAAAATGTTGAGTAAGCAGTCTCCTCGACCCAACACCAGATTTGAGAGGAGACCCCTGATGGATACCCCTTCAAGCAACAAGGGTTGGCACGAGAAATGATTTTTTGTTACGGGACCCGAAATCTCTTCTCTTCCAGATTGGACTACCTCTGATCGGGTCTCTGCTGACTTTGGAGATATCTCCGAAGAGCGTGTGAAGGAGATGGCAGACTTTTTGAAGAAGATTCCTCCAAAAGAATGGAGTTTTACACTTCTGACCAAGCAAGCCTGGCTATATGACCACAAATGTAAGTTTCGAACAACTTTGTAACATAATTTTTGAGATATCTAAGTGATACGGGTTCTGATACATGGTTTTTTGCAGTGTCACTTATCAAACCAACTTCTTCGGAAGTGAAAGAACTGGAAGATTTTTTGGCAGAGAAGAATACGGATGCGAGCGAAGAGCATCCGACCGAAGAATCTTCCCGAGCTGATCCCCCTGTCATCGATCCACCAACTATTACTCTTCAAAATGATGAACCCTAGACCGATGAGCCCAACATATCCGAAGAATCCCTCAGACCCCGCCGAAGGAAAAGATCCGCCAAGAAATCCAAATCCACCCAGCCGGAAACAAACCCTGAAAGTGATTCGGAAGCAACTCCGAAGCAATCCCACAAGCAAATTTCGTGATCCAACCCTAGTCCCGCACCTTCCGAATCCATCCCGTCAAGAGAAGTCTACTCGACATACCTTTGCGATCGGGCAAAAGGTTCTTCGTGAAAAAGATAAGGGCGAAGATAACCCCCGACCGCAAGAAGAGCTCGAGGTTCCCTCGTCTTGGTGACATCCTCCAACAATTCCAATCGAAATTCAAGTGCTCGATGATGAACCAAACCGGATATGTCCCCATCTCATCCCAAAAAGGAAACATCCAGCAGATAGTCATCCCGGTTCATCCTCTGCACCTTCACCGACCCCCGAACCCACTCCTGTTCGGTCTCCTTCTCCCGAAAATATACATGTGGACCCCTCGCCAGTTTGCAATCAACCTATGCCTTCTCCTGCAAGACAATCAACTTCCGAATTTCAGCATGACGCTATGGCCTCTCCAACCATGTGGCCTCGATTTAATGCCAATTTTCCCTTTCAACTGCTCGACGCTCGTCATGGTGAAACCGATGACCATCGATTAGGAACGATTCAACTGGGATTTACTTAACAAGGCATGAGCTACTGGCGAAGGTAAACGGTTCTCTCCTTTATTTCAGATTTATCTTCATACTTATACATCGGCCGATCAAATATCTCTTGGACATGCATAAGCAAATGTCGTGTTTAAGGGCGTCTGCGTCCGAAGTCCATCGAGGCTGAATCTGAAGAAGAGGCACTAAGGAAGGAGAATGCCATCCTGAAGTCTGCTTTGGCTAGGGAAAGGACTCAACGTGAAGGCGTTCTTCATACAAATGAAGGGCTTCAGAAAGAGTTAGCCCACGCCAAGGGAGATGTGAAGGCATCCAATGAAGAACTAAAGTCAACTAAAGCACAATATGAGGAGATCGTCAAAATGAATGTTGACTTGGTTCAGAGGAGCGAAATAAGGATGGAGAAGATCAAGGAATTAAAGGCTGATGCTAAGATCTTGACCAAGACGATCCAAAAACTAGAGCTAGCGTAAACTTAAGATCTCGAATAAAGCGCCAAAAGCTTGAAGAAGAAACCGAGAACTCAAGGCTCTTCGGGACCTTGGGCCTCTCTAACAACCGATGACCTTCGCAAATAAATCAGAAGAGTATCGAAACTCGGATGAGAGATCAATGGAGAGATCATGAAGATATACTCTGAAAAGCTACGAGCTCACGGAGTTGTGGCAAGGAGAAGTCGATTGCGTGACATGGATCCATCTCGCTTTCGACTCTTCGGATGACGAAGATGGCGCTCTGTTTAATGCTCTTGTTTTCCCTTGGTTTTATTAAAGAATATTTGTGAAGATTTCTGTTATTTTTCTTTCATTAATTTATAGGACTTGTAAAAATTATCTAATATTGTAATCAGATTAAATATTAATGAAAAAGTGGTGTCATCCCTTATGACTTCGGTGCATTTACTTTCTGCCAATACTTCAATATTAATTCAACTGGAAAGATGCACAAACTCTTTCATGGACTGAACTCGAACTGTTAATTAACAACTAAGCATTTCATATAACAGATAAGATGAAGTTAAAGAATGAGGCATTCCGAACTTGACACTTAGAAAAAATTTAGGTAATAAAGTAAAGGGATACTTATTAGTTACCGAAGTGTGAGACAGATTTGCTTCATTAGGAATTTGTTTACCCCGAAAGGCCTAACAAAACCAAGAGATGACATTTGCCTACCACGAAGGGCATGACAAAGTCTAAAGGACAACGCTTGCCAACCATGAAGGGCTTGACAAGGTCTGAATGATGACACTTGCCTACCACGAAGGGGTCTGACAAGGTCTAAGTGATGACACTTGCCTACCACGAAGGGACCTGACAAGGTCTAAGTGTCGACAATTGCCTACCACGCAGAGCCTAACAACGTCTTAAGGATGACACTTGCCTACCACGAAGGGGCTTGACAAGGTCTAAGTGTCGACAATTGCCTACCACGCAGGGCCTGACAACGTCTTAAGGATGACACTTGCCTACCACGAAGGGCCTGACAAACCCATAAGGTCCACCTGCCATTAAGGCTACCATCGAATGGTCAGCGAGTCCCCCCGAACCTCCTTACACCACTAAACTGATCAGCAACGAAGACAAGATTTGTTTGAGAAAAAAGGGAACTTTTATTGATGATGACATAAATATTTACTGGACTTAGATGTAATCGACATCGTTTTTTTGAAAGTACTTCCTAAGCCCGCCAACGTGCAAGTATTTTAATTCTTGACCCGTCTAATGCCTTCAACCGATAAGTCCCGGCCTTGGCACTTCAAAGTGATTTCATACGGTCCTTCCTGGGTTTGGCATCACTTTCCCAGTTCGAGGTGTAGATGCTTTTCTCGAGCACAAAATCTCCTACTTGAATCTCGAAACTTTACCCCCTTATTATAATGTTTGGCCACTCTTCGCTGATAGGCTGCCAATTTGATTAAGGCTGTTTCTCTGACTTCTTTAAGCAAATCAAGATTGGCCTTCAGCCCTTCCTCATTGTAGATCTCTTTGAATTGACTAACTCGAAGACTTGGAGATCCAATTTCAACTGGGACTAAGGCATCAGTACCATAGGCCAATCTGAAAGGTGAATCCCCCGTTGTAGTCCTCGGAGTGGTTCTTGCAAGCCCATAACACACTAAGTAACTCTTACGGCCATCCGCCTTAGCTTCACCGCTAATCTGCATTTGATCCCATTCATGTTGTTCATTGGTCACTTCAACTTGTCCGCTTTGATCGAGGATGTGACACACCCCAAAATAGGTCCATTCCATCCAACCCATTTTGAGTCGCCAAAATACATGGTACGTAAATAACTACAACTTTATTATTACAACATATAAATCGTGAGTTTAAATACAAATATTGCCATCTGACAATATTCACACGCAAATAAATCCCCATCATAATTATTGATACATTATTTTATAAAAATGGTGAGGACTACTAAACAACTCTCTCTCTAGAACCTTCATTCCATACCCCGACTAGTACTTCGCTACATTCTCGCCTCCCGAGAAGAAAAAATGGAACAAAAAAGAAAAGGGTGAGAGCTCAACTAGCCCAAAAGAATATTATGACTAAGATAATATACAACAAATTATCGTTAGTCTTCAACAGGAAAAATCTAATAGAATACAATAGACAACCAGCTTTTAAATCAATCTTTGCGGTGAAATAATAATTCATTAGAAGAGTTAAGTAGAGAATGCAAACTACTATCTTCCATATATGAATTTAAAAGTTCATCGTCGATATTTTATCCTCTGTAACATCAATCAATATATATCTCGAATCAAATATTCATCTTTGCACCTCTCTGCCAAAGATATTCATCGATTAGTCATGTTCATCTAAACACTGTTCATCTTTGCACTACGGGCCAAAGATATTAATCGATTAGTCATGTTCATCTCAACACTGTTCATCTTTACACTACGGGCCAAAGATATTCATCAAGAAATCATTCATCTTTCTTTGCACTACAAGCCAAAGATATTGATAATATCATCATTTAGAATGAGGATGATGAAAAATATTTTAAAGAAAACGAATCGGTGAAACAAAAGAACAAATATTAAGGATTCGTATTTTAAACAATCCAAGTTCAAAAATACTTCATAAGTAATCAGAGTGAAGTAAAATTCAAGAATGATCAAAACATGGATACAATCAAAGCTAGTATCCATAATAGATATTTTGGACGAAAAAGAAGAAATTTTATTTTTCGATGAATATTGCCGTATTCGTGAATAGTGCCGTATACGTGAATAGTGTCGTATACGTGAATAGTAACTCCGACACCAAAAGATAGAAATTTCACAAAAAAAAATATCTTCAAGCTTCGTGAATAGTACTCGTGAATAGTAACTTGTGAATAGTAACTCATGAATAGTAACTCGTGAATAGTAACTCATGAATAGTAACCCCGACATGAAAAAGTTCCAAATTTGATAAAAAATTCCAACCAATATTTCGGCATAATGATATTGAAGAAATAATATCATTTTCGAATAAAATAACATCCTTACCTCGAAAAAGACAAGATTCTAGTAAAAACACAGGATATAGTCTATGACTTGAACTTCAGACCAGTATAGCAATACTCAAAGTATACTCAAAATACTCACAAGAATACATTTCGATAATATAGAGAGAAAACTTCAGTTTCGGTGTGATTTTCAATTCTAACCTAAGACCCTATTTATAGGAAAATGCTAGAATACAAAGCAAAGTAAAATTTAATATAATATTAATATATATTTAATAAATTCTCTATGCCCATCTAGACAATCTGATCTCACCATCAACACATGTTAAAGATGCCCACAAACATTTAAAAATGTTTTTCTTATTTAAATTATTTTAAACTTCCAAAATTAATTTATTTGAGCTTCAAACTTAAATAATTCATAATAAATAGCTTTTATCAGAAAAATTGAAACTTACGACTTTCCATAGGAAATTCCATTATCTACAACTTTGCGAAGGAAGTTTTTCCAAATTCCAAATGTAAATTAACCGAAATCCACAAACCAAGCGATTTTACAAAGTTATAATCAAATTTCTATTAATAATTGTGTCCACCAACACACAAAATATGTGTTAAACATTTAATGCCACACGTAAATACTCTTCATCCTCATATACTCACATATCGCACATTCATTATAAAATATCACCGTTAATATATTATTAAAATAATATATTTAAATGAATTATTTTATCGTAAAAAGATAAAATATTAATTTTCAACAATTGTCACATTAAAATTTTCTCCATCTATATCCACATAAAATCAATATTTTCCTCATCATATAAATCAATAATTAATTATTCACAAATAATATTATTACAGAATCACAAGATCGGCAACCAAAGCTCCTCAGGAAGAGGGGCTTTACAATAAAGATTTTCTCACTCAATGGTGCGCAATTAGGTGACCAAACTCAGTAAGACCCGAAATTTTTAAATAAAAAGGAATTTCCTTTATTTATTATTTTGAAATAGTAAGGGTTGATTTGATTAATGTGGATAGTTAAGGGTTAAATACGCAAATATTTCAAAATAAGTTAAAGTGGTTATAAAATATTCATTTTGTGGGGAATATTCGTTTGGTGGTGGAATATTAAATCGCTTCGGGAATATTCGTATACTACAAAGTAAAGCCATGTGTGGGCCCCATGTGAAAGCGATTGGATGAAGAAAACGACAAATATAAGTTGGTTAAAAATAACTTGGCGTAGTTATTATGAATTAAGATCATTGGAATACCCGGTGGTTAAAATACTGATGAATGGCGTGGTTGCATAAAGAAGCACACACAGATTGCATAAAGATTGTTGAATTATTGATCCTTACGTAAGAAGGCACTACTCAATAATTTTCACGGTGAATTCTTCGCTCAATATTTTATTTTATTGATTCAATAATTCTTTGCGTTGATATTTTATATTATCAACATTCAATAATTGTCATCGCACAAGATTTCCCATTATCGGATCAATAATTCATATTATTTGAATAATATTATTAGATAACATTATTGGCAATGTCTAGAAAGTTCTGCATCTAAGGAGAGGTTTGGTCACCTAATTGCGCGCAAGAAGAGAGAGATCCTTATTGGAAAGCCCTCTTTCCTGGGAACAACTGGTCATTATAAATGTGATTACGTAATATTATTTGTGAATAATTAATTATTGATTCATATGATAAGGAAATATTTATTTTATATGAATATAAATGATGGATTTATTTATGTGGTTATTAATGAAGGAATTAATCTTTGAGATGTTTTATTTGTATTTTTTTCGGATTGGAGGTATTAAAAGATCAAATCGGTGTTATTATAGCTTTATTGTGTGAGTTATAATATTTAATCCGACCGTTGGATCGTTGTAATTTTTGGATATGTTATACATATATAAGTTGAGTATATGTCCACAAATTTTGAACCGTTAAAATGAAAGCGAATGATTTGTTATGAATTTTAGAGAGGTCTCGATTAGGAAATTAGATTTAAAATTGATTTTGGTGAAAAATTCTAGAATTGAGTGGGCCCCACTTGTGGTTGGTGAAGAAATGTGCTGAATTTTATTTCAAATGTGGTGGGTGGCAATAGTAGCGGGTAAAGCCATCAGTAAAGTCAGTCAAGTCCGCTTGGTACGGCTAACATTTTCCTATAAATAGAGGGCTAAGGTAGAATTGAAAATCACACCGTAAACAAAGTTTTCTCTCTTTCTCTCTATATTATTGAGCGTATTTTGTGAGTATTTAGATACTTTGAGAGTTCTTTATTGTCAAGATAAGTTTCATTCAAAGATCACTTCCGACCTTTCCTTCCAAGTAATCGATTCTTTGAGGTAAGTGGATGTTATTTTCTTTTCTCAAATGATATTAATTCTTCAATATCATTATGTCAAATATTGGTTGGTACTTTTTATCAAATTTGGAACTTTTTCATGCTTGAGAGTTACTATTCATGAGTTACTTTATTCACGAAGTTACTATTCATGAGTTATTATTCAGTCTTAGTACTATTCATGAAGCGTGAAGATGATTTTTTTGTGGAATTTCTATCTTTTGGTGTTTGAGTTACTATTCACGATATACAAGACTATTCACGATATCAAGACTATTCATCATAACACTAAGACTATTCACCTAAAAATGAAAATTTTTCTTTTCGTCTAAAATATCTATTCGGATACTAGCTTTGATCAGATCCATGTTTTGGTCATTCTTGAATTTTACACCACTATGATTATTTTTGAGGTATTATTGGACATGGATAAAACAAAGTACTAATCCTTAATCCTTAATCCTTGTCATTTTGTTTCATCGATTCGTTCTTTTAAAATATTTTTCATCATCCCTCGCCTTAAATGATGATATTATTGAATATCTTTGGCTCAGTAGTGCAAAAAAAGATGAATGATTTTTGATGAATATCTTTGGCCAGTAGTGCAAAGATGAGCAGTGTTTAAATGAATACGACCGATCGATGAATATCTTTGGCCTTTAGTGCAAAGATGAACAGTGTTGAGATGAATACGACCGATTGATGAATATCTTTGGCCCAGTAGTGCAAAAGATGAATATTTGATTTGAGATGAATATCGATTGATGTTACTGTGGATAAAATATTGATGATGGGATCGTTAAATTCATAGATTATAAGAGATTTCATTCTCACGAACTCTTCTATGAATTATTATTTCATCATGTAATATTGATCCGAAACTTGTTGTCTATTGTATTCTATCGATTTTTTCCCCTCGTTGGAGACTAACGATAATTTGTTGATATTATCTTAGTCATAATATTCTTTATCGGGCTAGTTGAGCTCACCCTTTTCCTTGTTGTTCCATTTTTTCTTCTCGGGAGGCGGTAATGTAAGCGAGTACTAGTGGGTAGGTATGGAATGAAGGTTTAGAGAGAGTTGTTTAGTAGTCCTCACCATTATTGTAAAATAATGTATCAATAAATGTGATGAGGATTTATTTGAGTATAAATATTGTCTGAAGATAATATTTGTATTTAAACTCACGCTTTTATTGTTGTGATAATAAAGTCAGTAGTTGTTTCGCATCATGTATTTGGCGCACTCGAGAATGGGTTGGATGGAATGGACCTATTTTGGGGCGCCACGGTTGGTATCGAGCTTAGGGATATGATCTCCGGCGGAGATCGGGGAATAAAACTAGAGGGAGAGACGAGTAAATCCTTCGCTGCCAAAGTGTGTCCTACCTAAGCTTATTTGTTAGTTGGTCAAGATTTAGGGATATTATGTGATATATTGATTTCCTTAATTAACCCTTGTTTTATGCGATGATTTGAGAATGTCAATCGAGAATATTAATAGTGGAGTAAATGAGACCGTGGAGATGCCTGTACTTAATAACAAGGAGAACGCAACAGTCGTGGCAATGTACCTCCGTGAATAACACCACCGAAAGCGAGATGATGAACGAGGGATGTTTGAAGCTTTTTGCAGCTCATGCAAAATCGCACGAGAGAGACTCGTGTTCAAAATACGAGGAGGAAATGATAGCAATTCACGGGTGGTCACAAATTAAGCAGATTCAAAGAGTTGGGACCACTGTAATTTAAGGGAAAGCCCGATCCGATCACGTATGGAAACACGGGTCAAACAAATTACCAAGATATTCGATGTCTTGGGATGCACTGAGGAATGTAAGGTTCCATTCGCTACCTTTTTATGTTCGTGTATGAAAGGCAGACATCGGTGGGAATCATGAAGCGCATCCATCCAAATTGCACTCAAAGATGTCATGGGAGACATTTCAGAAAATGATTCAATGACAAGTACTTCCCCGAAAGTATTCGTCATATGAAGGAAGTGGAGTTTATTAGACTAGAAAGCGAATAACACGATTGTCCCAAAGACGAGGTAAGTTCGCGGAGTTATCCTGTGTTTGCACCTCATTTGGTGGAGAATGAGGAACGATGACGCGGATGTTTCGAGAGGTTTGAAACCCTAAGATACGCCAAGATCTCATTTCTCATAAATTTTCTCTCTATTCAGGATGTTGTCAGCAGGCTCAATTGTTAGAGCGAGATAACGAAAGTACGCTCAACCGAGGGACCATAACCAGGATCATCATACCAAGATTGTAGTCAACAAAATAACGATAACCCAAATGGAGAAAGAAGAATACAGCAAAGCAGAACCACTACCGTGGTAATCGTGGCCATGAAAATAGAAGAAGCGAGTCGGGAGGAGATTTTAAAAAAGAGGAGATTCAACAACGACCATGTGAAGACGCCAATGCGAGAAGAACCGGTTCCAAGGGAGGAGAAAGACCACCGGCCGACAAGTTACAAATGCGGAAAGAGGGATATATCACCCAAACCGCCCACAACAGTTTAAGGTATGCTATAATTGTGGAAAAGAAGGACATATCGCCGAGATCAGACGATATCGAAACCCGTACCAAAGGAATGGTGACTCAAAAGGATGTCCAAGAAAAGTCAAAGTCAACGATTCTCGGAAGAGCGTTTTTGTCGTGACCTTCCATTAAAATGCGAGGAACCCGAACGAAGTTAGCACGGGTTAGTTAATGATAAATTCTTGCGAAGTTTATACCTTTACTAGATATGGGGTTCTACCCATTCTTTTATCTCTCTTGCTTGCGCTCAACGCTTGAACTCGACTACGGAGAAATTAGACTTTGACCTATTTATGGAGACTCTGTTAGAGAAACTTTCATTACATCCGTTGTTTAAAAATCTTGCTTGATTCAAGTTGGCACTATCACATTACCGTTAACCTTATTTCTATAGAGATATTTGCTTTTGATGTGATTTTAAGGTTAACTACTTATCATGCCAAAATTGATTTTTTTCGTAAGGTTGTTAGTTTTCATATTCCTAAGCAACTCGTTATTCAATTCAAGCAATCAAACCATTGTAATCAAACATTTTCATATCAAGCCATGAAGTCATTCGTTTATTACGGATGTCAAGTTTTCTTAGTCCATGTTATGGATTTGAATAAAGACACGCCGATTTGAATAATATTCTTGTTGTTATTGATTTTCCCGACGTATTTTCTCAAGAATTTCTTTCGCTTACTCCCAAAGTTCGATATTAAATTTTGTATCGACTTTGAACCCCAGACAAAACTCATTTCTAAAATCTTATATCGAATGGCTCCTATTGAACTTCGTGAGTTAAAATTCAACTATAGAATTTGGCACCGAGCCTTTATCTTATGACTTCCTTTTGTGGAATTCACCTAAGCCGACTCTCTGTAGGGGACGCCATATTCGTATGCGATAGTAAATCGATAGGTGTCATTGTGACGCATATCCAAGATTGGGATATGAGTCATATTGAGAGCAACCTAAGTCAAGAATCGAAAATGCTTAGTTTTCAGCTTAGTTGGTTATTATCGGAGATTCGTTGAAGGATATTCTCGAATCGCTATTCCATTAACGTAGCTAACTAATTCGTAGAGATACAAAATTGAATGGAGCAAGGAATGTGGGAAGAGCTTCAAGAATTCAGAGAGAGACTCATTTCAAAGACATGTTCTAACCATGCCATCCTCGAAAAGCGAACGTGGTAGGCGACGTGTTGAGTAAGATCGTATACAAGTAACGAAGTACGATATTGTCAAAGACTAATTTCAGATAATTTACAAATAATAGAGATGGAGATGAAAACTCTAGGTACCCACGTGATGATATACTTAGTATAATCGACTTTAGTTAAAGCCGCTTCGCCAACCCAATCTTGAGCCGATGCGTATGAAGAGGAAAGTACAAGAAGGAGCTATTCCTAAGCGAGAATTGATGAAGAAGGAATACTTTGAGTCCACTCTAGACTTTGTGTTCCTAACGACTCGATTTGAAGTACAAGATTATGATGGAGGCACACAATACACCATTTGTAATCCATCCTCGAAGTACTAAAATGTATCGTGATCTTCTATATACATTTTGGTGGAACAATATGAAGAGAGAAATTGCAAAGTTTATCTCGATGTGTTTAACTTGCTAACGTAAAGGTAGAGCATCTAGTACCTAAGGGTCCGATTTGCAACCACTTGAGATTCCGGAATGGAAGTGGGAACACATTACCATAGATTTCGTTCACGGGTCTTCCTACGGTTTCTCAAGGCATCAATGCTATTTGGGTTATTGTTGATAGATTAACCAAGTCGCTTCATTTCTTGCCAACGCGGAGACTTATTCCTCGAACGCCTTGCTAGTATGCACGTAAATGAGATTGTGAGGTTGCATGGCATGCCAAGATCCATAGTTTTAGATCGTGACCCAAGATTCACTTCATGATTTTGGGTTAGTTTTGTAGAAAGCTATGGGCACGAATTTTATTTATCTGGTTTGGCATACCATCCTCAAACGGATGGGCAATCGTAAAGGACTACTCAAACTCTCAAGATATATTAAAACTCGTGGTCCTAGATTTCAAAGGAAGTTGGGATAAGTACTTGTCATTGGTGGAATTCTCATACAACAATAGTTATTAAACAAATATAGGCATGGTTCCATTCAAGCATTATATGGACAAAAATGTCGTTCTCCAATATGTTGGGATGAGGTGGGGGAAGCAACATTGTTGGGACCCGAAGTTAAGACGTATATGACTCACCAATCTAAAAGATCCAAATGATTCGACAACGATAATGAATCCAAGCACAAGATCGACAAAAGAGTTATGCGGATCTTCATCGAAAGGACGTGGAATTTAGTGTAGGGGATCATGATATCATGAAGTTGCTCCATGGAAGGGAGTTACAAGATTTGGGAAGAGAGGAAAGCTCAATCCACGATTTATCTGGTCCATTTCAAATTCTTGACCGAGTAGGAAATGTAGCCTATAGACTTGCGTTATTCGAAAGTATGTCTCGTGTTCATAATGTGTTTCACATATCTCGTATTTCAGAATATGTGAAAGACCCCAACCACGTTATAGAAAGTTAGAACCAGGACGAGATACCAAGACTTAACGTATGAGGAGGTACTGTCAAGATTTTGGATAGAAGGAGTATGTCCTACGCTAAGAAAGGTTATACCACAAGTTAAAGTTTTGTGGAGGAATCATGCTATAGAGGAAATGACCGGGAATTAGAAACGGAAATGAAAGCGAGGTATCCTCACCTTTCAAACACACAGTAAGACGCACACAATTTCGAGGATTTAAATTTCATAAGGAGGGAGGTTGTAAGACCCCAAATTTTTAAATAAAAGGAATTTCCTTTATTTATTATTTTGAAATAGTAAGGGTTGATTTGATTAATGTGGATAGTTAAGGGTTAAATACGCAAATATTTCAAAATAAGCAAGTGGTTATAAAATATTCATTTTGTTTGGGAATATTCGTTTGGTCGTGGAATATTCAGATCATTTTTAGAATATTCGTACGACTGCACAATGCCCATGTGGGCCCCATAACGGAAAGCGATTGGATGAAGAAAACGACAAATATAAGTTGGTTAAAATAACTCAGAAGTAGTTGTTCCGTTAAGACTGTTTGAATACCTTAATGGTTAAAATAAGAATACGCGCATTGGTTGCACAAAAGAAGATTACAGATTACACAAGATTGTTGAATTATTGATCCTTACGTAAAGAAGGCACTACTCAATAATTTTCACGGTGAGTTATCGCTCAATATTTTATTTTATTGATTCAATAATTTTGCGTTGATATTTTATATTATCATTGTTCAATAATTGTCATCGCATACAAGATTTCCCATTATCGATCAATAATTCATATTATTTGAATAATATTATTAGATAACATTATTGGCAATGTCTAGAAAGTTCGCTCAAGGAGAGGTTTGGTCACCTAATTGCGCCGCCAAGAGTGAGAGATCCTTATTCGAAAGCCCCCTCTTCCCGGGAACAAATTTGGTCATCATAAATGTGATTTCGTAATATTATTTGTGAATAATTAATTATTGATTCATATGATAAGGAAATATTTATTTTATATGAATATAAATGATGGATTTATTTATGTGGTTATTAATGAAGGAATTAATCTTTGAGATGTTTTATTTGTATTTTATTTGATTCGAGGTATTAAAAGATCAAATCGGTGTTATTATAGCTTTATTGTGTGAGTTATAATATTTAATCCGACCGTTGGATCGTTGTAATTTTTGGATATGTTATACATATATAAGTTGAGTATATGTCCACAAATTTTGAACCGTTAAAAATGAACGAATGATTTGTTATGAATTTTAAGAGGTGTCTGATTCGTAAATTAGGTTTAAAATTGATTTTGGTGGAAAATTCTAGAATTGAGTGGGCCCCACTTGTGGTTGGTGAAGAAATGTGCTGAATTTTATTTCAAATGTGGTGGGTGGCAATAGAAGCAGTAAAGCCATCGTAAAGAAAGTCAAGTCCGCTTCTACGGCTAACATTTTCCTATAAATAGAGGGCTAGGTAGAATTGAAAATCACACCGTAAACAAAGTTTTCTCTTTCTCTCTATATTATCGAGCGTATTTTGTGAGTATTTAGATACTTTGAGAGTTGCCGTCAAGATAAGTTTCATTCAAAGATCACTTCCGACCTTTCCTTCCAAAGATCGATTCTTTGAGGGTGGATGTTATTTTCTTCTCAAATGATATTAATTCTTCAATATCATTATGTGAAATATTGGTTGGTACTTTTATCAAATTTGGAACTTTTTCATGTGAGTTACTATTCATGAGTTACTATTCACGAGTTACTATTCATGAGTTACTATTCACGAGTTACTATTCACTTAGTACTATTCATAAGCGTGAAGATGTTTTTTTGTGGAATTTCTATCTTTTCGTGTTTGAGTTACTTATTCACGATACTAAGACTATTCACGATATCAAGACTATTCATTTAATACTTGCACTATTCGCCAAAAATGAAAATTTTTCTTTTCGTCTAAAATATCTATTCGGATACTAGCTTTGATTGTATCCATATTTTGGTCATTCTTGAATTTTACACCACTATGATTATTTTTGAGGTATTATTGGACATGGATAAAACAAAGTATTTAATCCTTAATCCTTAATCCTTGTCATTTTGTTTCACCGGATTCGTTCTTTAAAAATATTTTCATCATCCCTCGGTCTTAAATGATGATATTATTGAATATTTCGCCTCAGAAGTGCAAAGATGAATGATTTTCAAGAATATCTTTGGCCCGTAGAAGCAAAGATGAGCAGTGTTTAAATGAATACGACCGATCGATGAATATCTTTGGCCTTTAGTGCAAAGATGAACAGTGTTGAGATGAACATGACCGATTGATGAATATCTTTGGCCCAGAAAGTGCAAAGATGAATATTTGATTTGAGGTGAATATTGATTGATGTTACGAGGATAAAATATTGATGATGGATCGTTAAATTCATAGATTATAGTAGATTTCATTCTCTACGTAACTCTTCTATGAATTATTATTTCACATGTAATATTGATCTCAAACTTGTTGCCTATTGTATTCTATCGATTTTTTTCTGTTGGAGACTAACGATAATTTGTTGTATATTATCTTAGTCATAATATTCTTTATCGGGCTAGTTGAGCTCACCCTTTTCCTTGTTGTTCCATTTTTCTTCTCAGAGGCTAGAATGTAGCGAAAGTACTAGCTTGGGGTATGGAATGAAGGTTCTAGAGAGAGTTGTTTAGTAGTCCTCACCATTATTGTAAAATAATGTATCAATAAATGTGATGAGGATTTATTTGAGTATAAATATTGTCTAGAAGATAATATTTGTATTTAAACTCACAGCTTTTATTGTTGTGATAATAAAGTTGTAGTTGTTTCGTACTACGATTTGGCGACTCGTAATGGGTTGGATGGAATGGACCTATTTTGGGGGGCGCCACAAAACCTCTTCTTAGATGTAACTTTCTAGACATTGCCAATAATGTTATCCAATAATATTATTATTCGTAATATGAATTATCATTCGATAATGGAAAATACTATGTAATGACAATTTATTGAAACAACAAGAATATAAAATATCAATGCAAAGAATTATTGAATCAATAAAATAAAATAATCGAATAGTAATAATTATGTAACAATTATTGAGTAGTGCGCCTTCACGTAAGAATCAATAATTGGTGCAATACCGCGCTCATCGCTCAACAACGCGTATTAGTGTGTTTTAACCACCGGGTATTCCAACAAAGATAATCTGTGAATAACTACGCCATTATTTATAAACAACTTATATTTTCGTTTTCTTCATCCAATCGCTTTCAGTTATGGGGCCCACAAAAGATCGCATCACATATACGAATATTCTCGACAAAGATTTAATATTCCACGACCAAACTAATATTCCCCGACAATAATGAATATTTTATAACCACTTGCTTATTCAAATATTTCATGTATTTTACCTATAACTATCCACATTAATTAAATCAACCCTTACTATTTCAAAATAATAAATAGAGAAAATAAATTTCATTTATTAATAATTTGGGGTCTTACAACCTCCCTCCTTATGAAATTTTCATTCCTCGAAATCGACGACGACGTGCACTGTGTTTCAAAAGATGAGAATACCTCGCTTTCATTTCCGTTTCCAACTCCCTGTGTCATTTCCTCAATAGCATGGTTTCTCCACAAAACTATAACTTGTGGTATAACCTCAGATACATAGGACATGTTCTTTCCTATCCAAGATCTTGACAGTACCTCCTCGTGACGTTAAGTCTTCTCATTATCTCGTCCGATTCTAACTCAATGACGTGGTTCGGTCGTCCACATATTTACGTAACATCGATACGTGAAAAACGTTATGAACACACGCGTCATACTTGGCAGTAAAAGGAGTCTATAGCCACGTTCCTATTCGATCGAGAATTTCAAATGGATTAATAAATCAAGGTTGAGCTTTCCTCACCTCACCGATTCTCGCTTTTGAAATAACAACTTCTTGCACCTCCTTCTTCAAATTCATCTCCGGTGTGTAGCTTGAACAACTTTAACTTTATCGATTAAAGTCGATTATACTCAGATATCAACACGTGGGTACCTAGAGTTTTCATCTCCATCTCTATTATTTGTAAATTATACTAAATTAGTCTTTGATAATATCGCATCAGATCAGATACGATCTTCTACTCAACACGCCGCCTACCACGCTTGCTTTTCCAGGATGGCATGGTCGTAACATGTCTTTGAAATGGGTCTCCTCTCGAGTTCTTCAAGCTCTTCCTACATTCCTTGCTCCATTCAATTTTGTATCTCTATGAGTCACCGTGCGTTAATGGAATAGCGATTCGAGAACATCCTTCAACGAATCTCCGATAATAACTAACTAAGCCTGAAAGCTACGATTTCGATTACCGATTTAGGTTGTTCTCAATCGTGATTCATATCCCAAACCTTGGATAAGATGTTACAATGACACCTATCGCTTTACTATCGCACGAATATGGTGTCCCCACGGAGAGTCTCGCGGCCTTTGCATTCCACAAAGGAAGTCACCAGATAAAGGCTCATGTACCAAATTCTATAGTTGAATTTTTAACTCCTCGAAGTTCAATAGAGCCATTCGATATGAGATTTTAGAAATGAGTTTTTATCTAGGGTTCAAAGTCGATACAAAATTTAATATCGACTTTTGGGAGTAAGCCAAGAAATTCTTCAAGAAATACGTCAGAAAAATCAATAACAACAGAATATTATTCAAATCGACGTGTCTTTATTCAAATCCATAACATGGACTAAGAAAACTTGACATCCGTAATAAACGAATGACTTCATGGCTTGATATGAAAATGTTTGACTACAATGGTTTGATTGCTTGAATTGAATAACAGTTGCTTAGAATATGAAAACTAACAACCTTACGTAAAGTAATCAATTTTGCATGATGAGTAGTTAACCTTAAAATCACATCAAAAGCAAATATCTCTATAGAAATAAGGTTAACTGTGTAATGTGATAAGGCCAACTGAATCAAGCAAGATTTCTAAACAACGGATGTAATGAAAGTTTCTCCTTACGGAGTCTCCATAAATAAAGTCAAAGTCTAATTTCTCCGTAGTCAAGTTCAAACGTTGAGCGCAAAGCAAGAGAGATAAAAGAATGGGTAGAATCCCAGATTCAAGTAAGGTATAAACTTCGCAAGAATTTATAATTAACTAACCTGCATTAACTTCGTCGTTCTCGCGTTTTGAATTTGGCCACGTAAAAACGCTTCTTCCAGAACCGATTGACTTTGACTTTTCGGGACATCCTTTTGAGTAACCATTCTCACTGGATCGGGTTTCGATACTGCGCATAATCTCGAGCAATATGTCCTTCTTTTCTATAATTATAGCATACCTTAAACTGCTAGAGCATTTTAATGATATGTCCCTCTTTCCCCGCATTTGTAACATACAACCGATGGTCTTTCTCCTCCTTGGAACCATTACATCTATCAAGTACCGACGCCTTCACATGGTCATTATTGAATCTCTCTTTTAAAATCTCCTCCCGACTCGCTTTCTTCTATTTTCATAGCCACGATTACACCAGAGTTGTTACCGCTTTGTCCTCAGATTCTTCTTTCTCCGCCGGTTATCGTTATTCGATGATCGCTATCTTCAGATGATCTCGGTTATGGTCCCTCGGTTGAACGTACTTCGTTATCTCTCTCTAACAATCGAGCCCTCGCTGACAACATCCGAATAGAGAGAAAATTTATGAGAAACGAGATATCGACGACGCCGGGTTTCAAACCTCTCGTAAACATCCGCGTCATACGCTCCTCATTCTCCACCAAATGAGGTGCAACTCGATAACTCCGCGAACTTCGCGCCAGATCGGGACACCGCCATGTTATTCTCGCCCAGCCTAATAAACTCCACTTCCTTCATATGATTTAATACTTTGTGGAAGTACTTGTCATTGAACTATTTTCAAACGTCTCCCACGACACGCCGAGTGCGCAAATTTGGACGGGTACGCTTCACGATTCCTAACAAGACCGCCTCAACATTTTAACATAAAAGTAGCGAATAGAACTTTTCTTCCTCTCCGCATCCCAAGACATCGAATATCTTGGTAATTTGCTTGACCCATGTTTCACGCCATGATCGGATCCGCTTTCCCTTAAATTCGTGGTCCCAACTCTTTGAATCGCTTGGTCGTGATAAGCCGTGAATTGCTATCATTTCTCCTCGTATTTTGAACACGAGTCTCCTCGTCTCGATTTTGCATGAATCGCAAAAGCTTCTAAACATCCCTCGCTCATCATCTCTTCCAAGTTGATGTTGTTCACATGGAGGTACATTGCCACTGTCAGACGTTCTCCTAGTTGTAAAGACAGCATCTCCACGGCCTCATTTACTCCATCGTTAATATTCTCACGACATTCTCAAAACATCGCCATAAAACAAGGGTTAATTAAGGAAATCAATATATCACATAATATCCTATATATATCGACTCAACTAACAAATAAGCTTAGGTAGGACACACTAAACGAAGGATTTACTCGCCTCCCTCCTAGTTCTATTCCCCGATCTCCGCCAGAGATCATATCCCTAAGCTCTGATACCAACTGTGACGCCCCCAAAATAGGTCCATTCCATCCAACCCATTTTGAGTCGCCAAATACATGGTACAGAAATAACTACAACTTTATTATTACAACATATAAACTGTGAGTTTAAATACAAATATTGCCATCTAGACAATATTCACACGCAAATAAATCCCCATCATAATTATTGATACATTATTTTACAAAAATGGTGAGGACTACTAAACAACTCTCTCTAGAACCTTCATTCCATACCCCGACTAGTACTCGCTACATTCTCGCCTCCTGAGAAGAAAAATGGAACAAAAAGGAAAAGGGTGAGCTCAACTAGCCCAAAGAAGAATATTATAACTAAGATAATATACAACAAATTATCGTTAGTCTTCAACAGGAAAAATCTAATAGAATACGATAGACAACCGCTTTTAAATCAATCTTCGCAATGAAATAATAATTCATTAGAAGAGTTAAGTAGAGAATGCAAACTACTATCTTCCATATATGAATTTAAAAGTTCATCGTCGATATTTTATCCTCGTAACATCAATCAATATATATATCCGAATCAAATATTCATCTTGCACTACAGCCAAAGATATTAATCATTGGTCATGTTCATCTAAACACTGCTCATCTTTTTGCACTACGCGCCAAAGATATTAATCACCGGGTCATGTTCATCTCAACACTGCTCATCTTTGCACCACGGCCAAAGATATTCATCAAGAAATCATTCATCTTTACACTACAAGCCAAAGATATTCAAGAATATCATCATTTAGACTCGAGGATGATGAAAAATATTTTAAAGGAAACGAATCCAAAGGAAAACAAAAGAACAATATTAAGGATTCAGATTTTAAACAATCCAAGTTCAAAATACTTCATAAGTAATCAGAGTGAAGTAAAATTCAAGAATGATCAAAACATGGATACAATCAAAGCTAGTATCCATATAAAATCAATATTTTCCTCATCATATAAATCAATAATTAATTATTCACAAATAATATTACAGAATCACAAGATCGGGCAACCAGTCGTTCCTCAGAAAGACGGGCTTTCCAATAAAGATTTCTCCTTACTGACGCCCAATTAGGTGACCAAACCTCTCCTTAGACAGAACTTTCTAGACATTGCCAATAATGTTATCCAATAATATTATTCGTAATATGAATTATTGTTCGATAATGGAAAATACTATGAATGACAATTTATTGAAACAACAAGAATATAAAATATCAATGCAAAGAATTATTGAATCAATAAAATAAAATATCGAATAGTAATTATCGTAAATAATTATCGAGTAAAGGCCTTCTCACGTAAGAATCAATAATTGGTGCAATACCTGTGTGCTATCGCTCAACAACGCCAGATTAGTGTGTTTTAACCACCGGTATTCCAACAAAGATAATCTGCAGAATAACTACGCCATTATTTATAAACAACTTATATTTGTCGCTTTTCTTCATCCAATCGCTCGTTATGGGGCTCATAAAAAGATCGCATCGTGCCGCATTTAATATTCCTCGACAAGCATTTAATATTCCACCACCAAACGAATATTCCCCTAACAATAATGAATATTTTATAACCACTGCTTATTCAAATATTTGCGTATTTTACCCATAACTATCCACATTAATTAAATCAACCCTTACTATTTCAAAATAATAAATAGAGAAAAATAAATTTCATTTATTAATAATTTGGGGTCTTACAGATGGGCCATCAAGTCTTTTCTGGTTTGGATCCCGATTCTTTCAAAATGTTTCAAATTTCGATCCCACAAACCGACGTCCATTGTCCGATATTACCACCTTAGGAATTCTCAAACTAAATACTAATCGATTCTTTTTCAAAATTTCAAGCATTCCGTTCTGTTATTAACCTAAGTGGCTTTGCTTCTACCCATTTGGTCATATAATCGATGGCAACTATAACAAAACCGACTTGACCTTTTTGCTTTCAGGTAGAGCGGACCCAAAGATATCAATCCCCTGACAAATAAGGGTATAGGAGATAAGATCGAGTATAGCTCTTCCGGTGGTCGATGTGGTATCTGGACCGTTGAGTTGACACTTCTCGCACTTCTCGACGATTGGCCGCTTCCTTGAAGATGGTAGGCCAAGAGATACCCTAACTAAGTACTTTATAAAGCTAATGACTTAGAAGAAATTATACGGTCACCACAGATGCCTTCATGTACTCTCGTAGAGCATATTCACTTTCGGATGGAGTTAAACATTTCAAGAAGGAGACGAGAAAGCCCTTCTAATGCATCCCCATCAATCGTAACAAAATTAGCACTCTTGTACTTGATCTTCTTAGCTAACATCCTATCCAAGGTAAGACTCCATCTACCAGATACTCCAGACACGGGTCAACAAAAGATTGGTTCATCTAACGACATCACCAATTCATGATGAACACCAGATGTTGCAAAATTTCTAAGTAAACGAACCCATCAAAAACGTTAACATCCCAGAGTGGCTAGTTTGGAGAGTGCATCAAGAATGGAATTGTTATTACGCCGACACCCTAAAACTCGTAGGATTGGAAATATCGAGTCGTTCTTTCAATTTCGCCAAATACTTGATCATTCTTGGGCCTCGAGCTTCAGATTTCTCAGAGAGTTACTTAACGACTAACCGAGAATCATCAAGATGACTATTCTCTCGTGACTTCAAGACTCTTTGCTAGTCGTAACCTCGCGAAAAGTACCGCTTCATACTCAAACTTCGTTGTTTGTCGCTTTTGAACCGAAATCGATGGCTCGCAGACTTGAATCCCTCCGGACTCGTCGAATAATCCTCGCCCATCGACATCCGTGGTAGAAGACATCCATCGCATACAACGCCCACTTGACCGTCACTGAAGAATCAGAATCGCTCGCTGTCGATCCTTCACCGCCACAACTTCATCGCCTTCGTAAAACGAGCATTCAACTACAAAATCAGCCAAGGCTTGCCCTTTGATGGCGATTCGGGGATGATATTCAATGAAAAATTGGGACAACTCCATCGTCCATGAAGTTAATCTCCCGATACCTCTCAGTTTGCCCATAATCTTCTTCAAAGGTCGTCTGAATATACTTTTACCAATCTACCCGGAAGTATTGCCTTAAGCTTTCGACTAGCGCTATTAAAGCAAAAGCAAACTTTTCGATGTTTGGGTACCTTGTTTCAAAGATCCCAAGGACATGGCTTACATAATAAACCGGTCGTCGCTTATTCCCCAACTTCACGCACCAAAACTTCTCCTACCGCCAACTAACTACCGCTAAATATAAATATAGGGCTCGGCAGAAATGGGCTTCACCAACAAAGGCGCCAAGATAAGTAGGATTTGATGCTCAAAGGCATCCTCACACCAAGTCCATTGGAACGCCTTTGCATTCTTCTACCCTTTCAACGATCAAAGAACGGCAAACATCTTTCGCCGACTCGACATGAACCTCCTTAAAGTCGTAATCCTTCCAATGACGTTGAACATCTTTAAATGACCGAGGAGTCTAAATGTTCGTGGATCGCTTGAATCTTCTCTAGATTGGCTTCAATTCTCTCTCGATCGACAAGATAACCCGTAAATTTGCCACCCCTGTAATCAAGGTGCACTTAGTGGGGTTCAATCTCAAGTTGTGATGATTTAATGTTCAAATCATTCTTCTAAATCATCCAGATGTTTATGAACCAATATGCTTTTGACAATCATGTCGCCCACGACACCTCCACATTCTTGCCCAAATTGATATCCTCAAGACATGATTCCTCATCCTCCGGTATGTGGCTCGCATCGATGAGGCCGAAAGTCATTTTTTATAGCATATACCGAAACGATGCGTAATGAACGCCGCCTTCAGATATCCTCTTTACACATGGAAATCTGATGATATCCAGAGAATGCATCCATGAAACTTAACAAAGCATACCCAAGTGGCATCATGAGTTGGTCGATGTGGGGCACGGTAGAAATCCTTCGACAAGCTTTTATTTAGATCGATATAGTCGATGCGCACTCGCCATTTACCATTCTCGCTTTTAGACCAAAGACCACATTTGTCATCCATCGCGGGTAATCAATCTCAAAGATGAAGTCACCGCCAACAGCTTTTGCAATTTCTTCATCGATGATCCACGACGTTTTCAGTGCAAAGATCCTCCTCTTCGTCGGATTGGTTTCTTCGACGGGTCCACTTCCAACCGATGCTCGCCGATATCCCTCGCTTACTCTCGCATATCTTGAGGTTCCCATGCTAAGATGTCAACATAACATCTCGTGAGCTCCACGAGGTTCGTCCGGAGAGGTTCCGGACAGACCAACCTATTTTCACCTGCCTTGTTCACCTTGCCGTGGATGAGCTCTATCTCCTCTGCTTTCTTTCGGTGGCACGACCAACGGTTCTCGAACTACTCAGTGAAGGGTTCGATTTCTATCGCCATGGTCTCGCTTTTGCTTCGATACCCCACTCTCAAGTGATCACAGTAGTTCTATAACACCTTCTCGCCGATCCAAATCCCTTTCACCTCACCAACCCCACGAGCAGAGGAAATTTGATTTTGAAATGAGGAATCGAGGTCACAACTTGAAAGCAATTATAGTAGCCTTCCCAAAATAGCATTATAAGCATAATCTACACGCACAACATAAAATTTGCAAATAATTTTTACCGTTGGGGGCCGCTTCAAGATGATCGGTAGTTCAACGGTTCCAAACCACCTCGACCGGGTCGTTACTAAAACCATACAAAGGAGCCTCCCGCCTCTATCTCCATCTTCCGCCTGGCTCAGTGCATCCTCCGATAAGCGCAAGGCATGTAATATCTATGTAAGACCCATTATCTACCATCATTCACTTCATGTCCACCGAACCCACTGCAGACGCGCCAAGACCAATGATCCTCGTAGGCGGTTCGATGACTTCAAGGGTAATCTTCATCAAGAAAAGAGATTACCAGATTGAATAAGGTCCGCTACTTCGAGAGGTACCCCCATCGACACGATCGAATCCAAGTAACTTCTGCGCTTTTTCCAACGAGTTTGCTGTAAGTACCCCGCTGATGACATCTATCACATGCCTCGCAGTCGCTCCCGAGCCGGAAACGCCATTGAATCGGGTTGAGTCACGGAACAGTCCTCTCGTCTCCGCCATTGATTAATTCTAGCAAACCACATACCGAATTAAAGCCCCATCTTGTACCTTTTCTTTCAATAAAGTCTTTCAACTAGCACAGCTGCTCAGATCGTGACTCAAGCTTGATGGTAATCACAATACTTACGAGAATTCCTTTTTCGAGCCTAATGTTATCTCGAGGTGGCTCAAGATAGGTTGATTCTTAATCGATCCAAGATAACAAACTTTCGTGTTTGGTTGAAAGGTCGTGTACGCCCTATTCACTCTTCTGGCCGGAGCGATTTAACGCCCTCCACCCCGCTCCAATTATCAGATTTTTTCGACCCGCCAGAGCAGAAGCGCTTCTTTATTCCTTCATTCTTCTTCCGGTTTCCATCGGTTCTCGCCCCGATCCGTCTCCTTGTTTTTGGCATTCAAGAAGGACGCTTGAGGTCATCCATGGCTTCCTCCACCACGATATAGCCTTCACTTTGTCAAGGCTTCAGCCGAGACTCTTTGGTGATGAAACATTAACTTCTTCACCAACTTCTCTCGATTTGACCAGATCTAACCCATTTCAGAATTGTCAGATCGCTCAGTTCTCACTCGGGCCGATCGCTTCATGGAACCGCTTCACATATCGCCCAAAGACTCATTCAACATCGTCGAACCCGAGCCAACGAAAACAGTTGGTTTTCCCTTCTTTGTTGCTCCCCTGGCGAGCATGAAATTTATCGCATACGCCCCCGCCAAGATGAAATCAATCCGAGGGCAAAGTTCCCATCCACCGCCGCATCCTTTTCGAAAGGCCAGGACAAAAGTATGACACTTAGCAGCATCGTTAAAATCATAATAATCCATCAGTCGGTCGAACGCCTGACTATGGTCGTAGGGATCCCCCGATCCATCATAACTTTCGATGTGGGGCAACTTCTTGGTGGGGTTAGCTTTTTCTTTAAGAATCTCCGCGGAAAAAGGGGATGCCTTCTTTCCCGAAGTATCCTTCATTTTTTGTACTTCGGCAAGCTACTTCCGAAGTTCTTTTAACTCTTTAACCAGATACTCCACACCTTCTGGTTGAGATGATGCTTCTTTTTCCGGTGACTCCTTCCTCCTCTTAGTGGATGGGCTTTCACAACAGAGCCTCCAACTTTAGAAGGATTCTTCCGATGGCGAGTGTCCATGTGGTGGTGTACCTCAAGAGGCTCCTGGAGTACGATCTCCAAATATACTTCGCTCTCGAACTCCAAGCGCCATGGCGAAAATGTGCAACAACAAGTGCTTTCTTTGTGGTCTCAGGAGTGCGATCTCTAGATCGACCTCTTCGTTCTTTTCGACCTTGCTCCTTATAATCGACAGGTAATATGCCTCTTCGATCTTTGAGGAGTAGGGCTTCGGATCTTCTTCTTTCTCGAAGTTCGGCCCGAGACTCTCTCGTCCCGAATGAGCAAGTTCTTTCCCACTCCTGTCCTCGCTTCTTCTGACCGATCACGATCGAACTCTTCGTCCCTCAACTCGCCATCCGAGCCATCCGCCGCCAAATATATCCCGTCAGCCGCTTCACAAGTACTTCCATAGCTCTATCCGCTTCATCCGCCATCTTAGCCAATCGTGAGGCCTTTTCGTCTTGGTCATCTCAGATCGAGTTCTAGGCGTAGGTGCCTTCTACTCGCTTCCCACCATGGCTGCATCTTTTCTCCGTCGGAAGACTAGCTTACGCTTAGCTTTTGCCCACCGCCTTTAGGCCGAAAATCTTCATGTGATCGTTTGACGCTGCTCGCATGAAAACTTATCACGGTCCCAAACGATCCTCGACATGACACTCGTGGTACCGATTCACCGGCAAATTTCGCCACCTTTTCGTGTAGGTGTTCTACTCTTCACCATGAATATCGACGTAGAACAAACACATACCGTGATTGAAAAATACTCAGGACTCTAGAACTCAGCCCTCCTTCTAGCGCCAATGTTAACGCCAAGATCTTTCTCCACGTCCCAATCACCAAAACGCGTCCGATATCCCGCACGCTTCAACAAGTCAACACCAAAAGCTCGACCACTGGACTGCTTGGGATAGCTCCCGCGTGAGAGTCAGTATCGGCGATCACAAGGTTAACAATGGAGGGAAAATAATATCTAATGTCTGAGAGAAAGTAAGTATCTGATTATGTGTGTGTGATATTTTGTTACTTACCTCCTTTGTGATCCTAGCCTCATACGTACTCCAATCCCGGTTTACCGTGCCACCCATCACCTCCTGACACCTTTTCCCCACTCCCTATTCATTTCAAATTAAAGTATGTAGCCTACTTCCTCACCGCTACCACTCTTTGCCACCGCCATTATCCGAAGTCTCATCCTCATTAATGCCATGCAGAAAAGGTGGTATATAAGAGTCAACTATTATTTGGCATAACGACACGGCCAAAGTCAAGTTAGTTGACAATTTGTATAATGGCCAATTAAACGACTAAGTTCTCAAATAACTAAATAACCCAAACGACCGGATCCAACCGAAAGGACCCAATTAAATAATCAAGTAATTAGGCCCAAATCATTCTGGACCAATCGCGACAAGAAAGAATATAATCCAAGGGAGGAAATTTCATTAAATCCTACCAATAAAAAAAAGGATTACGGCCCAACAATATTAATAATTAAATAAATTTCGTGCTTGAAGTTTGCTGTCTATATACGCCTCCATTCCGAAATAATAATAATAGTTAATTTTCTGAAACAAAAAATATCAACTATTAAGAAATTTTTTGAAGTTTTTTTTGAAATGGTCCAAATGGACAAATTAGTATTATACATTCCCCGGCTGGATGACAACAGATAAACTGGCCCTTACGATATTTTTTTTTCCTATTAGAAATCGACAATTCAAGCACTAGTCTTACTGTGAGATGATTGATGATACTTCAAATCAATACCTTCAATATAATGGCAGAACAGCCGATCCTATTAATTGAAAAACTCAATTTCCAATTAAAAAATTTAATGTGTGAACTCTTAATTAATTAAAAATCAACTCGTTTAATTTAAAAAATAGCCGAGTCATCTCGCTTAAATTGAAAAGTAATTTGTTTTCTATTCTGATCCTTTGATTTCTTCTTATTCAATCTCATCAGATCACTTCACCTCCTTTCAATTTTCTCAAATCTCTTCTCCTCCCTCATGTCGATCTTTCTATTTAATCCATCAACATACATCAAGAAAACTTCATGTGCCGTGTCGATCTCTCAATTCACCTGCTCCTTTGCCCTATCAAGAGGGTTTTTGGTTCTCTCTATCAGCTATGTCTGAGAATTTATGGTATCGTTTGAAAAAGTTTCACGATCCGTTTATACCCAATTGTTCCAAATCGTTGGCTTCGAACTAAGAAGCTTCTCCAATCCACAATTTTTGTAAAGGTACCCACTTCTCTTCTCATCAATTAAATCCATCGAATATACCATATAATTTTTAATTGAGTTGAGCTGAAGAACTAAGAAGCTTTTGCTCAATAAGTACTTGATAAAAGTCCTGACTGAAGAGCTTGATATGATTTTATTGCGATTTTCTCTTTATTCATTGCAATTTGTGTTGTTTAATGATTATTACCTGTTAATTTCTCTGCATACATTCTGTTAATTTAGACTAATTTTTTTTTGTTGAAAATGTATATGAAATTGACTAATTTTCGTTTAAGGAAATATATTGGGCCTACTTACCCGTGCAAATAAAAAATATCATTTGATCACATATTTAACAAATTATTTAACCTATTCTAACAAACCCGCGTATTACACGGGCTATCAACTAGCATAAATAAATAGAATAAATAATATTACCATAACTGATATTGAAATAATAAACACAAACAAGGAAATTACGTGAGTATTTGGAACACAATTTGCAGTTACTTGTATACAGTGTTGAAACTTGAAGATGCTTTTTCTTAATTAGGGAATATTAGTGGTAATGGTCAAAGAATTAATGGATTATATTTCCAGGCTTTGAGGAAGAATTATTCCCTTGAAAGATAGAGAACCCCACAATGTGTGTTATTGATATATTGTCAAATCAACAATTATGCTTACCAGAAAAATAAATATTGCTTAAAATTAAAAAAAGTGTTATTAAAACAATTGTTAAAATTTCTAGAATACATATTTATTATTTATTCTAATTTAAAATGAGATTTTTTAAATGATGCCCAACTTAGAGCTAGAGCTGATAATGATATGATAGTACGTACGTACAAGCTCTATTCATTCTCTTCACACACATATACATTATTTATTTCTACGGGTCCCTCTCCCTTGTTTTTCATAGAAATTAGAATAGTCTCCAATCTATCAAATTACTTTTTTATTTTTTTCCCTTTTTATATGAATCCTTAAAAGCAAGATTGATCAACTAAAATCCTATGAAATTCTTTAATTTCGTAGAATAAATTATTTTAAAAATTAACCCAAAATACTCTACTCAGCCACTGTTGGATAGAATAAATTATTTTAAAAGGTAGGGTAGGTATTTTGTTTCACAACTATATATATATATGCTTTGTCCTCTGGATTTCTAAAGGACAAATAGCTCTTTTCTCATTTTGATAGGAGTATTATTTGTATTATCTTCTTGTTGCCCAATATTATATAGTACTAGTATAATAATGTCCTGGATAAAACATGCTTAATTGGTCTTATTATTATAATTTCGGTTAAGATGACAATATATAAGAGCCAAATTAAATTTTGATTAGGGAGATTTTTTATTTTTATTTTTGTTAAATAGTTAACCTTTCGATGCAATGGCATACTATTACTAGCTACCATTTAGCATTTGCCGTTTAACTTAAAGTGGAGTAAAAAGAAAATCTAAACTATTTTTCTTGTCTTTGGACTGCAGATCTTAAACTAAAAACTAATCCATCCCTTCTAGATATAAGAGTAATTTTAACCCTTTGAAATAATTTCATATATTTTCAAATTTAAAATTAATATGATTTTAATTAATTAATACAATATTACAATTATGAGTATAATAAAACATTTTAAAAATTTACTACTAATTAAGAGATTCAAATCATAAATCATCATTTTTAAATTTAAACATCTCTCAAATTAATTTAGTTTTAAAAAGAAGTTAAAATTGCTCTTATTCTGTGAAATGAATGAAGCAACTTATTATGCTTCCCAGTTCCCAGGGACGGAGGAAGTATAGGCCCAGGGGTCCGGGCTACCCTCAGATTTTGATTTTTTTTCCAAGTTATAAAATTTTGATATTTTTACTTTAAGTTAGTGTTTTAAAATTCGGATTAGACCGATAAAAATCGGAACCATTCGGATTGGACCAATGATTCGATTTTGGTCAAAACCTGAGTTGGCCCGTTGATGGTGGTCTAACCGGTAAACTCAGTTGACCCGGTTTTTAAATTTTGTTTTTTACCAAAAAAATTAATATTAAAATTAATCACTTTTATTAATATTATAAATCATCTTTAATGTGTTTTAATTCATAAAAAAATGAGATTTTAATTTTTTTTATTAATTATTAATAATATATATTTTGTATATATTAATGACGTCACTTAGTCAATAACAATTCGACCACTGGTTGAATCAGTGATTCATCTATCTGATACCTTTTTCGGTTCGATAAACGGTCTGGTGCTGAGAACCTTGCTTTAAGCCCCTTCTAGATATATAAAAAAATATAATATATTTCTATTCTAAATATAAGAGTTATTTTTAATAATTTAAGTTAATTAAAATTACAAGTAAATTTATTGTTCTTCTCATTTTTTTTGTTATCATGAATATCAAATTTTACGCTTTCGTTTACTTTGTGTACTATAAAAAATGCATATACACATCATACAAAAAAAAATTATTTCAACAAATAAATATAAAATTTGGACCCCGAAACGATATCGTTAAACTTTATTGTTAACGCCAGGATCTTCTGCCACGTCCCAATCACGTAAGACGCCCTGATCCTGCACAATAAACACGATAAACACCACAAGCTTGACGGCGGTTGTGACGACCCCAAAATAGGTCCATTCCATCCAACCCATTCTGAGTCGCCAAATACACAGATGTAAACAACTACAACTTTATTATCACAACAATAAAGCTGTGAGTTTAAATACAAATATTATCTTCTGTATAATATTTATACTCAAATAAATCCTCATCACATTTATTGATACATTATTTTACAATAATGGTGAGGACTACTAAACAACTCTCTCTGTAACCTTCATTCCATACCCGACTAAAAGTACTTTCGCTACATTCTCGCCTCCCGAGAAGAAAAATGGAACAACAAGGAAAAGGTGAGCTCAACTAGCCCAAAAAGAATGTTATGACTAAGATAATATACAACAAATTATCGTTAGTCTCCAACAGGAAAAACTGATAGAATACAATGTATAACAAGTTTCGGATCAATATTCGCAGCAATGAAATAATAATTCATGTAAGAGTTACGTAGAGAATGAAATCTACTATAATCTATGAATTTAATAATACCATCATCAATATTTTATCCTCAGTAACATCAATCAATATTCATCTCAAATCAAATATTCATCTTTGCACTATGGTGCCAAAGATATTCATCAATCGGCCATGTTCATCTCAACACTGCTCATCTTTGCACTAAAGGCCAAAGATATTCATCAATCTCCCATGTTCATCTCAACACTGCTCATCTTTGCACTAAAGGCCAAAGATATTCATCACCATCATGTTCATTTAAACACCGCTTCATCTTTGCACTACGAAGCCAAAGATATTCTTCAGAAATCATTCATCTTCGTGACTACTACAAGCCAAAGATATTCAATAATATCATCATTTAAGAGATCGAGGATGATGAAAATATTTTTAAAGAAACGAATCCAAAGTGAAACAAAATGACAAGGATTAAGGATTAAGGATTCAGATTTTATTTTATCCACGCCCAAAAATACCTCAAAAATAATCATAGTGAAGTAAAATTCAAGAATGATCAAAACATGGATACAATCAAAGCTAGTATCCGTAATAGATATTTTAGATTTAAAAGAAAAATTTTCATTTTTCTATGAATAGTAAGATTCGTGAATAAGGTCAGATACGTGAATAAAGGCCGTACACGTGAATAAGAACTCGACACCCAAAGATGAAATTCCACAAAAAACATCTTCACGCTTCATTAATAGTACTCGTGAATAAGAATCGTGAATAGTAACTCATGAATAGTAACTCGTGAATAAGAAACTCATGAATAGTAACCCCGACATGAAAAAGTTCCAAATTTGATAAAAAGTACCAACCAATATTTCAAAGATAATGATATCAAGAATTAATATCATTTGAGAAGAAAATAACATCCCTTACCTCAAAGAATCAAGATTTCTAAGGAAAGGCTCAAGTGACTTTGAATGAAACTCAGATCAACAAAGAACTCTCAAAGTATCTAAATACTCACAAAATACGCTCAATAATATAGAGAGAAAGAAAGAAAACTTTGTTTTACGGGTGTGATTTTCAATTCTAACTTAAATTTCTATTTATAGGAAAATGTTAAATTACCAAGGCAGACTTGACTGCTACACCGATGGCTTTACTCGCTACTATTGCCACCCACCACATTTGAAATAAAATTCAGCACATTTTTTCACCAACCATAAGTGGGGCCCACTCAATTCTAGAATTTTCCACCAAAATCAATTATAACCCTAATTTCCGAATCACCACCTCTTAAAATTCATAACAAATCATTCGCTCATTTTAACGATTCAAAATTTGTGGACATATACTCAACTTATGTATGTATAACATATCCAAAAATTACAACGATCCAACTATTTCGGATTAAAAATTATAACTCACATAATACATCGTAAAAAATACCGATTTGATTTTAATACCTCCAATCCGGACAAAATACAAATAAAACATCTCAAAGATTAATTCCTTCATTAATAACCACATAAATAAATCCATCATTTATATTCATATAAAATAAATATTTCCTTATCATATGAATCAATAATTAATTATTCACAAATAATATTATGTAATCACAATTATGACAACCAGCCGCTCCTCAGAAAGAGGGGCTTTCCAATAAGAATTTCTTCTTCGGGCGCCGCAATTAGGTGACCAAACCTCTCCTTAGATGTAACTTTCTAGACATTGCCAATAATGTTATCTAATAATATTATTCAAATAATATGAATTATTGATCCGATAATGAGAAATATCAGGCGTTGACAATTATTGAACAACAATAATATAAAATATCAACGCAACAATTATCAATCAATAAAATAAAATATTGAATAAGAATTCATCGTGGAAAATTATCGAGTAAAGGCCTTCTTCACGTAAGGATCAATAATTCAACAACAATACTGGTAATACCGGTGTGCCATCGCGCAACCACGCCAGACATCGTATTTTAACCACCGGGTATTCCAACATGCCTTAATTCAGAATAACTACGCCAAGTTATTTTTAATCAACTTATATTTGTCGCTTTTTCATCCAATCGCTTTCACATGGGGCCCACATATGGTCGCTACTGGCGTCGCATTTAATATTCCCGACAAGATTTAATATTCCACGACCAAACGAATATTCCCCGACAAAAATGAATATTTTATAACCACTGCTTATTTTGAAATATTTTATGATTTAACCCTTAACTATCCACATTAATCAAATCAACCCTTACTATTTCAAAATAATAAATAAAGGAAATTCCTTTTATTTAAAAAAATTCGTGGTCTTACAACCTCCCTCCTTATGAAATTTCATCCTCGAAATCGACGACGCACTGTGTGTTTCAAAAGGTGAGGATACCTCGCTTTCATTTCCGCTTTCCAATTCCTGTGTCATTTCCTCTATAGCATGATTCCTCCACAAAACTTTAACTTGTGGTATGACCTTTCGCAGTAGGACATGCTCCTTCCTATCCAAAATCTCGACAGTACCTCCTCATACGTTAAGTCTTCTGCTATCTCGTCCTGGTTCTAACTCAATAACGTGGTTCGGGTCTTTCACATATTTACGAAGTATGAGATATGTGAAACACATTATGAACACGAGACATACTTGAGGTAACGCAAGTCTATAGGCTACATTTCCTACTCCTTGGTCAAGAATTTGAAATGGACCGATAAATCGTGGATCGAGCTTTCTCTCTTCCCAAATCTTGTAACTCCCTTCCATGGAGCAACTCGCAACAATACATGATCCCCTACATTAAATTCCACGCCCTTTCGATGAAGATCCGCATAACTCTTTTGTCGATCTTGTGCCGCTTTGTATACGCTGTCGAATCATTCGATCTTTTCTAGAGTCATATCGTCTTAACTCCAGTCCCAACAATGTTGCTTCACCCACCTCATCCCAACATATCGAGAACGACATTTTCGGCCCATATAATGCTTCGAATGGAACCATGCCTATATTTGTTTAATAACTATTGTTGTATGAGAATTCCACCAATGGTAAGTACTTATCCCAACTTCTTTTGAAATCTAGGACACGTAGTTTTAATATATCTTCAAGAGTTTGAGTAGTCCTTTCGATTGCCCATCCGCTTTGAGGATGGTATGTCAAACCGAATCAGAATTGCGTCCATAGCTTTTTCTAACCCAAAATCATGAAGTGAATCTTGGGTCACGATCTAAAACTATGGATATGGCATGCCATGCAATCTCACAATCGATTTACGTATATATACGAGAAAGACGCTCAAGGAATAAGTCTCTCGACGGCAGAAGAAATAAGCGGAGACTTGGATAATCTATCAACAATAACCCAAATAGCATTGATGCCTTCGAGAAACCGTAGGAAGACCCGTAACTAAATCCATGGTAATGTGTTCCCACTTCCATTCCGGAATCTCAAGTGGTTGCAACGGACCTTAGGTACTAGATGTTCGCCTTTACACGCCGACATCGTTAAACACATCGAGATAAACTTTGCAATCTCTCTCTTCATATTGTTCCACCAAAATGTATGTCAAGATCACGATACATTTTAGTACTTCCGTGATGGATTGTAAAATGGCGATTGTGCCTCCATCATAATCTTGTACTTCAAATCGAGTCGTTAGAACACAAAGTCTCGAGTGGACTCAAGTATTCCTTCTTCATCAATTCTCGCTCGAATAACTCCTTCTTTCAGACTTTCTTCTTCATACGATCACTCCGGCCGGTGGCTTAAGCAACCTTAACTTTTTCTATTAAAGTTGGCTCTATGCAGATACTTGACATCATCGCACTCGTCCTCAAGATATGATCTTCTACTCAACGCGTCTACCACGCTCGCTTTTCCAAGATGGTATGGTTAGAATATGTGCCGAAATGAGTCGCTCGAGCTCTTGGAAAATCTTCTCGCATTCCTCGCTTCCATATTTAATTTTGTATCTTTTCAAGTCACTAAGTTAATCTGAGTAGCGATTCAAGAAAATCCTTCCATTTAATCTTCGATAATAACCAACTAAGCCTGTAAAGCTACGTATTTCGACATCGATTTAGGTTGCTTCTCAACCGTGAGTCATATCCCAATCTTGGATAAGACGTCACAATGACACCTATCGCTTTACTATCGCATCTAATATGACGCCCCCTATAGAGAGTCTCGCTTAGTGAATTCCACAAAGGAAGTCACAAGATAAAGGCTCAGTACCAAATTTATAGTTGAATTTTTAACTCCTCAAGTTCAATAGAGCCATTCTATATGAGATTTTAGAAATGAGTTTTGTATCGGGTTCAAAGTCGATACAAAATTTAATATCAAAGCTTTGGGAGTAAGCCAAGAAATTCTTCAAAAATACGTCAGAAAAATCAATAACAACAAGAATATTATTCAAATCGACGTGTCTTTATTCAAATCCATAACATGGACTAAGAAAATTTGACATCCGTAATAAACGAATGACTTCGTGGCTTGATATGAAAATGTTTGACTACAATGGTTTGATTGCTTGAATTCAATAATAAAAGTTGCTTAGGAATATGAAAACTAACAACCTTATAAAAGCAATCAATTTGGCACGATGAGTAGTTAACCTTAAAATCACATCAAAAGCAAATATCTCTATAGAAATAAGGTTAACTGTGTAATGTGATAGTGCCAACTTGAATCAAGCAAGATTTTTTATACAACGGATGTAATGAAAGTTTCTCCTAACTGAGTCTCCATAAATAAGTCAAAGTCTAATTTCTCCGTAGTCAAGTTCAAACGCTGAGCGCAAGCAAGAGAGATAAAAGAATGGGTAGAATCCCAGATATAGTAAGGTATAAACTTCGCAAGAACTTATAATTAACTAACCCGTGCTAACTTCGCTCGTTCCTCGATTTTGACCGGCCACGATAAACGCTTCTTCCAAGAACCGCTGACTTTGATTTTTCGGGGACGATCTTTTGAGTCACATCCCCCTCAATGAACTAGGTTTCGCTTACCGCATAATCTCGAGCGATATGTCTTTCTTTTTCCACAATTATAGCATACCTTAAACTGTTGTAGGGCGTTTAATGATATGTCCTCTTTCCCGTGATTTGTAACATACGACCGATGGTTTTTCTCCTCCTCGAACCAGCTTACATCGGCGCCGACATCTTCACATGGTCGTTGTTGAATCTCCTCTTTTAAAATCTCCTCCCACTCGCTTCTTCTATTTTCACGGCCACGATTACCACCCGAGTGGTAACCGCCTTTGTCCGTATTCTTCTTTCTCCGCCGGTTATCGTTATTTTGTTGACTACTATCTTCAGATGATCCTCGGTTATGGTCCCTCGGTTGAACGTATTCGTTATCTCGCTTCTAACAATCGAGCCCCGCTGACAACATCCGAATAGAGAGAAAATTTATGAGAAATGAGATACTCGACGATGTCGGGTTTCAAACCTCTCGTAAACATCCGCCATATACGCCTCATTCTCCACCAAATGAGGTGCAAACTCGATAACTCCGCGAACTTCGCCTCAGATCGGGACACCGCCATGTTATTTCGCTTCTAGTTTAATAAACTCCACTTCCTTCATATACGATTTAATACTTTTCAGGAAGTACTTGTCATTGAACTGCTTTCAAACGCTCCCACGACACGCCTTGAAAGCGCAATTTGGATGGGTACGCTTCACGATTCCCACCAAGAATCTACCTCGCCACTTTAACATAAAGGTGGCGAATGGAACTTTCGTTCTCTCCGCATCCCAAGACATCAAATATCTTGGTAATTTGTTTAACCCACGCCTCGCCTTTAATCGGATCCGCTTCCCACTCGGTGGTCCCAACTTTGAACTCGCTCATTGTGACCACCCGTGAATTGCTATCATTTCCTCCTCAGATTTTGAACACGAGTCTCCTCGTCTCGATTTTGCATGAATCGCAAAAAGCTTCTAAACATCCCCTCGCTCATCATCTCGCTCAGTGGTATTGTTTCATGGAGGAACATTGCCAAACTGTTGCACGCGTTCTCCTCGTTGGTAAGCATGTACATCTCCACGGTCTCATTTACTCTAATCGTTAATATTCTCACCGACATTCTCAACACCGCCTATAAAACAAGGGTTAATTAAGGAAATCAATATATCACATAATATCCCTATATATCGATCAACTAACAAATAAGCTTAGTAGGACACACTAGCGAAGGATTTACTCGCCTCCCTCCTAGTTCTATTCCCGATCTCCGCCTGAGATCATATCCTAAGCTTTGATATTAACCGTGACGACCCCAAAATAGGTCCATTCCATCCAACCCATTTCGAGTCGCCAAATACATGGTACGTAAACAACTACAACTTTATTATCACAACAATAAAATCTGTGAGTTTAAATACAAATATTATCTTCTAGACAATATTTATACTCAAATAAATCCTCATCACATTTATTGATACATTATTTTACAATAATGGTGAGGACTACTAAACAACTCTCTCTAGAACCTTCATTCCATACCCCGACTAGTACTCGCTACATTCTCGCCTCCCGAGAAGAAAAATGGAACAACAAGGAAAAGGGTGAGCTCAACTAGCCCAAGTAAAGAATGTTATGACTAAGATAATATACAACAAATTATCGTTAGTCTCCAACAGGAAAAATCGATAGAATACAATAGCAAACAAGTTTCAGATCAATATTCGCAATTGAAATAATAATTCATGTAAGAGTTACGTAGAGAATGAAATCTACTATAATCTATGAATTTAAATACCATCATCAATATTTTATCCCCGTAACATCAATCAATATTCATCTCAAATCAAATATTCATCTTTGCACTACAGCCAAAGATATTCATCAATCCATCATGTTCATCTCAACACTGCTCATCTTTGCACTAAAGGCCAAAGATATTCATCAATTCCATCATGTTCATCTCAACACTGCTCATCTTTGCACTAAAGGCCAAAGATATTCATCACTTGGCCATGTTCATTTAAACACCGCTCATCTTTGCACTACTAAAAAGCCAAAGATATTCTTCAGAAATCATTTATCTTTGACTACAGCCAAAGATATTCAATAATATCATCATTTAAGACCGAGGATGATGAAAAATATTTTTAAAGAAACGAATCCAAAGGAAACAAAATGACAAGGATTAAGGATTAAGGATTCGTATTTTATTTTATCCACGTCCAAAAATACCTCAAAAATAATCATAGTGAAGTAAAATTCAAGAATGATCAAAACATGGATACAATCAAAGCTAGTATCCGTAATAGATATTTTAGATTTAAAAGAAAAATTTTCATTTTTCTATGAATAGTGCCAGATTCGTGAATAGTGTCAGATATCGTGAATAAGGCCGTATACACGTGAATAAGAATCTCCGACACACCCAAAGATAGAAATTCCACAAAAAATATCTTCACGCACGCTTAATAGTACTCGTGAATAAGAATCGTGAATAAGAACTCATGAATAGTAACTCGTGAATAGTAACTCATGAATAGTAACCCCGACATGAAAAAGTTCCAAATTTGATAAAAAGTACCAACCAATATTTCAAAGATAATGATATTCAAGAATTAATATCATTTGAGAAGAAAATAACATCCCTTACCTCAAAGAATCAAGATTTCTAAGGAAAGGTCAAGTGATCTTGAATGAAACTTCAGATCTTGAACAAAGAACTCTCAAAGTATCTAAATACTCACAAAATACGCTCAATAATATAGAGAGAAAGAAAGAAAACTTTGTTTCGGTGTGATTTTCAATTCTAACTTAGCCTCTATTTATAGAAAATGTTTTAATTACCAAAGCAGACTTGACTGCCGCACTGATGGCTTTACACCGCTACTATTGCCACCCACCACATTTGAAATAAAATTCAGCACATTTTTTCACCAACCATAAGTGGGGCCCACTCAATTCTAGAATTTTCCACCAAAATCAATTATAACCCTAATTTCTAATCACCACCTCTTAAAATTCATAACAAATCATTCGTTCATTTTAATCGGTTCAAAATTTGTGGACATATACTCAACTTATGTATGTATAACATATCCAAAAATTACAACGATCCAACGGTCGGATTAAAAATTATAACTCACTTAATACATCGTAAAAATAATCGATTTGATTTTTAATACCTCCAATCCGACAAAATACAAATAAAACATCTCAACATTAATTCCTTCATTAATAACCACATAAATAAATCCATCATTTATATTCATATAAAATAAATATTTCCTTATCATATGAATCAATAATTAATTATTCACAAATAATATTATGTAATCACAATTATGACAACCAGCCGCTCCTCAGAAAGAGGGGCTTTCCAATAAGAATTTCTTCATCTTTGGCAAGCAATTAGGTGACCAAACCTCTCCTGTATGTAACTTTCTAGACATCGCCAATAATGTTATCTAATAATATTATTCAAATAATATGAATTATTGATCCGATAATGAGAAATATCGTGCAGTTGACAATTATTGAACAACAATAATATAAAATATCAACGCAACAATTATTGAATCAATAAAATAAAATATCGAATAAAGAATTCACCGTGAAAATTATTGAAAAGGCTTCTTCTACGTAAGGATCAATAATTCAACAATATGTGCAATACCGCGTAGTGCCATCTTGGCAACCACGCCAGACATCAGATTTTAACCACCGGGTATTCCAACAGCCTTTAATTCAGAATAACTACGCCGTTATTTTTAACCAACTTATATTTGTCGCTTTCTTCATCCAATCGCTTTCACATATGGGGCTCCACACATGGTCTGCGCTTGTTGCATTTAATATTTCCCGACAAAGATTTAATATTCCACGACCAAACTAATATTCCCCGACAAAAATGAATATTTTATAACCACTTGCTTATTTTGAAATATTTATGTATTTAACCCTTAACTATCCACATTAATCAAATCAACCCTTACTATTTCAAAATAATAAATAAAGGAAATTCTTTTTTATTTAAAAAAATTTGGTCTTACAAATGATTCCGGTTGGGGATAATTTCGGCGCGTGAGAGTCAAGATACGTGTTCACAAAGTTAAACAATGGAGGAATATAATATCTAGTGTCTTGAGAGAAATAATAATTCTCTCGTGTATATGTGATTATGAATGAAGAAGTGTATGAGAAGCAGCACTCTTTGCAAGACTTACCTCGCTAAGTTATACTCTCTGCTTTCTGACATCTTTACACCCACTACTACCCGACACACCCCTTTGATCTCGATGGGTTCATTAAATCGCATGTAGTTTATCCATCGCTTTTGGTCATCTTATTATTCTGGCCGAGATTATGATCTCATCCACATTAATGCATGGCAAGTTCTTCTAGTCAATCATCACGCTTTTTCATCATTACAAATCAAAGATGTAGATATTTAAATATTTGATGGGTCGAACCCACCGATTGGGTCCGATCTTTGAAGCGACTTAATAAAGATAATAAAGTCGATTTAGATCCAATAATGTCAACACCCAATAACGAAGACTAATGGACTAATCGAATATATGTAATCTAATCCATCTCTATCCAATAGAAAAAATATCACGACCCAATATTTATTAAATTATTTACAATTTTATAATATTATATTAAATAAGTCTACTATTATATAAAATTAATATGTATTTATATGCATATTTTGATAACGAGACTATCAAAAAATATATATAAATAATATGTGAGCTATTTTATATGAATCGGTGTATTATGTCTCGACTCCAGCCCTGATAGTTCCTGACAAATGACAGTATACTAGAATATAGCATCAATAATGTAAAAGAATTTGATGCTATTGCAGTCATAACTCATAATTAAGTACCTTCAATTTTTTTATTATTTCCTTCAAAACATAATAAAAACTTTTGTTTTTGTTTGAAAACTTGGATCGGACAGTCAATCGGACAGGTAAAAATTAGAATCAATCCACACTTCAGTCCGATTTAAAATAATTAACTAGTTTTGGTCAAAAATCTATTGACCATCGGTCGGACTTGTAGTTCAACCGATAAAATTAGTTAGTTGACTCGATTTTTAATATTTTTTTACCAAAATTTAAATAACATGTAACCTTGAACAACACAACAAACATACCCAAATAAGAAAACAATATATACCCGCCCCCTCCCCCCTCCCCCCTCCCCCCTAATTCTTATGGAAGAAAAAAAATAATATGTTATAAAAATATGATGAAAAAGATAAAGAAACCATCATATCCCACATATTTATGTATTAAAATATTCAAATTAAGCATGATATGCTTATATTAGAAACTATAACCATGATAATGTAGTTGTAAAAGGAGATATTTTAACCTATATGTTAAGTAAAAACTATTGAGTCAAAATAAAATACACCCTTTGTATAAAAAATTACCAAAATGTAGTAAGTCACTTTAATTAATTCTTTTCTGATTAATTTTCAATTTTGGCATATTATTTTTTTATTTGATTACAAATATATTAAATTAATTAAAGGCAAATAAAATTTCAAATTTCTATAAATTGTTATGTTATTCTATTTAATGCTTGTCTGGTCGTTTACATGAGAAATATATAAACACAGACAGATAGATATTAACAAAATAGATATTGGTAAAATAGCTAGATGTACAAGTAGCTAGGTCAGGTAAATTTATATTTTTTAAGGAAATGGTATCAACGATAAACATTGTATTCTCATTTTGAGGAGAATTAATATATTTTCCAAAGTTAATATTAATCGTCCATTTCAAGTAAATGGAGTCTCTCCATTTTATGGTCCAAATTTAAAATATGCTCTCTCTCTTGTAACTCTTCATTTTATAGTTCAGATTTAAAATATGCTTTCTCTCTCTTCCGTCGGTATGATATATGTCACATTTCAACACATTTTAAATCTAGATAATGAAATCGAGAGTCTCCATTTACTTGAAATGGAGAGGATCCTAGTCCGACCAAAATGGGGGGTGGGGTTCATTATTGATTTTTTGAAGTTGATTTAAAATATTTTTAAATTCAAAATTAACATGTATTCTTTTGATATAGTCAATAAATGATGAATATTAATTGCAAACTATCTATAAAATACTACACATTATAAGATTTATTTTTTTATAATTTTTAATAAATTATCTTAATTTTGAATTTAAAAATATACCAAATACATTAATAATCATTTTATAATTCGGAACGGGGGATGGAATATTGTATTAGCTTTGTTTTCATAGATGGTCTGTGTTATAGGCATGCATCAGTGTACTACAGTCTACAAACCTTCATTTTAATTGGGTCAGAAATTACAAATTTTCTAGGTTTCCCTTACAATTGGGAGAAGCAAGACCTGTTAGATGTAATGAATACCGAATGTGACGCACCCAAAATAGGTATATATTATTTATTTTAAGTTGTCAAATACATGGTACATAACTCAAATAGAAACTTAATTTATACAACATAAGCTGTGAGTTTTAATATAAATATTGTCTCCTAGACATTATCCAAACTCAAATTCAATCATCATTACAATTATTATCACACTATTTTATAGAATAGTGAGGACTACTATGGCAACCATCTTGAACCGTCACTCTATTCCCCGACTAGTCCCAGCTATATTCTTATTTTTTGAAGAGAACAGTGAAAGAAAAGGGTGAGCTTAACTAGTCCAGTAAAAAATATTATGACTAAGATAATGCAGAATAAAATATCGTTAGCCTTCAACAGCATAACAACTAATAAAATACAATAGACAATAAGTTTTAGATCAACAACTGCAGTGAAATAAGCAATCTATTAGAAGAGTCAAGTAGAGCATGATATCTACTATCTTCTATGATTTAAAAATTTTATCATCAATTTTATCGTTGAGACTCAGCTTAATAAATAATTCACATCACCGAATTATCCATGCACTACGGGCCAATGATATTCATTAGTATCACGACCACGAATTATCAATGCACTACATGCCAAGGATATTCATGTTTTCACCAATGGTCATGAACATGCTAAACAACAATTCATCTTTGCACCCTTGGCAGAAGAGAACACATGGTCATGATCATACTAATAACTGCCGCTGAGACTCAGCTCAATAAATAATTCACATCAGTTGTAACATTACAGGTCATGATTATAACGAATGATCCCTGGTCATAATCGTACCAACCAACAGTCCATCTATGCACTACGGGCCAAAGATGACTTTTATCACAATATAAACATGAGAATGATGACAATGATATAAGAATTCAATTAAATGAGATCAATGATAAATTTTAAAGATTTTATAATTTAATTATACATAATTCAAGAATATCTAAATTGTCAACATGATACTGTTTTGTGGAGTAAAATTCAAGAATAATATTGTATAAAAAATGATTTGGACCAAAACGAAATCAATTTTTGTCATGAATAGTACCCCGGGTGAATAGTACCCAAGTGAATAGTATCCCGTGAATAGTACTATGTGAATAGTACTCTGGCATGAAAAAGTTAAAACTTATCAAGAATGCTCAGAATAATATTTTCATGAAAAAAATACTGGATGAAGCAAAAATTTCAAGGATATTCTATAAATTTCATGGAGTATAGAAGCCAAAACTTAACAAAATAAGTGTAAAATTCAGAATCTGAAACGAAACAATATTACTTACATACTACAGAGTATGGAAGAAAATATTATTTCATACGAGTTGAACAAAAATAATATCCCTTACAACTGTTGAACGAAAATAATATTCCTACGAATATTGAACAAAAATAATATTCTTTAAGAATATTGAACGAAAATAATATTCCTTACGAATTTTGTACGAAAATAAAATTCCTTACGAATACAAAAAATAATATCGTAAGTGAATATGAAATAAATAATACCTATTACCTTAAAAAGAAGAGTACTCCAACTGGTATAACGGGGATATTTTGAAGAAAACTTTCACTATTTTCTACACTCAAAGCATCTTAAAACTCGAAAAAAATACGCTCAATATTATAGAAGAAAAATTCTCTGATTCTGGTGTAATTTTCAATTCTAAATTGAGCATCCTATTTTATATGAGAATGGAAGGATACTATTTAGAAATTTTAATCACAGACGCACAATAGAATTCATACGAATTCTTCACGGACGAATTCTGAAAATTTTGATTTTACTATGTAGACACTATTCAAACACTATGCATAATAAAATATAATATATTCTATTTTTCATATAAAACAAAACTTATTATAATATGTATATATATTATAATAAAAACAGCACCATCACCACAAAACTTCCACCACAACCCGTGACCATTATAATTCCCCCTAGATTCTCATTTTTCAACATACGTGGGACCCACTTATTATTATTATATATATATATACCAAATAACTTTTTACCGATTATTTTAAAAAATGAGTAAATGGAGGGTCCAAATAATAAGCCAAATTTACAACAACTACTTCATAAAAAAATCCCCCCAATATTTGTAACAACATTTATTCATCATTAATATTATAACTCGCAATATTTAATAACTAGATCATTTCCAGGAAAGAGGGGGCTTTCCGATAAGGATTTCTCCCTATTGGCGCGCAATTAGGTGACCAAACCTCTTTCATCGATAAAACTTTCTAGACATCGTTAATAATACAAATAATAATATGAATAACTGTGTCGTCTCAATTATTGATTTAATAATATAAAATATTGACAATAATTGAATCAAATAACGTGAGATACTTACGCAAAGAATTATCGTAGTAATAATTGAGTATAACTGAGTGACTTCTCACGTAAGCATCAATAATCAATACCGTGTGTTACTATGCAATCACGCGTATTACTGTACTTTTCAACACCGGGTATTTCAATAGTTAACGGTAAAACTTTCGCCGTTATTTTCATAAAAAGATATTTCTGTCGTTTTCTAACTCCGACAGTAATTCCGTTATGGGGTCCTGATAAAAAGATTGCGCCGTTGTACGAATATTTCCTGATAAAAAGAATATTTTGTGACCAATCGAATATTTTATGACAACTTGCATACTTTGTAAAATTTATAAATATTACCCATAACTATAATATTATATCAAATTCACACATTAATACTAAAAAATATTTCGAGAAAATTAATCTTTATTTATGAAAGTTGGGGTTATAACAACCCGGAATTTTGGATTATCCAGAATTTAAGTTTTAAGAATTAGTTATTAATAAAATGAATTTTTATTAATACTATTATGTGCTATGTGGTTATTAATCGTTCTATAACCTAGGATGATTATAATTCAGGAGGATTCTGGCTATGAGCTAGATTGAACGAATAAGAATTTTCAAGACGAAAATGAAATTTTTCCGGGAACAAAAATATTTTCGGAAAAAAAGACGAAATAGGCACTATTCATCCGTTTCTGCTCGGAGATTTATTTTGAAATTCCGAGAAGTTAATGATTACGTATAATTTTGAGACGTGGTGGAATATTCAATAATATTTCAGTTATGGCAAAAATGAAGTTTTCGCCTACGGACTCAAAACCTAAGGGTTAGAAAAAGTGAGTTCCGAGAATTTAATGATCACGTATAATAATAAGGGTTATTATGCGTGAGAGATACGAGTATGATACTAGTTATTATACAAGTATAGTACGAAGATTATTACGACGTATAACATGAATATCGTACGAACTATATACGAAGAGAATACGAGAATGGAATGCGTAGAATACGATTAGTCTTAATGGACTTTGAGTTCATGGACTTTGTAGAATCTAATTGGACTTGGATTATGTCAAGCCCAACGCTTTGTGAAGTTAAGCCCAAGAAAGGCCCAATAAGAATTAGGGTTAAGGCCCAAACCAAGAAAAAAAACCGCGGATCGAACCGATGGGCAATCGGATGGGTAAAAATCATTGGGGCAACCCATGGGATGACCCAAGGGCATGTGGGCCGGCCACTTGGCCACCAAGTAAGGGTGGTGGCCAAGTAAACTTGGTGGCTAAGTGTTGGAGGAGGTGAGAATAGTAAGGATGTAAGACCCCAACTTATTATAAATAAAATCGAATTTCCTCTAATTATTATTGTGAATAATAAGGTATTAATTTGATATAATTCTCTAGTTATGGGTGAAATGTGCAAATTTTATAAAATATGCAAGTGGTTATAAAATAATCATTGTTGTCGGGAAATATTCATTTGATCGTGGAATATTCTTGTTGTCGGGGAATATTCGTACGACGGCGCAGTCATTTGTGGGCCCTATAACAGAATAATTGTCAAATGAAGAAAATGACAAGTTTGAGTTTTTATAAATAACGACGTAGTTGTTACCGTTAACATTGTTGGAATACCCGATGGTTAAAATACAGTAATACGCGTGGATGCACAGTATTGATGAATTTTTGATCCTTACGTAAGAAGGCACTACTCAATAATTGTTACAGTAGTTACTGTTCAATATTTTATTTTATTGATTCAATAATTATTGCGTTGATATTTTATATTATTGTTGTTTCGATAATTGTCACTGCACAGTATTTCTCATTATCAGATCAATAATTCATATTATTTGAATAATATTATTAGATAACATTATTGGCAATGTCTAGAAAGTTACATCGAGGAGATGTTTGGTCACCTAATTGCTTGCTAAAGAAGGAGAAATTCTTATTGAAAGCCCCCTCTCCTCGGGAACTACTGGTTGTCATAAATGTGATTCGTAATATTATTTGTGAATAATTAATTATTGATTCATATGATAAGGAAATATTTATTTTATGTGAATATAAATGTTGGATATATTTATTGTGGTTAAAAATGAAAGAGTTAATGTTGAGGTGTTTTATCAGTAATTTTGTCGGAATGAATGTATTAAAAAATTAAACCAGTATTTTTGAGATATATTGCGTGAGTTATAATTTTTAATCCGACCGTTGGATTGTTGTAATTTTTGGATATGTTATACATATATAAGTTGAGTATATGTCCACAAATTTTGAACCGTTAAAAATTAACGTATGATTTGTTATGAATTTTAAGAGGTGACTGGTTCAGAAATTGTTGAATTTTCAGAATTTATAATTTTGGTGGAAAATTCTAGAATTGAGTGGGCCCTACTTGTGGTTGGTGAAGAAATGTGCTGAATTTTATTTCAAATGTGATGGGTGGGAATAGTAGCAGGTAAAACCATCGGTCAGCAGTCAAGTCTGCTAACATTTTCCTATAAATACAGGCTAAGTTAGAATTGAAAATCACACCGTAAACATAAGCTTTTCTCTTTTCTCTCTAGATTATTGAGTGTATTTTGTGAGTATTTATATACTTTGTGAGTTTCTATTCATCGAGTGCAAGTTTCCTTCAATTTATATCCGATATTACGATCGTAAATCGATATTTTGAGGTAAGGGGTGTTATATTCTTCTTAAAATGATATTTTCTTTAATATCATTATACCGAAATGTTGGTATGAACTTTTTATCAAATTTGGAACTTTTTGTGTCGGGGGTTCTTATTCATGTATACGACCTTTATTCACGATATCTGAGACTATTCATAGAAAAAAATGAAATTTTCTTCTTTTTGTCCAAGATGTCTATTATGGTTACTATATTTGATTGTATCCATGTTTTTATCTTTATTCTTGAATTTTGCTTCAAAATTGGTTATTATGGAGTATTATTGATCTTGGATAAACTGTTATACTTAATCCACTACTATTTGTCCTTACATCCTCTTGGATTCGATTTTCTTTAAAATATTTTTCATCATCCTCGGTCCTAAATGATGATATTACTAAATATCTTTGGCCCAGTAGTGCAAAAAGATAAATGATTAATCGATGAATATCTTTGGCCCGTAGTAAAAAGATGAGCAGTGTTGAGATGAACATGACAATTGGGTGATACAAATGAATATCTTTGGCCTGTAGTGCAAAGATGAATATTGATTAAAGATGTATATTGATTGTTGTTACTGAGGATAAAATTGATGATGGACTTTTAAATCTTAGAAGATAGTAGAACTCATTCTCTACTTGACTCTTCTAATGGATTCTTCATTCACCGCAGATTGTTGATCTAAAACTTGTTGTCTATTATATTTTATCGATTTTTCCTCGTTGAAGACTAACGATAATTTATTGTATATTATCTTAGTCATAATATTCTTTCTTGGGCTAGTTGAGCTCACCCTTTTTTTTTTTGTTCCATTTTTCTCGGGAGGTGAGAACATAAAGAGAGAACTAGCTTTGGGTACTGAGTGATGGTTCTAGAAAGATGTTTTAGCGATCCTCACTATTTCGTAAAATAGTGTTTGAATAATTGTAATGAGGACTTATTTGAGTGTGGATATTGCCAGTAAGACAATATTTGTATTTTAACTCACAGTATGTGTTGTCGTATTTTGCACGACAATTGTATTATTGAAGTTGTAGTTTGCTTTCTGTACCATGTATTTGGCGACTCAGAATGGGTGTTGTATACCTATTTTGGGGGCGTCACAAAGGAGGTGGGGCGAAATGACTAAACTACCCCTAACTTTGGTTTTCTATAAATAGGAAGCTCATTTATTTGTTTTGGGATTTTGAAAATCCTCCAACTTGAGAGAGAGAGGTCGGATGGGAGGAGAAGGAAGAGTTTGAGCATGAATGCTCGGATCAAAACTGATCGTAAAATAGAAAAACTTGCAAATCGTCAGCTTTGTATAACGGAAGATGATTAAAGAAGAACGGTAATCCGAACCCTAGTCTCTTCTAATTTTTCTTTAAGTTTCGATGTTTAAAAACACAACTTAATGAAGATAAGAAGTAAATAAGATTAGAGATGATTTCATATGGTTGAAATCATAAGAAAATGAAGAAATAAGAATTACAAGTTTATTTTATAAATTCTTAAGGAAGTATAAGATTCATTATGAATTAGAACGATCCGAGTGGATTATATGAATAAGTAGGTTAAATAAGTAAGGAGTAATGTTCTATAACATCAAATTCCAATAAAAAGTGGAATCATAATCCAAAATATCAATTAAAAATGAAGAACGAATGAAGAACACGAAGAACACGCGAAGAACACGAAGAACGTTGTTGATGGATAAATTTAAAACCGTCGTAGGATAATTGTTTTTGATGGACAAGTTTAAAACCATCGTTTATAAGTTAGTTGCATATTGCTTGGTTAGGAATGGTAGAAACGTTCATGATGAACGGATTAAAACTTAGCTATTTTTCTCAGGAGGTGAGAACATAGCAGGAACTAGTCGGGGTACGGAGTAATGGTTCTAAAAAGATGTTTTAGCAGTCCTCACTATTTCTGTAAAATAGTGTTTGAATAATTGTAATGAGGACTTATTTGAGTGTGGATATTGTCTAGAAGACAATATTTATATTTAAACTCACAGTATGTGTTGTCGTATTTTGCACGATAATTGTATTATTGAAGTTGTAGTTTGCTTTCTGTACCATGTATTTGGCGACTCATAATGGGTGTTGTATACCTATTTTGGGGGCGTCACAGTTGGTATCGAAGCATAGGGATATGGTCTCTGGCGGAGATCGGAGAATAGAACTAGGAGGGGAGAGATGAGTAAATCATTCTTTAGTGTGTCTATCTAAGCTTATTTGTTTGGTCACCATAATATATGGATATTATGTGATATGTTAATTTGTTTAATTAACCCTTGTTTTATGGCGATATTTAAGAATGTCTCACTTTGAAGCGTTAACCATGGAGTGTATGAGACTGTGGAACAACCTTTAGTTACAAACCAGGAGAACGTATAACAAGAAGGCAATAATCCTCCTGTAAACAACACTACCAAACAAATGATGAATGATGGGATGTTCAGAAGTTTTTTGCATTTTATGCAAAACCAGACGAGGGAAACTCGTGCACAGAATACGGGTGGAAATGCTAGCAATGCACGACTTGTCACAACCAAGCAGTTCAAAGAGTTGGCACCACCAAAATTTAAGGGAAAATCGGATCCGATCATGGCGGAAACGTGGGTCAAGCAAATTATCAAGATATTTGATGTCTTGGGATGCACGGAGGAACAGAAGGTTCCATTCGCCACCTTTATGTTCCGCGGTGAGGCAGACTACTGGTGGGAGTCTGTGAAGTGTACCCAGCCAGCCATACTCAGCTTGTCTTGGGAAACATTTCAGAAACTATTCAATGACAAGTACTTTCCTGAAATTATTCGTTATATGAAGGAGGTGGAGTTTATCAGACTGGAACAAAACAACATGACGGTGTCCCAAAGATTTGGCTAAGTTTGCAGAGTTATCCGAGTTTACACCTCATTTGGTCGAAAATGAGGAACGAATGACAAGGATGTTTCGAGAGGTCTAAAGTCGAGATTCGGCTAATATCTTATATCTCATAAATTTTCTTTATATTAGGATGTTGTAAATAAGGCTCAATTATTAGAAGCGAGATAATGAGTATGTGCAACCGGGGACCACAACTGTGGTCATCTGGTGACAACATTCATCACAAATGATGATAACCAACGAGGAGGAAAAATACGAACAAAGGCGGTAAACCACTCGTGTGGTCATCGTGGACATGATAATAGGAGAGGTGAGTCAGTGGAAATTTGAAGAGGAGATTCAACAATGACGGAAGACATCAAAGAGCAAAGACCAAAGACCAATAACAAATTCTAGGGAGGAGAACGACCTTGATTAGATGTTACAAATGCGGGAAAGAAGGACATATCACTCAACCGCCCACAACAATCCAAGGTATGTTCTGTTGTGGAAAGGAAGGCCACATAGCTCGGGATTGTTCAGAAAGCAAAACCAAGTTCAACGGGGATGGTGACTCCAAGGGTCGTCCGGATAAGTCAAAATCAACGATTCTCGGAAGAGCGTTTGTCGCGATCGCCAAAACGCGAGGAACCCGAACGAGGTGATTACGGGTAAGCTAATCTTAAACTCTTGAAGTTTATACCTTACTAGAATCTGGGTTCTACCCATTCTTTTATCTCTCTGCTTGTGCTCAACGTTTAAACTTGACTCGGAGAAATTAGACTTTGATTTATCGGTGGAGACTCGTTGGGTGAAACTTTCGTTACATCCACGGTTTATAAATCTTGCATGATCCAAGTTGGCACTATCACATTACCGTTGATCTTATCTCTTTAAAGATACTTGCTTTTGATGTGATTTTAGGAATTGATTGGTTAACCACTCATCATGCCAAAATTTATTGTTTTCGTAAGGTTGTTAGTTTTCATATTCCTAACCAACTGTTATACTTAATTCAAACAACTAAACCACTAAAATCGATCACTATCATATCAAGCCATAAAGCTATTCATTTATTGAAAAGCGGATGTCAAGCTTTCTTAGCCCTTGTTATGGATTTGAACAAAGACAAGTCAGATTTGAATAATATTTCTGTTGTTAGAGAATTTCCGATGTATTTCAAGAACTTCCCGCCTACCCCTAGAACGTGATGTTGAATTCTTTATTGACCTTGAGCCGTACAAAACCCATTTCTAAAACCCCATATCGAATGGCTCTATTGAACTTCGTGGAGTTAAAAGTCCAACCACTGTGAATTATTAGACATAGGTTTCATTCGTCTCTAAGACATCTCCTTGGGGTGCTCCTATTTTATTCAGAAGAAGAAAGATGGGAGTATGCGACTTTGTATTGACTACCGAGAATTAAACCATGTCACCATCAAGAATAGGTATCCGTACCTCGCATTGATGACCTGTTCGACCCGATTACAAGGAGCACAATTCTTTTCAAAGATCGATCTTCGTTCGGATATCATCACCAAGATTAAAAGCGAGGATGTTCCAAAGGCGCCCGTAACTTCGATGACGGCATTATGAATTCTTAGTCATGTCTTTTGGATTGACTAATGCTCCCCGCCGCTTTTATGGATATGATGAACCGTGTATTCAAGGAATATTTGGATCAGTTTGTTGTTATCTTTATTGATGACATCCTCATCTATTCCAAAAGCCGTGAAGATCATGAGCACCATTTGAAGCTGATACTTGAAAGGCTTTGTGAAAACAAGCTTTATGCCAAGATGAAGAAATGTGAGTTCTGGCTTGAGGAAGTAGCATTCCTTGGGCACGTGGTGTCAAAACATGGAATATCTATTGACCCGGCAAAGATTGAAGCAGTACAAAGTTTGGAGCAACCAAAGTCGGTGATCGAAGTGCGTAGCTTTCTGGGCTTAGCTGGTTATTATCGGAGATTCGTGGAATGATTTTCTCGAATTGCTACTCCGTTAACTTAGCTGACTCAGAAAGATACAAAATTCATATGGAGCAAGGAATGCGAGAAGAGTTTCCAAGAGCTCAAGAAGAGACTCATTTTAAGACTGTTTCGCAATACCATCCGCATGCGGATGGATTTGTTATATATAGTGATGCTTCAGGCAAATGGTTAGGATGCGTTCTCATGCAACATGGGAAAGTCATAGCCTATGCCTCATAACAACTCAAAGAATATGAGAGGAATTATCCTACTCATGATCTAGAGTTGGCAGCAGTCGTATTCGCGTTGAAAATTTGGAGACACTACTTATATGGGGAGAAAATGGAGATTTATACGGACCATAAAAGTCTCAAATATTTCTTCACCCAAAAAGAACTCAACACGCGGCAACGACGTTGGCTTGAACTATATGAAAGATTACGATCACACTATTCAATATCATCCTGGAAAACGAACGTAAGAGTCGACGCATTGAGTAGAAGATCATACGCGAAAGTACGATCATGCGATATTGTTAATGCAAAGGCCCATTCAGTATGACTTGCAAAGGATGGAGGTAGAATTAAAGACTCCGAGGACCCACATGATGATGGCAAATATATGAGTAGAACCGACTTTAATCGATAAAGTTAAAGTCGCTTCGCTACGGACCGGAGGCGATCGTATGAAGAAGAAGTGCAAGAATGAGCTATTCCAGAAGCGAGAATCGATGAAGAAGGAATACTTAGATTCAACTCCAGACTTTGTGTTCCTAACGATTCTGACTTAAAACATAGAATCATGATGGAGGCACACAACACACCGTTTGCAATCCATCCTGGGAGTACCAAAATGTATCATGATATTCGACATATATTTTGGTGGAACAATATGAAGAGAGAGATCGCGGAGTTTATCTCGAGGTGTTTAACTTTTCAACGTGTAAAGGCGGAGCATCAAGTGCCAAAGGGTCCATTACAACCACTTGATATTCCGAAATGGAAGTGGGAACACATTACTATGGATTTCGTTACAGGTCTTCCCAAAGTTTCTCAAGGCATAGATGCTATTTGGGTTATTGTTGATAGATAACCAAGTCTGCCCATTTCTTGCCGATATATGAGATTTATTCCCTTGAACGTCTTGCTAGTATGTACGTGAATGAGATTGTGAGATTGCATGGCATGCTAGTATCCATAGTTTCGGATCGTGACCCAAGATTCACTTCATGATTTTGGGTTAGCTTACGTAAAGCTATGGGCGCGGATTTACGATTGATTGGGCGCTAAGATACCATCCTCAAACCAGACGGACAATCGGAGAGGACTATTCAAACCCTTGAAGATCTATTAAGACTTTGTGTCCTAGATTTTAAAGGAAGTTGGGATAAGTACTTGCACATTGGTGGAATTCTCCTACAACAACAGCTTATCAAGCAAGTATAGGTATGGCTCCATTTGAGGCGTTGTATGGGACGAAAGTGTCGCTTCCAAGATATCTTTGGGACGAGGTGGGGAGAAGCAACGTTGTTGGAACCGTAATTAGTACGCATGACTACGTAAAAGATCCAAATGATTCGACAACGTATTCAAACCTCACAAGATCGTCAAAAGAGTTATGATGATCTTCATAGAAAGGACGTGGAGTTTAATATTGGAGATCATGTATTGTTACGTATTGCTCCATGGAAGGGAGTTACAAGATTTGGAAAGAGAGAAAAACTCAATCCACGATTTGTTGGTCCATTTGAGATTCTTGACCGAATAGGAAATGTGGCCTATAGACTCGCATTACCTCCAAGTATGTCTCGTGTTCATAATATTTTTCACATATTCATGCTTCATAAATATATGAAAGACCCGAACCATATTATTGCGTTAGAACCAGACGAGATAGCCGAAGATTTAACGTACGGAGAAGTACCTGTTAAGATCTTGGATAAGAAAGAGCATGTCCTACGCACCAAGGTTATACCACAAGTTAAGATTTTGTGGAGAAACCATGCTATTGAAGAAATGACCTGGGAGTAGGAATCAGAAATGAAAACGAGGTATCCTCACCTTTTCGAAACACCAGGTACGTATGTCAATTTCGAGGACGAAATTTAATAAGGAGGGGAGGTTGTAAGACCCCAACTTATTATAAATAAAATCGAATGTCCTCTAATTATTATTGTGAATAATAAGGTATTAATTTGATATAATTCTCTGGTTATGGGTGAAATGTGCAAATTTTGTAAAATATGCAAGTGGTTATAAAATAATCATTGTTGTGGGGAATATTCATTTGGTCGTGGAATATTCTTGTTGTCGGGAATATTCGTTCGATTTAGCGTATGATCATTTCATGGGCCCAATAATGTAATAATTATCGGATGAAGAAAATAACAAGTTTGAGTTTTTTTATAAATAATTGGCAGTAGTTGTTACTGATTAATAATCGTTGGAATACCCGGTGGTTAAAATACTGATGTCTACGCGTGGATGGATGCAATGATATTGATGAATTTTGATCCTTACGTAAGAAGGCACTACTCAATAATTGTTACAGTGAGTTATCGCTCACTATTTTATTTTCTTGATTCAATAATTGTTGTGGTGATATTTTATATTATTGTTGTTTCAATAATTGTCACGCTGAGTATTTCCCATTATCAGATCAATAATTCATATTATTTGAATAATATTATTAGATAGCATTATTGGCAATGTCTAGAAAGTTGGTCGAGGAGAGGTTTGGTCACCTAATTGCGCTTTCGTCAAGAGTGAGAAATTCTTATTGAAGCCCCCTCTTTCACAGAACTAGCTGGTTGTCATAAATGTGATTCTGTAATATTATTTGTGAATAATTAATTATTGATTCATATAATAAGGAAATATTTATTTTATGTGCATATAAATGTTGGATATATTTATTGTGGTAAATGAAAGAGTTAATGTTGAGGTGTTTTATCAGTATTTTTTTCGGAATGAAGGTATTACAAAATTAAACCAGTGTTTTTGAGATATATTGCGTGAGTTATAATTTTTAATCCGACCGTTGGATTGTTGTAATTTTTAGATATGTTATACATATATAAGTTGAGTATATGTCCATAAATTTTGAACCGTTAAAAATTAACGTATGATTTGTTATGAATTTTAAGAGGTGACTGGTTCAGAAATTGTTGAATTTTCAGAATTTATAATTTTGGTGGAAAATTCTTGAATTGAGTGGGCCCCACTTGTGGTTGGTAAAGAAATGTGCTGAATTTTATTTCAAATGTGGTGGGTGGGAATAGTAGCAGGTAAAGCCATCAGGTTGCAGGTCAAGTCTGCTAACATTTTCCTATAAATCTGAGGCTAAGTTAGAATTGAAAATCACACCGAGAAACATAAGCTTTCTCTTTCTCTAGATTATTGAGTGTATTTTGTGAGTATTTAGATATTTTGTGAGTTTCATTCATCGATTGCAAGTTTTTCAACCTTATATACCGATATTCCGATTCGAAAGCATTGATATTTTGAGGTGGGGGTGTTATATTCTTCTTAAAATGATATTTTCTTCAATATCATTATACCAAAATATTGGTATGAACTTTTTATCAAATTTGGAACTTTTTTTGTGTTGGGGCACTATTCACGATATACTCTGAGACTATTCACGAATACGCACTTAGACTATTCACCGAAAAAAATGAAATTTTCTTCTTTTGTCCAAGATGTCTATTATGGTTACTATATTTGATTGTATCCATGTTTTGATCTTTATTCTTGAATGTTGCTTCAAAATTGGTTATTATGGAGTATTATTGATCTTGGATAAACCGTTATATGAATCCTACTATTTGTCCTTACGTCTCATTTGGATTCGCTTTTCTTTAAAATATTTTCATCATCCTCATCCTAAATGATGATATTACTAAATATCTTTGGCTTGTAGTGCAAAGATAAATGATTAATCGATGAATATCTTTGGCCCGTAGTGCAAAGATGAGCAGTGTTGAGATGAACATGACCAATTGGTGATACAAAATGAATATCTTTGGCCAGTAGTGCAAAGATGAATATTGATTAAAGATGTATATTGATTGTTGTTCTGAGGATAAAATTGATGATGGGCTTTTAAATCTTAGAAGATAGTAGAACTCATTCTCTCTTGACTATTCTAATGTATTCATTGCATTTAAGATTGCAGTTGTTGATCTAAAACTTGTTGTCTATTATATTTTATCGATTTTTTCTGTTGAAGACTAACGATAATTTGTTGTATATTATCTTAGTCATAATATTATTCTTTACTGGGCTAGTTGAGCTCACCCTTTTCCTTTTTGTTCCATTTTTCTCAGGAGGTGAGAACATAGCAGGAACTAGTCGGGGTACAGAGTGATGGTTCTAGAAAGATGTTTTAGTAGTCCTCACTATTTCTGTAAAATAGTGTTTGAATAATTGTAATGAGGACTTAATTGAGTGTGGATATTGTCTAAAAGACAATATTTGTATTTAAACTCACAGTATGTGTTGTCGTATTTTGCACGACAATTGTATTATTGAAGTTGTAGTTTTCTTTCTGTACCATGTATTTGGTGACTTAGAATGGGTGTTGTATACCTATTTTGGGGGCGTCACAAAGGAGGTGGGGCAAAATGACTAAACTACCCCTAACTTTGGTTTTCTATAAATAGGAAGCTCATTTCTTTGTTTTGGGATTTTGAAAATCCTCCAACTTGAGAGAGAGAGAGAGAGGTCGGATGGGAGGAGAAGGAAGAGTTTGAGCATGAATGCTCGGATCAAAACTGATCATGAAATAGAAAAGCTTGCAAATTGCCAGCTTTGTATATCGGAAGATGATTAAAGAAGAACGGTAATCCAAACCCTAGTCTCTTTTAATTTTTCTTTAAGTTTCGATGTTTAAAAACACAACTTAATGAAGATAAGAGGTAAATAAGATTAGAGATGATTTCATATGGTTGAAATCATAAGAAAATAAAGAAATAAGAATTACAAGTTTATTTTATAAATTCTTAAGGAAGTATAAGATTCATTATGAATTAGAACGATCCGAGTGGATTATATGAATAAGTAGGTTAAATAAGTAAGGAATAATGTTCTATAACATCAAATTCCAATAAAAAGTGGAATCATAATCCAAAATATTGATTAAAAATGAAGAACGAATGAAGAACACGAAGAACACGCGAAGAACACGAAGAACGTTGTTGTTGAACGTTGCAACGAGAGGGAAAGGAAGGGGCACGGCGCCGCAGCGCCGGTGCAGGGCAAGGTCCGATAATGAAAATTTAAATGCTCAATTACTGGGGGATGTGAAAGAAAAAAATATAAACATAGAGTTCACCTAAAATAACACTTAAGCAAATGACTTAAACCTTTGTTAAAGGTTGAACGTAAAGATTAAGCAAGATTAAATAACAAAGAATATAAACGCAGGTTACGTAACCGATGTCCGGGGACCGTAGTCGCGATGAATGAACGTGAGGAATTGCTATGGTTGTGATTCCTTAGACGTTGAGCGACGAGGGTAATAAACATGGGGTGCGTATAATGGAGAACGAAAGTATTAATAAGATAGGAATTATCAAGAAAGCCGTAATGAACGGTAATAAGATTAATGAAAGCTGAATGTGAGTCGATTAAGGAATGAATCCTAAGGTGTGGCATTTAGTTTCCAGGAAGCCGTAAAGAATAAGAAATTGACTTAACGAACATTATAGTTTAATAGTTCGTATCAGTTAAGATAAGTTAGGTTGTGGTACAATCGTAACTTTGATGGTTGACATATGAGAGCTGGGCTAAACAATTTCTTCAGAGAGGGAAGATATATACGAAACTGGCAACCGATCTAACTCTCTTTGTGATGGCGCAGTAGATAGATGACAGGAACTTGTTTGTTGGTTGTTTGTGGGAAACCACTCAGAGTACCATATGGACTACTAGCAGTGAAGCGATGTGTGCTGAGTCCTAGGGAAGTTATAAGAAGAAGATAAGAATATAAATCATCCAAGATGATGAACGTTTTGAGTAAGACATCTTCGTATGTCATAAAGCCGTAAATTGGTAAAGGAAGTTAGTCGCGTAAACTTATATTGCAAGAACGCGAACCCTAAGAAGTAAAGCTAAGTAAACCAATGCGTAAGTTCAATATATGACTAATTGGTGTTTATGTTTTCTCCTTATGTGTTATATAGGAATTGGAATGGCGGTCAAATGTAAGTTGTAGGAATGGGCGTAAAAAGCAAGTTTCTAACTTCATTCATATTACATGAATGCTAGTTTCTTAAACTTCTCAGATGTTGAACTTGAGAAGTCTTGTCTATGTGCATATGTGCAATGTATGTACAAGGTGGTAGTATGTATGAGGCCTTGTGCCATTATTTGAACACTTCGGTGTTTCTATGATATGAATTATTCTGTGATTGAGCTGTTCAATACAAGAATGTTCTGCTTATACATGAACCGTTATTGTTAATTCTGTGCTAATGATTCTAGCCAGACAGGATGTGTATGAAAAAGGTTGAGGGATGAAATTAGTTCAAAGTGAAAATGACTGATGTTTTAAGATGATAGGAATCGAGACTATTCCTATTATTCAAGCTACTCCATAACCTTTGTTCGGTTATAGAAGTTCTAAAGAAATGTTTTAATTCTAAAGTTGTTTGTTCAACTGTTATGACTTGCTGGGCAATTGAAAGCTCACACTTGCTTTAAATGAAAAATAATTTTCAACGAACAAGGTTAAAAGAACTTAAAGATCCCGTAAAGATCAAACTGACGGTATCCAGATGAAGTACTATTCAGAATGTGAATGAGCGAGAAGATCAAGCGAAGACTTGTAATGTAAAAAGATGAAATTGAACAATAGACTAGTTTAATGAACTATTATGTATCCTTGGTGGCGAATAAAAGTCACTCTTGTAAGATGAAATGAATAATGTATTTATTATTATTGTAATAATTAAGGTTATAAGGTTTCCATAACCTGGGATTTGAAAGTGTATGTCGTTATATTTCAGTATATAATGATGTATGTTGGATGAATGATGTACTCGTGACGTACGGAATCCGAGTGTGAAGATAGACCGGATTTCGGCGCGTTACAGAGGTCTTACACTGAACATATATGCACCCTATGACGCCCCCAAAATTAGGTATACATCACCCATCTTGGGTCGCCAGATACATGGTACAGAATTTAAATACAATTTACTAATACAACTGTCGTGTACAATACAACAAAACATAAACTGTGAGTTTGAATACAAATATTGTCTACTAGAGATTATACAAACTCAAAAGGAGTCCTCACTACAATTATTATCACACTATTTCACGAGAATAGTGAGGACTACTAATGCTATCCCTCGGACCATTACTCCGTTCCCGACTCATCCCAAATTTATATTCTAATTTTTCAGAGAATAAAGTGAAAGAAAGGGTGAGCTCAACTAGCCCAAGAAGAAATATTATGACTAAGATAATGCGTAATAAATTATCATTAGCCTTCAATAGTGTTAAACCGATAAAATATAATAAACATCAAGTTTAAGCTGCAATGAACCAAAGAATCCATTAAAAGAGTCAAGTAGAAAATAAAATCTACTATCTTTTATGATTTAAAGGTTTTTCATCATTGTTATAGTTGAGACTCACTTAATAAATATTCCACATCATCGAATCACCCCGCACTACTGCCAAGGATATTCTTTAGTATCACGACCACAATTATCCATGCACTACGGCCAAGAATATTTGTGTATTCATTAATGGTCATGATCATTCCAACAATCCGTCCATCAATGCACTACGGGCCAATGATAACTTTTACCACATCATTTGTAACATTACGGTTATGATTACAATCAATAATCCTCGGTCATAATCATACCAAGTCCATCTACGCACCACAGCCACGAGATGACTTTCAATATAATGTAAACATGAGGATGATGACAATGATATAAGAATTCAATAAAACAAGTTCAAGAATTAATTTATCCAGGAACTAATAATGTCCAAATTGTCAACATGATACTGCTTTGTAGAGTAAAATTCAAGAATGATCAGAAGAATATTTTCATAAAAGGATACTGAATAAAGCGCAAATATAAAGGATATTCCACTAATTTCATGGAGTATAGAAGTCAAAGTTTTAACCACTGAGTATAATAAAGAATGGAATAACAAAAGAAATCACCATGCATGCGATAGATCAGATAGGCAAAGTTATTCTAATAGAATAATAAATAACGGAAACCGGTCCCACAGAAACGCATGCATGTGATATTCCAAATGTAATAATAAAGAATGGAACCAGTCCGTAAAACACACAGACAGGATGTTCCACGAGAATAATAATAAAGACGGAACCAGTCCGGTGTAAAAACACATGCAGAAAGGATGTTCCAATGAGAATAATAGAAGAATGTCACCAAGTATAGGGTAAATGGCAGATACAAAAGTTATTCCAACGAGAATAATAAGCAATGGAATAACAACAGTTCTCTTCATGAATAAGAAAGAATAACACCCCTTACTTTAGTAGGAGATTGAAATCGCAGGTAGTGTAGTAATGAATACTCTTCTTCTTTTTCTCTTATTCTCTATATACTTTCTCTCTATAGCTTGAATGAATTCGTGAAAAATAATGAAGCACTAGGCCTCTATTTATAGAAGATTTCTAGCTTAGCACTTCATCATATGAAAAGGCAAGTGGCTTGACGAATAGTGATGTGAAAAGAAAAGTGGTTTCCTTTTGTAATGTGAAAACGACAATTGGTTCGATGCCTTTAATGTGAAACGACAAGTGGTTCGACGCTCGTAATATAAACGGCAAATGGTTTGACTTATTTGGTAAAGGTAATTACTATTGATGAAAGACTCTTAGATGATGACATATGGCCCCCCCCATAAAATAACCAAACTTACCAAAAACGCCTCATAATGACTCTTTATATACATCAAGGATTGAATAAATATTACCACAAATCATTTTATTTTTAATCAACACATATTTAATCTATCAACAATTATTAATCATTTATAACTTGTAAATCTAAATTATTGATTTAATAATATAACTTATTATACGAGATGATATTGTGACAATAATTGAATCAATAATATAAGAGATATGATCAAAAATTAATTAGTGTAGCAATAATTGAGTATAATTTGAGTAACTTCTCACGTAAAGATCAATAATCAATACCGTGCTACTTTCTTATGCACGCAGCGATATCAGCATTACTTTACTAATGGGTAGTTCAATAGTTTTAACGGTAACACCTCCGTAGTTATTTTTATAGAAAGATAATTTTGTCGCTTTTTTAACTACGACAATACTTCCGTTGTGGGGTCCACCAATGTTTGAGCCGTCGTACGAATATTCCTCGATAAAAAGAATATTTCCCGACCAAACGAATATTTTATAACTACTTGCTTACTTAGCAAAATTTATAAATATTACCCACAACTATAATATTATATCAAATTTATTCCATAATATTCAAAAAAATAATATTTATAGAAAAGTCATCTTTATTTATAAAAGTTGGGGTCTTACAACCTCCCCTTCTTATGAAATTTCACCCTCAAAATTAGGGTACGTACCTGGTATGTCGAAGAGGTAATGATACCTTGATTTCATTTCAGATTCTAACTCCCAAGTCATTTCCTCAACATCGTAGTTTCTCCACAAAACCTTGACTTGAGGTATAACTTTTGAGCGTAGAATATGTTCCTTCTTATCCAAGATTTGAACAGGAACCTCTTCATACGCCAAATCTTCTCGCTATATTTCTTTGGTTCTAACTCAATAATGTGGTTGAGTCTTTCACATATTTACGTAACATGGATATGTGAAAACGTTATGAACACGAGACATACTTGGTGGTAAAGCGAGTCTATAGGCCACGGTTCCTACTCGATCGAGGATTAAAAATGGTAGATGAATCAAGGATTGAGTTTTCTCTCTTTCCAAATCTTGTAACTCCTTTCCATGAAAGCAACACGTAACAACGCATGATCTCCTATATCGAATTCCACGCCCTTTCGATGAAGATCAAGATAACTCTTTTGTCGATTTTGTGAGGTTTTTATACGTTGTTTCGGATCGTTTGAATCTTTTCCGTAGTCATACGCATTCAACTCCGGCCCCCAACAACGTTGCTTCACCCACCTCATCCCAAAGATACCGAGAACGACACTTTCTTCCATACAACGCTTGAATGGAGCCATGCCAATACTTGCTTGATAAGCTGTTGTTGTAGGAAAACTCCACCAATGGTAAGAACTTGTCCCAACTTCCTTGAAATCAAGGACACGAGTCTTAATAGATCTTCAAGAGTTTGAATAGTCCTCTCCGATTGTCGTCCGTCCGAGGATGATATGCCGAGCTAAATCGTAAGTCTGTGCCCATAGCTTTTTGCAAACTAACCCAAAATCGTGAAGTGAATCTTGGGTCTCGATCAGAAACTATGGATACCGACATACCATGCAGTCTTACAATCTCATTTATGTACATACGAGCAAGACGTTCAAGTGTATAAGTTTCTCATATCGGTAAGAAATGAGCAGACTTGGTCAATCTATCAACAATGACACAAATCGCATCTATGCCTTGAGAAACCGTAGGAAGACCGGTAACGAAATCCATGGTAATGTGCTCCCACTTCCATTCTTGAATTTCAAGTGGTTGCAATGGACCTTTTGGTACTTGATGCTCCGCTTTAACTCGTTGACAAGTTGGACACCTTGAGATAAACAACGCTATCTCTCTCTTCATATTTCTCCACCAAAATGTATGACGAATATCATGATACATTTTGGTACTCCCAGGATGGATTGCAAACGGTGTGTTGTGCGCCTCCATCATGATTTTATACTTTAAATCAAGGTCGTTAGGAACACAAAGTCTGGAGTTGACTCGAAGTATTCCTTCTTCATCGATTCTTGCTTCTGGCATAGCACCTTCTTGCACTTTCTTCCTCATACGATCACTCCGTGTCCGTAGCTCGAGCAAATTTTAACTTTATCAATTAAAGTCGGTTCTACTCGTATATTCGCCATCGTCACACGCGTCCCTGGAGTCTTTAACTCTATCTCCATCCTTTGCAAGTCACACAAAATGGGCCCTTGCGTTGACAATATCGCACTCTTACTTGCATATGATCTTCTACTCAATGCGTCAGCTACCACGTTTATTTTTCCAGGATGGTATTGGATGGTATGATCATAATCTTTCAACAGTTCAAGCCAACGTCGTTGTCGCATGTTGAGTTCCTTTTGAGTGAAGAAATATTTGAGGCTTTTATGATCCGTAAAGATCTCCACTTTCTCCCCATACAAGTAATGCCTCCAAATTTTAAGTGCAAAGACAATACTACTACCAACTCTAGATCATGAGTAGGATAATTTCTCTCATATTCTTTTGAGTTATCGCGAGGCATAAAGGCTATGACTTTTCCATGTTGCATGAGAACACATCCCAACCCTTTGCCGAAGCATCACTTTGTAGATGACAAATCCTCCGAGCCGATGGTATTGTTTGAATAGGTCTTTGAAATGAGTCTCTCTCGAGTTCTTAAAACTCTTCTCACATTCTTCGCTCCAACCGAACTCAGTATCTTTTCGAGTCATTTGTGTTAATGGAGTAGCGATTCGAGAAAATCCTTCCACGAATCTCCGATAATAACCAACTAAACCGCGAAAGCTACGTACTTGGCCATCGATTTAGGTTGCTCCCAGCTTTGAATAGCTTCAATCTTTACTGGGTCAACAGATATTCCATGACTTGATACCACGTGCCCAAGGAATGCTACTTTCTCAAGCCAGAACTCGCATTTCTTCAACTTGGCGTAAAGTTTATATTCACAAAGCTTTTGGAGTGTCAACCTTAAGTGTTGCTCATGATCTTCACGGCTTTTGGAATAAATAAGGATGTCATCAATAAAGACGACCACAAAGTGATTCAAATATTCCTTGAATACTCGGTTCATCATATCCATGAAGGCAGCAGGAACATTAGTCAATTCAAAGGACATGACTAGGAATTTATAATGCCGTCATCGAGTTCGAAAAGTCATCTTTGGAATGTCATCTGGTTCTAATCTTCAATTGGTGATATCCTAACGAAGATCAATCTTTGAAAAGAATTTGGCTCCTTCGGCAATCGGTCAAATAGGTCATCAATACGTGGTAATGGATACCTATTTTTGATGGTGACATGATTCAACTCCCGATAATCAATACAAAGTCACATACTCCCATCTTTCTTCTTCACGAATAAACAGAGCACCCCAAGGAGAAGTACTAGGACAAATAAAGCCAATGTTTAATAATTCTCGCGGTTGGGTCTTTAACTCACGAAGTTCAATAGAGCCATTCGATATGGGGCTTTGGAAATGGGTTTTTTGTACGGTTCAAGGTCGATACAAAATTCAATTTCACGCCGGGGTAGGCAGGGAAGTTCTTCTGGGAATACGTCAGAAATTTATTAAAAGTAAATATCATTCAAAGTCGACGTATTTTGTTTAGATCTGTGACATGAGCTAAGAAAGCTTGACATCCATTTTTCAATAAACGAATAGCTTTATGGCTTGAGATGACCATGATTGATTTTAATGGTTTGGTCGCTTGAATTCGCATAATAGGTTGATTAGGAATATGAAAGCTAACAACCTTACGAAAATAATCAATTTTTGTATGATGAGTAGTTAACCAATCAATCCCTAGAATCACATCAAATGCAAGTATTTTCAATGAAATACGATCGACAGGTAATGTGAGGGTACCGATTTGAACCAAACAAGACTTATAAATAGTGGATGTAATGAAGGTTTCTCCCAACGGAGTTTCCACAGATAAGTCAAAGTCTAATTTCTCCGGAGTCAAATTTAATTGATGAGCGCAAGTAGGAGAAATAAAAGAATGGGTAGAACCGGTATCAAATAAAGTATAGACTTCGTTAGAGTTTATGATAAGCTTACCCGTGATGACCTCATTCGGGTTCCTTGCTTTCTGGGAGGTCACAATAAACGCTCTCCCTTGCACTACCGACTTTGACCTTTCTAGGACGGCCTTTGGTGCTTCCATCCTAGCTGAATTTGTCTTCGGTGAATGACAGAATCGGGCTAAGTGACCTTCTCTTCCACAATTATAACATGTTTTAGACGACATCGCGCAATTTGGACTGATGTGTCCCTCTGCTCCGCATTGAAGCATATGATAGGTGGTCTTTCTCCTTCCTTAATAACGGGTGCTGGTGCTGACGTCTTTCCATCATTGTTGAATCTCCTCTTCTTGAAATGTCCATTCTTATTATTTTGGCCCTGATTACCACCGAAGTGGTTACCATTTCTGGCATGTTGATTCCCTCCACGCTTGTTGTCACCGCTTCGATGACTACTCTCGCTGGTATTATAATTTTGCCGACTGCTCTCTTTTAGTTGCGTTGACTCGTTATCGCGCTCCACTAACTGAGCCCTATTTATAAGATCTGAATACAAACACAGTTTATGAGAAATAAGATGTTGACATATCTCCGGCTTCAAACCTCTTAAAAACATTCGCGCCATTCTCTCTTCATTATCCACCAAGTGGGACGCAAACCATGATAACTCCACAAATTTTGCCACGTATTGCGACATGATCATATTATTTTGTTCCAACTTGATAAACTCCACCTCCTTCATGTGACGAATACTTTCGGGAAAATATTTGTCATTGAACAGCTCCTGGAACTTCTCCCAAGATATCTTCAGTACAATAGTTTTAGTACGTTTTACCGATTCCCACCAGTAATCTGCCTCTCCGCGTAACATAAAGGCGGCAAAGGGAATCTTTTGCTCCTCGGATCATCCCAAGACATCAAATATCTTGGTGATCTGCTTTATCCATGCTTCTGCCATAAGTGGTTTTGGCTCTCCCTTAAACTCCGATGGTCCCAGCTCCTTGAACTATTTAGCGGTGACCGCCCGAGAGTTTCCAGTGTTTCCACCTACGTTTTTGGACAGAGGCTCGCTCTTCATTGTTGCATGAATCGTATAAAGCCTCTGAACATTTGATCATTAATCATTTGGTCAATGTTGTTGTTTGTATGAGGATTGTCGCCTTCTTGATGCACATTATCCTGATTATTGATATATGGTAAATCAACGGTTGTCTGTGCTCCATTGCTATTCTCAACATTCTCAGATGTCATTTTCAGATACTGTCACAAAACAAAAGGTTAATTGACATGTAACATATTATCCCTATATTAAATCGACCAATAAAATAGCACATAAACTTAGGTAGGTCATACTAGCGAAGGAATTCCCCGTCTCTCCCCTCCTAGTACTATTCTCACATCTTAGCCAAGGATCATATCCCTAAGCTTTGATACCAACTGTGACGCCCCCAAAATTAGGTATACATCACCCATCTTGGGTCGCCAGATACATGGTGCATGTAATTCAAATACAACTTATTAATATAAGCGTAGGTATGCAATACGACAAAATATATAATCGTGAGTTTCGAGTACAAATATTGTCCTCATTACAATTATTATCACACTATTTCACGTAATAGTGAGGACTACTAATGCTATCCTCGGACTATTACTCCGTTCCCACAGGGTCGTCAGCCTATATTCTCATTTCAAGAGAAAACAGTGAAAGAAATGGTGAGCTTAATTAGCCCAGTAAGAAATATTATGACTAAGATAATGCAGAATAAATTATCATTAGCCTTCAACAATGTTAAACTGATAAAATATAATAAACATCAAGTTTAACTCAATGAACCAAAGAATCCATTAAAAGAGTCAAGTAGAAAATAAAATCTACTATCTTTTATGATTTAAAAGGTTTTTCATCACTGTTATAGCTGAGACTCAGCTTAATAAATATTCCACATCATCGAATCACCCATGCACTACGGCCAAGGATATTCTTTAGTATCACAACCACAATTATCCATGCAATATGGGCCAAGAATATTTGTGTATTCATTAATGGTCATGATCATGCCAACAACTGTCCATCAACGCACTACGAGCCAATGATAACTTTTACCACATCATTTGTAACATTATGGTCATGATTACACCGAATAATCCCTGGTCATAATCATACCAAGTCTATCTATGCACTACAGGTCACAGATGACTTTCAACATAATATAAACATGAGGATGATGACAATGATATAAGAATTCAATAAAACAAGTTCAAGAATTAATTTATCCAGGAACTAATAATGTCCAAATTGTTAACATGATACTGCTTTGTAGAGTAAAATTCAAGAATGATAAAAAGAATATTTCCATGAAAGGATACTGGATGAAGCGCAAATATAAAGGATATTCCACTAATTTCATAGAGTATAGAAGTCAAAGTTTTAACCAACTGAGTATAATAAAGAATGGAATAACAAAAGAAATCACCATGCATGCGATAGACCGCACATGTAGGTTATTCCAATAGAATAATAAATAACGGAACCAGGTCCGGCGTAAAACACACAGACAGGATGTTCCAACAGAATAATAATAAAGATGGAACCGAAGTTAGGTGTAAAAACACATGTGACAAGATGTTCTAATGAATAATAGAAGAATGTCACCAAGTATAGGGTAAACCGCGATACAAAAGTTATTCTAACATAATAATAAGCAATGGAATAACAACATTTTCTTCATGAATAAGAAAGAATAACACCCTTACTTTAGTAGGAGATTGAATACTACTTGAAGAGTGTATAGAATGAATACTCTTCTTCTTTCTCTCTTATTCTCTATATACTTTCTCTCTCTATAGCTTGAATGAATTCGTGAAAAATAATGAAGCACTAGGCCTCTATTTATAGAAGATTTCTAGCTTAGTACTTGCCATGTGAAAAGGCAAGTGGCTTGACGACTGGTGATGTGAAAAGAAAAGTGGTTTGACGCCTGTAATGTGAAACGACAAGTGGTTCGACGCCTGTAATATGAAACAGCAAGTGGTTTGACGACTGGTAAAGATAATTACTATTGACAAAGGTAATTACTATTGACGAAGAGACTCTTAGATGATGACATATGGGCCCCCCATAAAATAACCAAACTTACCATAAACGTCTCATAACAGACTCTTTATATACATCAAGGATTGAATAAATATTACCACAAATTATTTTATTTTTAATCAACACATATTTAATCTATCAACAATTATTAATCATTTATAACTTTTCGTCTCAATTATTGATTTAATAATATAACATATTATACAGATGATACTGTGATAATAATTGAATCAATAATATAAGAGATATGATGCAGCAATTACTGTTGCAATAATTGAGTATAGATGAGTGACTTCTCACGTAAGTATCAATAATCAATACCAAAGCTACTACGCAACTAATGCATATTATCTTTTCTTTACTACTGGGTAGTTCAGCAGCTTTTAACGGTAACACCTCCACAATTATTTTTATAGAAAGATAATTTTTGTCGTTTTCTAACTACGACAATACTTCCGTTAATTAGGGTCCACTAATGATTGGTAAAGTCGCGACAAATATTACCCGACAAAAAGATTATTTCAAACAAAGCTAATATTTTATAACAACTTGCTTACTTTACAAAATTTATAAATATTACCCACAACTATAACATTATATCAAATTTATTCCATAATATTCAAAAAAATAATATTTATAGAAAATTCATCTTTATTTATAAAAGTTGGGGTCTTACACACCCTTCACAGTAGAATGCCTTCAAAAGCTAGCTAGGTTGTCATTTGCTAGGGTGTGCAACACATGGTGATGCAGGACATGATCCAGAAGTTCAAGTAACAGGGAGTGGCACTGACAAGTATATCCATAGTTGGGATATCTGGTGTTAAGAATCAAACATGCTCAAATATATTTAAGCAGTTAATTTAGTTGAAACTTTGGAATTAAAAACCACATTAATTTGTAAGTATAGGCAATGAATTTGATTAGAGTGATGGTATCAACGCCTCAATTTCCAAGTCGAGCTATGAATTGGTACTCTACATATATTTGCTCTTGAAGGTCTATATATATATATATATATATATATATATATATATATATATATATATATATATGGGGACTCATTCATAACTAACGTTGTCAAATTAAGGTTATCCTTATAACAAATTGTAAGCGTCTATCCGATAATCTAACAGTTTAATAGAGCTTCCGTCCGCAGTTTAGTTTATAGTATTCCGAAGTTTAATACCGCGGACGAGACATATGTCCAAAATACCTCTTCTTGTAAAAGTCCCCCATTAAATTGCAGACGATAGGTATAATCAAACCAAATTCAATTTTTTTAGTTTTCTAGGCTCCACGCAGTATATATTAAAATGCGGATACCAAATAATAGAGATGAGTTCCTTAAATAGTTGTAAAAATGGTCTTATTTCCCCGTACGACTTAGGGGGTGTTTCATAAAAACTAAATGAATCTAAATCTGAATGAAAAAAATTGTTTGATAATTAACATATCTGAAACATCTGAATGACAAAATTTTATTATTTTACCCCTCTGAAAAAAATTAAAAATTGTTGTAAATTTATTTAATATTACTTAACTAGATGTGTCCCGTGTCTCCGTCACTGTATGGACGGTGAGATTTATCCCAAACTTTGGATGGTCCAGATGATTTATTAAGTGAGCGGAAAATTCAAAATCATTTGTATTTTATTAGATAGATATAATAGTTAATATTTTTTAAAATTTATTTTTTAATATTTTTTTTTACTTTATTAAGCTGCTCATTCAGCCATTCAGCTCAATCATCTAACCGATTCAGCCATTCCGACGATTTTTTTCCAAAACAAACGCATTTAATGACTGACCGATTCAGCTATTCAGTCATTCAAATGTATTCAGTCATAAACAAACAGCCACTTAGAATGACTAAACGATTGCATTCATCTACTCTACAATTTTATTGATTCACTCTACAATTGTGAATCCATTGATGGCCATCCTTAGCTAGGGGTGCTCATCGGTAAAAAAACCGAACCGGTACTGAAAAAACCGAACCGGTACCGATCCGAAAATACCAAAAAACTAAGAACCGAAATCGATACCGAATTATCGGTTTTGGTACCGGTTCGGTACACAATCGGTACCAGTTTTTTCGGTTCGATTTTCGGTTATACCGCATGTATGGTGATATATATAATTATTAATAAATAATAATTTTTAATAAGCTATGGTGCTCTGTTTATTCTTCATTTTTAATTTCCCTTTTAAACTCATGTTTTGGACTATAATGTTCTTTATTTCTTGTTAAAAATAGCATGCTCTTCCTTGTTGAATGTTGATATGGTTGTAACTTGCAACTTGCAGCGTAACAAGCATGAGTTTGCTTAATGCTGTTATGAATTGGAGACTCATGACCCAAAGAAACAACAATTTGTCCTTCAGTTGACATATAAGCTCCCCTTACCAACTTAACACCCAAAGCCCAAAGGCAATCCCATTTTGTCTGCAGATTTCTTTGCTAGTAATAATCTCTTTTTTGCATCTTTCAAATATGCTTGAATCGTCCCAAAAATGAACGGTTTATGATCATTGTTGTTGTGCATGATTGCGGCGGAGTATGTAAAATAATCAATGGCAGGTTGAATTAATGTCTCCTCTGCATCAATTACTAGAGGGACATTTGTTTCAAAATAAGAATCAATAAAACATCAACTCTTGTTTGTGGGTTTATTAATTTTAAGTAATTAAGAAGCTTACCGAAGATGCCGGATAAATGTGGACATTTTTTAACTGTTCTTGTTTGTGGGTTTGTGGCTAAGCTGTTTAATAATTGTGGACTTGTAAACTATGCATGTTCTTAAAAGAGTTAAAGTATTAATTTGTAAATTTCGATTTTTTTTTTCAATTTTTCGATTTTACTGAATTCCAAATTCTCATTACTGCTACCGGTACCGAAAAGTATAAAAAATCGAAAAATCAAAACCGAAAAAAACCGATACCACTGGTACCGGTTTCAACCGATTCGGTAAAAAAACCGAAAAACCGAATTTTTTGAGCACCCCTATCCTTAGCGACCCATAATAAAAAAACATATATATTACAATACTATCTTAATATCTTCTAATTAAAACAACCCACAAAATAATTGAGCTCATTAATGATCAGAATACAGTATAAATGGACAATTTTTAAATTTTTTTATAAAAAAAATGAAAATGAAGAGGGAAAAGCACTCTTACGTATGTTTGGTAGGAAGAAGAAGGGACACGTTTGTTGCGGAACATCATATAACCAACCGACAAAATGACGCCGATCATCATAATGGCTACTTCAATCATCATAAGTACTTCACCAATTGCGCACAAACAATGCTATATGTTTATAACTCTAAAATATTCCGTGATGAGATCTAATTTGAGATGAGAGAGGTGGAGAGATCTAATTTAATATATATATATATATAGAATTCATCTACAAGAACCTAGGTCGCTATGAAAGTCTTATTCGAAAGAACTAATGTTTCCACCATTGATGAGTATAATAAATGGTTTAGATTGAAATAAATAACCACCCTGCCGCTACAGGCTGTAGCGGCAGTAATATCATTTTCCCATGTACTTTGTGTCTGCCGAGCTAGTTCTAGCGGCAGTGTAATTAATTCAAAAGTTGGAGGGGTGTAGTAATAGCTTAATTAATGACTTGGTTACCCTTAAGTCCCAAGTTCAAATCTTGGTTGTGACAAAATGTTTTTTTACTTCAGGTACTATATTTTTTGTCTATTAGACAAATTTTACTACTATATATATATATAAATATTTCTCCTTACAAATATATATATATATATATATATATATATATCAAGGATCAAGTGCATACTGATAAACACGTAATTCATACATTTTACTATCCCTAATTTTGTCCTTTTAATAATATTAGTTTATTAAATTAATATGTTTTACTTTATTTTGTAGGATTTAATATTTGTTGCAATAAAGTCAAAATCTTGGTGATCAAGCGATATTTAATGTTCTTATTCATTTAAGGAATATCCAAGAAGAATCCTACAAGGAGAATGAAAGAGGTAAAACAATCTTGGTGTGCAAGTCAAATTCGACAAGAGAAAGGAAAGTCTATCTAGAAGATCTTTTTGAGAAGTTGATTGCCTCTAGGAAGTTGAATCCTACATGAAAAGGGAATCAAAGTGTCCAAGTTCAATGAATCTAAATTAGGGTTCAAAGTTATTTTCCCTATGTCGCTTGTTTTAGAGATTAAGGGGGGAGAGGATTGTATTACTTTAGGTTAGGAGTAGGAGTAAATTAAATTACGTTTCATTGTACGCTTGTTGGAGGATCGTGAATAAAAGGAAGTTTTCTTATTTATTTTCAATCTTCTACTTCTTCTTTATTTTAGTTAATTTATTTATTTTCCATGTCTAGCTAAATTCTTTCATCTAGGATGAAGATGGAATTAAATAATTATTCGTGATAATATTTTTCATCTCTTCTATTATTTATGCTTTTATGTTTAATTGATTTCGCCTTCATGTTTCGTTATTGAAATACCTTCGTTTTATAGTTCTTATGTGATTTTAAATTAATTAAGAGGTTTTGATAGATTATTGTTAAGATATGAGTTTTTCATAATCCATGCTTGCTCAAAGAAGTTTTGATGAGTTATAGTTAATCCTTAAATTTTCATAGTCTATGCTTGCCCACATTAATTGTAAATTACTAAATTAAAGGGAAGGGTGATCAAAATCATAATTTGAGTTATAAAAATAGAAGAGATTGAATTATATATTATGTTTATTATTTAGTGGATTCAGATTCCTAGATTGTTTCCTCATTATTTATTTTCATATTCTAATTAATTAATTCTCGATCTTTATTTCTAATTCGCCTAAAATAGATATTAAGGATACATTAAATTAATCTAGTCTCTGTGGGTTCGGCATTTGTCTTGGCTTTTTCAATTGTACATGTGCACTTCATACATATTTTAACACATCAAGTTTTTTTGAGAGGTGTATCTGATTACATAATATTATTTTTTTGGTGTGTGGGTGTGGGTGTGGGTGTGGGTGTGGGTGTGGGTGTGGGTGGGGTGAGGGGGGGTGGGGGTGGGGTGGTGGTAAGGAGTGTATACATAATCACATAATATTATTTTTTTGGGTGGGTGGTGGTGGTGGTGGGGGTGGGGGTGAGGGGTGGGAGTGGGGTGGGGGATGGGGTGTGAGGTAGGGTGGGGTGGGGTGGTGGTAATGGGTGTATACATAATCACATAATATTATTTTTTTGGGGGGTGGGAGTGGGGGTGTGGTGTGGGGAGAGGGGTAAGGGGTGTATACATAATCACATAATATTTTTTTTTTGTGGGGTGGGGTGGGGTGGGTGCATGGCGTGGCGTGGGGGGGTGGGGTGGGGTGGGGTGGGGTGGGGTGGGGTGAGGTGGGTGGTTGAGCTTCTTGAATATATAAATATGGATGAAAAGAACTTTTGATTTGGATTTGAAATAAAATAAAATGAAAAATGGTTGCTTAGGGTTTAACTATATTTCTTTTTAAAAATATAGTTCCAAACTTTAACTAAAGTTTAAATAAATAAAAGCAGATTAACCAACTCATTTTGGTTAAGTTAATATGGGTAATCTTACGATTAACCAACTATATTATCGTGCCTATATATATATATATATATATATATATATATATATATATATATATATATATATATTTTGCTGCGACAAAGTGAAAAATTAAGGAAAACAGACGACTTATATAGAGAAGTAAAAATGATCCATTGAACATAGGAATATTCTTGCATTTGTTGATATATGCTACTTGTCACCATCTTAACAAACAGATGTCTTGACATGGTAGCCTGTTCTTCTTTTAATTTTCAATTTTTGGAATTCAAGTAGGAACTTACGCTGTATTACCTGTTGTGGTATATACAAGTTAATTAATTTTAAAACTTTTTAGTAGTCATTCCAAATGAAAATAGATCAGAAGCAGTCCAAATAAAAGAGGGATTCAAATTTCAAAAACCTAGAAAGCTGAAATGTTAACATGGGACAAGTTATTCGAGGGAATATAAAAAGGAAAGGTGATGTATTCCCAATCTTAATTCCAATGTGATACAAAAGAGTCTATATAATTTACAAAAATTAATAAATAAATTGTTCCACAAAAAAGTCTGTTTATGAGTGATAATATTATAAAAATTGAACTAATTGAACTATATATTATTTACAAAAAGTGTTTTTTTCGTCTATGTCTGTTAACTATTTGACAGAAAAATGACGTGGCAATACGTGACAGGTGAAAGAAGCTGAGTTGGATAACTAATTAAATTAAATTATACTCAATTCTATAATAAATAATTAAACAAAATATAAATCAATTTAATATACATAACAAATAATTAAATTAAATTAAACTAATTAATTAATAATAAAATAAATTAATGAATAATTTTTACAAATGTATTTATATAAATTAACAAAATATAAATCAAATTAATATACATAACAAATAATTAAATTAATTAATTAATAATAAAATAAATTAATGAATAATTTTTACAAATGTATTTATATAAATTAATTAATTCATATTTTTTAAAAAATTTAATTTTACTCTAAAAATATAAAATTATCTAATATTTTGAAATTGGGGGATTATTATAATTATTATTATTAATTTTTTTTATTTTTTTTCTTCTTCTTCACACACACCACCACCACCACCACCACCACCACCACCACCACCACCACCACCACCACCGAACCCAGTTCTTCTTCTTCTTCTTCACCCGCCACCGCCACCGTTCTTCTTCCCCGCCACCGTTCTTCTTCTTCTTATTTCAAAATTATTATTATTACTATTATTATTATTATTTTGAAATTATTATTATTATTATTATTATTATTATTATTATTTAAAGATAATAAATTTTACTACTCCACTTTGTTTAAAGATAACAAAGAAGAGAAGTGATATAACAAAACTGTCAACTGTGCTCCACGTAAGCAAAAAAGAGAGACTAACTTGCACAGTCAATTTTTCCATCCGTTTTTTCGGACGAAAATTTTAAGTAATGATCATTTTGTAATATGTGAGAGTACAGTTATTCGATTGTAACAAAAAAAATTTCGATAACCAAAATGAAAATCGAACCCCAATACAATGATCAAAAAATAATTTATCCTTATTTGGACACGTACTAAAGTTAGGTATAGTGTTTCAACTTTCACTTTGACCTACTGCTGCTTACCCTTTGCCTTTATTTCCTTTGGTTCCGGATTCTCCCCATCTCCTGATAAATGTCGGGTGAAACTACTCGTTCAGAATCTTAATTTATCTCGTGTTTCCTCGCACGCACTTTTTCTTCTTCCTTTTCTTAACTATTCTCTCCGTTCCTGAACCAAAATTATATTTAATATTTAGGGTAATATTTAAAATTAAATAATTAATATTTATTTAAAATTATCAAACTTATATTAAAAAATAAAAATATTTTTCTAAAATGACTTATATTAAAAAACAGATAAAGTAGTTTAGAAACACATTGAAACACCTGCTGGCGTAGTCCCCATTAAACTATGTGTCACGGTAAAGGAAAAGAAAAATAACAAGATATAAAAAAACAACGAAATCAATCAGAAATTTTTGGTACTGATCGATATTCAATATTCACAAGGGAGAATCTTATTGTCCTATATATATAATAATAATAATAATAATAATAATAATAATAATAATAATATAACGAAGGTCGTGTCAGTTGTATGTGGATTAGGTGATACGGCGTTGTGGCTTATCGTATAAACTAGATATAGCTGGTAGGAATTAATGGAAGTAGTACCGTAACCAACATCAAGTTTTCCTTTGTTTGAGCAGTTAATGTTCTCAAAAAATGGACCAATCCAATCATTTTTAACATGATGATAATATGAATCCAAGTAGAAGAAAAAAATGATTAGTAGTAAATGATCAAGTGCATATGTTGAAAATGATCAAGGGCCTAAATGATGCAATTGACATATTGATTTTCCCGAGGTGAAAAGAGAGAGGGTATTGACACTGTATTTACTACTAAATTACTAATAGTATAAATAAAATATCATTGGGGTTGTAATTTCGGCCTTGTTTACCTCTTCGAGCTGCTCAGACTGGATTCTAATTAAATACGTACCCCGCGAGACTTATCTAATTAAGGCCTGTTGCGTTTTACGGTTTTACCCCTTTCAAGTGGACAAGTCATGTATATATATTAGTCGTGTGTACTTACTTCCCTGCAGGTAGTGTAAATCAACCTCATATAAATGAAATCTGTAAACTGGTTTCCACTTTATTTTTTAATTACCTAACATCCGGTGGCAGTTTGGTAAACATGATCCCTTTATAAATACATTTGAACAAGACATGCATTAATTAAACCCCCCCAATCCTAAACAACATGCACCTGCTCTAAAACCCCTCCACTCCCTCCATCATGTTTTCTCCATGAAATCCCCATCTTCTTCCTCTTCTACTACTAGCTTAATTAAGCCTAAGCACCATGAAGCTCAAAACCCTAGTTCACACCTTCATCTTATCACAGTACTTGTACGGAATCGATCGTGCTCTCACCAAAGCCAAATCCATCCTCAATGAGCTTCTCAAATAAATTAAACTCATACACTTGATAGAACGTCCCTCAAAGAAGCACAAGAACAATAATAAGCTCTTTTTTTGGTTCCTTTAGACTACACTACAATTGGTGCTCCTCTCATGTCTTACCGGCACCCTCACCCGGACTCCCAACAAGCCATGATTCGTATTACGATTCCACTTGGAATTCGATCATCTCACCTGACTGTGATGACATGGAAGAATCACAGCTTTCAGGGTACCTCCATTGGCTTGAGCAGAAGGTGCAGGAGGATGAAATTAATGAGATTGATAAGCTTGCTGATATGTTCATTGCAAACTGCCATGAGAAGTTCATGTTGGAGAAACAAGAGTCATATAGGATGTTTCAAGAGATGATGGCTAGAAGTGTGTGAGCTGGATTAATTCTTTATATAATTAATTTAGTTTTTCATGTTGTTTAATTTGTCACATAGAGTTGGCGATATATATTCCTCTATTGTGAATATTGTTGATCGATAGGTGCTGCTTGTAGGGTAGGTACGTACTTACATTTGTGTGAAAATGTGGATTATAATTCATGCTTTCAGAACTCTTGAACTACCCACCTCCCTTGTTATTTTTGACCCCGAATATATTCTTACAGAGCTTCCTTCCTATTTTGCTTTTAAACTATATACATACTCCCTCCATTTCAAAATTGGACATACATATTTAAGATTTTTTATTTTTCTTTTTTTTCAAACATATTTTCAGCCGTTATTAAAAATATAATTAATAGTGGTGACATGATATATTAATCAACTGAGAAATATATCTTTAATTAAAATAAAAATAATGACAATGAATTAAGAATCTAAGGCAACTTTTTAATCTAAAATTAAGTTAGAATTGCATCTCTAATTTAGAACAAACAGATTAAAAAAATGTATTTTTGGGAATAGGTTAAAAAAGCTACTTCTTAATTAGCTGCTTGCATGTATAACTTAGTAGTGGTAAAGATCCTAGATTATGGTACGTATTGAGATATTTTAGGAAGCCCCACGGTTGTTAAAATACTTTTTCTGCGTGTTGTTAGATAGACCACCATGCCATTTAAAATTGGAAATTACAGCTGCTAATTCCTCTTTTGTCTTTTCTCTTCTGCTGTCTACGTACCTTTCTCCCCTCCGGATAAATGATAACAATAACTATTATATCATTCATACACTTGCAGTAAATTAATCAACGAGGGACGTACATATGCTTCTGTGGGACATTAGAGCTTTAGAATTAATTATTGAACCATTAAGGGATTGACAAGTAATTCCTCCTTCCAAATTTATTAATATAATTTTATTTTTTAATTAATTTATGAGATATTTTAATTTTAAAAATAATATAAAATGTTAAGTAGTACGTAGATAGATCGCATTATAAGCAGGGCCGTTCTTGAGATTTTGGTGGTTTAGGACGAACAATAAAATGAGTCTCTTTTCAAAATATTGCTTTCGCAAAAAAAATAAATAAATAAAAATTACAAGTTGTACCCAAAAAAGTGTCTTTTCGAAGCTTAAAAGATAATAGTTCGACTACAACAAAATATATGAGAATACATTTATTGAAAGATATTTCTTCTAGTATTCTTAGAGGCAAAATCATCAATCAAATGTTCAAATTCATCATTCTCGATGCACATGGTTGCGAACCCATTTAACATTTCTTGTGTCATAGTCAACCAAAAATAATTTTTTAACTTTGAAAAATTTCTTTCAGGTGATACCACTATCACAAGAATAGTTAGTAATGTAAGACCTCAACTTTTATGAATAAAGAATAATTTTTTTCAAATTATATTTTTGAATATTATGGTATTGATTTGATATAATGTTATAGTTGTGGGTAATATTTATAAATTTTGCAAAGTACGCAAGTTGTTATATAATATTCGATTGATGGGGAATATTCGTTTTAACGGGAATATTAAATACAACGACACAATCATTGGTGGACCCCACAACGGAATTATTATCAGATTGAGAAAACGACAAAAATACTTTTTTATGAAAATAACGGCGGAGGTGTTACCGTTAAAAGCTGTTGAACTACCCAGTAGTAAAAGAAAACGATGTCTGGCGTAGTTTCACAAGATAGCACTTACAGTATTGATTATTGATGCTTACGTGAGAAGTCACTTTCACCTTATACTCAATTATTACTATGATAATTTACGCATCATATTTCTCATATTATTGATTCAATTATTGTTATAAAGATCATCCGCATTATATGATATATTATTAAATCAATAATTGAGACTAAGAAAGTTATTCATATTATTATTTGCAATATCGACAATGTCTAAGTTACATCGAGGAGAGGTTTGGTCACCTAATTGCGGCGTCAATAAGGAGAAATTCTTATCTGAATGCCCCTCTTTCCAGGAACGACACGGTTGTTAAATATTGTGAATTATAATATTAATGATGAATAATTTCGTGTTGATTAAAGATGAATTTTATAGTTCCATTGTGTTGGACTTATTTGTGTTAGAATAATTGATGTCCGGAGGATATATTGTTCAATTGGGTATTCGGGACACTTTTAGGTACTATTTGAGTACTATTCACGAGTTACTATTCATGAGTTACTATTCACGAGTTACTATTCACGAGTACTATTCATTCGTAAGATATATTTATTTTCGATCCAAATCATTTTTTGGTACAATATTATTCCATGAGGAGATGTGAATAATTTTTCGAATAGATTGATTGAAGATATAATAGTAAAAGTAAATCAATATGGACCATTGGTGGAAGTTATAATAGTAAATCAATATGGATCATTTGGTTTAAAGTTTTAATAGTAAATCAATCTGGATGGATCCGTTGTTTTAAGTTTTAATAGTCAAATTAGTTATTAAACTTCTATAGAGAATTATTTCATTATTTTAATTAATTCACTGAAACTACAGAGAGAATTATAAGAGAACCTATAGAAAAGTATTCTCGCTACTTCCCTACTCTTATATTCAGTTTCTTTTACTGTAAGGGATGTTATTTGTTGTACTCATGAAGAGAACTTCATTATTCCATTATTTATTATTACATTGGAATAACATGTATCTGCTTGCTACCTATACATGGTGACATTCTTCTAATATTCCGTTCTTTATTATTACGTCAAAAATATCACATGCATGCGTTTAAGCGGGACCGGTTCCATTATTTATTATTCGCCGGAATATCACATGCGTAATCAATGCGTTCTACGGGACTCGTTCCATTATTTATTATTCGTCGGAATATCCCGTGCATCACGTTTATGGGACTGGTTCCATCCTTTATTATTCTCATTGGAATAACTCGCTACGCTGATTTATCGCATGCGTGGTGATTTCTTTTGTTAATCCATTCTTTATTATACTTAGTTGGTTAAAACTTTAACTTCTATACCCATGAAATTAGTGGAATATCTTTGATATTTGCGCTTCATCCAGTATCTTTTCATGAAAATATTCTTCTGAGCATTCTTGAATTTTACTCTACAAAGCAGTATCATGTTGACAATTTGGACGTTAGCAGTTCCTAGATAAATTAATTCTTGAACTTATTTTATTGAATTCTTATATCATTGTCATCATCCTCATGTTTATATTTTGTTGAAAATCATTTATGGCCTGTAGTGCATAGATGGACTTGGTATGATTATGACCAGGAATTATTCGGTGTAATCATGACCGTAATGTTACAAATGATGTGATAAAGGTCCTCATTGGCCGTAGTGCATTGATGGACAGTTGTTGGCATGATAATGACCATTAATGAATACACGAATGTCCTTGGCCCGTAGTGCATGGATAATTTATGGTCGTGATACTAAAGAATATCCTTGGCCGTAGTGCAAGGGTGATTCGATGATGTGGATTATTTATTAAGCTGAGTCCCAGCGATAAAAGTGATGAAAAACCTTTTAAATCATAGAAGATAGTAGATTTTATTCCTTACTTGACTCTTCTAATGGATTGCTTGTTCCGCTGCTGTTAAACTTGATAGTTATTGTATTTTATCAGTTTAACACTGTTGAAGGCTAACGATAAATTATTTTGCATTATCTTAGTCATAATATTTCTTCGGGCTAGCTAGTTGAGCTCACCATTTCTTTTTATCGTTCTCCTCGTGAAATGAGAAGCGTGGAATGGGACTAGTCGGGAACAGAGTGATGGTCCTAGATGGTGCATTAGTAGTCCCTCACTTATTCGTGAAATAGTGTGATAATAATTGTAATGAGGACTCCTTTTGAGTTTGTATAATCTCTAGTAGACAATATTTGTATTCAAACTCACGGTTTATATTTTGTCGTATTATACATATGATTGTATTATTAAGTTGTATTTGAATTACATACCATGTATCTGGCGACCCAAGACGGGGGTGATGTATACCTAATTTTGGGGGCATCACGGTTGGTATCAAAGCTTAGGGATATGATCCCGGCTAAGATGTGAGAATAGAACTAGGAGGGAGAGACGGAGAATTCCTTCGCTAGTATGACCTACCTAAGTTTTTTTGGTATTTAATTGGTCATTCGAATATAGGGATAATATGTTACATGTCAATTAACCTTATTGTTTTGTGGCGAGATTCTGAAAATGACATCCGAGAATGTTGAGAATAGCAATGCAAAGACAAAGTGACCGTTGATTCACCACATATCAATAATCGAGGATAATATGCATCGTAAAGGCGACAATCCTCATGCAAACAACAACACCGACCAAATGATGAATGATGGAATGTTTAGAGGCTTTATGCAATTCATGCAACAAAGAAAGTGAGAGCGGCTCTGTCCAAAATGTATGTGGAAACTCCGAAACTCTCTAATCTGGCCACCGCTTAAATGATTCAAGGAGCTGGGACCACCGGAGTTTATTGGAGAGCCAAAACCACTTAAAAGTGAAGCATGGATAAAGCAGATCACCAAGATATTTGATGTCTTGGGATGCTTCGATGAGCAAAAGGTTCCATTTACCGCCTTTTATGTTGAGAGAGAGGCAAACATCGGTGGGAATCCAGAAAGCATACTCAACTCGCCGACTAAAGATGTCTTGGGAGAAGTTCCAAGAACTATTCAACGACAAGTACTTTCCCAAAAGTATTCGTCACATAAAAGAGGTGGAGTTTATCAAGCTGGAGAAAAATAATATGACCATGTCGCAGTATGAGGCTAAATTTGCAGAGTTGTCCTGGTTTGCATCCCATTTGGTGGATAATGAGGAGCGAATGACGCGAATGTTTTTGTGAGGTTTAAAACCTGAGATACGTCAACATCTTATTTCTCATAAATTGTGTTTGATTCAGATGTTGTAAATAGGGCTCAGTTAGTGGAGCGCGATAACGAGTCAACGCAACCAAAGGAGAGCAGTCATCGAAGCGGTGACAACAAGCATGGAGGGAATCAACATGCCAGAAATGGTAACCACTTCGGTGGTAATCAGGGCCAAAACAATAAGAATGGACATTTCAAGAAAAGGAGATTCAATAATGATGGAAGGACGTCAGCACCAGCACCCGTTGTTAAGGAAGGAGAACGACCACCTATCATATGCTTCAAATGCGGAGGGGAGGGACACATCACCAAAGCGCGCTTATGTCGTCCAAAGCATGTTATAATTGTGGAAGAAGGTCACTTAGCTTGATTTTGTGCGTTCATCAAGACAAGTCCAACTAGGATGGAGGCACCAAAGGTCGTCCCGGAAAAGTCAAAGCTTTAGAAGCTGCAAGGAGAGCGTTTGTTGTGACCTCCCAGAAAGTAAGGAACCCGAATGAGGTCATCACGGGTAAGCTTATCATAAACTCTATCGAAGTCTATACTTTATTTGATACCGGTTCTACCCATTCTTTTATTTCTCCTACTTGCGCTCAACGATTAAATTTGACTCCGGAGAAATTAGACTTTGACTTATCTGTGGAAACTCCGTTGGGAGAAACCTTCATTACATCCATCGGTTATAAGTCTTGTTTGATTCAAATCCAGAACCGCATTATTACTCGTCAATCTTATTTCTTTAAAAATACTTGCGTTTGACGTAATTCTAGGGATTGATTGGTTAACTACTCATCATGCAAAAATTGATTATTTTCGTAAGGTTGTTAGTTTTTATATTCCTAATCAACCTATTATGCGAATTCAAGTGACCAAACAATTAAAATCAATTACGGTCATTTCAAGCCATAAAGCTATTCGTTTATTGAAAAACAGGTATCATGCTTTCTTAGCTCATGTCATAGATTTAAACAAAAATACGTCAGTTTTGAACGATATTTCTATTGTTAATAAATTTTCGACGTATTCTCAAGAACTTCCCGGCACTACCCAGTAGCGTGAAATTGAATTTTGTATCGACCTTGAACCTGGTACAAAACCCATTTCCAAAGCCCCATATCGAATGGCTTCTATTGAACTTCAGGAGTTAAAGACCCAATTGCAGGAATTGTTAGACATTGGTTTCATTCGTCCCAAGACGTCTCCTTCGGGTGCTCTGCTCTGTTTCTATTCATGAAGAAGAAAGATGGGAGTATGCGACTTTTGTATTGATTATCGAGAGTTGAATCATGTCACCATCAAAAATAGGTACCCATTGCCACGTATTGATGACCTGTTTGACCCGGTTGCAAGGAGCCAAATTCTTTTCAAAGATTTATCTTCGTTAGGATATCACCAATTGAAGATTAGAACCAATGACATTCCAAAGACGGCCGTAACTCCAGACGGGCATTATGAATTCTAGTCATGTCCTTTGGATTGACTAATGCTCCCGCCGCCTTCATGGATATGATGAAGCGAGTATTCAAGGAATATTTGGATCACTTTGTGGTCGTCTTTATTGATGACATCCTTATTTATTCCAAAAGTCGTGAAGATCATGAAAGCAACACTTGAGGTCGACACTCCAAAAGCTTCTTGAATACAAGCTTTATGCCAAGTTGAAGAAAAATGCGAAGTTCGCTTGAGGAAGTAGCATTCCTTGGGCACGTAGTATCAAGTCATGGAATATCCATTGACCCGCAAAGATTGAAGCTATTCAAAGTGGGAGCAACCTAAATTAGTGATAGAAGCACGTAGCTTTCTCGGTTTAATTGGTTATTATCGGAGATTCGTGGAAGGATTTTCTTGAATCGCTACTCCATTAACTAAGGTGACTTAGAAAGATACAAAGTTCATTGAGCGAAGAATGTGAGAAGAGTTTTAAAGAACTCAAGAGGAGACTCATTTCAAAGACTGTTCGACAATACCATCCGCTCGGAGGATTTGTCATCTACAAAGTGATGCTTGGGCCAAAGGGTTGGGATGTGTTCTCATGCAACATGGGAAAGTCATAGCCTATGCCTCAAGATAAATCAAAGAATATGAGAGAAATTATCCTACTCATGATCTAGAGTTAGCAGTTGTTGTCTTCGCACTTAAAATTTGGAGGCATTACTTGTATGGGGAGAAAGTGGAGATCTTTACGGATCATAAAAGCCTCAAATATTTCTTCACTCAAAAGGAACTCAACATGCGACAACGACGTTGGCTTGAACTGTTGAAAGATTATGATCATACCATCCAATACCATCCTGGAAAAGCGAACGTGGTAGCTGACGCATTGAGTAGAAAATCATATGCAAGTACGAGTGCGATATTGTCAACGCAAAGGCCCATTTTGTGTGACTTGCAAAGGATGGAGATAGAGTTAAAGACTCCAGGGACGCATGTGATGATAGCAAGTATACGAGTAGAACCGACTTTAATCGATAAAGTTAAAGCTGCTCAAGCTATCTGGACACGGAGGCGATGCATTATGAAGAAGAAAGCAAGAAGGTGTTATCTTAGGAAGCAAGAATCGATGAAGAAGGAATACTTGAGTCAACTCCGGATTTTGTGTTCCTAACGACCACGATTTAAAGTATAATATCATGATGGAGGCGCACAACACACCATTTGCAATCCATCTCAGGAGTACCAAAATGTATCATGATATTCGACTATACATTTTGGTGGAGCAATATGAAGAGAGAGATATGCGAGTTTATCTCAAGGTGTCTAACTTGTCAACGAGTTAAAGCGGAAGCATCAAGTACCAAAAGGTCCATTGCAACCACTTGAAATTCCAGAATGGAAGTGGGAGCACATTACCATGGATTTCGTTACTAGTCATTCCAAGGTTTCTCAAGGCATAGATGCAATTTGGGTCATTGTTGATAGATTGACCAAGTCTGCTCATTTTTTACCGATAAGAGAAACTTATACACTTGAACGTCTTGCTCGTATGTATATAAACGAGATTGTAAGACTACATGGTATGCCGGTATCCATAGTTTCTGATCGAGACCCAAGATTCACTTCACGATTTTGGGTTAGTTTGCAAAAAGCTATGGGCACAGACTTACGATTTAGTTTCTAAGATATCATCCTCTCAGACGGACGGACAGTCGGAGAGGACTATTCAAACTCTTGAAGATCTATTAAGACTCTGTGTCCTTAACTTCAAGGAAAGTTGGGACAAGTTCTTGCCATTGGTGGAGTTTTCCTACAACAACAGTTATCAAGCAAGTATTGGCATGGCTCCATTTGAGGCGTTGTATGGAAGAAAGTGTCGTTCTTCAGTATGCTGAGATGAGTTGGGTGAAGCAACGTTGTTGGGACCGGAGTTGGTACGTATGACTACAGAAAAGATTCAAACGATCCGACAACGTATAAAAACTTCACAAGATCGACAAAAGAGTTATGTTGATCTTCATCGAAAGGACGTAGAATTCGATATTGGAGATCATGTGTTGTTACGTGTTGCTCCATGGAAAGGAGTTACGAGATTTGGAAAGAGATGAAAGCTCAATCCTCGGTTCATTGGCCCATTTTTAATTCTTGAGCGAGTGGGAACTGTGGCCTATAGACTTGCCTTACCGCCAAGTATGTCTCGTGTTCATAATGTTTTTCACATATCTATGTTACGTAAATATGTGAAATACCCAAACCACATTATTGAGTTAGAACCAGACGAGATAGAGGAAGATTTAATGTATGAAGAGTTACCTGTTAAAATCTTGGATAAGAAGGATCATGTTCTACGCTCCAAGGTTATACCTCAAGTCAAAGTTTTGTGGAGAAACAACGATGTGGAGGAAATGACTTGGGAGTTAGAATCTGAGATGAAGTTAAGGTATCCTCATCTCTTCGACATACCAGGTATGTACCCTAATTTTGAGGACGAAATTTCATAAGAAGGGGAGATTGTAAGACCCCAACTTTTATGAATAAAGAATAATTTTTTTCGAATTATATTTTTGAATATTATGGTATTGATTTAATATAGTGTTATAGTTGTGGGTAATATTTATAAATTTTGCAAAGTACGCAAGTTGTTATATAATATTCGATTGGTCGGGGAATATTCGTTTTAACAGGGAATATTCGTACAACGTCACAATCATTGGTGGACCCCACAACGGAATTATTATCGGATTGAGAAAATGACAAAAATACTTTATGAAAATAATGTGGAAGTGTTACAAATTAAAACCGTTGAACTACCCAAAGAGTAAAAGTAAAAATACGATGTCTGGCGTAGTTAAAGAAGACACCAGATTGATTATTGATGCTTACGTGAGAAGTCACTCAATTATACTCAATTATTGCTATAGTAATTCTGCGATCATATTTTCTATATTATTGATTCAATTATTGTTACAAATATCATCCGCATTATATGATATATTATTAAATCAATAATTGAGACGGCAAAGTTATTTATATTATTATTTGCAATATTGACAATGTCTAGAAGTTCTATCAAGGAGAGGTTTGGTCATCTAATTGTGCGCCAATAAGGAGAAATCCTTATCGAAAAGCCCCTCTTTCCTGGGAACGACCTGGTTGTTAAATATTGTGAATTATAATATTAGTGATGAATAAGTTCGTGTTGATTAAAGATGAATTTTATAGTTCCATTGAGTTGGACTTATTTGTGTTAGTATAATTGATGTCTGGAGGATATATTATTCAATTGAGTATTCGAGACACTTTTCGTGTCGGAGTACTATTCATGGGTTACTATTCATGAGTTAGTATTCCCGAGTTACTATTCATGAGTTACTATTCACGAGTTATTATTCACGAGTTACTATTCATGAGTTACTATTCACGAGTTACTATTCACGGGGTACTATTCACCCTTAAGATATATTTATTTTTGGTCCAAATCATTTTTGGGTACAATATTATTCCATGAGGAGATGTGCTAATTTTTCAGACCGTTGGTTGAAGATATAGTAGTAAATCAATATGGACTGCTGGTGGAAGTTATAATAGTATATCAATATTGATCGCTGGTTTAAAGTTTTAATAGTAAATCAGTATGGACCGTTGTTTTAAGTTTTAATAGTAAACCAATCTGGATCGTCCGCTTTAAAAGTAAATCAATCTGGACCGTTCATAAGTTAGTTACTTATGCGATCCATTCTTCTATAAATGAAAGCTCATTCCTTCATTATTTCTTACTTAATTCATGAAACTCTAGAGAGAGAATTATAAGAGAACCTATAGAAAAGTATTCGCTACTTCCCTACTCTTATATTGGTTTCTTTTTACTGTAAGGATGTTATTTGTTGTACTCATGAAGAGAACTTACATTATTCCATTATTTATTATTCGTTGGAATAACTTGTATACTAAAGGCGACCCTATACATGGTGACATTCTTCTAATATTCCGTTCTTTATTATTCTTTTGAGAATATCGTCATGCAAATGCGTTCTGACCGGACACGGGTTTCATTATTTATTATTACGCCGGATTATTTATTATCTCGTTGCATGCCTTCTGGACCGGTTCCATCCTTTATTATTACGATGGAATAACTCGCTGTGTGGTCTATCGCATGCATGGTGATTTCTTTTGTTAATCCATTCTTTATTATACTCGGTTGGTTAAAACTTTGACTTCTATACCCATGAAATTAGTGGAATATCTTTGATATTTGCGCTTCATCCGATATCTTTTCATGGAAATATTCTTACGAGCATTCTTGAATTTTACTCTACAAAGCGGTATCATGTTGACAATTTGGGCGTTATCGGTTCCTAGATAAATTAATTCTTGAACTTGTTTTATTGAATTCTTATATCATTGTCATCATCCTCATGTTTATATTTTGTTGAAAGTCATCGTGGCATGTAGTGCATAGATGGACTTGGTATGATTTATGACGAGGATTATTGATTGTAATCATGACCGTCATGTTATAAATGATATGATAAAGGTCCTCATTGGCTGTAGTGCATTGATGGACAGTTGTTGGCATGATCATGACCATTAATGAATACACGAATGTCCTTGGCCCGTAGTGCATGGATAATTTGTGGTCGTGATACTAAAGAATATCCTTGGCCGTAATGCAGGGGTGATTCGATGATGTGGATTATTTATTAAGCTGAGTCCCAGCGATAAAAGTGATGAAAACCCTTTTAAATCATAGAAGATAGTAGATTTTATTCTTTAATTGACTCTTCTAATGGATTGTTTGTTCCGCTGCAGTTAAACTTGATAGTTATTGTATTTTATCAGTTTAACACTGTTGAAGGCTAACGATAAATTATTCTGCATTATCGTAGTCATAATATTTTTCTTTGGGCTAGTTGAGCTCACCCTTTTTTTCTTTACCGTTCTCTTAGGAAATGAGAACGAAATTTGGGACTAGTCGAGGGAACAGAGTGATGGTCCTAGATGGTGCATTAGTAGTCCTCACTATTCGTGAAATAGTGTGATAATAATTGTAATGAGGATTCCTTTTGAGTTTGTATAATCTCTAGTAGACAATATTTGTATTCAAACTCACAGTTTATGTTTTGTCTTATTGTACACAACAGTTGAATTATTAAGTTGTATTTGAATTTTTTACCATGTATCTGGCGACCCAAGATGGGTGATGTATACCTAATTTTGGGGGCGTCACAAGTAATATAATACTATGTAAACAATTGTGATAGGTATTTATTTTTTTAATATATTTTGATGATAATAATAATTGGGAAATAGGGTAATTAAAATAGAATCCTCTCCATAGGTTTTATTTGTGTGTCAAATCTTATTTACTTGGACCAAAAATGTTTTCTAAAACTACCGAAAATATTTTCTCAATTGAATTAATATAATATTTTCATAACCTTGATAATCTTATATCAAGTGTTAAAAATATTATTTCACAAAATAACATTTCTCCAAGGTAAGGAGTATTCCTATGTGTTTTCAAAATTTTAATTATATTCAAGCTTTCAAATATTATTTACACAAATGGACAAATTTTTACCATAAAATTTCTTATGTGCATCCATGAATATATATATAAGGATCGAATTCATGGCAACCAACTTGTCAGCCGGAGATCAATTTAATAAAAGACTGAAATTGAAACAATTTTATATTCAATCGCTACATGTTGTTCCGGCTTCTAATTTAATAAGTGCGCCCCAGCTGGTCAAACACATGTGTAAATGACTTTCACTTTGTGATCTTTTATATTAAAAAAAAAACCGCTACACCATGTTGCGGCTTGGTGTTAATTTTTTTTTTACATTCCTTCCATTGTCCCATTATTAAGTCTCCTGCTATTCGGAAATTAAGAGAATCGCTACACCATGTAGCGGCTTGGTGTTAAAAATATTATTTTATTTTACATTCCTTCCATTGTCCCATTATTAAGTTACTTGTTGTTAGAAAAAAAGGTTTCTTTTTAAAAAAATAATCCGACTAGAGATCACATCTTAGCCAGGGATCATATCCCTAAGCTTTGATACCAACTGTGACGCCCCCAAAATTAGGTATACATCACCCATCTTGGGTGCTTGAGATCGTGTATGTAATTCAAATACAATATCTTAATACAATTTGTCGTGTACATTACGACAAAACATAATATGAGTTTGAATATAATTATTGTCTACTAGAGATTATACAAACTCAAAAGGAGTCCTCATTACAATTGTTAACACACTATTTCACAGAATAGTGAGGACTACTAATACTATCATCTGGTCCATCACTCCGTTCCTCGACTCGTCCCAGCTATATTCTCATTTCCTGAAGAGAACAGTGAAAAAAAGGGTGAGCTCAACTAGCCCAGTAAGAAATATTATGACTAAGATAATGCGAGAATAAATTATCATTAGCCTTCAACGATGTTAAAGCGATAAAATATAACAAACATCAAGTTTAAGCATAAATGAACAAGCAATCCATTAGAAGAGTCAAGTAGGGAATAAAATCTATTATCTTCTATGATTTAAAAGGTTTTTCATGACTTTTATCGCTGTGACTCAGTTTAATAAATAATCCACATCATCGAATCACCCCTGCACTACGGCCAAGGATGTTCTTTAGCATCACGACCACAATTTTCCATGCACTAAGGGCCAAGAATATTTGTGTATTCATTAATGGTTATGATCATGCCAACAACTGTCCATCAATGCACTACAGACCAATGAAGACTTTTATCACATCATTTGTAACATTACGGTCATGATTACACCGAATAATCCCTGGTCATAATCATACCAAGTCCATCCATGCTCTACAGGCCATAGATGACTTTGAAAAATATAAACATGAGGATGATGACAATGATAGAAGAATTCAATAAAACAAATTCAAGAATTAAGTTATTCAGGAACTAATAACGTCCAAATTGTCAACATGATACTTATTTGTAAAGTAAAATTCAAGAATGCTCAGAAGACTATTTTCATGAAAAGATACTGGATGAAGCGCAAATATCAAGGATATTCCACTAATTTCATAGAGTATAGAAGTCAAAATTTTAACCAACTGAGAATAATAAGGAATAAAATATCAGCAGAAATCACCATGCATGCGGTACTTCGCATAGACAGGTTATTCCAACAGAATAATAATAACGGAACCAGTCGGTGAAAATCACAATCGGCAGGATGTTCCAAATGTAATAATAAAGAATGGAATAACAACAAGAATCACCATGCATGCGGTGCTTCATGATAGGCGAGGTTATTCAACGAGAATAATAAATACAAAATAATAAAAGGCGAAACCGAAGTAAAGGCGTAAAAGCACGATACGAGGATGTTTCTAACGGAATAATAAAGACAGAATAATAGAGACGGAACCAGGTCCGGCGTAAAGCACAGACAAGATGTTCCAACGGAATAATAAAGACAGAATAATAGAAGAATGTCACCAAGTATAGGGTAGCCCGCGTATACAGGTTATTCCAACAGAACAATAAGAAATGGAATAACAACAGTTCTCTTCATGAGTAAGAAAGAACAATATCCCTTACCGTAAATGTAACGACCCCAAAATAGGTCCATTCCATCCAACCCATTCTGAGTCGCTAAATACATGGTACAGAAAACAACTACAACTTTATTACAACAATTGTCATGCAAAATACAACAACACATATCTTTGTGAGTTTGGATACAAATATATATCAACTGTGACTCATGTCTCGGTAGTGGAATGAGACCTCATAATGACACCTTACATAAAGATATAGTCGAAAGCTGTTTTAGAAATTAGAATCTTTGGGAAGTGCTCAAGGAAACCTTCGTATACATGGGAGGCCATGCTTCAGGTTATGATAGATATCATATGGGCACAAAATTATCCTTGGTTGATTGATAGACCCCAAAGAAAAGCGAGAAGATTACTATTATATTCTTCCCGATGGTGAGTCTTCTCTCGACATATCATTATCTCCATTGTCTCTAATTGAGAGTTATATTTCAAATAGACTCCAAGATCATATAGGTAGTCTTTGGTAGATATACTCAAGAAGCGGATGAGCACAACCACATCTTTATGATGACACGAGGTTGTATGTCATTAGACATCTTGTATGATAGTGGCAAAACACCCTTCCAAGTTAAATTCACCTCACCCTCAACATCTATAGACCGCCGTTTTATTTCCTTGTTATCCCCCGCTCGACCCAGCTACACTTTTATTATCTGAAAGGAATTGTGAAGCAAAAGGGTGAGCACAACTAGTTCAGTAAAGAATATCATGACTAAAGATAATTAAATTATCAATAGCCTTCATCAATAATAAATCAGAGATTTAGAACATATGGTAGATGATAAAAAAAAATTCAACCATAGTTGCGGTGAACGAAAGCGATCCATTAGAAGAGTCAAATAGACCATAAAATCTATTATCTTCTCCATGTTAAAAGTCCACCAACAATGTTTTATCCTCGTAACATCAATCAACAATTCCTGTCCACAATCACGTATATAACTTCATAATCATAATTGTAGTTCTAAATTCCTTTCCTCATCCAGGACAAAAATAATTTTCATCACCTGAAACATCAAAGATTATGGTTATACCAAATCACAGTTCATGTTCATAATCCTACTAATAAATTCATCTTTGCACTACGGCCAAAGATATACATCAACAAGTCATCTTTGCACTACAGGCCAAAGATATTCATCAAAAAGTCATCTTTGCACTATAGACCAAAGATATTCATCAGTTGGTCATGTTCATCTAAACACCTGTTCATCTTTGCACTACGGGCCAAAGATATTCATCAGAAATCATTCATCTTTGCACTACAGGCCAAAGATATTCCGTTATATCATCATTTAGGACTGAGGATGATGAAAAATATTGTAAAGAAAACGAATCCAGTGAAGCAAAAGAACAAATATTAAGGATTCGTACTTTAAACAATTTCCATTCAAAAATACTTCATAAATAACCAGAGTGGGGTAAAATTCAAGAATGATCAAAACATGGATACAATCAAAGCTAGTATCCAGAATAGACATTTTGGAGAAAAAGAAGAAATTTCATTTTTTGGTGAATAGTGTCGTAATCGTGAATAGTGTCGTATACGTGAATAGTGTCGTATACATGAATAGTCACTCCGACACCAAAATATAGAAATTTCACAGAAAACATCATCACGCTTCGTGAATAGTACTCGTGAATAGTAACTCGTGGATAGTAACTCATGAATAGTAACTCGTGAATAGTAACTCATGAATAGTAACTCATGAATTACTCGTGAATAGTAACCCCGACATGAAAAGGTTCCAAATTTGATAAAAATTTCCAACCAACTTTCTGGCATAATGATATAGAAGAAATAATATCATTTTAAAAGAAAATAACCTCCCTTACCTCAGAAAGAATAGTACTTACATTTGGAATACTAGATATAGTCTTTGAAAGAACTTGCAATCAGTATAGCAATACTCAAGTACTAAAATACTCACAAAATCGCTCGATATAATAGAGAAAACTTGATTTTGGTGTGATTTTCAATTCTAACCTAAGCACCCTATTTATAGGAAAATGCTTAGAACACCAAAGCAGAAAATTTAATAAATTAATAATATATTTATATAAATTTCCTACGCACACCTAGCATCTGAAATCAGCCATCCTAACACATGTTAAATGAGTCCCAAAAATGTAAAAAACGTTTTTCTTATTAAAAATAATTAAAACTTCAAAAATTAATTATTTCGGAACTTTGGAACTTCAATAATTCATAATAAATAGCCCTTTTATCAAAAAATTCGAATCTTGCGACCTTTTATAGGAAATTCAATTCTCTACAACTTTGCAAAAGAAAGTTTTTCCAAATTCCAAACAGAAATTGACCGAAATCCACATACGGACGATTTTACATCTTTATAATCAAATTTCAAGAAATGGGTCCACCAACATGTTTAACATATTTTAGTATTTATTGCAACAAAAATACTCTTCCTCCTCATATACTCATATATCCCACATTCATTGTAAAAATATCACCATTATTATATTATTAAAATATAATAATATATTAAAATAAATTATTTTATCGAAAAAGATAAAATATTAATTTTCAACAATTGTCACATTAAAAATTTTCTCCATCTATATCCACATAAAATCAATATTTTCCTTATCATATAAATCAATTATTAATTATTCACAAATAATATTACAGAATGACAATAATGACAACCAGGCCGTTCCCAGGAAAGAGGGGGCTTTCCAATAAGAATTTATCCTTATTGTCGCGCATTTAGGTGACCAAACCTCTCTTTAGACAGAACTTTCTAAACATTGTCAATACTGTTATCTAATAATATTATTCAGATAATATGAATTATTGCTCCGATAATGGAAAATACTGTGTAGTGACAATTATTAAAACAACGGTAATATAAAATATCAATATGATAATTATTGAATCAAAAAAATACTGACCAGTAATTCTGTAATAATTATTGAGTAGTGCCTTCTTACGTAAGAATCAATAATTCAAAATATACATGCAATATTGTGTGCTTCTGCATGCAACAATGTGTATTACGCAGATTATTTATAAAAACTTTAACCACCGGGTATTCAGCAAATGTTAGCAGAACGATTACTGCCAATTATTTATAAAAACTTTAATTTGTCGTTTTCTTCATCCGACGGTTATTACATTATGGGGCCCTGAATGGTTGCTTGGCAGTAAATACGAATATTCCCAAATGAGAAAAGAATATTTTACGACCAAACGAATATTCAAACAACAATGAATATTTTATAACCACTTGTATATTTTGAAAAAAATTCATATATCACCCTTAACTTTAACTTTTATCAATTTAACCATTTCTTGAATTGTAATTATAAGAAAAATTGAATACTTTTATTTCATAAAATTCGGGTCTTCTGAAGAAAAAAAGCTGAATATAAGAGTAGGGAAGTAGCAGAATACTTTTCTATAGTTTCTCTATAATTTTTCTCTCTAGAGTTTCAGTGAATTCGTAAGAAATAATGAAGGAATGAACTTTTATTTATAGAAGAATGGAAAGAATACTATGCAATAAAATATTCTAATAAAATAAAAACTTTTAAATAAAATATTATTTATTATATATAAAAACTCACGGGACATCACTTTCGTGATTCATCCTGCAACTTCCCGTGAATCCTATAATATATATATATAATACAATAATAATTACTGATTTTCTACTACTATGACCTCCACTCACGTCCCACATATACAACATTATTACAACTTACGGAGAACATGGCATGTGAATTCTTATATATATATATATATATATATATATATATATATATATATATATATATAATACGTACCTTTGTAAAGTCCCCCCCAATTATTAATCCCACCAAAACATTCCATGATTCATCCCCGTAATCATCATATTTATTATATATATATATATATATAAGTAACAAAATTGAAATAACTTCTACCGACAGGTTTTGAAAAAATGGGTAAATAGGGGGTCCCGATAATACGCCAAAATAAATACATCATAAAAAAATTCTCTCAATATTTTAACAATATTTATCATCATTATTATAATTCACAATATTAATCGACTGTGTCGCTCCCGGAAAGAGGGGTTTTCAATAAGGATTTCTCCCTATATTGGCGCCATGATTAGGTGACCAAACCTCTCCTTGGCAGAACTTCTAGACATCGTTAATATTGCAATTTATAATATTAATAACTCTGTCATTTCAATTATCGATTTTATAATATATAAAATATCGACAATAATTGAATCAAATAACGTGAGATCTTATGCAACAATTACTTATAGCAATAATTGAACAAAACCGAGTGACTTCTCACGTAGGCATTAATAATCAATACAGGTGTGCTACTTACGCAACCACGCGTATTATTGTATTACTTTAACACAGGTGTTTCAACAGTTAACGGTAAAAACTTTCGCCATTATTTTTATAAAGTATTTTTATCGTTTTCTCAATCCGACAATAATTCCGTTGTGGGGTTCACCAATGATTGTCTTGGTTTGTACGAATATTTCTCGTTAAAAAGCGAATATTCTCCTAACCAATCGAATATTATATAACAACTTGCGTACTTTTGCAAAATTTATAAATATTACCCACAACTATAACATTATATCAATTTCACTCCATAATATTCAAAATAATATTTATAGAAAATTCATCTTTATTCAAAAAGTTGGGATTTTACATTATTATTATTACCTTAAATTCAATTAATATTTTTTATAGTTTTCTTTTATTAAATCAATCATTTAAGTAAATTATTGAGAATTTTAGATCAATCCCCCATTAATCTTTCATAATTTATTATAAGTTTAATATTTAAATAATAATAATAATCTTATTATTATTATTATTATTATTAAATTCAGATTATTTTTTAAAAAAAGTAACCTTTTTTTAACAAGTGACTAAATAATGGGAGACAATGGAATGAATGTAAAACAAAATGATATTTTTAACACCAAGTTGTTACATGGTGCAACGGTTCTCTTATTTTTCGAACAGAAAGTGACTTAATTATAATGGGACAATGGAAGTAATATAAACAAAAATATTTTTAACACCAAGTCGCTACATGGTGTAGCAGTTCTTTTTTTTAATATAAGAGATCACAAATTAAGTGAAACTGATCATTTACACATGTGTTTGACCAGCTGGGGCCCACTTATTAAATTAGAAGCCGAAACAACATGTAGCGGCTGGGTATAAAATTGTTTCAATATCAGTTTTAAGACCCTAAGTACTTTTTATGAATACAGATTTTATTTCTCTAATTATTATTTTGAATAATTATAAGGTGTTGATTTGATATAATGCTTTACTTATGGGTGATATGTGCAAATTTTACAAAGTAAGCAAGTTGTCATATAATATTCGTTTGGTCGGAGAATATTTTGTTTGTTAAGGAATATCCGTACGACGGCGAAATCATTGATGGACTACATAACGGAATAACTGTCGGATATAGAAAGCGACAAAAATAACCTTTTATAAAAAAAATAATGGCAAAACTTTTACCGTTACAGTTGAAATATCCGGTGATAAAAGTACAGTAATATGTGTGGTTGCACAGTAGCACACGGTATTGCACAATATCTCTGCTTATTGATTCTTACGTAAGAAGTCACTCAGTTTCATTCAATAATTGACACAATAATTATTGCATAGTATCTCATATTATTGATTCAATTATTGTCACAGTATCATCTGCACAATATTTTATATTATTAAATCAATAATTGACACAACACAATTATTCATATTATTAGTTAGCATTATTGACAATGTCTAGAAAATTCTGTCGAGGAAAGGGGTTAGGTTATATAGTTGCAAACCAATAATGAGAATTTTTTATCGGAAAGCCCCCTCTTTCTTGGAAATTTAATGATCTGGTTGTTAATATTATTAATTATGAATAATTATTATGTGGTGGATATTGATTCAATTTTGATATAAATGAAGGAATTTAGCATGAAATATTTGTTAAAAATTTGGCAATTATCTTATCCGATAAAATATTCGTTTAAATATATTATTATAAGAAATGCATGATTTAATTGTCTATCAAAGAAATGCATGATTTAATTGTCTATCTTTTGACAGTCTCATTGGAAATCTTCATGCCCATGAAGTTGACATGCTAGTTGAAAAAGTCGGATCAGACACAAATCTCAAAAAGAAGGGAATTGCGTTCAAAGCTCTAATTTTAGATCAAGAAAGTGATGATGAAGAACTTCTGAGTCTAGATAATAATGAAGTTGCTCTGTTATCCAGACAACTCAGAAGAGTGATTCAAAGTAAAGCCAGAAAAATATGGCAAAGATTTTATAAAAACAAATAACAACTTCAAAAGCAAACAAGTATTTAAGCTAAAGGCTCAAAGGAAGAAATTTCTAAGCAAACAACAACAACTTCAGAAATGTCAACTCAAATGAAAATTCAAACACATGTTTTGAATGCAATTAGCTTGGACATTTCAAAAATTAAATGATTGTCCAAAATTAATCAATAATAAAGTTCTAATAGCCGATGAAGGCTGGGCTCTAAGTGACGAAGATGAATCTGCTAAACAAACCGAAGAAATCGCAAATCTTTGCTTAATGGCAGACAATGATTCATCACCAATATCTGAGTTAAATTCTGAACACCAATTACCTAGAACTTCATTTGCCACATATACATTAGAAAATATAAATAAAGAACATTATGAATTATAGGAAGCATACAACTATTTATATGAGAATAATGAAATAATCAAAGAAGATTTTATCAGATTAAAAGTTTCTTTAGAAAAATTAATTAAAACTAATAAAAATCTTGAAATAGAAAATTCAATTTTAATTATAACTAATGAAAGTTTAAATGAAAAAAAATTAGAAAATGATTTCAGTATTAAAAGAAGAATTAGAAAATTAAGAAAAATAAATAAAGATCTTGAAATAGAAAATACAAGTTTAATTATAACTAATGAAAGTTTAAATGAAGAAATATTAGAAAATGATTTATTAAAGAAGAATTAAAAAATTTAGAAAAATAAATAGAGATCTTGAAATAGAAAATTCAACACTTATTATCTCCATTAAAAATCTTGAAGTTAAAAACTCAACACTTGTTGTAATTAATGAAGATACTCAAATACAAGATCAAGTGATAACTGAATATATTAAAAATCTTAAAATTGAGAATTCACTTCTAAAAAGCAGAGTTAAAAAAACATATTTCTTTAATTAATAATTTAACTAAAGAATTTGATGATCTAAATACCATTGTTATTAAATTCACAAAAGGAAAAAAAATCTCGATGTTATGTTAAGTGAACAGAGATGTGGATTTAATAAAGAAAGATTAGGTTATATTGGAGAAACAAGTAAAACAAATGATAAAGGACTTTATTATGTTAAAAGTAAAAAAAAAGTCATACATCTCATTTTACTAAATATTCTTACTATGACAGAAATGGTCATTCTTTCTATATGTGCAATGCTCGAAATGAAAATTACAAAGGAAAAATGATTTGGATTCCCAAAGGAACATACATTGCACAAACAATTACAAGAAAAGAATTTCATAAAAATTATTATCATACATCTTATAGTCCTGTTACTCATAGAATGCTTATCTCTACTAAAACTGATTATCCTATACCTAGTTTTGTAAAGGAAACTACAAATGTTATATAAAAGTCATTGAACTTTTTGATCTTTAATTTCTATCTGCTTATTTGAGAAGTATCAATTTGTATTAAATTTTATCTGCTTATTTTAGAAGCACATCATTGTAAAAATTTTTATAAAAAGGAAAAAAGGGTAGAGTTAGTTTATCTTATGTACCTGTGAGAAAAACAAGTAATTCTTCGACCAAGACCAGAGTAGTAGAGATGTCAGCTCGGAGTTGGGTCTCTAGTGAACTTGTCGAATGAGTATTTATTAGTGATAGTAATAGGATCTCAAGTCATGGAGAGGAGCTTGAGACTTGACGTAGCAACATACCCGGGATGTGTGTTGTGAATCAGATAAATCTATGTGCTTTGTGTGATTCAATTTTTATTGTCTTACATACTAATTTCTAACAATGCAATTTAAAAAAACCTAATATAAATTTTTTAATTTATAATAACCTATTCAACCCCCCTTCTAGATTATTATTGGACTTTCAAATTGAACATTAAAAAAACAATTCAAAACTTTTACAAACTCTAGAAAATTTTAATGGTTGGCTTTATTTCTCTTGGCAAAGTCATACACACACACACACACACACATATATATATATATATATATATATATATGTAAGACCCCAACTTATTATAAATAAAATCGAATTTTCTCTAATTATTATTGTGAATAATAAGGTATTAATTTGATATAATTCTCTGGTTAAGGGTGAAATGTGCAAATTTTGCAAAATAAGCAAGTTGTTATAAAATAATCATTGTTGTCGGAGAATATTCGTTTGGTCGTGGAATATTCTTGTTGTTGTCGGGAATATTAAATGCGGCAGTGCGGACATTTGTTGGCCCCATAATGTAATAAGCGTCGGATGAAGAAAACGACAAGTTTGAGTTGTTATAAATAACTTGGCGTAGTTATTCCAAATTAACCTTTGTTGGAATACCCCGTGGTTAAAATACGATGTCTGGCGTGGATGCAGTATTGATGAATTATTAATCCTTACGTAAGAAGGCACTACTCAATAATTATTACATGATAGTTATTGTTCAATATTTTATTTTATTGATTCAATAATTCTTTGCTTGATATTTTATATTATTGTTGTTTCAATAATTGTCACCGCATTATATTTCCCATTATCAAATCAATAATTCATATTATTTGAATAATATTATTAGATAACATTATTGGCAATGTCTAGAAAGTTCTGTCAATGAGAGGTTTGGTCACCTAATTGCGCGCCAGTAAGGAGAAATTCTTATTGGAAAGCCCCCTCTTTCTTGGGAACGGCCTGGTTGTCATAAATGTGATTCTATAATATTATTTGTGAATAATTAATTATTGATTTATATGATAAGGAAATATTTATATTATGTGGATATAAATGTTGGATATATTTATTGTGGTTAAAAATGAAAGAATTAATGTTGAGGTGTTTTATCAGTATTTTTGTCAGAATGAAGGTATTAAAAATTAAACCAGTATTTTTGAGATATATTGCGTGAGTTATAATTTTTAATCCGACCATTGGATCGTTGTAATTTTTGGATATGTTATACATATATAAGTTGAATATATGTCCACAAATTTTGAACCGTTAAAAATGAACGAATGATTTGTTATGAATTTTAAGAGGTGACTGATTCAGAAATTAGGTTTATAAATGATTTTGGTGGAAAATTCTAGAATTGAATGGGCCCCACTTGTGGTTGGTGAAGAAATGTGCTGAATTTTATTTCAAATGTGGTGGGTGGGAATAGTAGCAGCTAAAGCCATCAGGTTGTAGGTCAAGTCTGCTAACATTTTCCTATAAATAGAGGGCTAAGTTAGAATTAAAAATCACACCAGAAACATAAGCTTTCTCTCTTTATCTCTCTACATTATTGAGTTTATTTTATGAGTATTTAGATACTTTGTGAGTTTTATTCATCGGTCTGCAAGTTTCCTTGATTTTTTATATCGATATTCCGATCAGAAGTACTGATATTTTAAGGTAAGGGATGTTATTTTCTTCATATATGATATTATTTCTTCAATATCATTATCTCAAGTATTGATCTGAACTTTTTATCAAATTTAGAATTTTTTGTGTAGGGGTTCTTATTCACGTATATGGCATTATTCACGTATACGGCACTATTCACGAATCTAAGACTATTCACCAAAAAATGAAATTTTCTTCTTTTTGTCCAAGATGTCTATTATGGTTCTTATCTTTGATTGTATTCATGTTTTGATCTTTATTCTTGAATTTTGCTTCAAAATTGGTTATTATGGAGTATTATTGATCTTGGATAAATTGTTATACAAATCCTACTATTTGTCCTTACGTCTCTTTGGATTCGTTTTCTTTAAAATATTTTCATCATCCTCGGTCCTAAATGATGATATTACTAAATATCTTTGGCACAGTAGTGCAAAGATAAATGATTAATCGATGAATATCTTTGGGCGTAGTGCAAAGATGAGCAGTGTTGAGAAGAACATGACCATTTGGTGATACAAATGAATATCTTTGGCTTTGTAGTGCAAAGATGAATATTTGATTCAAGATGTATATTGATTGATGTTACGGAGATAAAATATTGATGATGGACTTTTAAATCTTAGAAGATAGTGGAATTCTTTTCTACTTGACTCTTCTAATGGATTGTTATTTCCATTGCGATTGTTGATCTAAAACTTCATTTATCTATTATATTTTATCGATTTTTCCTGTTGAAGACTAACGATAATTTGTTGTATATTATCTTAGTCGTAATATTCTTTACTTAGACTAGTTGAATTTCACCCTTTTCCTTTTGTTCCATTTTTTTCTTCTCGGGAGGTGAGAACATAGCGAGGATCTAGTCGGGGTATGGAGTGATGGTTCTAGAAAGATGTTTTAGCGATCCTCACTATTTCGTAAAATAGTGTTTGAATAATTGTAATGAGGACTTACTTGAGTGTGGATATTATCTAGAAGACAATATTTGTATTTAAACTCACAGTATGTGTTGTCGTATTTTGCACAACAATTGTATTATTGAAGTTGTAGTTTGCTTTCTCTACCATGTATTTGGCGACTCAGAATGTGTGTTGTATACCTATTTTGGGGGCGTCACAATATATATATATATATATATATATATATATATATATAAATCCCCCTGATCAGAGGCCAAGGGCGATCAACCCTCCCGGTCGTGTTCAGGAGCGGCCCTGATTGCAAGTGACAATTGAAATGAAATAAAATCCATTCAAATTAATGGAATGAAAATATGTGATGATTTTGTCATTATATGACAACACTCGTCATCAAAATCAAATATACACTTAAAATATATTAAAATCATTTCATTTCGTCTTTCTTTCCATTCTTTCGATTCAAACCGCAAGATACCATACTTCACAAAATTATGATTAATTATTAAGCATGCATGTTTTAGAAATATTTTTTCTAGTTAATTCCTTAATCTAACCTTGACCAAAGTTTTCATTGATCTTAACCAAAACTTATATTAATTATATATGCCCAATATCTTCTGACTTTTGATCGATTCTTTTGCACATATGAATAATTAAATTAAATTTCTAATTTCTGTCCAAAATTTCAAGGAAGAAACAATGATGTAGCCAACGCAAGCAGCCGTTCGTCACTCCGCCCATGATCCAATCATTTAGCGTCCTATCATTTCAATTTTTCAATGATTCTAATAACAAATTTAGTAAACATATTAATATTACTCTCCTTCTCAGAATATAAAATCAAATTTGGCTTCTAAAATTAATTTATTATCTTTTTAAATTCAAAATTAACATGACTTATTGAACTTTTAAAATTATAATTAAAATAGTACTATTTAAAATTTTACTATCTAAAATCAAATAAATTCATACGTACTAATTATAAATTTAAAATTAAATATTGCCAAATGGATTTCAAAAAATAAATATTGGACTAGTGGAAGCACACGGTAATTTCATTGGACTACTTTAATTTAGATTATCAAGAAGAGAGTAGCCGTAATCTTCTGAACTTCTTTCAAAAAAAAATTTATAAAACGTCACTTACTTGGTGAGTACAACTGTGACAGCAGCTCAGGATTAAACATAATGATACTTACTTTGTGATACATTTTTTTAAGTCAATTTTAGATCTCGCATGCATGACATGCAGTTGACACTAATACATGTTTGTAACCTAGCTAAATGTGATAGCGTATACAAGATACTAACACATGTTTGTAATATCATCAAAAGTTTCATTTCACTTGAACATATTTTTCTTCGATCACCGTCACACTAATTATTGACTAACATTAACCGCTCTCGATTTTCTTCATCAATAATCACATCAAGAGTTTCTTTTCACTTCCATCCTCATTACAACAATTTTTGGCTAACCATTCAGCTTTCATTTTCTATCAAAAATTGAACATCTTCTCTTTAATCATCATAAATCACTAAAAGGTCTAATACCAATTGTTAGGGAAGATCTATATACAAGATACGTACTAATATCTCTATATACATGCATGTAACTCAACCTGACTCAAAAGCTTAAGCTCATTCATGTATATTATGCATTTCACCATTTTATTATTTCTAGTTTCGATATAGAAGTCTAACTCATTTGTAATATCCTAACATAGTTAACATTAGTTAGGAGTATATTAAAAAATATAAGACTATCAGTAAATTAAAATTTTTATTTTGGGAATGTATCAGTATCACTATTTTTGGAACTGTGAGATCGAGTATTTCATAGGACTATATATATATTATGAATCAACGTACAAAGATGTACCAACCTACTTACGTACGAACTCACAATCTGGACGCAAAGCAAATTAATAATCAATCTGCTAACTACTCCCTTATGTCACAACAAGACTAAAACCATATATTTACTTGTAAGTTGTAAAGCCTAAATCTTGGAGTATTAGTGTAATTACCTTTCATTTAGTTTATACGTACTATAAAAACACAAGACTTTCCTTTCATTTGCTATATATGTACACGTGGCAGATGTGATGTGACTTTTTTAGAATTTTTTCTAAAAATTTGTCTCTCCCAAGGTTTGTACTTGCAAAATCATGTAAGAAACTTTAAGTATCTAACCATTAGAACACCACATGTTAGCTATTAAAATTTTGCAAAAACTAATTATTATATCAAAACATTTCATTTTCAGTTTGATCAGCCACATGGAAAACCTCAACTGAGCTCAACCTCTACCCTCTCTTCCTCCCTCCCAAGATTCATCATCTTCCAAAACAAAGACATGTTACACTTTCCATTTTCGTTCCTCCTTTCTATCTCTAAAAACAGCCATGAGTGAAGTTTTAGCGTTAATAATAAAAATATAATAGTAATAGTAATTGTTATTATTATAATTATTATTTTTATTATTATAATAATAATTATTATTATTATTACTATTACTATTATTATAATTATTATTATTATTATTATTATTTTATTATTATAAGTATTATTATTAATATTATAATTACTATTATTATTACTATTATTATTATTATAATTATTACTATTATTATAATTATTATTATTACTATTACTATTACTATTATAATTATTATTATTACTATTACTATTACTATTATAATTATTATAATTATTATTTTTATAATTATTATTTGTATAATTATTATTTTTATTTTATTATAATAATAATTATTATTATTATAATAATAATTATTACTATTACTATTATTATTATAATTATTATTATTATTATTATAAATTTTTTATTATTATAAGTATTATTATTATTATTATTATTATCATTTCATACTACCATGAATAAAAGTAGGATTCTTTTATGGAACAAAATTAATTGTCAAATGACAAATGAGACGCATCAAATGAATGGATGGAGTATATGTCTATTTGGAATTGTATTTTGTGGTCTAGTAGCACCAGTGTAGTGATTTCAACATTCTAAAATCATTTGTAAGTCAACTATAAGAGTGTTAAAATTTACTCCCTCAGTTCCGAATTTCTTTTTTAATCGATTCGTGAAATCTTAAAATTATAAAACTAGTATGAAATTCTTATACTTTATTACGAACAATTGTAATTGCTATAAACTAACTAAAAAGTGTTACTAATTGCCATATTTGTTGTTTTTAAAAGTTAAATGGATTATATCAATTTTACATTATAAGATTTTGCAAATTGACTTCAAATAGTCAAACTATATATTTCTAATTTTGGAAAGGAGATAGTATCTATTATGCAATTGAATCGTGCTTTGTATCATCCATAACAACTACTCCCTCCTATTCAGATTAAATGTCATTTTAGAGTTAAGCACACTTATTAAGAAATAACACAAAATGTCTTTTGTGTCCCTAATTAATTATTTCTCTCTTCACAATTGTCTCTTCTCATTCTCCACAATTGTCCCTAATTAATTATTTCTCTCTCCACAATTGCATTTACTAAGCATATTAAATATAAGGGTAAATTAGGAAAAAATAGTGCAATATTGCATAGAGATTCCAAAACGACACTTATATAGAATAAAATTAAACTCCCTAAAACGTCATTTAATCTGAATAGGAGGGAGTAATCATTTTTGCTTACTTGACAATAATTACTCTTTTTGGGTAATTAGTAGGTGTGACGCCACCAAAATTAGGTATACATCACCCATCTTGGGTCGTCAGATACATGGTACAAAATTCAAATACAACTTACTTAATACAATCATGTGGGTATAATATACGACAAAACATAGCTGTGAGTTTGAATACAATTATTGTCTACTAGAGATTATACAAACTCAAAATGAGTCCTCATTATAATTATTAACACACTATTTCGCGAATAGTGAGGACTACTAATCTTATCCTCAGGCAATCACTCCGTTCCCCGACTAGTCCACTGTTATGTTCTCATTTCACGAGAGGACGGTGAAAGAAAGTGTGAGCTCAACTAGCCCAAAGAAGAAATATTATGACTAAGATAATGCGAGAATAAATTATCGTTAGCCTTTAACTTGATGTTAAACCGATAAAATATAACAACATCAAGTTTAACTACGGAATGAATAAGCAATTCATTAAAAGAGTCAAGTAGAGAATAAAATCTACTATCTTTTATGATTTAAAAGGTTTTTCATGACTTTTATCACTTTGGGACTCGACTTAATAAATAATCCACATCATCGAATCACCCATGACTACTACAATTTAAGGATATTCTTTAGTATCACGACCACAAATTATCCATGCACTTCACAACGAGGACATTCGTGTATTCATTAATGGTCATGATCATGCCAACAAGCTGTTCATCAATGCACTACGGGCCAATAATAACTTTACCACATCATTTGTAACATTACTACCATGATTACAAGAATAATCCACAGTCATAATCATACCAAGTCCATCATACCTTCTGGCCCACAGATGACTTTTCAACATAATATAAACATGAGGATGATGACAATGATATAAGAATTCAATAAAAACAAGTTCAAGAATTAATTTATTCAGGAACTAATAATGTCCAAATTATCAATGTGACAACCCCAAAATAGGTCCATTCCATCCAACCCATTCTGAGTCGCCAAATACATGGTACAGAAAATAACTACAACTTTATTACAATAATTGTTGTGTAAAATACAACAACACATATGTTGTGAGTTTTGATACTAAAATATACCAAGCTGACTGACTGGACACCAACTTGGATAACACGTCACCGGGACACCTTACATAAAGGTACGATCAAAAGCTGTTTTAGAAATTAAAACCTTTGGGAAGTGCTCAAGAAAACCTTCGTACATGGGAGGCCATGCGTCTAGGTTATTATAGATATCATATGCCCACAAAATTATCCTTGGTTGACCCAATAGACCCCGATGAAAAGCGAGAAGATTACTATCATATTCTTCCCGATGGTGTGTCTTCTCTTGACATATCATTATCTCCACCGTCTCTAATTGAGAATTATACTTCAACCAAACTCAAGATTATATAGGTAGTGCTCGTATATATACTCAGCAAGTGGATGAGCACATCCATGTCTTATGATGATACGAGGTTGTATGTCAATTAGACATCTTGTATGATAGTGGCAAAACACCCTTTCAACGTTAGGTTCGCTTCACCCTATATTTGATTCAACAAATATAACTACTAAATGATGACCACCGATTCTATTCCCTATATTACCCCAGCTTCGACCCGGCTACACTCATATTACCTGAAAGGAATTGTGAAGCAAAAGGGTGAGCACAACTAGCTCAGTAAAGAATATTATGACTAAAGATAAATAAATTATCAATAGTCTTCATTAGTAATAAATTAGAGATTTAGAACATATGGTAGATGATAAAACTTTTCAACCATAGTTGCAGCAGAACGAGTAATCCATTAGAAGAGTCAAATAGACCATAAAATCTATTATCGTCTCCATGTTAAAAGTCCATCAACAATGTTTTATCCCTGTAACATTAATCAACAATTCTTGTCCACAATCACGTGTATAACTCATAATCGTAATTGTAGTTCTAAATTCCTTTCCTCATCCAGGACAAAGTTAATTTTCATCACCTGAAACATCAAAGATCATGGTTATATCAAATCACAATTCATGTTCATAATCCTACTAATAAATTTATCTTTGCACTACGGGCCAAAGATATTCACCAACAAGTCATCTTTGCACTACAGGCCAAAGATATTCATCAACAAGTCATCTTTGCACTACATGCCAAAGATATTCATCAACAAGTCATCTTTGCACTACAGGCCAAAAATATTCAACAACAGGTCATTTTTTGCATTACGAGCCAAAGATATTCATCAGAAATCATTCATCTTTGCACTACAGGCCAAAGATATTCAGTTATATCATCATTTAGGACTGAGGATGATGCAAAATATTTTAAAGGAAACGAATCCAGTGAAACAAAAGAACAAATACTAAGGATTCGTACTTTAAACAACCCAAGTTCAAAAATACTTCATCAATAACCAGAGTGGAGTAAAATTTAAAAATGAAGACCAAAATATAGATCCAATCAAATATAGGAATCATAAAAGACAATCTTGGACACAGAGAAGAAAACTTAATTTTTCTGTGAATAATGTCGTATTTGTGAATAGTGCCGTATACGTGAATAGTAACTCCGACACCAAAAGATAGAAATTTCACAAAAAACATCATCATGCTTCGTGAATAGTACTCGTGAATAGTAACTCGTGAATAGTAACTCATGAATAGTAACCCCGACATGAAAAAGTTCCAAATTTGATAAAAAATTCAAACCAATATTTCGGCATAATGATATTGAAGAAATAATATCATTTATGAAGAAAATAATCTCCCTTACTATCCCTTACTATCTCTTACCTCAAAAGAACAACACTTCTGACTGGAATAACGCTGAACGAACTTGCACCGTATAGCAACACTCAAGATATCAAAATACTCACAAAAATACATTCGATAATATAGAGAGTGAAATAGAGAGAAAACTTCAGTTTGTGGTGTGATTTTTAATTCTAACCTAACCACCCTATTTATAGGAAAATGCTTAGAACACCAAAGCAGAAAACTTAATAAAATATTATATTTATATAATAAATTTCCTACGCCTCTTTGAATTCAGATTTCAACATGTTTAACAACCCTCTAATCATTAAAAAAACGATTTTCTTGAATAAAACAATTAAAACTTCCAAAAATCAATTATTCTGGAATTTCAGAACTTCAATAATTCATAATAAATAGCCCTTTATCAGAAAAATTCGAATCTCGCAAATTTTTATAGGAAATTCAATTCTCTACAACTTTGCAGAAGAAAGTTTTTCCAAATTCCAAACAGAAATTGATCGAAATCCACAAACGGACGATTTTACAAGCTATAATCAAATTTCAGTCAAGAAATGGGTTCACCAACATGTTTAACATGTTTTTAGTATTTATTACAACCAAAATACTCCTCCTCCTCATTTACTCATATATACCACATTCATTGTAAAAATATCATCATTATTATATTATAATAATATAATAAAATATTATTTTATCGAGAAAAGATAAAATATCGATTTTCAACAATTGTCACTTTAAAAATTTTCTCCATCTATATCCACATAAAATGAATATTTTTTCTCATCATATAAATCAATAATTAATTATTCACAAATAATATTATTAGAATCACAATCTTGTGACGAGGCGGTTCCTGGGGAAAGATGGGGCTTTCAATAAGAATTTCTCTTCTTGGTAGGCATGATTAGGTGACAAACCGCTCCTTAAATGAGAACTTTCTAGACATTACCAATAATGTTATCTAATAATATTATTCAGATAATATGAATTATTGTTAGATAATAAAAATCTTGTGTAGTGACAATTATTGAAACAACGGTAATATAAAATATCAACGTAGCAATTATTGAATCAATAAAATAAAATATTGAGCGATAATTCTTTGTAACAATTATTGAGTAGTGCCTTCTTTACGTAAGAATCAATAATTCAAAAATACTATGCAATCTGGTGCTTCTTGTGACAACAACGCCAGCGTATTCTTGTATTTTAACCACCGAGGTATTCAACAAAGTGTTAATGATAATAACTACCTCGTTATTTATAAAAACTCTCTTTTGTCATTTTTTTCATCCAACGGTTATTACATTATGGGGCCCACAAATGGGCTGCTTGTAAATACGAATATTCCCAAGCGGAAGAATATTCCACGACCAAACGAATATTCAAACAACAATGGTATTTTATAATCACTTGCTTATTTTAAAAAAAAAAATCATATATCACCCTTAACTTTAAACTTTTATCAATTTAACCATTTCTTGAATAGTAATTATAAAAAAAAATTGAATACTTTTATTTCATAAAATTCGAGGGTCTTCTGATCAACATGATCTTTGCTTTGTAGAGTAAAATTCAAGAATGATCGGAAGAATATTTTCATGAAAAGATCTTTGGATGAAGCCTTGAAATATCGAGGATATTCTACTAATTTCATGGAGTATAGAAGTCAAAACTTTAACCAAATTGAGTATAATAAACAATGGAATAACAAAAGAAATCACCGTAAATGCGGTGCTTCAGCATAGGCAGGTTATTCAGCAGAATAATAATAACGAGAACCGGTCGTCGGCAAAATTTTGCAACCGGCTGGGATGTTCCAACAGAATAATAAAAAGCGGAACAGTGCGGTGTAAAACACACTTGAGCATGGATGTTCCAACAGAATAATAATAAAAAGCGGAACTAGGTAGGTGTAAAACACATGCAGACAGGATGTTCCAAAGAATAATAGAAGAATGTCACCAAGTATAGGTAAAGCAGGTGTATACGAAGTTATCCAATGAGAATAATAAGCAATGGAATAATAATGATTCTCTTCATGAATAAGAAAGAATAACACCCCTTACATTAGTAGTAGATTGAATATTGCGATAGTGTAGTAGTAAGAATACTCTTCTTCTTTCTCTCTATTCTCTCTATACTTTCTCTCTCTATAGCTTGAATGAATTAAGTGAAAATAATGAAGCACTAGGTCTCTATTTATAGAAAATTTCTAGCTTAGCACTTGAAATGTGAAAAGGCAAGTGGCTTGATTTTTGGTGATGTGAAAAGAAAAAGTTTTTTGGCGCTGTAATGTGAAACGACAATTGGTTCGGCGCTGTAATATGAAGCGGCAAGTGGTTTGACGTCTGGTAAAAAGGTAGTTACTATTGATGCGAAGGTAATTACTATTGATGAAGGTAATTACTAATGACGAAGGTAATTACTATTGTGAAGAGACTCTTAGATGATGACATATGCCCCCCCATAAAATAACCAAACTTACCACAAACATCTCATAATAGACTCTTTATATACATCGAGGATTGAATAAATATTACCACATATCATTTTATTATTAATCAACACATATTTAATCTTTCAACAATTATTAATCATTTATAACTTGTCGTCTCAATTATTGATTTAATAATATAACATATTTGTAAGACCCCGAATTTTATGAAATAAAAGTATTCAATTTTTCTTATAATTCTTTATTCGATTATTTTATTTTATTGATTTAATAATTGCTGCGTTGATATTTCATATTCTTCATTATTTTAATAATTATCACGCACACGGTATTTTCCATTATCGAAGCAATAATTCATATTATCCGAATAATATTATTAGATAACATTATTGGCAATGTCTAGAAAGTTCATCTAAGGAGAGGTTTGGTCACCTAATGCTTGGCGTCGATGAGGAGAAATTTTATCTGGAAAAGCGTCCTCTTTCTGAGGCTGCTCGGTTGCCATTATTGTGATTCTGTAATATTATTTGTGAATAATTAATTATTGATTTATATGATGAAGAAAATATTCATTTTATGTGGATATAGATGGAGAAATTTTTAAAGTGACAATTGTTGAAAATCGATATTTTATCTTTTACGATAAAATAATATTTTATTATATTATTATAATATAATAATGGTGATATTTTTACAATGAATGTGGGATATATGAGTATATGAGGAGAAAAATTATTTTGTTGCATTAAATGATTAACACATGTTTTGTGTGTCGGTGGACTCCATTTCTTGGTGAAATTTGATTATAGCAATTTAAAATCGTCTGGTTTGTGGATTTGGTCAATTTACATTTGGAATTTGGAAAAACTTTCTTCCGCAAAGTTGTAGAGAATTGAATTTCCTATAAAAATCGTGGGATTGAATTTTACGATAAAAAGGCTATTTATTATGAATTATTGAAGTTTGAATAATTGATTTTTGAAGTTGTAAATATTTTTTTAAAGAAAACGTTTTCTTCATTATTGGTGGGCCCCACATGAGTGGTAAACATCTTTGAATTCAGAATTCAAGAGGTGGGCGTGAAAATTTTATATAAATATATTATTTTATTAAATTTTTCTGCTTTGGTGTTCTAAGCAATTTCTATAAATAGGTGCTTAGGTTAGAATTTTTTAAACCGAAGTTTTTCTCTATTTTCTCTCTATATTATCGAGTGTATTCTTGTGAGTATTTTGATATCTTGAGTGTTTATCTATACCGAAAAGTTCGTTCGGCGTTATTCCGGTCGTAAATCTTGCTCTTTTGAGGTAAGTGGATAGTAAGAGATAGTAAAGGATTTTAAGGGATTGAAAGGGATGTTATTTTCTTCAGTAAATGATATTATTTCTTCAATATCGTTATGTTGAAATATTGGTTTGAACTTTTTATCAAATTTGGAACTTTTTTTTCATGTGGGGTTCTTATTCATGAGTTAGTATTCATGAGTTACTATTCACGAGTTACTATTCACGATTTACTATTCACGAGTTCTTATTCATGACGGAGTTCTTATTCATGAGTTACTTATTCACGAGTTACTATTCACGAGTTACTATTCACAGGTACTATTCACTACAAAATTGGTTTCTTTTCTAACTAAATTATAGTTGATTTATGAATATTACTCAGAGATTAAAACTATGTATTGATTATATTGATTTTATTATCATATATAACATTTTATAACCACGATGTTGAAATTCTCTTTCACTTTGGAGTGTAAAGATGGGTAGATTATTGGTATGATCATGACTAGGGTTCTCTTTGGCGAGTAGTGAAAAGTTGAATTGTGGATGGTATGATCGCTGACCATTGAATTTATAATTGAATATCTTTAACTTAAGTGCAAAGGTGAATTGATCAACATGGTTATAATTATTGTTTATATAAATTCTGAAATGATTATATATTTCATTGAGATATTAACATCATTGGCCTGTAGTACAAAGATGATTTGTAGTTGAATATCTTTGGCTTATAGTGCAAAGATGACCGGTTGTTGAATATCTTTGGCCAGTAGTGCAAAGATAAACTGTTGATGAATATCTTTGGCCTGTAGTGCAAAGATGAATTTATTAGTATAATTATGAACATAAACTGTGATTTGGTATAACCATGATCTTTGATGTTTCAGGTAATGAAAATTATCTTTGTCCTGGATGAAAAAAAAAGAATTTAGAACAACAATTACGATTATGAGTTATACATGTGATTGTGGACAGGAATTGTTGATTGATGTTACAGGGATAAAACATTGTTGGTGGACTTTTAACATGGAGAAGATAATAGACTTTATGGTCTATTTGACTCTTCTAATGGATTGCTCGTTCCGCTGTAACTATGGTTGAAAAGTTTTATCATCTACCATATGTTCTAAATCTCTAATTTATTATTGATGAACACTATTGATAATTTATTTATCTTTAGTCATAATATTTCTTACTGGGCTAGTTAAGCTCACCCTTTCTTTCACTGTTCTCTTCAGGAAATGAGAACGTAGTTGGGACTAGTCGGGGAACAGAGTGATGGTCCTAGATGGTGCATTAGTAGTCCTCACTATTATATGAAATAGTGTGATAATAATTGTAATGAGGACTCCTTTTTAGTTTGAATAATCTCTAGTATACAATATTTGTATTCAAACTCATAGTTTATGTTTTGTCGTATTGTGCACGACAGTTGTATTATTAAGGTATATTTGAATTCTGTACCATGTATCTGGCGACTCAAGATGGGTGATGTATACCTAATTTTGGGGGCGTCACAATATTATACAGATGATACTGTGACAATAATTGAATCAATAATATAAGAGATATGATGTAGCAATTCTTTGTAGTAATAATTGAGTATATGGTGAGTGACTTCTCACGTAAGCATCAATAATCAATCTGAGTGTCTACTTATGCATCCACGCAGTACATTTGTACTTTTTTACTAAGGGTAGTTCAACGGTTTTAACGGTAACATCTCCGCCATTATTTTCATAAAGTATTTTTGTCGTTTTCTCAATCCGACAATAATTCCGTTGTGGGGTCCACCAATGATTTTGCCGTCGTACGAATATTCCCCAACAAAAAGAATATTCTCCGACCAAACGAATATTTTATAACAACTTGCTTACTTTGCAAAATTTATAAATATTACCCACAACTATAACATTATATCAAATTTACTCCATAATATTCAAAAATAATATTTATAGAAAATTCATCTTTATTTATAAAAGTTGGGGTCTTACAGTAGGTCTCTTAAGGTTAATCTTGACAGTAGTTTCCTAGTGATAGAAACTCGAGGAATTGAATGGAATTTGGAGATTCCCTAAACAACTACATGACTTTGTCAGATGTCATGTACTCGTGTATTTCTTTCAAATATCACTAGAGGGGCACACACTGGAATCAAAAGAAAGGTATATTATTATTATTATTATTATTATTATTATTATTATTGTTATTATTATTATTGTTATTATTATTGTTATTATTATTATTGATATTAGTACTATTATTATTATTAATATTATTATTATTATTGTTATTATTATTGTTATTATTATTATTATTATTATTATTATTATTATTATTATTATTGTAGTATATGTAGTGAAAGAGAAGAAAGAAATATATGGGGAAAATCTCATGTTTTGATATAAATATTAATCCTTGCAACATATTAACAATTGACTCATGTTGCTCCAGCGGTCAAATGATTAAAATTCTAAACGTTAGAAAAAGTTCAACGGATACTCAAATATCAAAAAAGTTCAGTGGTCGACTTTGCATTTAACCCCTAGTGGGACAGGTAATTAAGCGTAATAGTGATTTTTTTGGGTCAGTTTTTAATGAAAAGAATTGTGTGCTAGCTCACAATAACTACCAAATAGAAAATAATATAAATTATGAATGTTTATGTCGACTATTTAATTAAAAATTACGTAAATAAATATTAGTGATATTTTTTTTAAGGAGATATGTAATAAGTAGGGTCATCCTATATATAATTTATACTAATTTTATGTATTGATAAATTTTACAATTATAATTCAACATAAATTTATCGGTATATTCTGAAAAAACATGTAGATTTTATTCCTCTTGCTATTGTAATAAGTTTTCTAAGCAGAGCTACATATTCTTTTGGGCCGAGTACGATTTTAAAAGTAAGGATCCAAACCCTTAAATAGTAAAAGATCTGTAAACTTAAGCTTAGCCAAATCTGTCTCTAAACTTGCTAAGGCCGTACTGTTCCTACTTATAAATTTCTGTTTTTTTTTTTTTATTTCTGTGTTTGGTAACGGGATAAATTATAAGGATGCGACAAAAAAATTTCTTAGATAAATATGGTGGGCTACCGTAATCACCATAACCAAAGTTAATTGTCAAGGATAAATTTGTCCATATAAAATCAATTATCATGTTATTATAATTTTTGTCTTGTTAATAATAACTCCCAAAAAAACTCCACATAAATTTTTTTGGAGTACAATATAATTCAAAATCAAGTACATCATAAATCAAACTATATAATATAATTTATAATCAAATACATCATCATCAATCAAACGGTATAATATAAATCATAATCAAGCAATCAATGAAGACTCACTAGAAGAGAAAGAAAACTAGAAGAGAAAGAAATATATATATATTGCTTAATTGATAAAACTTATATATTGCTTAATTAATAAAACTCTAGAGTTATGATCCTAGTGTATCAACTTATGTAATTATATACATTACAAAATTAATGTCAGTTTGAGACGATTTTAGGCCGATATCACCGTAATTAGCTAGGCTTATGAACATGGGCTTGAAAAATTCTTGAGACTTTGTTCAAAACTAACTACAAAAAGTCAAACTTGAGTTCTCAGAATTGGTACCTGTAAAGGCAACCCCCTTGTATCTAATAAAGAGGTGGGGGATACTGATAGACACGTCCTATCCCAACACTCAACCTGATTACTAGGATACTACGTACTTAGCCAGCTTTGATCTTTTCCCTCTTGTCCACAGCATAATTTGGTAGGACTAGGATCCCCCATTTCTACATGTCACATGACCCAAACTAATACTTTATGAAACTTTTGATTTTTTGAATGCGGACTTTAATTTTTTAAATAATAAAACTTGTATTTAGCAAATATTTTACAATGTTTATAATCGTGATTTGAATTATATAATGTCTAAAGTTATCTTTAGCTTGTCCAAATAATCCATATATTTTAGTTCACTATATCTTTACAAATTTTTTTATTTGACTCAAAATAAATAAGAAAGTCAAAAATGTAATAATTTAACAAGCGCATTAAAAATTTGTAGATGGAATCCAAGAATTAGACTACATAAAACAACTCTATTCTCAAATTTTGAACAACACACACACTTCATGTGTGTGTGTGTATATATATATATATTAAGTTCATGATTGCATTGATCAATAAACAAACAATTGTATGAGCTACAAAATTTCTTCTTTTCTGCCTTCACGCTACTTGCACACCTTAACTAGATCTTGCTACATACCATTCATAAACTAAAATCTGACATTCGAATTTGAATTTGAATTCATAAAAGAAAGAAAGAAATAAAATCATTCACATAATGATTACAATTAGGCAAAATTAAATAGCATACATTATAACAAAAATTAAATAAGAGAATAAGAAAGTGAGTTTAATGCTCCTAATATATATATATATATATATATATATATATATATATATATAGAGAGAGAGAGAGAGAGAGAGAGAGAGAGAGTTTGAATCCAATTGATGAAGTAAATTACTACTACTTATTCTGTGTAGGATTTGAACGACTTGGTGGCGCCTTCCTCAGGCTCTGCTCCACAGCTTTCTTGGCCACTTTCTGGTTAGTTGTTGAAGGTATCAACAACAATTTTCTTTGTGCCGAGTAATTTCCTTCAATATTTACTAAAGATGAAGAAGAGCACATGAAGATGATCTGGAAGAGAATCAAGGCTACCAAAAGTACTCTGGAATAATTGAAGTACTGGATCTTCTTCATATTGGTGTTGTTAGAAATTAAGTGATCAGAGCAATTGAAGCTCATTAATTCATCAGATATATATGCATGGATGAGTGGGAGTAGGTTATATACATACATATAAATTAATATGGGCACCATATATATAGCATGCATATTGCTTAATTGCTAGCTACCTACCTACACGTGCATTGCCACCATTCTTTTCATATAATATCCACGTTACATGCATGTGATGTGCGTATTATATAATTTCATCAAACAAAAACCCTACACATATATATATATATATATATATAAATGTATATATATATGTGTGTGTGTGTGTGTGTCACGTACGTACATACATATATACATATATGTGTGATTTGAGCCGCGTACGATTGGTATATATATATATATATATATATATAACAACCAGTTGTACTTCTCAAATTCAAAGCAATGGGTGTATTTTAATAATTAGCTAGATTCAGTAGGTTATAATTAACAAAATGGTGGCCCTTAAATCTTGAACGGCAATATTGATATAGACTACTAAAAATACTTCTTCCAGCCGTTCCATAAAGATTAAAATAGTATCATTTGAGTTTGATTTTAGTTAATTCTAAAATTTTAATTTTGATGTGATATATATTATTTTAATTTTTGAAATAACAATCTTTTAACTTAACAATATATTTTAAGTAGTTTACGATGTTAACTATTAAAATAAATTCACACTAATTTTAATTAGAATTTCTCAAATATTGACTAGTAAAAAAACAAATGAGACTATATTTTTGGAACATATGGAGTATAAATTAATCACATATATTTCAATTCTTAAAACAAGTTGGAAATAAGAAGCCTCTAATCATGTGATGCTGAATTGACGACTATATATTACTACTCGTATATATAGGATTTCATATATAAATCCTCATTATAGCTAGTAAGATATTTAACTACAAAAAGTTCATGTGAATGGAGACGTTGGTCATTAGTCAGTGTTCTGAGTGTAATTTAAAAAATAGAAAGCCAGCAAGGCATTGAAGTTAGTTGATGAGCTAAGTAGTCTCAAGAGTACTATTAGCATAGCTGGCTTATGAACTTGTACTAATTAATTCGAAGATTCCATTATAGGAGTATGTATATATATATATATATATATATATATATATATATTTGACTGGATCTTTTCTTCTTTTTTTCTTGAAGATCTTATTGTTTTTTGCCAGTAGTATTGAATAAATGGATTCAGATGTGACTTGGATTGCAACAACTTGATCGATCCGCCAAAAACCTACGTACTATATAGGTTAAAATTAACATGATGGTCTCAGATTTAAAATCTCAAATACGTACGTTTCGAATATACAAGTTATCATTGCATTATAAATTTATAATGGTCCGAAAGCTGGGTTAGTTGAATAAGCTGGAAAAAGACCTACAAAAGCAGGATATATGACTTAGTTTTATGATAATTAATTAATTACAACTGATCATCCGTGCTATATATATATATATATATATATATATCACTCATCTTAGTCAAAGAGTTACATGCATGCATGTGGGTTTTTATTAATTTAATTAACTAATTCATGTGTACCTCTGCATCACTAGTGACCTCAACCTCAATCCTTCCTAGCTAGATAGGAGTAGCTACCTAGCGTCTAGTACTCCACTCTCACTGAAACCTGTGTCTCAATTCCACAGCTTGCAGCTACCGCTAATTTAATTTGAAGCTGTGAAAGTAGCAAGGACATGGATAAAATTTGAAGTTTGCAAATGTAAATTGGTTATTAAAAGCATAAAGTTGTTTGGAGAATATACAAATTGTGGGTCCAAATGCAAAATTAGGGTTCACATGACCTAATTGAATTAAATGCACAATTAGGGTTCCACGACCTCATTAAATGTGCAAATTAGGGTTCGCATAACTTAATGGAATGAAGATGAAAAAGTCAGAAATAAATGTGCTAGACTCGGGAGAAGCCCTCCACGTGTCCCGAGACAGAAAACTCGTGGAGGCGGCTTGTTTTGGGAATTGATTGAGGGATTGGATTGATGACTAGAAGGACAGGGCAACATGGGCATTATTCTAATGACTAAAGGGTATTTCTGGAATTTCCCTGAAAGCATGTGCCTTGCACATGACTACTTTCCAGAGAACCCTATAAATACCCCTTCCATTCCATTGGAAAAGGGATCTCTCTAGAGACACAAGATTTGGACCCTTTTGGTGACTTAAAGGCTTGGATTTTCCACCTAAAAGCACTAAAGGGTTTGGACCTCTCTCCAGACACAGGACTCAGACTCTTTTGGTAACTTAAGGTTTGGATATTCCACCTAAAAACACTAAAGGGTTTGGGACACTCGCTCTCAACTCAAGGGACTCAACAAGAAGGCTCTTGGAATCCTAATAACCCTAACCTGGGTTTCCGGATTCTAGGGAGTTTCGCAGCGCGTCGTTAGAAAGAATCGCTCAATTGCCGTTCTCTCCTCTTCAATCAATCAATTAATTCCGTCTTTTCTTGATGGATTTCTCTCTTCCTCACCAACATGAACACTGCTAACTGTAGCAGTGCGATTTCTTTGCCACACATAAATATATATATATATATATATATATATATATATATATATATATATATATATAAGAATTTTATTCATTCAAAAATAGTAATTTATTTTCAAAACATGCATGTTATTTTTTGTTGGTTCAAATGTCGGTGTCATGTCTTTAATTTTATTAAAACTCAAGTAATCCAAAATTTTTGGATTGTACCACAAATAGTTGCATTACAATAAGAATATTAAACAAAAAACCATTAATGAAAACCTTAAACCAATTAATCTGCTGAAGTTATATATGATCTTGACATACATGCACACGGCATTACTCTAGCTCCTCTTGAGATTTTGAACTAAATAGCGTTGTAGCTTTACCTGTTCTTTTATTTCCAGCAGTTAACCCACTCACCACAACTATAATTGAGTTATAATAGCATAGGTTTTCAGGAAAATAAAATAAAATAGTAAGATTAAAGGACTCTGAATTTATATAAATAAAATAAATTTTTTTGATAATATATATTTGAATCATATATATGAATTTCCAAATAAAAAATTACTACTAGATTTCAGGCCCTCGAGAGGGTTGAATTGAATAGGAACATTATAAACCTCTAGTAACTCTTATTTGGGCGACATCTTTAATTCTATAACACTTCCAGCTGGTTCAAAATGCTCTGATTTCTAGGGTTCACTATATCTCATAAGAAATTCAGGGTGTCTCTGGTATCTTTTCTTGTGAATGTAAAATATAAAGTGATTAGGCCTATTACAATATTAAGTTAATGGAGAAGTGCCCTAGCCATACAATGGGAGCAGCCATGATCCTTGCTTAGATGCTGAAACGAGCGGAGGAAGAGCAAATGGTTGCCATCCTTTTAGGAACTGCCAACAGAGAACATAAACATTTATGCTTATTGTAAAGATGCATTCATTCTATTACAAAATTACTTATCAAAGTATTTCTACAATCTAAAGAATTTTCAGTTCTTCAAAACATTGCATCTTCAACATATTAGAATGAATAGAACGTTAAATTACTTCAAACCAAAAGGACTGGATACACAATCAACATGCACTACACAAAGCATATCAGTATCACTGGCTTACAACATATACTAAAAATGATAAATCGCTAGCTAGCCTTTTCTTTTTAAAGCTTTGGGCCCCGAAACCCCAGATCAGCCTCATTGGCAACACGATTTTAGATATGATACATCACCTTGTGCAATAAAACATATCATCTGATAAACCACAAACTTCAGGATGAGTTGCCAACTTGCACGCTCACAATGATGAAATGAATTTTACGATCAGGTTTGCCATCTGGGAATCATAAGCAGGTCCCTCCATTTGAAAGTGACTTGCTCCTTCAATTAGGTGGGTTTCTACACGACCTGCTGCAGATTTCAACTTGTTCTCCAACTGTTTCACGCTGGTGAATCCATCCCTAGTCCCCATTACAAATAGTTTTGGTTTAGGAGATTTTAATATGGACTTGTGGTGCCTCCCAAAGAGAATAGAAGCAGTTAGGCCGAAAGGATAGCCTAAACTAACATAACCAACCACTTCTTCTACCTGATCAACGGCAGATCCAGCAATTGGAGCACCTGTTTCAATAAAACATTTATCTAGAAAATAACCATTTATTGACAACTAAGAAAGTATCAAGAAACATTTATAAACGAACAACTTCCTATCAAGGCACCAAGGTCTTCTAGATGCTTAAGCAGAAGGTATAGCCAGAGGGAATAAGCAAAAGAACACAAAGATGTGATTGAAAAATCAAAAATGTCCATATAACCAAATCAGACAGCATTGCGGTTAAAAAAGTATAAGATGCTATTTAAATCTTTAGTCATTTGTGATATATCCCTCAATTCCAAACTGAGAGTCCATTTAGTAAAGTTTGACTAGAATAAAATCTAGGCTGCCTAGCAGCAAGCAATCTCCTTTAAGCTCCAAACATCGTATAATTAAGACTTTAAAGTGAAATTTCAGGAGCATTAACTACTGGCCATCAAAGTACAACGTAGACATGTTGCACACAACTATATCCAACAAATAGAATCATGTAGTATATCAACGCATCTTCAGCTTGTAGAGCCAAACTCACTAGGCACTTAGACCAAGTGCCAACTATATGATTTTTATCACCGCATATGAAAGAATGCAGATTTTATAAGTTATGATCGTGTATGAATCTTTCAAATTGTAGTATAACTGATTAGACACGATGGTATTGTTGCTTAAACTTCTGTATTTCAAATCTGTGAAACCAGTTTGTGCAACTCTTGTGGTAAGTTCTAATGTATCTAATACTCCCAACTTACCAAGTAATGATTGCATAGTTCAACATGCTATATGAGTAAAAGAAAGAAGTCCCAAATCCATCCCAAACATATCGAAGGACATTTAAGAATACCGCCAAAGAGAAAATTCCATTTTTCCATTCCACAGGAGTTGAACTAGAGTAAGTAAAACCGAACAAGTATGATATGCGGAAAATGCCACCATTACGGAAGACCAAGCTTTCTATTGGGTCATGACGCAAGTAAGTTTCCAAGAGAAAAAATTGACACAATTAATTTTTTCTAATAGCTCTTATAGACCTGATCATCAACCAAAACCAACCTAAAATTGCAAAAATAGCCACAAAATAGTACTCAGAAGCAAAACCCATCATCCATAGAAAAAATTGTACTCAGAAGCAAAACCCATAATCCATAGAAACCCAACTAGCAGCCAAGTCCAAATTAGATACTCATATAATTAACATGAAAATTGAGGTATGAAAATCAATAATCAAACTCAATCAAGGCCATAAGAACAAGAGAAGTTACCAGCAGAGGAACCGACGAGGATAATTCGAGTAGCAGACAAGTTTTGAGTGAGCCAATTGCAGACAGAAACGACGTCGTTGACTTCAGAGAAACCAGTGAGGGAAGGGGTACCGGTGGATTTGCCGACGCCTCTCATGTCGAAGATGAGAGAGGGGAAGCCAAGATGGGCTAAATTACGAGCAATGCCCTTCATAAGGGCTTGGCAACCTCCCAATACTGAGTATGGATGAACCAGAACTACTGCTATTTCATCCTTCGTATTCGAATCATCGCCATCATCATCATCATCATCATCACCATCATTATCTTCCTCGAGTGATCTGGTGCTGGTATTAGGTCTGAATAAACGAGCGTCCAGTTTTATTCCATTTCTCCCCTCTAAGCTGCACGTCTCTGTCGTCGTCATTCAGATTTCACAGCCGGCCCCCAACTGCACAAAAACAGAATACTGCAGTAGCCAGGGAAGAAGACACAGTGAGACAGACTGTACTAAAAGCGGTCCCGTTGAATACAAATTACTCCCTACAAATAAAATGTCTAAAATGTATAATTTAAATGTAAATAAAATAATACCCCCGCTCATTTTTTAAAATGACAAATAATAATTTTATTTTTTATATATTTCTATTAAATTATATCTCTAACTCACCTCTTTCATATATTTCAATTTTTCAATGCTTTAATTAATTAGCATTAAAATAATGCTACTATTATATAAAAATATCACATAATCTTTCGCATCTTTGTATGGGATGACTTTTACGTGAATTTGTTGTTGGCATGGTAAAACTTAAGCTTAACTAAACAATAAATTTATAAATACCACACATGCAGTATGTGAGTGGTATGTGATATTTTTATATGATAGTAGCTTTATTGTTAACATTAACATTTGATCAACTTTTTATTTTTCAATATGGCCGAGTTGTTTCTCAAACTAATTGGATGTATATTAGAAATTGTGGAGGGTATATTTGGTATAAAGTGAGCAAAAATAATATTATCTCCATTCCAATATATTAGTCATTTTTAGAACTTTTTTTTGTTCTAATATATTAATCGTTCCCTCTTATCCGGCATAAAAAGTTATCTACTATTCTCTTTCTTCCCTTTTATTTAGGAAATTGATTGATATTTTTATAATATTTTTTGATATTTTTACATGAAAAATGTCACTATACATGTATAGAGATAGTGAAAATCGTCGCTATAAGATCTATAGTAGTAGTTTTATGTGAAAATATTATTTTCTATTATAAATTTATCTATTTTTTTTATTTAACATTTTCCAATAAAAATATAAAGGACAAATATGAAATTTGAGACCTATATTAATACTATGAAGCAATGACATTCTTTTTATGTGTGTTTATATTATAACGACTAATAAATTGAAATGAAGAGAGTACAAATTTAAAAATTGGACAATTAATTTGAGAACGATAAAAAAAAGAAGGGGGTGTTTAATATGGGAGAGAGTGAGAATTAAAGTGAAAAAAGTTGAATAAAAATTTCAGCTCACTTAGAAAAAAAAGTCACAAATCCAAAAATAAGACAAAATATCATAAATCATTTGTAAATTGGACACCGATTTTATTTATCTAACAGATAATTAGATGTCTAATAACTTTTATCTCTGATTCGTATGCACCCAATGCATATGTTTGATCCGCCCTTGCTTGTGTATATGTTTGATCGAATGTTTTGTAGTACCACTTTATAGTAAGAGAATTTCTTAAGCACAAGTACCATGATTTACCTAATAACCTATACAACTTAAAAATGAGAAAACTATACTCATTCAGATTCAGTTTGACCATTTTCTTCTTGAGATTCTAGTCTAATATATTTCAAGCAAATAAATTTTATATGGAAGTTCAGAGTTTGATTAAAATTCTGATCAACACCCTAGCCGATCTCATGAAATAGCTGTCGGAATATGGCCTCTATTATTTATGTAATTATTAGGCTTATATATTGTATTAATTTAATCAATTTATTTATGGGTTTGGTAATTAATTATGTACTTTATAAATAATATTCCTAATAGTATTTGGCATAATGGGTACAGGGTTTCATAATCTTGATGGGACGATTTTGACCCTTGGTTATTCTATAAATAAAAGCAGTTAGGGTTTTGGTCCAAATTGTAAATCTCGAAAGAATTTTATACACACCTAAATATCCATCCCAAGATTGAGAGAAGCGATTGAAGACCTTCACGGCATGCAAAAGCTTGTGAGCGTGATAAATACAAGATGGCTTCTCTCAATTCATGTAAATACTTATTATTATGATTAATTGACTTTAATTTATTCTATGCAATAACACGTTCATGTATAATTTATTCAACATCTGGTATCAGAGCTAAGGTTACGTTATTGTATAGAATAAATTAATTATGTAATTATACTAGAAATTTTTAATTCCGCATAATCTCTTTAAAAATATTGCCAAGCCTAATCTTTATGTGAAAAGTGACTTGATCAGCAATAACGTTAAGGAATTTTCAATTATGTTCAGGCATAATTTTACGTTATGGTTACATTAAGGAATTTCAGAACGGAAAAACTTTTCGAAATACTTTTTGATTCCTCATGTGCTGTTATGTATCCTAATTATTTATTTATTTATTATTATTTTTTTTAATACTTGTTTTTTATTTATTATTCTTATAATTGTGGTAAAAAAAATTTTAAAAAAAATTAACAAAGAGTACCGGACGGTACCGGTCATTAGTGCACCGGACCAATTGGGATAATATGTTTATAATTGGGTATTCCCGAAAAGAAGTCATTTCCGAAAGTAATGTTAATATGCTAACTAGCATATATGATTAATTATGTTGATCAAGTTCTGCCAATTGATTCCTGATTCAATAGTTACCTTTATTATTATATTTTCTTTTTATTGTGCGTTTCTCGAGAGACATATATATTGAATCCTGCCTCCTGCTTTATATAATTATATTAGTAAAAGAAAGCTATGATATTAAACAGACTAGCTTTTATTTTCATTTTTGCGCATATCGTCATATATATAATTCCTGTCGATCATGTCATATATAATTCCTGCAGATCATGTCATAATATATATACATGGGATAATATTATGATATTATTATGCCCTCATGTATTCATGTTAAAATTAATGTGATTATTTTATAATTAATTCATGTTTAAAAATTTTGAACATGATGTGATATATTATTAGGGCTTTTAAGTTGTTACATGTAAATTTTAAATAATGTTAATTTTCAAACTTGATTAATATGTTGTTTAAAGAAAATTGAGTTTGATTATAATAATTTACATGTATGCGTTGACTCTTTTATTATTAAAATTAATAATCAGCCCAACGGAGGATTATTAATTGAAACAATTAAAAATTAAGAAAAATCACATAATGTTACATTTAATAAATAAAAATTTTAATTTTACCTAACGGAAAAATTATAATTAGAATTTATTAAATGGAATTTTATTGCATAAGTAACATGTTTATTTCGTTTCTGCCCAACGGTGATGCGTGGATAAATGTGTTTTGCATTATATTATGGGGATGTTATTAACATATTATTAATTGGACCAACGAAAGATTAATAATTATGCACCAACGTCTCATTAAAATCTATTTTTGGGTGTTGTAAATAGATTTTATCTAACTAACTGCTTGCCCTACAGTTGGTTTTTATTATGATTAATTATTAATTATTGTTGTACATTGTGAATTTTTTTTAGTTTTTTGTAAGCATGTTTATGAGCTTGATTATGTTTCGACATTGACTCCAATTAGTATTTCTGGGTATCTCTCTAGAATTGAAATCTTTAATGAAACTAATTTTACTGCTTAAAAAGTGTAAGTGAAAATTGTTCTCGGAACTATGGTTTTGGACTATGCATTACGAGTGGATCATCCCGCTTTCAACTTCTAAACTACTAGCTCGATTGAGCAAAAGGTTATTTATGAAAAGTGGGAGGCGATTCATTTGCATGTCCCTTATGATTATGAAAAAATCTATCACGACGACCATTCGAGGAGTCATTCCTGACTTTGAGAATGTTAAAGAGTACTTAACTTTAGTCGAGGAACAATTCAATGGTTCTTCTAAAACTCATGCAAGTACCCTTATTTTTTAAAAAAAATGCTTACTAGCAGGTATGATGGGGTTAGTGGGGTGCGCGAGCACATTATGATGATGAACGACATGGCTTTTAAATTAAAGATGAAGAAAGGCTTAAGGTTGAAAAACCTAATGTTGCTCATTTGACTACCACTGGATCCTATAAGAAGAAAGCTTATAAAAAAAATGGCAAAGATTTTAAGAATAAGGATAAATCAATTTCTACCAAAACAAATAAGGCAAAATTATTCAGGTAACAACTCTGAGACATGTCCTAAATGTCACTTCTGTAAGAAGTAATGACATATTCAGAAAGAATGCCCTAAATTAAGAGAATGAATTGAAAAGAAAGGTATATCGTCTATTAATTATGTAACTTATAAATCCTTTCTAATTGATGTTCCTTCTAATACATGGTGGCTTGACACTGGTGCTATGGTTCACATTACTAATTCATTGCAGGGATTCCTTTCAAAGAAGACACTCCAAAAGGGGGAAAGAACCATTAAAGTTGGCAATGGAGAGTCTATACAAGTTGAAGCTGTAGGAACTCTTCCTTTAATTTTGGAGAGTGGTTTCACTTTGTATTTATATGATACTCTTTATGTTCCCAGTATGACACGAAATTTAATTTCTGTATCTAAACTTGACGTTGATGGATTTTCGTTTAAGTTTGGGAATAATAAAATAATTATTTATCATTACTCTCATGTTATTGGTTCTGGCTCTTTAGAGGGAAACCTCTATAAAATAAATTTTGATAATGTCTTTGCTGAATCCTTGTTAACAATGAATGTGGTAGAAAGTACCTCTAAAAGTGGAAATGAGAGAAAAACTAGATAATGAGATTTCTTCAAAATTGTGGCATTAACGCTTAGGCCATATTTCAAAAGACAGAATGCAACGTCTTATAAATGATGGAATTCTTCATTCACTAGATTTTCTGATTTTGACCATTGTATTGAATGTATAAAAGGAAAAATTTGTGAAAGATAATAAGAAAGGAGCAACAAGAAGTAGTGCACTTCTTGAGGTGATTCACACTGAAATATGTGGACCATTTTCTCCAAAAATTGGTGGACACAAATCTTTCATTACGTTCATTGATGACTATTCTCATTATACTTATGGCTACCTGATTAATAAAAAATCTGAATCACTAAATATGTTTAAAGTTTTCAAAGCTGAATCAGATAAAGGTGGAGAGTATTATGGTAAACACTCCGATACAGGTCATAGTCTTGGCCCATTTGCCTTATTTTATCAAGAAAATAGAATCGTCAATCGATTATCAATGCTTGGTACCATGCGAAGAATGGTGTGCCGAGAGGCGAAATCGTACCATATGGATATGGTATGTAGTATGTTATGCAATTCTAGCTTACTTGTGTTTTGTGGAATTTGAGGCATTAAAGGCAAATTTGTTCATATTTTAAATCGGGTTACTAAGCAAATCATCCTAACACTCCTTATGAAATTTGGACAGGTAGGAAACCTAGTTTAAAATACTTACGGGTATCGGGCTGTCCAGCCGAGGCTAAGTTTTTTAATCCACAAATAAAGAAACTTGACTCTAAAACCATTAGTTGCCATTTATTGGATATCCTGAGAGTTCTAAGGGTTTTCGATTTTACTGTCCCTCGCATACCACTAGAATTGTTGAGACTAGGCATGCAGAGTTTTAGATAATGTTGATTTAAGTGGGAGTGATGAGCTTAGAAAAATTGATCTTGAAGAAAACAGATTTTATGTTTCTAATCTTGTAATTCAAGAGGGTGAGGCAGAACAACCTCCTATTGAGGCGAATGATGCCCCTGAGATAGCTGAGCCACCACTTAATGTTGAACCCCACATTATTGAAAATCATATTTCTAAAATTGTGCAGCCTTTATGTAGGTCCAAAAGACCTAGAAAGCCTATTAATTTTGATGATTTTATAACCTATCTTAATGAGATTGACTATGATTCAAGTAAGATTAATGATCCTATCTCCTATAAAGAGGCCATTACGAGTGCTCAATCAACTCAATGGCTTGAAGCCATGAATGATGAGTTGAAATTAATGGAGCTTAATAACGTTTGGGATCGTGAGGAATTACCAAAAGGTTTTAAACCCGTTGGTTCCAAGTGGGTTTATAAGACCAAATTAGATCCTAAAGGGAACGTTGAAAGGTATAAAGCTCGATTGGTTGCTAAGGGTTTCACTCAAAAAGAAGTTGTGGATTATAATGAAGCTTTCTCTCCAGTATCTAGGAAAGATTCTGTAAGACCCCAACTTTTATAAATAAAGATGAATTTTTCTATAAATATTATTTTTGAATATTATGGAATAAATTTGATATAATGTTATAGTTGTGGGTAATATTTATAAATTTTGCAAAGTATGCAAGTTGTTATAAAATATTCGTTTGGCCTGGGGAATATTCTTTTTAGGGAATATTAAATACAACTACTCAATCATTGGTGGACCCCGCAATGTAATTATTATCGGATTGAGAAAGCGACAAAAATATTTTATAAAAATAACTACAGAGGTGTTACCGTTTAAAGCATTGAACTACCATTGGTAAAAAATGCGATGTCTGGCGTGGTTGCGTAGTAGCACGGTATTGATTATTGATGCTTACGTGAGAAGTCACTCATTTATGCTCGATTATTACTACGATAATTCTACGCATCATATCTCTTATATTATTGATTCAATTATTGTCACAGTATCATCTGTATAATATGTTATAGTATTAAATCAATAATTGAGACGACAAGTTATAAATGATTAATAATTGTTGAAAGATTAAATATGTGTTATGATTTGTGGTAAGTTTGATTATTTTATGGGGGGGCTCATATGTCATCATCTAAGAGTCTCTTAAATCGATAGTAATTACCTTTGTGAATAGTAATTAACCGTCGATAGTATTTACCTTCGTCGATAGTAATTATGTAACGACCCCAAAATAGGTCCATTCCATCAACCCACCTTTCGAGTGCGCCAAATATATGGTACGGAAAACAACTACAACTTTATTACAACAATTATCGTGCAAAATACAACAACACATATATCTTGTGAGTTTGGATACAAATATATACCAATCAGAAGACGTCACAATGACACCTTACATAAAGGTATAGTCAAAAGCTATTTTAGAAATTAGAATCTTTGGGAAGTGCTCAAGGAAACCTTCATACGTGGGAGTCCATGCTTTTAGGTTATGGTAGATATCATGTGGCTGGAATTATCCTTGGTTGACCTAATAGACCCCAAAAGAAAAGCGAGAAGATTACTATCATATTCTTCCCAATGGTGAGTCTTCTCTTGACATATCATTATCTCCTTTGTCTCTAATTGGGTATTATACTCCAAACAAACACCAAGATTATATAGGTAGTGCTTGTAAATATACTCGGCAAGTGGATGTACCTGACCTTGTCTTATGATAACACGAGTTTGTATGTCATTAGACATCTTGTATGATAGTGGCAAAACACCCTTTCAAAGTTAAATTCACCTCACCCTCAACATCTATAGACCATCACTCTATTCCTCGCTATCCCCGCTTCAACCCAAAGCTACACTTTTATTTCACGAAAGGAATTGTGAAACAAAAGGGTGAGCACAACTATTTCGATAAAGAATATTATGACTAAAGATAAATAAATTATCAATAGTCTTCATCGGTAATAAATCACTGATTTAGAACATATGGTAGATGATAAAACTTTTCAACCATAGTTTAAATGAACGAAGCGATCCATTAAAAGAGTCGAATAGACTATAAAGTCTATTGTCTTCTCCGCGTTAAAAGTCCACCAACAATATTTTATCCTGTAACATCAATCAACAGTTCCTTTCCACAATCATATGAATAACTCATAATCATAATTGTGATTCTAAATTCCTCTTCTCATCCATGGCGAAGATAATTTTTTCATCACTGTCTTTACCGAAACATCAAATATCATGGTTATACCAAATCGCGGTTCTCATTCATAATCATACTAATAAATTCATCTTTTTTGCACGGGCCAAAGATATTCATCAACAGTTCATCTTTACACTACAAAGCTAAAGATATTCAACAACAAAAGTCATCTTTGCATTACGAGCCAAAGATATTCATCGATAATTCATCTTTTGACTCTGAGTTTAAAGATATTCAACAACATGTCATCTTTGCATTCTGAGCAAAAGATATTCATCAAAAATTCATCTTTGTACTACAAATTTAAGATATTCATCAACAAGTCATCTTTGACTCTGAGCCAAAGATATTTATATATCAAAGAAAACATAATCATTTCGAAGTTATATAACAATAATTATAACCGTGTTGATCGATTCACCTTTGCACTTAAGCTAAAATATTCAATTGTAAATTCAATGGTCATGATCATACCGGTCAACAATTCAACTATTGCACTTTCTTGGCCAAAGAGAACTTATAGTCACGATCATACCAATAATCTACCCATCTTTACACTCAAGTCAAAAGAGAAATATTATCATTAGGGTTATAAGAATGTTATATAAAAAACAATATAATCAAAACATGGTTTTAATTTCAAGAGTAAGATTCATAAATCAACGATAATTTGGTCAAAGAAGAAATCAATTTGTCGTGAATAGTACCCCGTTGATTCGTGAAATGATCAGTATCGTATCATGCGTAAGAATCCTCGACACGAAAAGATAAAGTTTTATAATAAAATTCATATCCATATTTATAACACCTTAATCCAAATGTTATAAATCACTTAGAAATCTCATAATCTAATATTATTAATATTACAATAATATTTTAATCATTTCTAAAACTTATAAACAATTTAATTAAATTGTTTACACTTTACTAATTAATGCATTTAATCATCATAAAATGCCAAACTCATAAGATTTCATCACCAATAACCAAAACCCTCATCACAAATCTGCATATACCTCATATATGATTCTCAAGCCATAAAATCATATTTTCCAATTTTCTTACTTCACATAACATATTTAATTTATTTACTCATAACTAGAATATTTTCATGAAAATACCAAATGGGTTCAAAAAATATTTCTTTTCCGGGATTTAGCATAACATAGTCCCATATTGAACATATATTTTTCTCAAAATTTTAAAAATTCATTTACTATTTTTCATATGGTCAAAACCATCGAATATTTAAACATTTATAATAAATTATACTTTTATCCAAAAATTTGAAATTTACGGTATCTTGATATTATATAGATGTACTCACAATAAAAATTTCATCAATTTTGGAGTTAATCACAAGGAGTTATAAATAGTTACTTTTAAAATAGTCTTTTTCTCATAAAATCCATAACTCTAATCTATACATCCAAAAATCGCCATTTTGGACACTCTACAAAACTCATCAAAATATCATTTCAAATTTTTTCCGAATTTTGAAGGTTCGAAAAATTTGAAACTAAAAACATAATAACCCTTAAAATCTCTTACTATATCCTTACCTCGAAAAGAAGATTACTTATTTGGAATAATATTTGAAACGAACTTGCATCGTATAACAATACTCAAAGTATACTCAAAATACTCACAAGAATACGCTCGATAATATAGAGAGAGAAAACTTGGGTTTCGGTGTGATTTTCAATTCTAACCTAAGCACCCTATTTATAGGAAAATACTTAGAACACAAAGCGAGAAAATTTAATAAAATATTAATATATATTATTTTTATTCCAAAGCACACTTATTTTGCTTCAAAACCTCAGCCACCACCAAACAGCCCACCTCACAAGACTTGCACAAAAAACGTTTTTGTTATTTAAATTATTTTAAACTTCCAAAAATCAATTATTTGAGCTTGAACTTCAATAATTCATAATAAATAGCCTTTTTAAAAAAAAAAAAATTCGAATCTCGCGTGTTTTTATAGGAAATTCAATTCTCTACAACTTTGCAGAAGAAAGTTTTTCAAATTCCAAACAGAAATTGACCGAAATCCACAAAGCAGACGATTTTACGATTACATAATCAAATTTCGATCGAGAAATAGGTCCACCAACATGTTTAACATGTTTTAAACACATTTATTGTAACAAAAATATTCTTCCTCCTCATATACTCATATATTCCACACTCCTTTGTAAAAATATCACCATTATTATATTATTAAAATAATATATTTAAATGAATTATTTTATCGAAAAAGATAAAATATTAATTTTCAACAATTGTCACTTTAAAAATTTTCTCCATCTATATCCACATAAAATAAATATTTTCTCATCATAAAATCAATAATTAATTATTCACAAATAATATTACATAATCACAATATTAACAACCGAGGCGTTTCAAGGGAAGAGGGGCTTTCAATAAGAATTTCTCCTTATTGGCGTATGATTAGGTGACCAAACCTCTCCTTGAGCAGAACTTTCTAGGCATTGCCAATAATGTTATCAATAATATTATTAGGATAATATGAATTATTGCTCAGATAATGGAAAATCTTTGTCTCGTGACAATTATTGAAACAACAATAATATAAAATATCAACGTAGCAATTATTGAATCGATAAAATAAAATATTGAGCGAGTAATTCTTACGTAACAATTATTGAGTAATGCCTTCTACGAAAAAAAAAATTATCATGCTTCATGAATAGTACTCGTGAATAGTAACTCGAGAATAGTAACTCATGAATAGTAACTCATGAATAGTAATTAAAAAAAATTGAATACTTTTATTTCATAAAATTAGGGGTCTTACAATCTCCCTCCTTATGAAATTTCGTCCCCAAAATTTACGTGCACTGGTATTTCAAAGAGTTGAGAATACCTTGTTTTCATTTTGATTCTATCTCCCAGTATCATCGTGATTTCTCCATTTCTTTCATCTCACGTGTATTTGAGGATATCATTCTAGAATCTGACTTCAAAACAAGGGTTAATTTAACAAATTAACATATCACATAATATCCCGATATTATGACCGACCAACAAATAAGCTTAGGTAGACACACCTAGCGAAGGATTTACTCATCTCTCCTCCTAGTTCTAATCCCGATCTCACTTGAGATCATATCCCTAAGCTCGATACAAATGTAACTGGACACCAACTTGTATTGACACCTCACATTGATACCTATCGGTTTTGCCGCTTGCATGAGCAGGCGTCCCCTACGAGATGCGGCGGTGCATCCCCATCACAGAAGTCACCGGTGAGAGGCTCGGGGCTCTTTACTTATAGCTACGATACAAATGTAACTCGGACACCAACTTGTGTCGAAGACCTCACATTGATACCTATCGGTTTTTACCAGAAAGCAGGCGTCCCCTACGGAGATGCGGCGGTGCATCCCCATCAACGAAGTCACCGGTGAGAGGCTCGGGGCTCTTTACTTATAGCTCGATACCAAATGTAACGACCCCAAAATAGGTCCATTCCATCCAACCCATCTGAGTCGCCAAATATATGAATACGGAAAACAACTACAACTTTATTACAACAATTATCGTGCAAAATACAACAACACATATCTTTGTGAGTTTGGATACAAATATATACCAATCAGTAAGACGTCACAATGACACCTTACATAAAGGTATAGTCAAAAAGCTGTTTTAGAAATTAGAATCTTTGGGAAGTGCTCAAGGAAACCTTCATACGTGGGGAGGCCGTGCTTTTAGGTTATGGTAGATATCATATGGCCACAGAATTATCCTTGGTTGACCAATAGACCCCTAAAGAAAAAAGCGAGAAGATTACTATCATATTCTTCCCAATGGTGAGTCTTCTCTTGACATATCATTATCTCCATTTGTCTCTAATTGGGTATTATACTCCAAAACAAACACCAAGATTATATAGGTAGTGCTTGTAAATATACTCGCAAGTGGATGTGCCTGACGCTTGTCTTATGATAACACGAGTTTGTATGTCATTAGACATCTTGTATGATAGTGGTAAAACACCCTTTCAAAGTTAAATTCACCTCACCCTCAACATCTATAGACCATCACTCTATTCCTCGCTATCCCACTTTCAACCCAGCCTACACTTTTATTACACGAAAGGAATTGTGAAACAAAAGGGTGAAAGACAACTAATTTCGATAAAGAATATTATGACTAAAGATAAATAAATTATCAATAGTCTTCATCGAATAAATCGTAGATTTAGAACATATGGTAGATGATAAAACTTTTCAACCATAGTTGCGGTGAACGAAGCGATCCATTAAAAGAGTCAAATAGACTATAAAGTCTATTGTCTTCTCCACGTTAAAAGTCCACCAACAATATTTTATCCTTGTAACATCAATCAGCAGTTCCTTTCCACAATCATATGAATAACTCATAATCATAATTGTGATTCTAAATTCCTCTTCTCATCCGGGGCGAAGATAATTTTCATCAATTGTCTTTACCGAAACATCAAATATCATAGTTATACCAAATCACGGTTCACATTTCATAATCATACTAATAAATTCATCTTTGCACCACGGCCAAAGATATTCATCAACAGATTCATCTTTACACTACAAAGCTAAAGATATTCAACAACAGTCATCTTTGCATTCACGAGCCAAAGATATTCATCAATAATTCATCTTTGCACTACTGAAATTTAAAGATATTCAACAACATGTCATCTTTGCATTCTGAAGCAAAAGATATTCATCAAAATTCATCTTTGTACTACAAAGCTAAGATATTCATCAACAAGTCATCTTTGACTTCTGAGCCAAAGATATTCATATATCAAAGAAATACATAATCATTTGGAAGTTATATAACAATAATTATAACCTATGTTGATCAATTCACCTTTGCACTTAATTTAAAAATATTCAATTGTAAATTCAATGGTCAAGCGATCATACCGGTCAACAATTCAACTATCAGACCTCTCGGCAAAAAGAGAACCTATAGTCACGATCATACCAATAATATTATTAATATTACAATAATATTTTAATCATTTCTAAAACTTATAAACAATTTAATTAAGTTGTTTACACTTTACTAATTAATGCATTTAATCATCATAAAATGCCAAACTCATAAGATTTCATCACCAATAACCAAAACCCTCATCACAAATCTGCATATACCTCATATATGATTCTCAAGCCATAAAATCATATTTTCCAATTTTCTTACTTCACATAACATATTTAATTCATTTACTCATAACTAGAATATTTTTATGAAAATACCAAATCGGTTCAAAAATATTTCTTTTACGGGATTTAGCATAACATAGTCCCATATTGAACATATATATTTTCTCAAAATTTTAAAAATTCATTTACTATTTTTCATATGGCCAAAACCATCGAATATTTAAACATTTATAATAAATTATACTTTTATCCAAAAATTTGAAATTTACGGTATCTTGATATTATATAGATGTACTCACAATAAAAATTTCATCAATTTTGGAGTTAATCACAAGGAGTTATAAATAGTTACTTTTAAAATAGTCTTTTCTCATAAAATCCATAACTCTAATCTATACATCCAAAAATTGCCATTTTGGACACTCTCTAAAACTCATCAAAATATCATTTCAAATTTTCCGAATTTTTGAAGGTTCGAGAAAAATTTGAAACTAAAACATAATAACCCTTAAAATCTCTTACTATCCTTACCTCAAAAAAAGCGATCTTACATTTGGAATAATATTGAAACGAACTTGCATCATCGTATAACAATACTCAAAGTATACTCAAAATACTCACAAGAATACGCTCGATAATATAGAGAGAAAACTTGAGTTTCGGTGTGATTTTCAATTCTAACCTAAGCACCTATTTATAGGAAAATACTTAGTAACACCAAAGCGTAAAATTTAATAAAATATTAATATATATTATTTTTATTCCAAAGCACACTTATTTTGCTTCAAAACCTCAGCCACCAAACAGCCCACCTCACAAGACTTGCACAAAAAAACGTTTTTGTTATTTAAATTATTTTAAACTTCCAAAAATCAATTATTTGAACTTCAATAATTCATAATAAATAGCCTTTTATCAAAAAATTGAATCTCGCGTGTTTTTATAGGAAATTCAATTCTCTACAACTTTCTACGAGAAGAAAGTTTTTCCAAATTCCAAAACGAAATTGACCAAAAATCCACAAACGGGACGATTTTACGAAATATAATCAAATTTTAGTCAAGAAATGGGGTCCACCGAGCATGTTTAACATGTTTTAAACATTTATTGTAACAAAAATATTCTTCCTCCTCATATACTCATATATTCCACATTCAACGTAAAAATATCACCATTATTATATTATTAAAATAATATATTTAAATGAATTATTTTATCGGAAAAAGATAAAATATTAATTTTCAACAATTGTCACTTTAAAAATTTTCTTCATCTATATCCACATAAAATAAATATTTTTCTCATCATAAAAATCAATAATTAATTATTCACAAATAATATTACATAATCTGATAATAACAATGAGGCGGTTCAGGAAGAGGGCTTTCAATAAGAATTTCTCACTTCTTGGTAGCTTGATTAGGTGACCAAACCTCTCCTTGAAGCGAGAACTTTCTAGGCATTGCCAATAATGTTATCAATAATATTATTGAGATAATATGAATTATTGCTCTAGATAATGGAAAATATTTGTCTGCGTGACAATTATTGAAACAATGATAATATAAAATATCAACGTAGCAATTATTGAATCAATAAAATAAAATATTGAGCAATAATTCTTGTAACAATTATTGAGTAATGCCTTCTTTACGAAAAAAAAAATTATCATGCTTCATGAATAGTACTCGTGAATAGTAACTCATGAATAGTAACTCATGAATAGTAACTTCATGAATAGTAACTTCGGTCCATTTTAATCCTCGATCGAGTAGGGGCGTGGCCTATAGACTCGCTTTTTCTGTAAATATGTCTCGTGTTCATAACGTTTTCACATATCCATGTTACGTAAATATGTGAAAGACCCGAACCACATTATTGAGTTAGAAGCAGGACGAAATAGCGGAAGATTTGACGTATGAAGAGGTTCTGTTCAAATCTTGGATAAGAAGGAACATATTCTACGCTCGAGGTTATACCTCAAGTCAAAGTTTTGTGGAGGAACCACGATGTTGAGGAAATGACTTGGGAGTTAGAATTTGAAATGAAATCAAGGTATCCTTACCTCTTGACATACCAGTCGTACGTACCCTAATTTCGAGGGCGAAATTTCATAAGAAGGGAGGTTGTAACCCCAACTTTTATAAATAAAGATGAATTTTCTATAAATATTATTTTTGAATATTATGGAATAAATTTGATATAATGTTATAGTTGTGGGTAATATTTATAAATTTTGCAAAGTATCTGAGTTGTTATAAAATATTCGTTTGGTGGGGAATATTCTTTTTAGGGAATATTAAATAACTATGCTCAATCATTGGTGGACCCCTTGCAATGAATTATTATCGGATTGAGAAAGCGACAAAAATATTTTATAAAAATAATGGCGGAGGTGTTACCGAATTAAAGCTGTTGAACTACCTAATTGGTAAAAAATGCGAATGTCTGGCGTGGTTGCGTAGTACACGCGGTATTGATTATTGATGCTTACGTGAGAAGTCACTCATTATGCTTTCGATTATTGCTACGATAATTCTTTGCATCATATCTCTTATATTATTGATTCAATTATTGTCACGATTATCATACGTATAATATGTTATAGTATTAAATCAATAATTGAGGCGACAAGTTATAAATGATTAATAATTGTTGAAAGATTAAATATGTGTTATGATTTGTGGTAAGTTTGATTATTTTATGGGGGGCTCATATGTCATCATCTAAGAGTCTCTTAAATCGTCAATAGTAATTACATTTGTGAATAGTAATTACCTTCGTCGATAGTATTTACCTTAAATCGATAGTAATTACCCTTGTGAATAGTATTTACCTTAAATCGATAGTAATTACCTTACCGTCGATAGTAATTACCCCTTGTGAATAGTATTTACCTTCGTCGATAGTATTTACCTTCGTTAATAGTAATTACCTTTACCAGACGTCGAACCACTTGTCGTTTCACATTCTGAGCGGCCAAACCACTTTTCTTTTCACATCATTAGTCGTCGAGCCACTTGCGCTTTTCACACGGCGGTGCTAAGCTAGAAATCTTCTATAAATAGAGGCCTGGGCTTCATTATTTTTCACGAATTCATTCAAGCTATAGAGAGAGAAAGTATAGAAAGAATAAGAGAGAAAGAAGAAGAGTATTTTGTTCTTACTGCTATTTGCGATATTCAATCTCCTACCAAAAAGTAAGGGTGTTATTCTTTCTTATTCATGTAGAAGAAGCTGTTGTTATTCCATTGCTTATTATTACATTGGAATAACTTTGTATCGCAGTTTACCCTATACTTGGTGACATTCTTCTATTATTACATTGGAACATCACATGCATGTGTTTTTACAGGACTGGTTAAAATCTTTATTATTTAATACATTGGAACATCACATGCGTGTGTTTTACGGGACTCGGTTAAAATCTTTATTATTATTACATGTTGAAACATCACATGCGTGTGTTTTACAGGACTGGTTAAAATCTTTATCATTCATTGGAATATCCTATCGTGTGTTTTACACCGGATCCGGTTCCATCTTTATTATTACTGTTGGAACATCCTGCTCGGTGTGAATTTCACGACGACTGGTTCCGTTATTATTATTACATTGGAATAACTTGTCATGCGAAGCACCGCATGCGTGGTGATTTCTTTTGTTATTCCATTCTTTATTATACCCGGTTGGTTAAAACTTTGACTTATACTCCATGAAATTAGTAGAATATCCTTGATATTTGCGTTTCATCCAAATATCTTTTCATGGAAATATTCTTACGATCATTCTTGAATTTTACTAATTTGGACGTTAATAATTCACGGATAAAATAATTCTTGAACTTGTTTTATTGAATTCTTATATCATTGTCATCATCCTCATGTTTATATTATGTTGAAAGTCATCGTGGCTTTCAGTAGTGCGTAGATGGACTTGGTATGATTATGACCGAGAGACTATTCGATTGTAATCATGGTAGTAATGTTACAAATGATGTGATAAAAATCCTCGGTGGTCGTAGTGCATTGGTGGACGGTTGTTGGCATGATCATGACCATTAATGAATACACAAATATTCTTGGCCGTAGTGCATGAATAATTGTGGTCGTGATCTTAAAAGAATATCCTTGGTAGTAGTGCGGGGGTGATTCGATGATGTGGAATATTTATTAAAAGTCGAGTCTCATTTATAATGATGATGAAAAACCTTTTAAAACCTAAAAGATAGTAGACTTTATTTTCTACTTGACTCTTTTAATGGATTAGATATTCATTTGTGATTAAACTGGTTGTCTATTGTATTTTATCGGTTTAACATTGTTGAAGACTATTGATAATTTATTCGCATTATCTTAGTCATAATATTTCTTCTTGGGCTAGTTGAGCTCACCCTTTCTTTCCTTTATTCTCTTGAGAAATGAGAATATATTTGGGGACGAGTCTGGGAAGCGAGTGATGGTCCCGAAGATAGCATTAGTAGTCCTCACTATTACGTAAAATAGTGTGATAATAAGCTGTAATGAGGACTTTTGTTTGAGTTTGTATAATATCTAGTAGAGCGATATTTGTATTTAAACTCACGATTTATGTCGTATTGTACCAGCAGTTATGTTAATAAGTTGTATTTAAATTACATACCATGTAAGTGGCGACCAAAGATGGGTGATGTATACCAAATTTTGGGGCGTCACGGTTAGTATCGAGCATGGGATATGATCCACGGCTAAGATGTGAGAATAGTACTAGGAGGGAGAGGCGGAGAATACCTTCGCTTAGTATGACCTACCTAAGTTTATGTCTTTATTTTATTGGTTGGCGGAAGATAGGGATAATTTGTTACATGTCAATTAACCTTTTATTTTGTGGCGATATCTGAAAATGACAACCGAGAATGTTGAGAATATGATGGGCTTGAGCGATCGTTGATTCACCACATATCGATAATCGAGGATAATGCATCGGGAAGGCGACAATCCTCATACAAACAACAACAACGACCAAATGATGAATGATCAAATGTTCGGAGGCTTTATGCAATTTATGCAATGCAATGACGAGAGGCGACTCTGTCCCAAAACGTGAAGGTGGAAACACGGAAACTCTCTCGGTGGTCACTTGCATTAAACAATTCAAGGAGCTGGGACCACCGGAGTTTAAGGGTGAGCCAAAACCACTTGGCGGAAGCATGGATCATGATTACAAGATATTTGATGTCTTGGGATGCTCCGAGAGCAAAAGGTTCCACTGCCGCCTTTATGTTGCGGAGCGGAGAGGTGATTCTTGGTGGGAATCGGTAAAAGCGATACTCAACTCGTCAGATCTTGAAGATATCTTGGGAGAAGTTTCATGAGTCATTCAACAACAAATACTTTCACGAAAGTATTCGCCACATAAAGGAGGTGGAGTTTATCAAGTTGGAACAAAACAATATGGCCAGTGTGTCATGATACGAGGCAAAATTTGCGGAGTTATCACGGTTTCGTCCCCACTGGTGGATAATGAAGAGAGAATGGCGCGAATGTTTTTAAGAGGTTTGAAGCGAGAATACGTCAACATCTTATTTCATAAAACTTTTTTTGTATTAGGATGTTGTAAATAGGGCTCGATTAGTGGAGTAGCGATAATGAGTCAGCCTTAACTAAAAGAAGCGGTAAGCAAAATTATAATACCGGTGAGAGTAGTCATCGAAGCGGTGACAACAAGCGTGGAGGAATCAACGGGCGGATATGGTAACCACTTGGTGGTAATCGAGGCCAAAACAATAAGAATGGACATTTCAAGAAAAGGAGATTCAATGATGATGGAAAAGGCGTCGGACCAAAGCACCCATTGTTAAGGAAGGAGAAAGACCACTATCATATGCTTCAAATGCGGAGGAGAGGACACATCGATCAAATTGCGTCATGCCAGTCAAAGCATGTTATAATTGTGGAAGAGAAGGTCACTTAGCTCGATTTTGTCATTCTCAGAAGACAAATTCAGCTAGGATGGAGAGCACCAAAGGCCATCCCGGAAAATTCAAAGCCAGAGTAGTCTGAGGAGAGCATTTGTTGTGACCTCCCAAAGAGCAAGGAATCGAGAATGAGGTCATCACGGGTAAGCTTATCATAAACTCTAATGAAGTCTATACTTTATTTGATCTGGGTTCTACCCATTCTTTTATTTCTCCTACTTGCGCTCATCGATTAAATTTGACTCAGAAGAAATTAGACTTTGACTTATCTGTGGAAACTCCGTTGGGAGAAACCTTCATTACATCCATTGTTTATAAGTCTTGTTTGGTTCAAATCGGTACCCTCACATTACTGTCGATCTTATTTCATTAAAATACTTGCATTTGAGCGTGATTCTAGGGATTGATTGGTTAACTACTTATCATGCAAAAATTGATTGTTTTCGTAAGGTTGTTAACTTTCATATTCCTAATCAACCTATTATCTTAATTCAAACGACCAAACCATTAAAATCAATCACGGTCATCTCAAGCCATAAAGCTATTCGTTTATTGAAAAGCGGATGTCAAGCTTTCTTAGCTCATATCACGATTTAAACAAAAAATACGTCGGTTTTGAGCGATATTTCTATTGTTAATAAATTTCCGACGTATTGCGAAGAACTTCTGGCCTACCCCAGGCGTGAAGTTGAATTTTGTATCGACCTTGAACCCGGTATAAAACCTATTTCCAAAGCCCCATATCGAATGGCTCCTATGAACTTGTGAGTTAAAGATCCAACCTGCGAGGAATTGTTAGACATTGGCTTTATTAAATCTTAGTACTTCTCCTTGGGGTGCTCTCATACATTATTCGTGAAGAAGAAAGATGGGAGTATGCGACTTTGTATTGATTATCGGGAGTTGAATCATGTCACCATCAAAAATAGGTATCCATTGCCACGTATTGATGACTGTTTGACCGATTTGCAAGAGGCAAATTCTTTTCAAAGATTGATCTTCGTTCCGGATATCACCAATTGAAGATTAGAACCGTGACATTCCAAAAGGCGGCTTTCAGAACTTGAATGCGGGCATTATGAATTCCTAGTCATGTCCTTTGGATTGACTAATGTTCTCTTTGCCTTCATGGATATGATGAACCGAGTATTCAAGGAATATTTAGATCACTTTGTGGTCGTCTTTATTGATGACATCCTTATTTATTCCAAAAGCGGGAGAGATCATGAAAGCAACACTTGAGGGTGACACTCCAAAAGCTTCGTGAATATAAGCTTTATGCCAAGTTGAAGAAATGTGAGTTCGGCTTGAAGAAGTAGCATTCCTTGGGCACGTGGTATCAAGTCATGGAATATCATTGACCCAAAGAAAGATTGAAGCTATTCAAAGTCGGGAACAACCTAAATCGATTAACCGAAGTCACGTAGCTTTCTCGGTTTATTTGGTTATTATCGGAGATTCGTGGAAGGATTTTCTCGAATCGCTACTCCATCGATTTCAATTTGATTAGGAAGATACAAAGTTCGGTTGGAGCGAAGAATGTGAGAAGAGTTTTCAAGAACTTAAGAGGAGACTTATTTCAAAGATTTTATTCGACAATACCATCGGCTCGGAGGATTTGTCATCTCTGGTGATGCTTGAGCAAAGGGTTGGGATGTGTTATTATGAAACATGGAAAAGTTATAGCTTTATGCCTCGCGACAACTCAAAGAATATGAGAGGAATTATCCTACTCATGATCTAGAGTTAGCGGTTGTTATCTTTGCACTTAAAATTTGGAGGCATTACTTGTATGGGGAGAAAGTGGAGATCTTTACGGATCATAAAAGCCTCAAATATTTCTTCACTCAAAAGGAACTCAACATGCGACAACGACGTTGGCTTGAAGCTCATTGAAAGATTATGATCATACCATCCAATACCATCACGGAAAAGCGAACGTGGTAGGCGGCGCATTGAGTAGAAAATCATATGCAAGTACGAGTGCGATATTGTCAACGCAAAGGCCCATTTTGTGTGACTTGCAAAGGATGGAGATAGAGTTAAAGACTCGAGGGGACGCATGTGATGATAGCAAGTATCTGAGTAGAACCGACTTTAATCAATAAAGTTAAAATTTGCTCAAGCTACGGACACTGGAGGCGATGCGTATTAAGAAGAAAGTGCAAGAAGGTCTTATCTTGGGAAGCAAGAATCGATGAAGAAGGAATACTTGAGTCAACTCCGGACTTTGTGTTCTAACGACCTTGATTTAAAGTATAATATCATGATGGAGGCGCACTGACACACCATTTGCAATCCATCACGGGAGTACCAAAATGTATCATGATATTCGTCATACATTTTGGTGGAGCAATATGAAGAGAGAGATAATTTGTTTATCTCAAGGTGTCTAACTTGTCAGCGAGTTAAAGCGGAGCATCAAGTACCAAAAGGTCCATTGCAACCACTTGAAATTCCGGAATGGAAGTGGGAGCACATTACCATGGATTTCGATTCACGGTCTTCCTAGGTTTTCAAGGCATTGATGCGATTTGGGTCATTGTTGATAGATTGACCAAGTACGCTCATTTCTTACCGTCACGAGAAACTTATACACTTGAACGTCTTGCTCAGTATGTACATAAGCGAGATTGTAAGATCGCATGGTATCTTGCAGTATCCATAGTTTTCGATCGAAACCCAAGATTCACTTCACGATTTTGGGTTAGTTTGCAAAAAAACTATGGGCACAGACTTACGGTTTAGCTTCGGCATATCATCCTCCGAGCCAGACGGACGATCGGAGAAGACTATTAAAACTCTTGAAGATCTATTAAGACTCTGTGTCCTTGATTTCAAGGAGAGTTGGGACAAGTTCTTACCATTGGTGGAGTTTTCCTACAACAACAGATTATCAAGCAAGTATTGGCATGGCTCCATTCAAGCGTTGTATGGAAGAAAGTGTCATTCTCGAAGATCTTTGGAATGAGGTGGGTGAAACAACGTTGTTGGGACCGGAGTTGATACGTATGACTACGGAAAAGATTCAAACGATCCGACAACGTATAAAAACCTCATAAAATCGAAAAAAGAGTTATCTTGATCTTCATCGAAAGGACGTGGAATTCGATATAGGAGATCGTGTGTTATTAAAAGTTGCTCCATGGAAAGGAGTTACAAGATTTTGAAAAGAGAGAAAACTTAATCCTCGATTCATCGGTCCATTTTAATCCTCGATCGAGTAGAAGCGTGGCCTATAGACTCGCTTTCTACCGCCAAATATGTCTCGTGTTCATAACGTTTTTTCACATATCCATGTTACGTAAATATGTGAAAGACCGAACCACATTATTGAGTTAGAACCAGGGACGAAATAGCGGAAGATTTGGCGTATGAAGAGGTTCTGTTCAAATCTTGGATAAGAAGGAACATATTCTACGCTCCAAGGTTATACCTCAAGTCAAAGTTTTGTGGAGGAACCACGATGTTGAGGAAATGACTTGGGAGTTAGAATTTGAAATGAAATCAAGGTATCCTTACCTCTTCGACATACCAGGTACGTACCCTAATTTCGAGGGCGAAATTTCATAAGAAGGGGAGGTTGTAAGACCCCAACTTTTATAAATAAAGATGAATTTTTCTATAAATATTATTTTGAATATTATGGAATAAATTTGATATAATGTTATAGTTGTGGGTAATATTTATAAATTTTGCAAAGTATGCAAGTTGTTATAAAATATTCGTTTGGTGGGAATATTCTTTTTAGGAATATTGCATACAACTACTCAATCATTGGTGGACCCTTAAATTATTATCGGATTGAAAAGCGACAAAAATATTTTATAAAAATAACGGAGGAGGTGTTACCGTTAAAAGCATTGAACTACCCTATGGTAAAAGTACACGATGTCTGGCGCGTGGTTGCGTAGTAGACACAAGATTGATTATTGATGCTTACGTGAGAAGTCACTCATTTATGCTCAATTATTGCTACGATAATTCTTGCATCATATCTCTTATATTATTGATTCAATTATTGTCACAAATTATCATCGTATAATATGTTATAGTATTAAATCAATAATTGAGACGAATGAGTTATAAATGATTAATAATTGTTGAAAGATTAAATATGTGTTATGATTTGTGGTAAGTTTGATTATTTTATGGGGGCTCATATGTCATCATCTAAGAGTCTCTTCGTCGATAGTAATTACCTTTGTGAATAGTAATTACCTTCGTCGATAGTATTTACCTTAAATCGATAGTAATTACCCTTGTGAATAGTATTTACCTTAAATCGATAGTAATTACCTTCGTCGATAGTAATTACCCTTGTGGATAGTATTTACCTTCATCGATAGTATTTACCTTCGTTAATAGTAATTACCTTTACAGACGTCGAACCACTTGTCGTTTCACATTACAAAGCGGCCAAACCACTTTTCTTTTCACATCATTAGTCGTCAAGCCACTTGCCTTTTCACACGGCGGTCTTTAAGCTAGAAATCTTCTATAAATAGAGGCCTAGGGCTTCATTATTTTTCACGAATTCATTGAGCTATAGAGAGAAAGTATAGAAAGAATAAGAAAGAAAGAAGAAGAGTATTTTGTTACTACTAACTGCGAGATTCAATCTCCTACCAAAAGTAAGGGGTGTTATTCTTTTCTTATTCATGAAGAGAACTGTTGTTATTCCATTGCTTATTATTACATTGGAATAACTTTGATATGGTTTACCCTATACTTGGTGACATTCTTCTATTATTACATTGGAACATCACATGCGTGTGTTTTACACCCAGGACTGGTTAAAATCTTTATCATTTCCGTTGGAATATCCTATCTGTGTGTTTTACACCGGATGCGGTTCCATCTTTATTATTACATTGGAACATCCCGCTTCGATTGTGAATTTCACGACTTCGGTTCCGTTATTATTATTATTCTGTTGGAATAACTCGTCTATGGCAATACCGCATGCATGGTGATTTCTTTTGTTATTCCATTCTTTATTATACCCGGTTGGTTAAAACTTTGACTTTATACTCCATGAAATTAGTAGAATATCCTTGATATTTGCGTTTCATCCAAAGATATCTTTTCATGGAAATATTCTTCCGATCATTCTTGAATTTTACTAATTTGGACGTTAATAATTCCTGGATAAAATAATTCTTGAACTTGTTTTATTGAATTCTTATATCATTGTCATCATCCTCATGTTTATATTATGTTGAAAGTCATCGTATTCAGTAGTGCATAGATGGACTTGGTATGATTATGACGAGAGACTATTCTTGTAATCATGGCCAGTAATGTTACAAATGATGTGATAAAAATCCTCGATGGTAGTAGTGCATTGGTGGACGATTGTTGGCATGATCATGATTATTAATGAATACACAAATATTCTTGCCCAGTAGTGCATGAATAATTGTGGTCGTGATACTAAAGAATATCCTGGCCATAGTGCGGGGGTGATTCGATGATGTGGAATATTTATTAAAAGTCGAGTCTAAATTTATAACAAATGATGAAAACCTTTTAAAACCTAAAAGATAGTAGACTTTATTTTCTACTTGACTCTTTTAATGGATCAGATATTCACCGCAGCTTAAACCGGTTTATCATTGTATTTTATCGGTTTAACATTGTTGAAGACTATTGATAATTTATTCGCATTATCTTAGTCATAATATTTCTTCTTTGGGCTAGTTGAGCTCACCCTTTCTTTCTTTGTTCTCTGTGAAATGAGAATATATTTGGGACGAGTCGGGAAGCGAGTGATGGTCCGAAGATAGCATTAGTAGTCCTCACTATTCGTAAAATAGTGTGATAATAAGCTGTAATGAGGACTTTTTGTTTGAGTTTGTATAATATCTAGTAGACGATATTTGTATTTAAACTCACAGTTTATGTCGTATTGTACACGACAGTTATGTTAATAAGTTGTATTTAAATTTTGTACCATGTAAGTGGAGACCAAAGATGGGTGATGTATACCTAATTTTGGGGGCGTCACAGATTCATTTAGAATAGTCATGATTTTAGTAGCTCATTATGATTTAGAGTTACATCAGATGGATGTTAAAACTGCATTCTTTAATGGTAAACTTGCATGAGAATGTCTATATGGCACAACCAGAAGGTTTTTGGTTAAAGGCAAGGAACATTTGGTATGTAGACTTAAGAAGTCCATATATGGGTTAAAACAGGCTTCTTGACAATGGTATCTTAAGTTTGATGAGGTAATGAGTAATTTTGATTTTAATAAAAAATTATAGTGGATCAATGTATATACTTGAAGGTCAGTGGGAGTAAATTTGTTATTTTTGTTTTGTATGTTGATGATATATTACTTGCAAGTAATAACTTAGACATGTTGCATGAGACCAAACGTTTCCTTTCTGGAAATTTTGATATGAAAGATCTCGGTGAAGCCTCTTATGTTATAGGTATTGAAATTCATCAAGATAGGTCTCGCAGGATATTAGGATTGTCCCAAAGATCTTATATTGACAAAGTTCTTAACAAATATAACATGCAAAATGATCCCCTACTGTCGCCCCTATTGTTAAGGGTGACAAATTTGGCTCATATCAATGTCCTAAGAACAACCTTGAACGTGAACAAATGAATCTTATTCCCTATACTTCTGTGGTTGGGAGTCTTATATGACGCTACTTTACGTGGTACTAAGGATATTATGCTTACATTTAGAAAAACAGGTAACCTTGAAGTTGTTGGTTATTCTGATTCTGATTTTGTTAAGTGTAAAGACGAAAAAGAAATCTACATCAGGGTACATCTTTATGCTTTCAAGAGGCCCTATTTCGTGGATAACTCATAAGCAGGAGTTAACTACCATTTCCACGATGATGGCAGAATATGTGGCTTGTTATCATGCTACTTGTCACGCCATATTATTAAGGAATCTTTTTTCAGGACTTAAGTTTGTAGATTCCATTTCAAGGCCATTGAAAGTATTTTGTGATAATAATTTTAATGTTAGTTTGTCCAACAACACCATTTCGAGTGGTGCTGGACTATACCTCGACACTAAGTACTTATTTGTCAGGGAAAGAGTTGAAGATCAAAACGTTGTCATTAAATATATTTGTACGCATGATATGTTAGCGGATCCACTTACGAAAGGCTTACCACCCAAGCTCTTTTTAGAGCATGTTGTCGGCATGGGTTTAACTGGTAGTCTTAATTAGTAAGTTATTTTGATGTAAGACGACAATTTTGAGCTCGTTGTTTTGAACTTCACATTATGTTTATGGTTTGTTATTCTCTTTATTGTGCACACTCGAGAACTTATGAGCAAACGGTACGGTAATGTTTTGGACCATATGAATGAGTTTAATCTATTACCACTTATGTAAAACTCTATTCATACCTGTTATGCTTAATGTTAATCTTTGTTTTAATAAAAGTACTAATTGTGTAACTAATGAGGATCTTGTGTTAATAGTGACACAAAGATTGTATTAATTCGCATTGGTATTTTTTATTTGAACAAGATGTAGATATTAAATTAATACTTGGCCAAATTAATGATTGTAAGCGTTATGTTTTGTATATAAATAGTATTTCGGGCAAGTGGGAGAATGTTGGAATATTTTATTCCTTATGTGGCCTCTACTATTTATGTAATTATTGGGCTTACATATTGTATTAATTTAATCACTTTATTTATGGGTTTGGTAATTAATTATGTGGCCTATAAATAATATTCCTAATAGTATTTGGCATAATGGGCCCTAGGGTTTCATAATCTTGATGGACGATTTTGACCCTTAGTTATTCTGTAAATAAAACAGTTAGGGTTTGGTCTCAATTGTCGTCTCAAGAATTTTATACATACCTAAATATCCATCCTAAGATTGAGAGAGGCAATTGAAGACCTTCACCTTTAAGCGCAGCGGAAGCGTGATAAATACAAAATGACTTCTCTCAATTCATATAAGTACTTATTATTATGATTAATTGATTTTAATTTATTCTATGCAATAACACGTTCTTGTATAATTTATTCAACAATATCAATCCTGGTAAGAGGTAATGACCAACTCTTAACACAGCAAGACTTGAATGAAATACTACTAAGAAAACGGATGCCAACTAATGTGCACAATAGGCGGCTGCAACAATTATTAATGAAAAAAGATAAAGAAGAAGAAATTAAAACCGTAGACCATCATGAGAATTAGATTATATACAAGTTATATTTTAAAAAAACACAGTAATTTAACATGGAAAATGGAAGAGAGATCTGTGTTTACATAAACAACATAGTCCATACAGAATATAGAGATTGCTATCACTTCCTTGATTTTTTCTTAGGATGTTTTGATGTTTCAGCAGCAGTGTCTCCTATCGCCCTTTTTCTGGACTCTGCCATCACAGAAGATGGGGCAGCCGCTCTTTTTGGTGGCCGCCCGAGTCTCCTTTTTGTTGGACTGCTCTCCTCATTCGGTTGCCTCCCTCTTGAGCTTCTCTTAGTAACCTTGTCCTCCTTTTCATCACCCTTGATACTGTCACTCCTCTTTTTCTCAGGTATTCCTTTATCTTTCTCCACACTAAGCATTGAGCTTTTTGATGTATCCAAAAATGACCCACTGTTTGGGGATGAGGTTCGCTTCAACCTGTCCAAGAAGTTAGCTGCACTTCGCTTCTTCACTTCTGCTGTAATCGTGTTCTTCTCACTTTTAGGCTGTGAATGCTCAGTGGGAGATCCTACCGTGCCTTCGTTTTGATTGGTAATCGCCGCAAAATTCTTGTCATAGTCTGTGTTAGCAAGAGTCTTGCTGTTTTTCTCTGAGCTTCTGGAACTGGAAGCAGATCCATCCCTTGTTCTCTTCTTCGTGATTCGATTGTTCTCTGCAATAGCAGAGTATTTGGAGGTCTGCTTAAATTCAAGAGCTGGTTTATCCTCAGCCAGTGCTGATGTTTGTTCTCTCTTTCTATCAGATCCTGAAAACGAGGCCGAACCTTTTGCAGCAGCAATTGAGCTGCGCTTACGACAAACCGTGATTATTCCAGCCATTTGTGGTTTTAGAAGCAAAGAATCAGAAGGCTCCTGAACTTGTTTTGATTGTAATGACAATCGCGATAGTGAAGTTTGCTTTCCATCTGACAGATCTGCCTTGGCGTTTCTTTGAGCCATCTCCTTTGAAATGATCTGTCTAAGCTCTGTGGCAGCAATAGATTCTGAGGACTTCTTGCCAAAGAAGATCATGGCATTGTTGGCGAGAAGCAGCAAATCGCGAAAGAACTTGTGCTCGCAATCTAAATACCAGCCTTCTTCTACATTTCTTTTTACTGATTTAAGATCAATATGTTGTCGGATCAAGTTCCTATATTTCGAGGTTTCCTACAAAGTTCATAAGCAAGAATTCAAGTTGTTTGTGTAGGTCCAAAAAACTGGGTGTCAGCAGTGAATTTATATGAAAATCTGTTTAGCACAAAGGATTAGCAATTTGTCAATAGGCCTCAACATCTATAAAATCCAACTATAAGTAATGTATTGAATATCGCAACGCCCAGTAGAGTCCATGAAAATAGGTGCCAAAGTTGGATGCCTCGGTCATCAGGATAGAGTCACATTGCTCATGAAAGACAAAGTAACGCAAGTTAAAAAGTAACTTTAACATAACAAGTCAACAAAGACAATGAATCAAACAACCACATATTAAATTTTAAAATTGGTATAACTCATAAAAAATTTAGAATATAATAAATTGTGTGATTAATAATTTTTTCACAACCATTTAAAGTTTAATTGTATCTCTAATTTTAAAATTGAAAGAGTATTATTTAACAAGAATAAACATAAGGGTTTCATTTAATATATTAACACAATCAACTTTAAACAATTGTCATAAATAAACATTTCTCTTAGAAACATACTCTTTTATTCTGAATTATTTATTCAAAAAGAATATTTTATATAATTTTATAAGTTGTTCTCTTTGCCGAATGAGGAGGGTACGTTTTAGAAAATTGATATTTTTATATCTTTTTTTATTGATTAATATGTGGGTCGAAAATATCATTTTAATATCAATTTACTACTTTTTAATATATCTAATTTATCTACTATTTATACGGAATACCTTGTCGTCAGATAAATTAAATAAACAATATACCTGGCTCTCAAGCAGCCGCTCAAAGACCGAGCCGAGCTTGTGAGACCACAAAATCTCAAGGAAATCAACTAACGGCTGCGATTTGACAAATGTTCCTTTCAAGGCAAAAGGAGACTGATCCTCGGTCTCACGTTCTCCACCCCCGCTACTACCGCAATGCAGCCTATCACTCTCTTCTTTCTTCAATTTGTTCGCTGAGCTTTGCACATCGGAACTCTCTTTTTCGGCTGAACCCTTCGACTCAGCCACCGATTCCCACAACTCGGGCGACTCGCTCGCTCCACCCTCCTGTTCAACCTTCACCGACGTTGCCTGAACCATTTCTTTAGCTATACTATCCGAACTGCCGTTACAGGACTCCTCGCGAACCGGTTTCTCAGAGCCGGAAGCCAGTTGACGATTTTCGTCCGCGGTTCTCACAAGCTTCGGATCATTCTCCATCTTTACTTCTCCGGTTTCCACGTTCTCACTCTTCGGATCCGTCGAGTTTGATTGGGCCACCGACTGGTTGTCCCGGTCCAGTTCATCGGTGGTAATCAGTTTGCAAACGACGGATTTTGGCGACAACTTCTCAGGTTCTGTATATATTTCTCTCTCCTCCGGATCTAATTGGTCTTCTCCACCATTTTCAGATGCTCTCAAGCTCTCGTCTTTCTCCTCCTTCAGCCTCTTCACCTTCGATTGCAGCGACCTGATCAGTCAACATAAACATACAAGTTTCGAAATCAGTACATATATATAAGCGCGCGCGCACGCACATATATATATATATATATATATATATATGAATGGGATGTTTACACGATTGAGAGATCGTAATGTTCGAGTTCGCGCTTGAGCTCAGTGATTCGGAGTTTTCTCAACTCATCGAGCCAAGGAATAATCTGGATCTCGGTTTTATCATCTCCAACGGCGTCGTTTTGGTGGCGGGCTAGTTCATGAGTGTATCGGCGTTTGAGTTCATGGAATTTCTGTTTGCAGTTGCAGGGTGTGAGGAAAGGCGTCATTTTGGAGCTCCGCTTCTGTATTTCGCCGGCAACGGAGTCCCAGCTCTTGCTGCCGTAGCGGTTCACGGCGAACGCTAACAGGAGCTCCTCCCATGTCCCCCACGCTTCTTTCTCAGCAGTTTCGTCCGGCTTCTCCATAGGAAACGGAAAGGGGAACGAAACGTCCTGTTACAATTAGATTCTCTGCAATTCGTCCATTGTTGCCATGGGGTTCGAGGGCTCTTATTCTCTCTTCGTCGGCTTGATCGGCTTGATTGTATGTGGCTTATTTCAGCTAAAGTTTGGAGAGAGAAAAGAATTTAAATTTTTTTAGAGGAAGGTGAGTGAATGAAGAAAATTTACTTTCTTTCTTTACATTTGTAAATTTAGAAAGAAATTTTTAATTTAAAATAATTTATTATTATTTTATTCTTATGAGATTATATTTTAAAATTTTGTTAAACACTTGACTTTCAAACTAAAATGTTAAAATTATAACTTTTAAAATTTAATCTTAGAAGTGTAAAATAGTAATATATTATTTTAATTTAAAATTTCTTTACAAAACTCAAATTTCCTTTTCTTCAAAGCTCTCTTTCCCTCAAAATTTTTAAATTCTTTTATTTTCTTCTCTTCTCAAACTCAAACAGTGTAATTGTAATTTGTAAAATATTTTTTGAGTTAAGCTTTAATATTAAAAATAATAGCTAGAGATTTTATAATAAGAAAAATTAAAACATTATCATAGTATGATTTGTGAAAAAAAGAGAAATTAATATTTCTAAATTAGTAATTTTCTTTAGGGACATACAAATATGATGATCACCATAATAGGCCCAACAGGTGAGTAGAGTAGAAAACTCATTTGGAGTGGAATGTTGGTGAATGGATATTAATGTTATCAACACTCAAAATCCAATTTTCTTATTTTAGCCCTCCAAGTCTAAAGTTTAAACATAAACAAATTTAATGTAGAAAGGCCTCATGTTACTTGCGACACTTCTTCTTTCATACATTCATGAGTAACTACAAAACAGAAGGTATCAAAATCATCCTCCTCCAACAATTTGGACCACATTACCCTGACCTTTATTTAAAGGCATTGGCAATAACAGACAGGCACATCATTTTTCATATGGAATTTAAACTCTGCCAACCAAATGAGCTAATGATGTAAGAATAATGTTACTATCACATGAAACCGATCATATGCATGTGCTCATGTGCGTGAGTGGTGATAGTAGACTTATTGCTTATGTAACTCATTAAAACCAATTTACAAACTTATACATAACCATGGTTATGAGAAATTAAGCAAGCAAGCAAAAGTTGAAATACAAAATTGGTAACCGAAAATTCAAAACAAGACTCTAAAACTAGAGCAAATGTCGACAGATTAAAGCTTTACTCCTCATCCTCCTCATTAGCAATCCCTTCAGTTTTTTTATCACCAACTCCTTTTGATTCCCATGATTTCTTATCCCAATTGCTCCGCGGATAAACTTTACCTCCACCCGAATGCTTCAGCACAGACCTCAAATCATCCATGCCTTTTCTAAGCATTCCATTCTCAGATTGAATCACTTCAAGTTGGTGCTTCACATCCAAATACACCTCTGCCAAAGTAGCATTTTCCGGTAAATTCAAACCCCGGCCTGCCTTGCTAGAATCGTTTTTATCCTCCTGTGCCACGTGTTCTATACCTATCTTGTTCATCACGAGGAATGGAAACTTCTTAAGCGAAACCCAAGCCGCCTGATTACTCTTCATCATCAACGACCCCGCCGTCCCATCCTCCTTCGGCAACCTAACGCCCCACCTAAAGTTCATCACAGCACAGTTTTTCAGTGGCACACAACTCCTGGCGCTCACCTCCATACCAGATAAAAAGTCCTTGACCACGCCGGCAGATGGTAACTCCGGTGGCAACACAGTAAATTTCTTCCCGGGAAAGAGTCCGCTCTCTACAAAGTAGCCGTTGTTCACTGCCGCCGGCGTCTCAACAACCTCCGCCGTTTTTCCCTCATCCGGAACGACGCCGTTGGCCTTCGGCTTCAAACTTTTGGCAAAATTGGACGATTGCGATTTTTTCACAGTAAAATCGCCTAACTGAGGTATAAAATGAACGAAAAAACTAGGGTTTTCGCTACCTATGAGATTGAATTCCGCGCTCATGGTGATGGAGCTCGAAATGGGGGATCCGAAGTGCCCGATTCCGGACTTGAAAACGAGACTGAAAGGATTGAAAGAGTCGTTAGGACGATAACAGAATTTGAAAGAAGGGCCGGAGTCGAAGAAAGTACTGAGATTTAAAGATAGCTCTTTGGATTCTCCGGCAACGACCCCGGATTGGAATGGAAGCCCTAATATACTCAGAGGTACTTTAGCTCTAATTAATGGCTTTTGCTCATCACGGAACTTAATTGATGCTTTCATTTTCTTTTTCTGAAAAATTAAAACCCTAATCGTTACAATTGAGAAACAGTACGAGGAAAGTGAATTGGGTTGTAATTTATATCTGAGGGTTTGAAGAAGATGATGTAACGTTTAGCGGAGATTGAGGTGGAATGTGACGAGGACTCTGAATTTGGCACAAAAAAGCTACAATCACGTGAAATAATTACATACCGTTCACATACAACTAATTAACATTTATAAATTTGTTATTCAGTTAAATGAATCATGTCAATAATAAATTTATGAATATTACGTCAGTGATATGTGAGCGATATATTGTCGTGTTTTTATGTTATAGTATCATTGTTGAATTTGGCATATGCGTTGTAAACTATATTGTCAAAAATAACCTTTTAATTTTATCGAAACGACAGAGATTTTAATAAGCGGAGTTTTTTAAATTATAAGGATAAAGGGGTATAATAGTGATTGTCAGAGATGAAGTGAGGAGCGTTTTAAAATTTCAAAATAATTGAAAAGTGGATACGACTATTGGATAGTTTATGAATTTTGTTGGCTCCACTTTATAATTTGAATTTTGTTTTGGCTTCTTTTTTTTCTTTCCGCGACTAGAAACTAAATTTTGAAATCTGTTGCCTCCTTGTGTTTTATATGCAACAAATATTAAGAGTGTTTCTACACTGACAAATATTAATTGATAAAAAAAATATGAATTGATGAAAGAGTGGGGGAATAAAAAGGACAAGAGAGTTGGAGAGAGAAAGTATAAAGACAAAAATGATAGAAAGAAAAATAAAAAATAATATACTACTAGTATTTTGATACAATACGTAAAATAATCTTCAAAACGATGTAATTTTAATAAAAATCTTTTTTATTTAAGAGGAAGTATATTTAGATCCGTCTTTTATAGTTATATATATAATTTGTGCATGTACAACTAAAATTTAAAAAAAAATTATATTTAAATAATAGATTTATAAAAATTAAAAATAATTTTATTTTATGTTATTATTATATAAACTCTACTTTGGTTAGGATCCAAGTTGATTAGATAGGTATATCATCATTATTAAAGTTAAAAGGTTGGTTCCATTACTCCTCCAAAGTGGTAGGGGGCCAGGGGAGTAATTCGTAGATTCAGTATAAATCCAAGTAGTAGTACTATACCTTCGAGGGGTCAGGGGAGTGTGAAAGATCGATGAAGTGAAGCGCGCTTGAATTGAGAATTCAGCCGTTTTTTAAATATTGGGCCGTTCCGCCTCCGTTTCAAATTCTAGGATTTTTCGTTGGAGTTTTCCTCTGTTTTTGGTTTTTCTATAATCTTCCGATTCACCTATTCACAGATCTGATTCTAGGGTTTTGAATTTCACATATATGTTACTTGTTTTGCTCTGATTCAACCGTAATCAAATGTCTCGGATCGTCAAAGGCGAGCCAACTACTAACGGTGTTGTTGTTGGTAGTAGTAGTAGTGGTAGAAGAAATGATAAGGCAGTAAATGCTGGGAGAGAAGCAGCGGCAGGAATCAGCGGTTCCGGAGGAGGAGTTGAACGCAGAGTACTTCGTTCTCGATATCTTGCGGTGAAGAATCTTATTAACGGTTTGTATTATATGTTTTCCCAAAATTCATTTTCCTTGGTCAAAAAGTTCTAAAATTCAGAGTTGACATTGAATTTTTTTGATTAATGCCATAACTAAAATTGTAAACTATCTGTACTGGAGACAATTTTTTTTTTTGAAAAATTTAAATAATTCACAGTACAATTTGAATTTTAGTATTTCGCAAATTAACTTTGATAAAAGTCAAAAAGGGGGGAAAGGAGGGAGTATATATGTTTGTAAATGCAGTGTACTATATTTATACATAGTGTATTGCTATTGCAGATGAGAGAGATGATATATCAAGGGTTGATTCTGATAAGTTCAAGTCGATTATTGATGAAGTCGAGAGCTTGCATCAGCTTGGTATATATTTGCCGATATCACTTTGATTTTGCATTTATCAGTAATAATTATGGTTTGTATGGCTTGTATGTGTGAACCTGTGTCTTCAAATTAAGCGTAGATAATTCTAGTAAAATATGTGCTAACTATGTTAAATTGTGTATGCAACTTGATTATTTATTGCTGACTTTTCAGATGTATGAGCATAGTATTTGACTTCGGTGTTGTTTTATATCTATGATATCTTCTGATTTGTTTAGTTTTAGTTAGTTTCAGCAAGTTTATTATAGCTATTTTTTTTCCTTATGAATATATTTGTGCTGCATGTATTATTAACCGAGGGATCTCAATTTGATTTTCAGTACAAAAACCTCGGGAACAGGTAGCAGATGCAGAAGCTCTGCTAGATATTACAAACACATTGATGACTTCTGTAAAGGCACATAGCAATGAAGGACTGACTCCTTCAGAATTTGTCACCTGTCTACTTAGGGAATTTGAGGAACAAGGTGGAGCAAGTACTAGCTCAGGCGAGGGTAGAAGTTCTATTGAATGGAAGAACATTGGGCTAGCTGTGTCTCATGTTTTAAATAGGGCTCCTGGCTGCTGCACAATGTAAACAATTGCATAATTGAATCTCTCTCCCTCTGCTTATAAATGAGCATTAATACTTACTTTTGTCCACTTTTATTTACAGGCTTGGGCCTATGAATACTGAATTGAAGCAGCGTAAGCCTGTTGCTCACAGAAAACATGTGCGACCAACTGAAAGTTCTCGTCCTGAAGAGGTGAAGTGCATATCCTAGCTTCTGTCTATGTATTACCTTTTCATTTTAATAAGAAATACATTTGTAAATACTAAATATTGTACATTCTTTTAAGTTGTAACTGTATAAATTGGTAGAAGGTGGGATGATGGAACTATGTAATTGTGTACTGATACTGTCATCAGTAGAACAGGTATAGGACTAGGCTAGGCAATCTGAGGTGTTGATTTTTTATGCTTGATACCTTCATATGTCTAAGCTGCAGAAGACATGTTATTGGATTATGTTATTCTAGGGTTGCTATGTGCTGTTTATTCATTTAAACTGAAGTGGCATAATCTGGTTGTTTCATCATTCATGGTAGTTAGTCAATAAATGATTATGGATAACAGATTGCCTTAATCTAATCCAAGGTTCTTCAGTTCTTGAAAACATTTTCTTTAGTATTTTATTTATGTAGTGTTATGGGGAGCCCAAAATTGCACTGTTTATATGCAAATGGTGAACACTAGAAATTTACATTACTTTCTAATTCTTGGAATAATATATTTTTTATCTTATTAAGCTGTCGTTCAATATATACAGTGTGACAGTGGGATTTTATTTTAAAATGTCTAATTCTGCTTTCTCTGTGCAGCTTGATGAAACCTCGACAGAAGAGAGAACAGAGACTGATAAAAATATGGCTACAATGTTTGAGATATTAAGGAAGAATAAGAGGGCCAGGCTTGAAAAAATAGTTTTGAATAGAAACTCCTATGCGCAGACAGTAGAAAATTTATTTGCTCTATCGTTTCTTGTCAAAGATGGGCGGGCTGAAATAAAAGTGGATGAGAAGGGATGCCACCTAGTTTGTAAGATCCTTTTCAAATAATCAAATTAAAGTTTAATTGTTTCCCTTTTGTTTCCATCTCTAGTGGCTTTTTTTATATATTGTTTATATGTTGATTTCTTATTTCAGCACCTAGGAATGCTCCGGCTGCCAATGCAGTTGCCTCTGGGGAGGTTTCTTACAGCCACTTCATCTTCAGATTTGATTTTAGGGATTGGAAGGTATCTGATCAAGAAAAACTGGTTGGTTTGTTTCTGTCATTTTGTTGTTATGATTTTGCTGTTAGGGAGCATTTTACTGGAACTTACTTGTCCAAACTTATTTCTGAACACCATACTTGAGTGTGCCATTTTGTATAGGTTATATGATCTAAAGTAATATTTTACTAGTGATTACTGAACATTTCTTTCTTTAAAAATGGAGTTGTGGTTGCCACTTGACTGGACACTTGCACCATCCCTCTCCACAAGTCCAAAATGCATGCATAGCCAAATTTTCGAGATATTTTCCTTAGGATGAAGTCAGGAAATTGACCTTCAACTTTGGACACCCTGCCATTTGAAGTGGACCATGCTATGGCACAAACTTCTTTGACTTTATGCTCTTGAATATAATTGTTGGATGTGTAAAATGATGTTTGTGTTAAATTCTTTTTTTTTTTCTGGTCTCAGCTGGTGGTGGCTTACTTGAAGTTGGAGTTGTATACTAATTTGTTACTTATTAAATTCACAGTTGATGATGACTTCTGTTGGGGTTGGAGAGGAATTTATGCCAAACAGAAACTCTGCAAATGTATCAAGTAGTTCAGAGCCAGGCTCATCACTAGGAGAAAATCAAGCAGCAATTAATACAATACCTATCAGGAAACTGTCACGGAATCGTGGTCTTGTTTTGCAAGAACAGACTGCTGTGGCAGAGTCGCCCGAAAGTGATGATTCCGCAGCAAGAGTTGCTGCAATACGTAAAGGGAAACGGAAGCTTAGATGAGATGCAAGACAAAGTTTTCCCCAGTTGCAGAAAACTAGGAGCACTGATTAGTTGTTCTATGTTGATTGTGTTTATCTAGGCCATTTGTTCTTTGGTTGAGTATATAAATTTGCATAGTCTGTTTATTTTCCGGCACCTGATTTAGGTATTGGATAATGTTTATGATGGGATACTAATATTAATTGTTGACGAGCTATCTTTTATTATCTGTGCTTGTTTTTGTGCAAATTGATTTGGTAATGTTTGCTCTTGAGATTTTTTGGTAAGGATTAGTTCATGACTTATGTTTATTGTTTGGATAACCAGAAATAAGGTTGGTTGTTGCTCTTCTTTCATTCAGTTGCGAGTTATTTAGTATACAGGAAACTAGTAATGTGATGAGAAGTTAAGATTCAATATGTTAAATTTATCCTTTCTGACAGTACTATCGGCAAACCGTATCTGTTAGCCAACTCCCTTTCTGCTTCATGAGTTCTCGAACGCTTAATTCAACTCAACCTTGGGAGGGGAGGCTGGCGTCCATTTTTATTCTTAAGAGTCGAATCAAATGTGTTATCGAGCAAAACAAACCAAGGAAGGTGAAATTGCAAGATCCAATGGCTACTACATATGGCAAAGGTGACGGTCTACTGAAATCCCAAATTGATACCATGTAACTAAAAGCAAACAATGTCAAGGCTAAACATCATGTCAACTGAACTATTCTCGAATGATATAAAAAAGATGGGATGGCATACATTTATTTTTTATATAATCAAAATTTTTCGATTCACAGAACTGATACGAGAATGATTGATGGTCACTGCCTTCAGCTGTTGTTGTCTTTTGGAATGTCAAGATCTTTAAATACTGGGCTGTCAACTCCCACCCCCATTGCATTCAGACCATTGTCAACATACACAACAGCACCCGTAATTGCTGAAGCAAGTGGTGACGCCAGAAAAGCAGCAGTGTTCCCCACCTCCTCTGTTGCATTCACAGTTCAGGATTAATACAGACAAGGAAAAGGATGTCGGATAAATAAAAGTTTTGACTTCAAAAATTGTTTATGGCTAATGTTACTCCCTCAAATGTTTTCATTTACCTGTGCAAACTTATATTGATTTTTCAATTAGCAGTATAGCCATGGTAACAATAAATATCGAAAACTGGGAGTAGAGTGATGACTCACCTGCCGATAGTTCTCTTTGCAAGGGTGCATTCTCCGTGGAGTAATCAATCATCATGTCAATAAAACCAATAGCTTTTGCAGCACGACTTCTTAATGGGCCTGATACACAATTTTAGTTATAAGTATTAACATGTCAGTGGATGATTTTAGCATTTTGTGTGAGTATACAATTGCCGTGTCGATGGAAAATTATAGTTGGTTTCCAACAACACTTGCATTTAAAGACAAGCAATTGGAACAAATAGTTTACAATGTTTTCTAGATTCCGAATCAATTTTAAGACATATGTTCATAAGTGGTGATCCCAGTTCTATCATTGCTCTATTCTAGATGGATTTGCCTGTTCAGATACTCCTATATACTATATAGTGGGACCAGGAACTAACTTCATCTACTGGTACACTTTAACAAACAGATATTCTAACAGAAGAAAACTAATACACCAAGACAACTGTACACTAAGGTGATTCTAAAGAGTGTGTAAATGTGTAGGATAGTAAGCACCTCAAGTCCACCTACAGACAAATTTGAGCAGTTACAAAGTAGATAGGCAGAAACGATTGATTGTAAAGCTAGAGGATAAAGGAATGGCATGCAGTCTGCACTTATGGCAAAAATAATAGGCACACTAACTTTTTGTGATTTAACATACTGTGATTAGTTGCCAAACAAGCTAAAGAGAATATTACTTCATCAAATCTAACAACAATTCAAGCTAAAATATGTGATTTATTAAAGGAGGGGCCTGCAGAGAGTTTTGGAGTAACTCCAACAGGTCTAACCTGCAAACTAGATTTCCAGGTTGGGGAGTAATATATTGTGGACAGCATATTCAATAAATGACAGTATGTCAACCCAAAATATGGTATAGCTCAGATATTTGATTAAAGTAATAAGTTCAATTTCATCTATTAGCAATACCTGCAGATATCGTGTTGACTCTGACTTTATGCTTCCTTCCAGCTTCAAAAGCCAGAACCTTCATCAAATTTATTTGATAATCCACCATGGATATTAGAAATATAAAAATGTTGAACATGATAGGGTGGCAAAGAATTATAATATTAAAGAACTCACTCTTGTGTCACCCTCCAAAGCAGACTTTGCTGAGCTCATGCCTCCACCATATCTACATGAAGGAAAAGGTATGATTGAGAGATGTAATAATAAGATGGTCAGAAATGGATCAAGGTCTAGTTGACTAAACAACAAGAAGAGTACCCTGGTATGATCCTTTCAGATGCAATGTAGGTTAGAGAAATAGAAGCACCACCTGCAATATCACTAGCAAAGATCACACTTCGGCGAGAATCTTGAAGGTGTATAAAATTATAGTTTCTTTCAATTAATAAAAATATGGCTAAAAATGATAATCAGATTGGCAGAGAACCGTGCCTGGATTCATTATTGGAACGAAATGCTTGAGTAAAGAAACAAAGGAATAACTAGAAGCAGAGATGGCGGCAAGATATCCGTTCCTTGATGTCTCCAAGAGCGGTTTGGTAACCTGCATGGCTTGCTTTATTAGTTCACTGCGAAGATGGTAAAACACCGAGACCAACAAATACACACAAAAATATACCTCAGGTCCATTTGCAAGTGAGTGGACCAGAATGTCAATGCTGCCAAAATCCTGCTTCACAGATTCAGTAACTTCCTGCAAGACATGAATAAACATTCAACAACTACCATCGGCCTCATATCAACTATTTCATGGTAAAAGTTTGCTGGAATTAACTTGAGTTTTGTACCGACTTGAGACATCATAGAAGAGAGAAAAATTAGAAGTTATTATTGAAACTATTTATCCTTACTATAGCCAATTGCAATGGTCAAAGATTAATAAATTCATATATACTACAGGGAAGTGGCTTTATGTTACTATTTGATGCGAGATAATATTTATCACAACCCCATTCAGAGTTGATAGAAGATGCAAAAGAGGCATAAAGCCATACATGCAAACATACATCAACAAACTAAGCAACTACAAGGCTTGACTTGTGGGCCTCTAAAGACAACTTTGATACCATGTCCCAGCGTCCCGCACATAGTGATTTGGCCACGGGTATTGAAGCCCAAAAGTCGCATATAGTAGTTTGGCAAAGACTTGATTTTACCAATATGAAACAAGCTCTGGTGAAAAGGGGAAATAAAAGAAACTCATCAAAAGACACCTCTTTCAATGAGCCCGCACTCTAAACTCCCGTAAAAAATCAATGGAAGACACAATAGACCCCTGGAGAGAAACTCATTCTGTCAAAAATACAACAAGTTCAGAAACATGAATCTAACAGGGTTCAAGTAGTTCTCCTCATCTCAAAATATAGCCTATTCCTCTCCCTCCATAAAGTCCGCCATAAGCAGTGGGGAATCATAGCCCACCTCACCTCTCTAAAAAACTCACAGCTTACACTTATGGAACTGATTCACAATAGATCTCCCCATCCGCCAATTTTATTGTCCCAAGTCAATATCGCCCTAAAAATGCCACCTTCCATGGAACCCCCACTTTCCACATGCTTTTCCAAGGGAAACCTAATACCACTTGCCCCAAGCTCCGAAACAAAGACCGTACAAGCAAGTAAATCTATCACTTTTGTGGAACAGTGCTGACAGAATCCTTGTCACCAAAGGGGCCAACTCCCACTAAAAGTGAGAACAACGCATCCACTCCTAGGCTCCGAGTCTTTATAGTACCTAGGAAAAGTTTGTTGTCATGAAAGAATGCCATCCAAAATCACAACATGGTTGGCTACCTCTGCTCTCTGCCTACAACTATAGAAAATAGATTCGGGAATCTCTCTCCCAAGGAAGCCTCTCCAGACCAAATATATTTCCAAAACCGGATCTGCCTACCACACTACCTACCTTCGGTAATATGTGTGACGCCCCCAAAATTAGGTATACATCACCCATCTTGGGTCACCACTTACATGATACAGAATTTAAATACAACTTATTAACATAACTGTCGTGTACAATACGACATAAACTGTGAGTTTAAATACAAATATCGTCTACTAGATATTATACAAACTCAAACAAAAAGTCCTCATTACAATTATTATCACACTATTTCACAGAATAGTGAGGACTACTAATGCTATCTTCAGGACCATCACTCGTTTCCCCGACTCGTCCCAGCTATATTCTCATTTCAAGAGAGAAAGGTGAAAGAAAGGGTGAGCTCAACTAGCCCGAGAAGAAATATTATGACTAAGATAATGCAAAATAAATTATCAATAGTCTTCAACAATGTTAAACCGATAAAATACAATAGACAAACCGGTTTAATCTGCAATGAATATGCAATCCATTAAAAGAGTCAGTAGAAAATAAAATCTACTATCTTTTATGATTTTAAAAGTTTTTTTCATCATCGTTATAAATTTGAGACTCACTTTAATAAATAATCCACATCATCGAATCACTTACCAGACTACTGCCAAGGATATTCTTAAGTATCACGATCACAATTATTCCCGCACTACGGGCCAAGAATAGTTGTGTATTCATTAATGGTCATGATCATGCCAACAATCATGCCCATCAATGCACTACTACTAATCGAGGATTTTTAATCACATCATTTGTAACATTACTACCATGATTACGCCGAATAATCCTCGGTCATAATCATACCAAGTCCATCCATGCTCTACAGCCATGTATGACTTTAAAAAAATATATAAACATGAGGATGATGACAATGATATAAGAATTCAATAAAACAAGTTCAAGAATTATTTTATCCAAAGGAATTATTAACGTCCAAATTGTCAACATGATATCGCTTTGTAGAGTAAAATTCAAGAATGATCGAAGAATATTTCCGTGAAAAGATTTGGATGAAACGCAAATATCAAGGATATTCTACTAATTTCATGGAGTATAGAAGTCAAAGTTTTAACTAAATTGGGTATAATAAAGAATGGAATAACAAAAGAAATCACCACGCATGCGATTGCGATGTATAAAAGTTATTCCAACAGAATAATAATAACGGAACCGGTCGGTGAAATTCACACCTTATTGTGATGTTCCAACAAAATAATAAAGATGGAACCGCATCCGGTGTAAAACACACAGATAGGATATTCCAAATGTAATTATAAAAGCGGAACCAGTCCGGTAAAAACACATGCATGTGATGTTCCAATGAATAATAAAAAAGCGGAACCAGTGGGTGTAAACACATGCGATGCATGGATGTTCCAATGTAATAATAAAAGAATGTCACCAAGTATAGGGTAAAGCATAGACGAAAGTTATTCCAATGTAATAAATAAGCAATGGAATAACATAAGGATTTCACCAAGTATAGGGTATGCGCACAGATATCAAAGTTATGTATAGGGTATGCCACTTTTACAAAGTTATTCCAATGTAATAATAGTGAATGGAATAATGTAAGTTCTCTTCAAGAAGAAAGAATAACACCCCTTACCGTAAAAGAAATGAATATAGAAGTAATGAAGTAATGTAATACTCTTCTTCTTTCTATAACTTTCTCTCTATAAGCTTCTCTCTATAATTTCTCTCTGAGTTTCAATGAATTCGTAAGAAAATAATGAAGGAATGAGCTTCTATTTATATAGAAAATGGAATGCATAAGAATTAATCCATGAACGGTCCAGATTGATTTACTTTAATCGACGGTCCATGTTTAAAGAAAAATCTTTTAAATAAAATATAATATATTCTATTTATATAAAAACATTTTACTATGCAAACACTATGCAAAAACACTATGCGAAAACACTATGCATAATAAAATATAATATATTTTATTTATAAAATAACTTTAATAAAGTATTCATTTTTATATAAAGATGTTTCGCGTTTTTTATTACGTTAATAATATGAATAAAACAAAACGTCATTATCGCTATAATAATTCATATTATTAATCGACAATAATGGAATCAAACTAAGTGACTTCTCACATAAGCATCAATAATCAATACCGTAATGCTTACTACTGCAACCACACGTATTCTTTGTACTTTTACTACCTGAGTAGTTCAACAAAGATCAACCAGTAAAACTTCCGCCGTTATTTCAATAAAATATTTTGTCTTTTCTCAATCCGACAATAATTACATTTGTGGGGTCCACCAATGATTGAGTCAGTTGCATTTAATATTCTCGCTAAACCGAATATTCCCCAGACCAATCGAATATAATATAACCACTTGTATACTTTGCAAAATTTATAAATATTACCCACAACTATAACATTATATCAAATTATTCCATAATATTCAAAAATAATATTTATAGAAAATTCATCTTTATTTATAAAAATCTGGGGTCTTACAACCTCCCTTATGAAATTAATCCCTCGAAATTAAGTGGATACGACTGGTATGTCAAGAGGTAAGGATACCTTGATTTCATTTGATTCTAACTCCCAAGTCATTTCCTCAACATCGTGGTTCCTCCACAAAACTTTGACTTGAGGTATAACCTTGGAGCGTAGAATATGTTCCTTCTTATCCAAAATTTGAACAGAACCTCTTCATACGCCAAATCTTCCGCTATTTCGTCCGGTTCTAACTCAATAATATGGTTGGTCTTTCACATATTTACGTAACATGGATATGTGAAAAACGTTATGAACACGAGACATATTTGGCAGTAAAAGCGAGTCTATAGCCACGCGGTTCCTACTCGATCGAGGATTAAAATGGACCGATGAATCGAGGATTAAGTTTCCTCTCTTTCCAAATCTTGTAACTCCTTTCCATGGAGCAACTTTTAACAACACACGATCTCCTATATCAATTCCACGCCCTTTCGATGAAGATCAAGATAACTCTTTTGTCGATTTTGTGAGGTTTTTATACGTTGTCGGATCGTTTCAATCTTTTCCGTAGTCATACACGCATCAACTCCGGCCCCAACAACGTTGCTTCACCCACCTCATCCCAAAGATAATCGAAAACGACACTTTCTTCCATACAACGCTCGAATGGAGCCACGCCAATACTTGCTTGATAACTCGTTGTTGTAGGAAAACTCCACCAATGGTAAAAACTTGTCCCAACTCCCTGAAATCAAGAACACAGAGTCTTAATAGATCTTCAAGAGTTTGAATAGTCCTCTCCATCGTCCGTCCGTCTCGAGGATGATATGCCGAGCTAAATCGTAAGTCCGTGCCCATAGCTTTTTGCAAACTAACCCAAAATCTTGAAGTGAATCTTGGGTCTCGATCGAAACTATGGATCTAAGATACCATGCGCTTCTTACAATCTCGTTTATGTACATACTGAAGCAAGACGTTCAAGTGTATAAGTTTCTCGATCGGCAGAAGAAATGAGCAGACTTGGTCAATCTATCAACAATGACCCAAATCGCATCAACGCCGAGAAACCTTAGGAAGGCCCAGAACGAAATCCATGGTAATGTGCTCCCACTTCCATTTCGGAATTTCAAGTGGTTCTGATGGACCTTTTGGTACTTGATGCTCCACTTTAACTCGTTGACAAGTTAGACACCTCGAGATAAACAACGCTATCTCCTCTTCATATTGCTTCCACCAAAATGTATATTTAATATCACGATACATTTTGGTACTCCTGAGATGGATTGCAAATGGTGTGTCATGCGCCTCCATCATGATATTATACTTTAAATCGTGGTCGTTAGAACACAAAGTCCGGAGTCGACTCAAGTATTCCTTCTTCATCGATTCTTGCTTCCCAAGATAGCACCCTCAGACTTTCTTTTTCATACGCATCACCTCTGTGTCCGTAGCTCGAAAACTTTTAACTTTATCGATTAAAGCCTCGGTTCTACTCAGATATTTGCTATCATCACACGCGTCCTCGAGTCTTTAACTCTATCTCCATCCTTTGCAAGTCACACAAAATGGGCCTTTCAGGTTGACAATAACGCACTCGACTTTGCATACGATCTTCTACTCAACGCATCACTACCACGTTCGCTTTTCCGGGATGGTATTGGATGGTATGATCATAATCTTTCAAGCAGATTCAAGCCAACGTCGTTGTCGCATGTCGAGTTCCTTTTGAGTGAAGAAATATTTGAGGCTTTTATGATCCGTAGAAGATCTCCACTTTCTCCCCATACAAGTAATGCCTCCAAATTTTAAGTAGAAGATAATACCGCTAACTCTGGATCACGAGTAGGATAATTCCTCTCATATTCTTTGAGTTGTCATGAGGCATAAAGCTATAACTTTTCCATGTTGCATAAGAACACATCCCAACCCTTTTTGCTTCAAGCATCATCAGAGATGACAAATCCCTCCGAGCCAAAATGGTATTGTCGTAACAGTCTTTGAAATAAGTCTCTTCTTGAGTTCTTGAAAACTCTTCTCACATTCTTCGCTCCAACCGAACTTCAGATCTTTTTCGAGTCACCGAGTCGATGGAGTAGCGATTCGAGAAAATCCTTCCACGAATCTCCGATAATAACCAAACTAAACCGAGAAAGCTACGTACTTCGGCCATCGATTTAGGTTGTTCCGGCTTTGAATAGCTTCAATCTTTCACGGGTCAACAGATATTCCATGACTTGATACCACGTGCCCAAGGAATGCTACTTCTTCAAGCCGAACTCGCATTTCTTCAACTCGCATAAAGCTTATATTCACGAAGCTTTTGGAGTGTCACCTCAAGTGTTGCTTTCATGATCTTCACGGCTTTTGGAATAAATAAGGATGTCATCAATAAAGACGACCACAAAGTGATCTAAATATTCCTTGAATACTCGGCTCATCATATCCATGAAGGCGTTAGGAGCATTAGTCAATCCAAAGGATACGACTAGAATTCATAATGCCCGCATCGAAGTTCAAAGCCGTCTTTGGAATGTCGTGGTTCTAATCTTCAATTGGTGATATCCTAAATCTAAGATCAATCTTTGAAAAGAATTTGGCTCCTTGAATCGGGTCAAACAGTCATCAATACGTGGCAATGGATACCTATTTTGATGGTGACATGATTCAACTCCCGATAATCAATACAAAGTCGATACTCCCATCTTTCTTCTTCACGAATAGTAACAGAGCACCCCAAGGAGAAGTACTAGGAATTAATAAAGCCAATGTCTAACAATTCCTGCGCATTGGGTCTTTAACTCCTCAAGTTCAATAGAGCTATTCGATATGGGGCTTTGGAAATAGGTTTTGTACCGTGTTCAAGGTCGATACAAAATTCAATTTCACGCCACGGGGTAGGCTGGGAAGTTCTTCTGGGGAATACGTCAGAAATTTATTAACAATAGAAATATCGCTCAAAACCGACGTATTTTTGTTTAAATCGTGATATGAGCTAAGAAAGCTCGACATCCATTTTTCAATAAACGAATAAATTTTATGGCTCGAGATTTAACCGTGATTGATTTTAATGGTTTGGTCGTTTCAATTCGTGATAATAGGTTGATTAGGAATATGAAAGCTAACAACCTTACGAAAACAATCAATTTTTGCATTGATAAGTAGTTAACCAATCAATCCCAGAATCACGTCAAATGCAAGTATTTTTAATGAAATAAGATCGATGTGTAATGTGAGGGTACCGATTTGAACCAAACAAGACTTATAAACAAATGGATGTAATGAAGGTTTCTCCCAACGGAGTTTCCACAGATAAGTCAAAGTCTAATTTCTCCCGAGTCAAATTTAATCGATGAGCGCAAGTAGGAGAAATAAAAGAATGGGTAGAACCCAGATCAAATAAAGTGTAGACTTCATTTGAGAGTTTATGATAAGCTTACCGTGATGACCTCATTCGGGTTCTCGCTTCTCCGGGAGGTCACAACAAACGCCTCCTCAGACCTTCTGGTTTTGACTTTTCCGGGACTACTTTGGTGCCTCCATCCTAGTTGAATTTGTCTTTGAGAAACGACAAAAATCGAGCTAAGTGACCTTCTCTTCCACAATTATAACACGCTTTGACTGGCGTGACGGCATTCGGACCGATGTGTCCCTCTTCTCCGCATTTGAAGCATATGACAGTGGTCTTTCTCCTTCCTTAACAACGGGTCTTTGGTCAGGCCGACGTCTTTCCATCATCATTGAATCTCCGTTTTTTGAAATGTCCATTCTTATTGTTTGGCCTCGATTACCAATCAAGTGGTTACTATATCCGCCCCATTGATTCCCTCCACGCTTGTTTGCCACCGCTCGACGACTACTCGCCGGTATTATAACTTTCACTTACCGCTCTCTTTTAGTTGCGTTGACTCGTTATCGCGCTCCACTAATCGAGAGCCCTATTTACAACATCCGAATACAAACACGGTTTATGAGAAATAAGATGTTGACGTATCTCCGACTTCAAACCTCTTAAAACATTCGCGCCATTCTCTCTTCATTATCCACCAGTGGGGACGAACCGTGATAACTCCGCAAATTTTGCCTCCTCGTATTGCGACACTGGCCATATTGTTTTGTTCCAACTTGATAAACTCCACCTCCTTCATATGGCGAATACTTTCAGAAAAGTATTTGTCGTTGAAACGCCTCTGGAACTTCTCCCAAGATATCTTCAAGACAAAGAAGTTGAGTACGTTTTTACCGATTCCCACCAAGAATCCGCCTCTCCGCCAAGAACATAAAGGCAAGAAGGGAACCTTTGCTTCCTGAGCATCCCAAGACATCAAATATCTTGGTAATCTGCTTTATCCATGCTTCCGCCATAAGTGGTTTTTGCTCTCCTTAAACTCCGGTGGTCCCAGCTCCTTGAATTGTTTAGCGGTGACCACCGAGAGTTTTCCGTGTTTCCACCCCACGTTTTGACAGAGAGTCGCTCTACTTTCATTGTTGCATAAATTAGATAAAGCCTCCGAACATTTGATCATTCATCATTTGGTCAGTGTTGTTGTTTGCATGAGGATTATCGCCTTCCCGATGCACATTATCCTCGATTATTGATATGGTGAATCAACGATCGCTTTGTGCTCCATTCTATATTCTCAACATTCTCGGATGTCATTTTCAGACATCGCCACAAAACAAAAGATTAATTGACATTTAACAATTACCTTTATATTCGATCGACCAATAAAATAAAGACAAAACTTAGGTAGGTCATACTAGCTAAGGTATTCCCCTGCCTCTCCTCCTCTAGTACTTTTCTCACATCTTAGCCAGGATCATATCCCTTAGCTTTGATACCAAACCATGACGCCCCAAAATTAGGTATACATCACCCATCTTGGGTCACCACTTACATGATCATGTAATTTAAATACAACTTATTAACATAACTGCCGTGGTACAATACGACATAAATCGTGAGTTTAAATACAAATATCGTCTACTAGATATTATACAAACTCAAACAAAAAGTCCTCATTACAATTATTATCACACTATTTCACGTAATAGTGAGGACTACTAATGCTATCTTCGGGACCATCACTCGTTTCCCGACTCGTCCCAAATTTATATTCTCATTTCTCAAGAGAAACGGTGAAAGAAAGGGTGAGCTCAACTAGCCCAAAGAAGAAATATTATGACTAAGATAATGCAAAATAAATTATCAATAGTCTTCAACAATGTTAAAACCGATAAAATACAATAGACAACCGGTTTAATCTGCAAGAATATACAATCCATTAAAAGAGTCAAGTAGAAAATAAAATCTACTATCTTTTATGATTTTAAAAGGTTTTTCATCATCTTTATTATAGATGAGAAATTTTAATAAATAATCCACATCATCGAATCACCTCGCACTACGGCCAAGGATATTCTTAAGTATCACGATCACAATTATTCTCGCACTACGGCGCGAGAATAGTTGTGTATTTATTAATGGTCATGATCATGCCAACAATCATCCATCAACGCACTACTACTAATCGAGGATTTTTAATCACATCATTTGTAACATTACGGCCATGATTACAACCAATAATCCTCGGTCATAATCATACCAAGTCCATCCATGCTCTACAAAGCCATGTATGACTTTAAAAAAATATATAAACATGAGGATGATGATAATGATATAAGAATTCAATAAAACAAGTTCAAGAATTATTTTATCCAGAATTATTAACGCCCAAATTGTCAACACGACATCGCAAGCAGAGAGTAAAATTCAAGAATGATCGGAAGAATATTTCCGTGAAAAAAGATATTGGATGAAACGCAAATATCAAGGATATTCTACTAATTTCATGGAGTATAGAAGTCAAAGTTTTAACCAATTGGGTATAATAAAGAATGGAATAACAAAAGAAATCACCACGCATGCGGTGCTTCAGATGTATGAGTTATTCCAATGTAATAATAATAACGGAACCGTGTCGTGAAATTCACAATCAAGCGAGGATGTTCCAACAGAATAATAAAGATGGAACCGGATCCGGTGTAAAACACATGAGATAGGATATTCCAACAGAATGATAAAGACAGTAACCAGTCGGGTGTAAAACACACGTGCATGGATGTTCCAACAGAATAATAAAAAGCGGAACCAGTCCTGTAAAAAACACATGCATGTGATGTTCCAATGTAATAATAAAAGAATGTCACCAAGTATAGGTAAATGGCAGATACAAAAGTTATTCCAAGTAATAAATAAGCAATGGAATAACATAAGGATTTCACCAAGTATAGGGTACGCTGGCACTGAGTTATGTATAGGGTATGCCACTTTTACAAAAGTTATTCCAATGAATAATAGTGAATGGAATAATGAAGTTCTCTTCAAGAAGAAAGAATAACACCCTTACTGTGAAAAAGGCTGAATATGAAGTAATGAAGTAGCAGTAATACTCTTCTTCTTTCTATAACTTCTCTCTATAACTTTCTCTAATTTTTCTCTCTCAGAGTTTCAATGAATTCGTAAGAAAATAATGAAGGAATGAGCTTTATTTATAGGAAAATGGAATGCATAGTAATTAATCCATGAACGGTCCAGATTGATTTACTTTAATCTGACGGTCCATATTTAAAGAAAAATCTTTTAAATAAAATATAATATATTCTATTTATATAAAAACATTTTACTATGCAAACACTATGCAAAAACACTATGCAAAAACACTATGCATAATAAAATATAATATATTTTATTTATAAAATAACTTTAATAAAGTATTCATTTTATATAAAAGATGTTTCGCTTTTATTACGTTAATAATATGAATAAAACAAAACGTCATTATCGCTATAATAATTCATATTATTAATCGACAATAATGGAATCAAACTAAGTGACTTCTCACATAAGCATCAATAATCAATACTGCAGTGTGCTACTACGCAACCACACGTACATCGTTGTTTTTTACTACCGAGTAGTTCAACAAGATCAACCAGTAAAACTTCCGCCGTTATTTCAATAAAATATTTTTGTCTTTTTCTCAATCAAACAATAATTTCATTGTAGGGTCCACCAATGATTGAGTAGTTGTATTTAATATTCCTCGCTAAACCGAATATTCCCCGACCAATCGAATATAATATAACCACTTGTATACTTTGCAAAATTTATAAATATTACCCACAACTATAACATTATATCAAATTATTCCATAATATTCAAAAATAATATTTATAGAAAATTCATCTTTATTTATAAAAACTGGGGTCTTACAATATGCCTCTCAAAGAGTTCTCCCAGGCCCTTGCTATAGATTTCATAAGCCAACTCTAGCACGCATTTAAGCATTTAGACATAAGATCATATATCATCACTCAATAATCTACACGTTGCCTCGAAATCAAAACCATTAAACATTTATGACTCAACCAAATACCAATTTATTTCAAAACATAAAGCTAATAACATGCTGAGGGTTCTATGTGCAGGAAAATGGATTGGATACCTCATCAAATGAGCAGAAAAAAGTAACTATGTAACACAAGTATTAAGATCATAAAGTGAATAAGTGATACCTTAACTGTCCACTTTGAAGACCCTGCATAACGTTTGTTTGTTTTTATCTGCATAACACCACATATAACAATTTCACTCACGGTAAATACGGTAGTATCTGCAATGAAAATTGTACGAGTAGTTTTTAACTTACTTCTTCAGGAACATCCTCGGGACTGTCAAAAACTGCATCTAGTGGGTACACTTTTGTGATCTCCATGAGTGAACCATCTGGCAACCTAAAACAACAATTCTCACCCATTAATGATTATTTGAGCAAACTTCTAGCCATTTGAGCATGACTGAAGACAACAATATATTCTTACACCCGCGATTCATCAAACTTCCCATGGCCAGTAGATTGGACTCAAAATGTTCAAAGGTTCTGCATAAATATCCATTTATATATTAGGAACACAACATGTTTGGCGAGAGCCAGATAAATAATGTAGATTAAGATACGTGACAGCACCCCATGTACCAACAAGAATTTCAAAGACCTGCAGCAGAAAAGAGATTTTGCAATTGCCCATCCATATCCATTATCATCGGCTATACCAGCTATAAATGCCCTCTTTCCTACAAGAGAAATCCTCTTCATGTTAGTGTTGTACGCTACCATGATAGGGTTAAACACTGACATATAATTAAGACCAAAACTACAGAATTATGTGAAATGGATGCATGTTAAGAGTCCAAAGCAGATGTCCAACCTCTTAAATCAATTGGTAATCCAGGGAGGGGCTTGATCTCACTTGCTTCAGACATTGCTTTAGTAACAACCCTTTCAAATTTTACAGGAGTGGATGTGAAGCTCTGAGACAAGGATCTTGTTGATGATATGTGACAAGAGCTTTTAAGACATGTCCAAGATGCTCCTCTAACTTCCGTACCAAAAATTCCAATGCTTGACTTTGAAACTTTGTGAGGAGTAGTAACGCAAAGTTTACCTGTTGCAATATGCATGCTAGGAGTTGTGGTTGCCGCCATTTCCAACAAGTTATTTCCCCACAACAGACAAGAAATCTATAAGAGGCAACCATAATTACAAATCAAACATGTTCAGAATTTAAACTACTTGGTTAGGAAGAAGAGGGTGGGATGAAGGAAGAAATAAAAGATAATAAAAAATAAAGAACAAGTTAATTTTAGCAAGGCCAGGAAACTCCTCTTTATCAAAAAAAAAAATTAATCCATGTAAACAATACATCCCTCTTGTTTTTCCTGGAAAGTACATTGATTGTATTTTCTTTTCACATTGCAAAATTTTGGAGAATGTATTCGGAGATTGTTATCATTATTATAATTTTTATCAATTTACGTGTTTATTATAATTAATCACATTCACTAATCATTACAAAAACAATCATAAATATGATCTGAACTCAATTTTAAATGCAAAAAAAGTGATTGCATTTATGGGGAGGACCAGCTGGATCATTACTCATTAGTACTCTCCCCACCTTAAAAGAAAGGAGTACCATTTTTCATTGTTAAACACAAAGAAAATAGGATTCTTTTTTTGGGGATGGAAGGAGTATTTGAGAAAATAAGTCTGAAATTAACCAATGTCAGTCCATCAAAGGATAATTTGCAAACACAAACAAAAGAATTCTCTCACAATAACGTATCAATGGAAATCATATGTAGCAATAGCAGCAATTAGTTTTACTGAGGAATTCATGCAAGTACTTCATGTAAAATAACTTAAGAGCTGTAACCCCAAAAAATGACCTAAAATTAATAATTTCACACACTTATGTATTCTGAAGAGAATCTCCAAGATTGTAATAGTCAACAACCATAAATTACAAAACAAAGATTTACCGACAAAAACAAGCTAAGCCATAAATGTACATTAAAAAGATCAAATTTTTGAGAGGAAAAAAATAAGAGCACTGTTCGACATGACATGGGCAATTTCTTACAATATACAGAAAACGAGTAATCTCTCTCTTAAGCCCTTTAACAACAACAACAACAACAACGGAAATAAATCAGCAATGTCAAGCTCAAAACTTTACAAACCCCAGATCAATGTAGCAAATCGAAACTACATTTCAAGTAATCATAGCAGATGAGCTAAAATTTTAAACTTTTGCATAAATATAAACGGATTTTTCATCAAACAATACGAAGCTTACCTTAGTGATGCAGAAGACAAAACAGGAGTTTCCTCGTTCTTATCGTTGTCAGGAGAGAGAAAGTACGAGGTGGGGGCTTCTTGCTTCTACTGTGTGTGTATATATAGAGAGAGAAAAGGGGAAAATATAGGTTTCGATGAAATCGAAGCTGAGTTAACAGTGTTTGCAAACGGTTGGGCGAAGCTTTGGAAATGCCGAAATGAAATGAGAGAAACAGGTGGAGGGGGTTTGGTACTTAGTGAATGGACTGTTTTGCCCTTCTTTTAAAAATGTGGGTCGACCCGGTCATATTTCCTTTTACTGGACTGACGAATGATGCATTTGGCAATCGTGTTATGGACTCGGAAGGTTTAAGTTGATATGTACAAGTGTCCCCTAGTTTGACATATGATCTCAATTTAAGTTATGGGTTCCCTCTTTTATTGTTTTTGAGATATGGACATCAAAGACTATTTTCTTGTGCTTTATTTAAATGTGTAAATAAATCAAGTCAAATTGAGTATTGAATTGTTCAAATTTAATTTATAAAATTTATCGACTATAAAATAAAGTTTGATTAAGAGTATTTTTTTAGTTATCGAGTCGAGCATGATCTCGAATCGAGCTTGAGTAATTTGAACTTTTCGAACGAATATGATCCGGATATCAATAGAAAATCACAATTTGAGAAGATTCGAGTAATTTATCAAATTTTAAAATTTACTTATATTTCGAGTCAAATTCAAATTGAACTTTTAGTCGAGCAAGTACGAACCGATCCCGAACTTTTTTTTTTCATTTTACAGCCTTAGTCATGCCCTGTTATGGGGCAACCTACTACAACAACAAAAATTGGTATAAAAAAAGTACAAGAGTCCACGTAGGTTAGGTAGTCACTAAAGTAATAGTTGCACAAACACCCACACATATTACACAATTTTTACAATTTTTCCTTTATAAGACTCCTGTTCATCGATCGGTAATTAACCGGCTCATACCGAATCGGTTATCGAATTCACCCAAAATTGAGTACCGATACCGGTATCGATGGAACAAGTATATCAAACCGATTAACCGGTCTGAAATCGGTACGGTACGATACCCATTTTTATCACTTTTGTACCGATTTTCAAGTCCAGATCCCAATCAAGCAAAAGGGAATTTTATCCCTTTTATTTTTGGCTTACTACTTCGATCTGGTTGAACTTTTGTTTTTACTAGAAGTCTACAATCAAACAGCTAATTTAGTACAATAGCTTGCTTTCAATTCCAATTGATCGTCTCTTCTCTGATTTCAAGTAAGGGTGTAAATGAACTGAATCGAGCGGAGTATTGAGTTACTCAAATTTGATTCACAAAATTTATCGAGTATAAAATAAGGTTTGATTGAGGCTCATTTAGCTATCGAGTCGAGCACGATCTCAAATCGAGCTCGAGCAGTTTGAATTTTAATTTTCGAACGAATATGATCCGAGTATCAATAAAAAATTATAATTTGAGGAGGTTCAAGTAATTTATCGAACTTAAATTTTTTTTCATATTTGACTCATTTATATTTCGAGTCGAGCTCGAATCGAATATTTAGTCGAGCGAGTACGAATCGAGCTCAAACTGTTTGCTCATTTTACGGTCTTAATTTCAAGCGAAAAAGAATTTTTCCTTTTCAAGATGATAATCAGTTAAATATTGGACAAGAGATTTCTCCTAGACTCAAAAATGCCATTGAAAAACTGAAAATTTTAATAATTGTATTCTAAAAAAACTAAGCAAAAAGATGGAAAAAAGGACAAGTATGAATTAGGAATATCAAAACTCTAATGGAAAGTTATTTCTGGCTGCTCAAAAGGGATTAAATATTTTTTAAGTCACTGTACTTTATATCAACTTATAAATGGGTCACTGAACTTTTTTTTTTACAGTCAACTCACTATATTCGACTTTTCTAACACAAAGTTAAAACAACCGTTAAATCAGGTTGACTTTAACAAAAAAGGACAACTAAGCTACTGTGGCGTCCTTGTGTGACGTGACAGTGATTATATAGATTTGGAGGAAATTTTTTATGAAAAAAATGAAAAAAATATTTTAAAGTATAATATAAATTTAAAAAGTGTGCCAAAAAACAAAAAAATAAATAAATAATATATTTAATTATTTTTATAATTAATATCAAATAATTTAAAAGATCCCAACATACCCTATGAAATAAACCCGAGTAGTACTAGAAATAAGGAAAAGTAAAAATGGTCCAAGTGCTACACAATAACATTTTTAAGGTTATAATATTTCACAAAAAGTACGTACTGATCTTCATGCGAGATTCTATATATGTCAATATTCTATTAGTCAATTGATCAAATTATCAAAATATAAACTTCATGCTAACCGGATCCCACATAAACTGTTTGTAATTAATTTTTCTACTCCTTTTTGAGCTGAGCCATTTTCTAATTAAATAGGATTAACGGAATAAAAACACAATTACTATATAGTTCCCATTAATATCTAGTTTTAATTAGTTAGTTCCATTGAAGGAATTAAGGGTTAAATCACTTCATTGAGACTATAATGTTACGTTTATATTGAAAGAATAAAATAAAAAGTAAAATAATTCATTCTATTTTAACTAATATTTCATTTTATTATAACTTAAATAAATTATTCTATATATTCTTCATCCCCCAACTCTCAAGAAATCAAGCATAATTTTTTTTCATTCTAATCGCAACCAACATAATTTTTTTTTATTACATATGAAAAAATTGTTAAATTCTTAACTTCGAACGTAACCTAAATAAAACGGAGAAGGATCCTAATTCGTACAATAATGATTCAGCCTTCCATTTTACATGCATATGACACCATACTCAATTCCTTCATTAAACTTTCGAAAAGTACAACACAAAGAAACATCCATGTTAACTTACAAAGCATAAAACATATATGTAAGCTAACCGAACAACAAGTACTGATCACACTAAAACATTAAAACCCAAACAACTATTGAAAACTAATTGACAATCGTAGTACGTTCCTACTCAAAACAACCAAACAGACCCTAGCTAGCTAGCTAGCTAGCTGTTCCATCTCCACAACGTATATATATATAACTTCCATTCCACCCATACTAAATTCAGCGGAAACCAGTGTTGGTCCCACCACCCGCGCGAGTGTTATGCCCCGCCGTGGTAGTACCAGTGCCGGTGTTGGTCCCTTCAGTCACCTGCCCTGCAGGCTCCCCAGGCATTGCCGACATCTGATGCATTCCGGTGGAATGACCGGTGATCACGCCGGGGGCGGAATAGGAGTGGGTCCCTGTTCCGGTTCCGTGGGCGGCAGTCGCTTGTTTGTTGGCGGCGTTGTGTTCATGGACCTCCTGCTTATTGAGTTCAGCCTGGTTGGTCTTATGTTCCTTCTTCTCCGTCGCCATCTTCTTTTGCAAGGGATCATGGGCGGTCATTCTCTCTGCCTGTTCATCATTCCAAATCAAATTAAATCATCAATGTACAATATTATTTGCTATAGCAAATAAAATAGTTCAACTTAAAAATGTAACAAAGCTCGTGAAAAAAGAAGAAGAAAAAGAGGTTGAATTAAGTACCCACCTTTTCTTGCATGGTGGCCTTAGTCTTTTCCATTCCAGATTTGCCGGAGGCAGCCATGTTGGCCGCTGTTTCCTTTGCCGTCGCTGCTGCAGTCTTTGCGCTCTGCATTTTTACAAATCTGCACCTTAATATTTTATTTTTCTCTCTCCCCGATCGAATATAATGATTAATTTTCAGTAGCTTGAGATATCTGTAGTAGCTAATTGAATGAAAGCTGGTTGGAAAGCCAAGTTAAATAGATTTTGGAGGGGCGGTTGATTGACGCCACCTATCACTTGAAGAAACGATCGAAGACATGCATGCATCTGATTCTGATGTGTGACGCGTGTCCAGTACGTGTCATCTTTCTTAATGTGGATATGCATATTATATGCATATATGTCAGTAAGTTTTATCAGTTTCTTGGGACTTGTGATTGAACGTCGACGTGTTGCTATGGATAATAATAGTGCGTATCTAGCTTGATAGATAGTTGGCCATGTGTCAAGGCTATTGGGTTGGACCGTAATTAAGAAAAATTAATCAGGCCACGCCTTGCCATTGATCACAAGTCCTGACAAGGCCAAATATTAGATCAGGTCAGACCCAGTCAGGTCGATCTTAGGCTAAAAATTGGGACCTCTTCCTAATAGTTTTGATCACATCAAGCTTTTTTCAGTCCAGATTCACCCCAAACAAAATCAATATTTGAATTTAATTCATGCATCACTATATATGTACCTTGTAATATGTCTAATGCTAATTTAATTTTGCAGCATAACTTAAAATACTTTTCCTGGTACGTACTAGCAAAGTCCAATTGATAAATAACTTTAATATTGTACGTCAAATTTGAGGTTTATATAAAGTACAATCCGTTTAAGGGCGCATTTCACTTGAAAAAAATAGCAAGACCCTAATTCATTATACCTATATACATTATATACGTCATACGTGTGTGTGAATCATCTTTTTTTCTCCATCAATATCAGACAACATTCCAACTCTCTAAGCATTAGTTATTTTTTAAAAAAAAATTATTTCATAATCATAAATAAACAAGAATAACATGACGATGATAATTGAATAGAATAATAGATGACACAATACTTAAAACGGTATAAATTTAAATTTTCAAAATCTTATTAATTTAGATGGTGGTGGAGAAGTATAAATCCAACCCCTTCAAATTTCAAAAGTCAAATATTCATGATGTGCTACATCTCTAATCTTCCCCGTCTCAATTTTGGTGTTTCTTTCTCTAATTTCTTTCACCAAAATTTTAAAACATATCAAAATACACACGTATACATATTTATATACTTGTCTAATTCTTGACATATTTAAGTGTGGTAAAAACCACTGAAATTAAGTGGAGGTACGTACAAGTTATGATGAAGGGACGGAGTCAAAATCGGAGTAATTCATGAATGAATAGAAGTTTTTGTTGGGTAAATTTCAAATGAGGGTAATTTTTGATCTAAAAAGATTTATTAGACCCATAATATATTAAATTGAAGGTATCCACTGTTCTTGATGCTACCAGCACCACCATCACTCCATCAACAACCTCCGAACTTACTATCACACTACCTATCAATCCCACCCCATCATCACCACTAGCACGATTGTCGCCACCGTGGTCACTCCTACCAAACCCCGAAGCAAAGCTGAAATCGACAAAGCCAAAATGATGGCAAAGTATTCTTTCGAAAAAGCATTTTTTTCCATATATATCAATACTAGATCGTTCATCGACAAGCAAGCTCTGGGAGAGATACACAAGTAGTACCTTATCCCTGACGAATACAAGTTTCAGGCACCGAATTATGCGTCCCGGTGGTTGGGTCGCCATACCACTTTATGCCCTGAGATATGGGGTCAGATTCCCTCTACATGAATTCTTCTTTACTCTTCTAAGTTTTGTTGAGATTAGGTTCGTACAAATGGTGCCAAACTCATATATTCGCCTTATCTATTACATTGTCTTTTGCCATGAGTGCAATGTTTCCCCAAGCATCGACTTTTTCTTCACCCTTTTTACCCTTGGCCAATCCAAGAGCTAGGTTTCCGACAACTGAACAAACAAGCCAATCAACGAGCTTGGATGAAAACTACCTCAAGCTAGTAACAAAGGCTGGCATTCGAATTGATTCTATATAAAAGGACCTGACACCCATCTCCTTCCCAGTTGGGTTGACTCCTCCAAGCCCAACATCTCTTTCGATGATTTTTCCGAAGAACATCACGCGGCCATCCAAATTCTCTATTCCAAATTCCCGGATGAAGACTGATCGATGGAGTTACTGTCTGACTAGACATGGTTTTTTAGTCATAAATGTAAGTTCTGAACCCTTTTTCTTAATTAAAAACGGCCTCAACTCCTTTAAATACTAGTAGTATATTCATCTTACAGTATTTGTCTTCAAACAAAATCCAATCACCTACATCAGCCGAGAAGCCGCATCCCCAACTAACGATTTCATACTACCTTCTTTTCAACCTCTCCTTGAAATAGACAGTACGACCGAACCCCCTCCCGAACCAACCGTAAACATCCCCTTCAAATACCAAAGACCCTATTCTCATTGAGCCGATAAGCACAGTTCCAATGCAATCCACCATTCCCTCCAACTGAGATGTCACCGAATTATCATTCAAAGAACACCGCACTCTTCTCAAGAAAAAAACAAATAAAGAAAAAGAAAACTCCAGCCCAGATTCCATCTTCTGACCAATCCAAAAAATATCCAAAATAGATCAATCAAAGCAAAGCCTCCCCAAACCACCAAAAGAAAAATCCCCCAAACTTCAAAAAGAAAAGGTGGCCGAGCCATCCTCTGATCCTATAAAAAGAAAGGAAATTGATCAGCACCTTTTTGAACACCCCCCCTCCCCCGCACCAAGAGGCCCCGAGTTGAACCTGAATAAGATCTCCACCCAGAAATTGTCCCTTTTTCATTATCCTCTCAACCTCTATTAACCGATGTCTTTGCCAAGATTCACCCTTCCATTCCATTAATATTAACATCCCCTCCCAACACCTCCACTCCCACCATCAAAATCACTGACACATGTTGCCTGACCACTGTTCTTGATGCTAAATTTTGTTGGGATAAAGTTCGCACACCAACTGGTGCCGAACTCATATATTCACCTTATGTGACGCCCCCAAAATAAAGTATACATCACCCATCTTTTATCTTGGACATACATGGAGATCGTAATTCAAATTGAAACTTACTAATATCAATTTGCAGTATGCAATACGACAAAACATAAATCGTGAGTTTGAATACAAATATTGTCTACTGTAGATTATACAAACTCAAAAAGGAGTCATCATTATAATTATTATCACACTATTTCACGTAATAGTGAGGACTACTAATCTTATCCTTCCTGACCATCATCGCTCTCCGACTCGGCTAAATCCAGCTTATATTCTCATTTCTCAAGATAAGCGGTGAAATAAAGTGTCAACTAAATTTCAAAGAAGAAATATTTTGACTAAGATAATGCAGAATAAATTATCATTAGTCTCTAACAATGTTAAACCGATAAAATATAATAGACATCAAGTTTAAGCTGCGATGAACAAGCAATCCATTAAAAGAGTCAAGTAGAAAATAAAATCTACTATCTTTTATGATTTAAAAGATTTTCATCATCATTGTTATCGCCGAGACTCGAACTTAATAAATATTCCACATCATGAATCACCCCGCACTACTACGGCCAAGGATATTCTTTAGTACCACGACCACAATTATCCATGCACTACTGCCAAGAATATTTGTGTATTCATTAATGGTCATGATCATGCCAACAACCGTCCATCAATGCACTATGGGCCAACGAGGACTTTTACCACATCATTTGTAACATTACTTACATGATTACAACCGAATAATCCTCGGTCATAATCATACTAAGTCCATCTATGCACTACAAAGCCATGAGATGACTTTCAAAAAAATATAAATATGAGGATGATGACAATGATATAAGAATTCAATAAAACAAGTTCAAGAATTAATTTATCCAGAACTAATAACGTCCAAATTGTCAACATGATCTTTGTTTTGTAGAGTAAAATTCAAGAATGCTCGGAAGAATATTTTCATGAAAAGATACTTAGATGAAGCTTAAATATCAAGAATATTCCACTAATTTCATGGAGTATAAGTTCAAACTTTAACCAACCGAGTATAATAATAGACCTGAAATAACAACAAATCACCACGCATGCGACGCAGATTTAGATGTATAAAAGTTATTCCAACATAATAATAATAACGGAACGGAGTCAGTCGTGCAAAATTCTTGACCGAGAGGAAGTTCCAATGTAATAATAAAGAATGGAATAACAACAGAAATCACCATGTATGCAGTACTTGTGATGTATAAAGTTATTCAACGAGAATATTAATAATAAGGATTTTAATCAGTCCCAAGTAAAACGCATGCATGTGATATTCCAAATGTAATAATAAAGATTTTAATAATGAAGAATGTCACCAAGTATAGGGTAGATCACAGATATAAAAGTTATTCCAACAGAATAATAAGAAATAGAAGTAATAACGATTCTCTTCATGAATAAGAAAGAATAACACCTCACCGTAGTAAAAAGAACCGAATATAAGAGTAGTTCGAAGAGTTAGTAAAACTTTTCTTCTTTCTCTCTATAATTTTCTCTACAGAGTTTCAATTGAATTCATAAGAAATAATGAAGGAATGAGCTTCTATTTATATGAGAATGGAAGTGTACTGTTCATGAACGAAATAATTTTTCAAAATCATTTTCTTTCATCAACTACAATTAAATCAAACCATTAACCAATAAGATTACAACACAAAATAAAATATAACACATATATATAAACACATGTTTTCATATTATATATATCAATATTATATACACACCACTTAATTTTTCTCCCCCATAACCAACATCAATCCCCCACCCACCCAATAATCAAATTTACTACACTCTTACACATCACTATCACACTACCACTTTTCCACCATTTTTCACTCACACACACACCCATCACTTTCACATCTCATTTTCTCCCACCATATACTCAATACACACATATACTTCTATACGTATACTCTTCCATTTTCAAAATTATTTTTCCAACACATATGGGCCCCACATGTGGCCCCCACCTTTAAATAATTTTCTACCAATTATTTTGAAAAATTGGTAAATAGGAATCCATAAAATAAGCAAACTTCATAAAAATCACCTTAATAATTTTAACAACATTTATCATCTTTATTACAATTCACAATATTAATCGACCAGATCGTTCCTGGGAAAGAGGGGCTTTCAATAAGGATTTCTCCCTATTAGTACGCAATTGGGTGACCAAAACTCTCCTCGATGTAACTTTCAGACATCGTTAATATTGTAAATAATAATATTAATAATTTTGTTCGTCTCAATTATTGATTTTAACAATATATAAAAATATCGACAATAATTGAATCAAATAACGTGAGATACTACATGCAACAATTACTATAGCAATAATTGAACAAAACTGAATGACTTCTCACGAAGATTAATAATCAATACCGGTGTGCTACTATGCAACCACGCCGTATTATTTTACTTTTACTACCGAGTAGTTCAACGATTATCGGTAGTAAAACTTCCGCCGTTATTTTCATAAAAATATTTTTGTCATTTTCTCAATCCGACATAATTACATTTGTGGGGTCCACCAATGATTCTTGTATTGTTATGCGAATATTCCTCGCTAAAACGAATATTCCCTGAACCAATCGAATATAATATAACCACTTGCATACTTTGCAGAATTTATAAATACTACCCACAACTATAACATTATATCAAATTTATTCCATAATATTCAAAAATGATAATTATAGAAAATTCATCTTTATTTATAAAAGTTGGGGTCTTACACCTTATCTGTTACATCGCCTTCAGCCGTGAGTGCAATGTTTCCCCAAGCATCGACTTTTTTTCGCCCTTTTTACCCTTGGTCGATCTAAAGAGTCAGGTTTTCGACAACTGAATAAACAAGCCAATAAACGAACTCGGATGAAAACTCCCTAAAATAAAAAGGGTGAAGAAAAAGTCGATGTTTGGGAGACATTGCACTCATGGCAGAAGATAACTATCGACACAATGCACTTTCTCCACGCGCCATAATGTAATGAATTAGCAAGCAGATATGTAGAGAACCAGAGAATATAAGAGGGAGTGAAGACAGAATCAGAGTTGAAGAAGGAGATTAGAGAGATAGAAGAGATAGAGCAGATAGTTGAGAGAGAAAATTAGATGAATTCATTCATTCATTCATTCGTTCATGCGCCACGAGCCTTCTTCGGCGAATGATTTCCATACATATACTCATCTCACTCACACCTCAGCAAATAAGAAAGGACAATGATGACCCAGAAATTACAATTGAAAAGACTAAAATACCCTCCAACTTATATTTCTATATCCCTGTATATTCCTTACACATAATCATGGACCAAGCTTCGATGTCTTATGTTTACATGTTCTTTCCTTTTTTCTTTTTACTCAGATGTGATTTATAGTGATCACACCAGTTGTGGAATGATGGACCGAAACTGAACGAAAGGATGTACAAACATCCCGATGGCTGAGTCGCCATACCTAAATCAAATGATATAAGCAAAAGATAATTATTTTATGTTGGGAGAAGTTTTGTACAAGGTTTTTTTTTTTTTTGGACAAACAAATCTTTTTCCATATCCATGAGGCATGGGTAAGCCCAAATATTTGTTTGGCCCAAGATTAATATTAATTACTACATTTTGAAACGGTATAGTGTGTGGCCGAACTTAAAGTCGAAGATGATAACTGACGTTGGTCTATTCCTTGGCGCATTCACTTGTTAATGTCTCCCATCCCATGCCCCAGCCTCCATTGATCTGACGGATCATTAAGAATCATCTTGTTACGTCTATCTTTAATTGGGCCAAGGCCTTATTGCACTTTGGTTGTACTATTTTTGTTAATTAATTTAGGTTTTTCTTATTGTATAACGAACGATTCACTTCATTCCAAACTATATAAAAAAAAAGTTATATAACCCAAAACATAATATTTATTTGTAAGGATTACACTTGAGAAAGTACTATAAATTTCAAGTGTCTTATTTGTTATTAGTCCAAGGATTAAACATGACTTAATATAAGAGACTATTTAATACCATCTTCTACCAGGCATTATAATCCCTTATTATTTGTTAGACAAAATTAACCTCAATTTTTTTTTTAAAATGACCATAATATCCTATATTCTATCCATTTATCAAACTATCTTCTTTTTTTGTTAGACTAATAATAATAATAATATGTTAGACTAGTTAAACATTTTAGTAGCATTCAAATGTATCTCTATGGTTTAAATAATTATATGTTTATTAGAAATCAACTCCATTATAATTATATGTTTATTTAGATGTATAAACAAGTTTAAATTATAGTTTAAAATATATTATTATTAATAAGGATATAATAGTTTAAACGATATTTTTTATCTAATCTTTTAATTAATTTCGAAAAAAGCAAACATAACATGATATTAATATTTTAAATTATTTTATAAATAATTCTATAAAAAAATGAACATATGACTATAACTATTTAATTATAAAATTAATAATCTTAAAATTATAATTCCCAAATTATAATGTTTCACAAACAAAGGGTATGTATGAATAAAGAGTATGGGGCAAATAATTTAGGTTACTCTAGCAATGCTATTATGCTATGCAAAGAGTAGGAATTGCAAAGTACACTGCGTCTTTTGATGTCGCTAATTACATTTTCTTTGACTGTTTGAATTAAAATATTAAATAATGCAACCAAATTGATTTCTAAATACTAATGAGTCCCCACAAATAATTCGCCCTTCCTTCCTTCCTTCCTATGTGAGATCTTATTTAAAATTTATTGGCATCATTCGTGGCCCACGTACCTCAACCTTATAGAGCATTATCATTACTATTTTCCCTCCATTTGCATAGTATTATAGTGTTTCTTCATATTAACATGACGGAATTTTTGGGAACATAGAAAATCTTGAGTTTTGGACAAAATTAGTAAGGAAAAATTGGTTATTATATAGATATATCTATTAATTATTATAAATCTATTTAAGATTTAGATTTGATTATAATTATTATATCTATTAATCTCTTTTATAGTTAAACTTCTTCAAAATAATAGATAAATTAAATACATATTAAGGATCGATTAGAAAAAAAATTATTTTGACTAATTATTTAACAAGTATAGTCAGTTCGGGATGGGTCGAGTTAAGAGAATTGTTGTTTTAACAAGTTTTGTTACTATAAAGTTATCTAAGGTCGAATCATTCTTAATGTAAATATTAAAATAGAATCATTCTTAATTTCTATCTATGCACATAAATCGCAATCATAACTCAATTTTAATACTAACTTGAAATGAAATAAAATAAACTTTAATAATTAGTAAATACTAAATTTATCACAGTTGCAAAAGTGTTACACCCCAGAATATAGAACATTGTACTGATTAATATATTTTTATTGTCTTTATTATGCAAACGTTCAAGAAAAACAGATAGATTGCTTGGAAGATCGAATTTAACCCCGGTCAAATTTGGTGCACATTACTTTAAAAGAAAAATAAAAGAAAGTGTGGGCTATCTCGATTAAAAGCATTACGACCATATAGAGTATAATAATAATAGTAGGGTCCTTTACATAAGTATACAACAAATAGAAAGTAATTACAAGAAAAGTGCATCAACTAAATAATTACAAAAAGAATGTAATTATTACAAAAATAGTACAATTCACATTAATAAGGAAACCTAAAATCAAGGATAACTAATAATTCAAATTCAAATTCAAATCTTGTCTTTAACAACAATTTCAAATCCATGTTTCAAAATTCAAATCAAAATGAAAAATTAAAAATATAAAAATTATGAAGGAGCTAATGTTCATCATCATCCTCCTCTCTCGCCGCCATGCATTGCCTTTGCCACATCATTGGCATGCCATGCAATGGAGTTGCTATTATTCAATTTCTTTTGATGATTTGGTTACCCACAAAAATTGAAATGGTTACCTTTATACTAATTTTGACTAAGTAATTGCATCACATTTAAAATAAAATTGGTAATCAAATAAAACTGAATTAGTTACTTTATCAAATGGTTTAGTAACCAACTATATGAAATTTAGTTACCAATTGCATCATATCCAAAATAAATTAATAACCTAATAAACTAAATTGGTTACCTTATCGGAAGATTTAGTAACCAACTGCATAAATTTTAGTTACTAATGCATCACATTCAAAGTATATTAAGAACTAATAAAATCGAATTAGTTACCTTATCAAATGATTTGGTAACCAACTACATGAAAGGGGAGGAGGAGGAGAGGGAGGGGGGGTGGGAGGAGGCGGCATGAGGTGGAGGCGGGAGGAGGGAGGAGGGAGGAGGAGGCGGAGGAGGTGGAGGCGGGAGGAGGGGGAGGAGGAGGAGGAGGAGGAGGAGGAAGGGAGGGAGGCGGGAGGAAAGGGAGGAAGGAGGGAGGAGGGAGCGGAGGAGGTGGAGGCGGGAGGAGGGAGGAGGGAGGAGGGCGGGAGGAAAGGGAGGGGTGGGGAGGGAGTGGCGGGAGGAGGTGGAGGTGGAGGTGGAGGTGGAGGCGGGAGTAGGGGAGAGAGGAGGAGGAGGAGGGAGGCGGGAGGAGGAGGAGGAGGAGGGGAGGGAGGAGGTGGAGGGAGGCGGGAGGCGGGAGGGGTTTGGTTATATATATATATATATATATATATATATATATATATATATATAACTACAGTTGTTATAGATGAGAAGAGAGAGAAGAAGTTATGGGTATAACTAATCCATAAATTAATGAATCCTAATTGAATATTAATTCCTTAAATTAAGGAATCCTAAATGCACTAGAATTATAAATAAATATAGTAGTGTATTAGTTGTACAAAAAAGTTTTATGAAAAGACTTTTGTTATAATTTTTTTTAAAATGTAATAGAATATGTAAATCACCCATAATAGTACTGGAAAAGTGAGTGGGCCTGCCAATGTAATTTTACCCTTTTTACTTTTTAACTTTTAAATGAACGTACTTCTCTAATCTAAATGAAACTAGGGAAAGAAATGAAACTATTCTTTGTTTTAAAATATAATCTATCTTCTTGAGAAATGCAACACTTACTTTTATATTTACAAAAATAAATATAAATACACCTTATATTTCTCCTTTTAAACTATTTTTCATTCCTTCTATTCTTTTTCAAGTTAATTACTACTACTACTACATAACAACATAAATAAGTTAAAAATAAAAAAAAGTCAAAACTCATTAGCACTACTAGTTTGACTTAGCCGCCATAAAAGACCACATGCACCATGGCATGTTGCTTTTGTCCCAGTCCCTCATTTCGGTAGGCGGCCTTCATTAGCTTAAATACCACAAACTTTTCCGAAAGCATCAACTAACTTGATATTCAGCAATCATCTAAGAGGGGAGAAACTGAAGAGCAAGCTTCTCTCCATTAATTCCTCCAGGTATATTTTCTCACTCATTCACTCTCTCTCTCTCTCACACACACACACGGATAATATTACTACCTGATCGATCAACCCAAACTTAATTAAGGCATATATTATATAGTAAATGAACTTGTTTTAATAAACATGCTTTTCAAATTTTCTTTTTACAGATAGATCGTAGAAAAATGGGTGCAGGTGGAAATATGGCCGTGGCCGAAGATTCCGGCCATCAGGCAAAGCGGGCCGCCGGATCCAACGTTCTACCACGGGCTCCTCACGAAAAGCCTTCTTTCACACTAAGGGACCTAAAGAAAGCCATCCCACCGCACTGTTTCGAGCGATCACTTCTTCACTCTTTAGCCTACCTTGTGATGGACTTCATCGCAAACTACCTACTCTACTTTGTGGCCACCAATTATTTTCAGCTCCTCCCTTATAAACTCTCCTTTATAGCCTGGCCCATTTACATATTTTGCCAAGGCTGTGTCATGTACGGCCTTTGGGTTATAGGCCACGAATGTGGTCACCATGGCTTTAGCGACTATCAATGGCTTGACGACGCTATAGGCCTTTTCACCCATTCGCTTATCCTTTGCCCTTATTACGCCTTCAAAATTACCCATCGCCGCCACCATGCCAATACATCCAACCTTGACCGTGAAGAGGCCTATGTTCCCCAGCTCAAGCCCGACCCGACCTCATGGTACTGGGGAATTTATGGTACACCAGGCCGTATGGGCGTGCTCCTTTTCAAAGTCACATTAGGCTGGCCTTCTTACCTTCTATTCAACATGGCGGGCCGAGGGTACAATAAATTCGCTAACCATTTCTACCCCTATAGTCCTATGTACTCGGACCGGGAGCGCGTGGAGATCATGATTTCCAATGCGGGTATTCTTGCCATGCTATATGCGGTATATCTTATGACTGTCGCTAAAGGTCTTTCCTATACTCTTCTTGTTTATGGAGGTCCGTTGCTAGTTCACAACGCTTTCCTTGTAATTGTGACATGCTTTCAACACACTCACCCCTCGTTGCCCCGCTACGATTCTTCCGAGTGGGACTGGTTCAGAGGAGCTCTATCGACTGTGGATAGAGATTACGGGATTTTGAATTACGTGTTCCATCACGTGACGGATACTCATGTGCTACACCATTTGCTTTCGACAATTCCTCATTATCATTCAATGGAGGCCACAGAAGCCATCAAGCCGATACTGGGTGATTATTATCAGTATGATGCGACTCCGTGGTATAAGGCAATGTGGAGAGAAATCCAAGCGTGTCTTTATGTGGAGCCGGATGAGAATGAGAAGAATAAAGGTGTGTATTGGTTCAGTAACAAGGCCAAGTATGATGATTAATTACTATTAAAATAAAGTAATTGATCAGAAGCTTCATGTCAAACAAATATTACTCGGGGCTGGATTTGAATTTACCAGTTTGATGAAAGTACTCCAATTTAGAAGGCAATGTGGAGAGAATTACGTACCCATGTGTCTTTATTTCTTTATGTCAAAGTCATATGAAAATGACCAGAACAAAGATGTATATGAGTTTAGGAATAATACTGTGCTTTGATATTTAATAATGGAGGTTTCAGTAATTTTTGGTGGTGCAGAATTTTTCTTCGTTTTTTTGTTGTTGACAATTTCAGTTGCAATGTACTTAATCTTTAACGTTCTTGTAATAAATTAATTTATTTGATAAATCATTTGCCAATTAACTTTTCAATTTGCTTAAATCCAGTTTGACTTGGCTTCTCTCCAATTCACTTTCATCTACGCAATTAGTGACAAAACCATATTCGTGACTCAAAGTCATTCTTAGTCGATGGGCTAATAAATAGTCACATATAGTGACGGATTGATATTTTTTGTTGGTAATGGATGTGCGCGTTTCAGTCTATTACCTAATTAAACTCCATCACATTCTTCACAACTACGACAGATTTTTTTATTTCATTTTTGCCACTTTTCCAGCTGAATCACACTAGATTGAACCACAAGTTATTTTAGTTTTTCGGTGAATTCTTTAAGTTGAAACCTATTGTTAATTCTAATAATTTATTATCTAGGCATTTTTTTCTACAAAAAAATAAATCCTGCAAATTCAACTTTAAATGAAGAAGATTCCAGACTTTTCAAAATACACTGATGAATTGTTAAGAGTAGTATCGATAATGTCATAGTAATATTTATGTTATCAGAGTAAATATGTATTTAACTACATTTTTATACTTATTTTCCTAGATCAGATGTGAGTCACTTTGCTCGTAAGAATGCTGATTACTATTTATAGAGCCAGCCACGCTGCACCACCTTAACTGATCACTTACCCACGTTCTCCTTCAAGTCCGGTCAAGTAACCCACTTTTTGCTAATGCACTAGGAACTTGAATGTGGCCGTCCTACCCACTCCGCTGAACTGAAGGAACGTAGGTTTTCACTTGTTTTTTCTGAATATTATTTGACTTAGATGTTAAACAACTTTGTTGGTGTGTCAGTTAACCGAACGTGACCTTTCTATGTTGTTGATTTCAAAGAACACGAGTGTCCAAATGTTATTCTACATGTTTAATTATTTTAAACATGTAATTTTCGACCTAGCTAGCTGAACGCTTTTGTCTGTTTCAAGCCCTTAGCCTAAAATTACTTAACCCAAAATTAAAATTTTGGAATTTGAGTGTAAACAATATGTTTGTGTATTAATACTAATATATTAATATTAGGTGAGACGATCTTTATTACTAAATTATGCCTAAATTATATTATACAAGTAATAATATAATCTTATTTTTCATATAATAATAATAGAATCCTAATTAAACTATATTATTGATAATAATAATATGTTGAAAATTAGATAAGATGGTAATCATAAGAAAATTAATTGTTTTCTTCTAAAATATACTATTGAAGTAATAATAAAATTTTACTTAAACTTAAAACATTAAGCTTTTGTTTTATTTAATAATGATATTCACGAGTTGACTATTTCTCTTAATATTATATACTTCCTCCGTTCTAGATTATAATATCATTATTTATTTTTTAAAATTAATTTAAAATAATTTTAAATTAAAAATCGACATAATTTATTTAAAATTTTAAAATATTAAAACTTATACCAAAATTTCTAAGATTTTTCTTATTTGAGGAAGCTAAAAAAAAAAAGGAAAATTAAGGGTGGCCTTTTATTATGTTTTTTTAATACCAAAATGGTAGGATTTGTAAACAAATGAAAACAGGCATAATTAATGAAACTTTCTTTTATTTTGTAATTATCCTTAATATTAATAAATGCGGACAACATCTGTGATTTGTTATCTTTTAATTCTAGCCAAATTCACATATTAAAAATGTAAAAGTTTCCTACGGGGTATTATTCAAGATTTTTCAATTTTTATAAATTCAAAATTCATTAAATTTCTTACCCCAAAATCTCACGAACAAGTGCTAAGAAACAAGGAGACTTGGTAAAGTATTTTTTGCGGGGGTCTGGTTTGAAGTTTATACATGCTTCAATTTGACATCATTTAACACTAAACTACTTTGCGTACTCTTATCAAATGCCAAAACTATAGTTTATTAACATGTGAAAGTCACAAGTTAGTATCGAGAATATAATTTAAAATCATGAGGCGTGATATTTGATATTATAATTTGAGTATAAATAGTATAATATAAATGATAATATATTGAACATAAAATTGTATGTATATCAAAATTATTGTATATATGTTTTAATATATGCATATTCAACTTTGAAATAATACAAAGAATACGAAAAGTTTAATATAATTATAAACAATAGTTGATAGTAAAATGCAATGCACGGCTAAAACTAATAATGAATTTAATAATTTATCTAATAATTATGTCAAAAAAAAAAAAATCAAAGTACACAATTTGTGTAAAAAAAGAACTTGAAACAAACTAAATTTGTTGAATTACCATAAAATTAAGAGAGATATTACCTTAAAAATTACAACAAAAGATGATGAGAATATATATATTACACTTCAAACTCATCTTTAGTTCTTTACTAAGGAGTATACCCCTAAAAAAGACTTATAAATATAGTTAATTTGTCCAAAAGAAGGTCACGCCATAGGAGATTTACAACATAAAGAATGGCCAAATTTGTTTACAAAATCCATACAACAAATTTTACATCCTCAAATTTATGTACCACATAAAAATACAATATTATATCCTCCAAACATTTACGTTGTAGTTAGTTTGGTGGGTCTTTTTTTGATTTTGTTTCCTTGGAATTGAGTTCTTCATCCCCATAAAATAAAACAATGCACCAAAGAGTGCAAGACAAATATATCAGAAGATATGGGACTGCCAAAAATAAATAGAAAGACCCCAAGACCTTTGAGCATATGTATGACAATTGAGCAGAGGATCATTAACTGAGAAGCAAATCAATCACAAATCAATACTAATATATAAAGGAAGTAAGAATGATCCAAAATTCACCTCTCAATTGCAAAATTCAATGAGTCAACTCTTAATTAATTAAGAGTTAACTTGCTCAATTGGAAAACTCACGTGTGTGCAGCTGACAAAAGGAATTAATAACAATGGAGCCATATTCCTTGACAATCTACATTTAGTAACAGTATCAATCAAAATCAAATAGTCTAGTGAATCCATTTCTCAATTCATTCATTCATAATGATCAAATAAATGAATAGACTTGCTCTCTGCTCTCTGCTCTCTGCCAACTGAGCTTTACCGTTTAGGAAAAGGCAAAAAACCCAGCTTTTATGATATATGATAGTTTTGGCTTTTTGGCATCAAAGAGAAAAAAGAAATAATAATAATAATAATACTTTCAAGCCCATGTGAAAGGTCTATATATAATTATATATACATGTATTATTTTTAATAATTTTTTGAGTTGATGTAACTATATATTTCTAAAGACAACCCAACTGCACAGAAAATCAAGAATTTCATTCATACTGCAAGAACATAATCATGAGTACTCATATATATAATATATACTTATACAGACAGACAGACAGACAGACAGTCCTAAATGGTTTATGAGAGAGAAGATGCAGAAGAAATTAACCCTTTTATGGATTTAAAATTACAGATTAACTTCTGGTATTCTCAGAGTTCGGTTCAAGCCCAGAGCCCGGAAATCTGAAACAAACAGATAAGAAATTTGTGAAGAGAAAAAAAAATGGACAAAGAAGACAGCATTCAAGAAATCTCTGCTACTTCAAGAAGTTAATAACAGGAGTTGATGAAATGGAGAGAGACAGAAAGTGGGTCAAATCGTACCTTGAAAAATTCGATGAACCTTCTTTCTCTCGCTTGCGCAGTTGAATGATAGGATGGGGGAGGTTTCAAAAGCAAATGCAAATTTTAATCAAATTGAATAGAGTTCTCACGCATGAAATTAACTTTGGAACCGGATCCAGTTCTGAGAGGCAGAGCAACTCTTGGGGAGTTACAAAAAAGAGGGATGGTTGGGTTTTAGATATTTCAAAGCAGAAGAGAAGAGGAGTGGAAAGAGAAGGTGAATTATGGAACAGATCTTGGGTTTGTAAACGGCTAATAAGATAATGCGATGAAGAGACCAAATTAAATGGAGAAGGGGAACGGTGCATTTCTAATAATTTTCGATTGCAAATTTATTGAGTAAGCCAAGACAAATATCACAAAGATACGACTGCACGTCTTCATTTCAATTTATAAATAGGTTTCTTAATAAATAGAAACTGAAAAACATGGAGCAAAATGAAGGATGAATTCTTACTTGCCCAAATAATCATCTGTGTCGGTGTAATTATATGTGGAACAGGGTCCAATGCAACCTCTATACCCTTTGACAAAGAGATGATAATAGGCGGGTTGATTCTTTCCTTCCAATATTTGCTGATCTCTTCAAATAAATGTTCTGCAGATCACATGATTTGGTAATGCTAAAGAAACAAATTTGATTTCAGAAACTTGATTTACCAAAAGTAGACAGTGCTACAAAGACATAACTAACAATAGAGGTTTATGAACCAAAGAACCCAGTAACGTAAAGCTGAGAAGTTGAGAATAGCAAAATAATGCAACTTTTTTTTTAATAAGTCATGCACAACACAACTTCATCTATATTTACTTCAAGCAACTATGATACCTCTATAGAAAATTAATAAAAGATCAGCTTGTACTAAAATATATATTGAAATATGACAGCAAAGATCAAAAGAAGAATAGAACCTGTTCTCCCAATTTTGCAAAATTAGCAGATAAAATAGATGGGGAAACAATGATGTCACTCTTGGAGAACTTGTCAACTCAAGAAGTTGCCATCACCAAAGTTGAAATTTTCTCCTGGAATAATACACAAAGGATTTTTCTGTATTAGGGACAATATGTGATACTTTCTCATAACTGAAGTTGCATAGGCATTATGCAGAACATGATTACCATTGAACTCATAAATTGTTTCTTCTCTAATCTCAATAAAATAAAAGGCAGACTATTTGCTTCTCCAGATATAGTCACTTATCACCGATATAGAAATTCACCCAATAATTTAATTGTGATTTGGAGCCAAATAATATGTAGCTTCCATCTCAAGCCACAACAGTCATTAATTTGAATGTCAAGTTGTCAACTAAGCAAATATACAAACCTGTAATGAACAAATTTTAAAATGAATTGACTTGATTCCTTCAAAGGCAAACACGTTAAACAACATTCCCTTCGGCCACCTCTAGATTTAAAAAAAATCTAACATTTCCAATGATCTAAATCAATATCATGTTGAAATATTACCCAAATCCTTTAGTTATCCACCGTCATTGGTGAAATATTTTAAGAAAATAATAAATAAATAAGTTGGGTTTACTCAAGCCACAACATAAAACATACTTGAAGAATCAGTAGAATAATACCTCAAAAAAGGGAGCGAATTGGGGGTTAAAGGTCACTGAACTTTCCCTCTATCTATTTCTGTCGGACTATGGAAGCAGTCTCACCGTGGGTCTGGGTCGAGGCGGCGGCGGGGGAGGTGGAGGAGTAGTATTACCCAAATCCTTTAGTTATCCACCGTCATTGGTGAAATATTTTAAGAAAATAATAAATAAATAAGTTGGGTTTACTCATCTTATACAAATTCATCTAATTATAATAGCCAAGAGGAAATCAGAAAAAACTTTCCCTCTCTCTATTTCTGTCGGACTATGGAAGCCAGTCTCATCGTGGGTCTGGGTCGAGGCGGCGGCGGGGGAGGTGGAGGAGTAGGATGAAGAAGAAGGGTCGGTGCTCGTTTTCGTCGGTGGAAAATTGAAAGGAGCGAGAGAAGGGGAACAGGTATATGGAAGTGAAACAGGAGCGAGGGTAGTGAAGAAGAGGAAGATGAAGAGAGAAGAGAGAAGAGAGAAGAGAGGAACGGTTGGGAAATTGAAAGGAGCGAGAGAAAGGGAGCAGGTATATGGAACTGAAATAGGGGTGAGGAAGAGAGAAGAGAGAAGAGAGAAGAGAGAAGAGAGGAGAGGAACGGTTTTGGCTCGATTCCAATTTAGGGTTAGTTTTTGAGCGAGTTAACTCGTGTTGGAATTTCAAATTAAATGAGTTGATTTGAAATTGATTTCAAATTGATTTGAAAAGATAGTCTTTACTGTATTTATATATAAGTATTGATGACATACATTATATCAATAGAGATGATGAACTCGTAACTTGCCTAACCAAAATGACTAATTTAATTTGGATAAAATCTCCAATTACCTTATTATATATAATAAAATAAATTTAGAATGTACCCTAACATTGGCTGATATAAACATTAATAAAAAGAGTATGTTATGGGTCTCAAATTTTAATTTGGTTTAAATAAATCTCAAATAATATAATATTAAATAATTTAATAATAATTAATGATATAATCAATCATATAAAATCTACTCGATCAATATAATGATAACATATTACTTAAGATACTTTTTTAAGATCAAAATTTTGAAATTATTAGCATTGAGTCCGGATCTTGTTTCATTTCATTCAATCAAAATCATTCGAGTTCACTTTCTTTAGCGATGATGATGATGGTGACGGTTGTCATCAAAAGTAAATCTATACTTTTTAACGACGGACAATATATATCGTCATTAAAAGTATGAAGACAGATTCATTGTATTTATCTAACCGTCACATTTGGAGTCGCTCATTGCACAAATGTGTTCGAATTAATGAATAAGGATGAAACTTAAAATTCGGACCGTATTAATATTAATACCCAAATAAAAATTCTGATAACGGGAACCGATCGAGTATCATTTTTCTTCTCTCTTTAATAGGAGGCTCGAGGCTAGTGCCTACTGGAGTATTGACCTGGTTGATGAGGTGGTACATTCTGTACACTTAATAAAAATTATTTGTCCATAAATCTAGATATCAGTGTGACATATAATAGTAATATGTTTATAAAATTTAAATTTATATATGGAGTTGGTCACTGAGTTCAAAACTCGTGGTGTGGTATATATTCGTGGGCACTCGAATTATTAATTAGTGAACCAACATGCATGCCTAATTGAAAACTGATTTGTTCAAGGCAATAATTAAATATACTAAAAGAAAGAAAAGAGAGAAGAAAAAGTAGTAGTAGTAGTCAGTAGTATTACTTATTAGTAGTAGTTTTCCACAAGGCCGACTTTCTCATAATTTATTAAGCTGAGCGTACGCCAGAGAAGACTTTAAGTGGTAAGGATTGAGTTTTAATATATTAAATAGTTGGACCAGATCGAATAAGAAATAAAGTAGAATTTTTATAAATTAATATTATTGGAATTAATTTTTTTTATTAATTTAGAAAATTATTATTTAATTAATAAATTAATAATTTATTAATTTAAAGAGTGTTTTTTTATTCGGTGAACATAAATTTAATTATATTAAAATTATTGCATTTTATTGATGTTTATATCATATTTTTTTTTAATGCAATGTATCATACTTATTAAATTAAATTAATGTATCATACTTGTGAGGATTATACAATACTTTTAGAGCCAATAACGGGAAATGAAGTACTCATAGCGTCAACAACTCTTTCACAAGTTCTTATTACAATTCGAGAATGCAACACCTGAACTTTTAGACGCAATGTGAAAAATTAAGGATGAAATTCAATTATATTTGAATTTCAAGACAAAACAAACGAGAATAGAATCATATTTTATAATATTACCTTAGATATATTTGTAATTTAAAAGAATTATTAATTTATGATTTTGATGGGACCATATATTTATATAAGGGTCCTTTTTTAAAATTATTATTTTATTATTTTATCGAAATTATTAATTTATCCCATTAGCCCAAGTTGTCGGGATTGGGAAAAAATATTATCTTTGAGAGATTATTAATTGATCGAGTATTAATTTATAGAGGTTCTACTGTATTGTTAGAGTATATATTTTGTTAAATTTTAAATTTCGGCCAATTTAATTGTTAGAATATATATTTTGTCCCACATCAAATACCTTGATAAAGTATGTCTAGTATATAATGAGTTGAGTCAATTTTTTTACAACCAATTAATTTTAAATTAAAGAGCTTGATACGTTTATGGCTAATATTCTCTCAAAGGTTGATCATAACAATCTTGAAAAGACTCCATTTAATTTTAAATGAATGACATGCAGACCTTGATGGCTCTCCAGGATGGTTGCATATTAAAAGTTCTTTCCCACTAATACTAAAGTGTATTTTTGTTTTATATTTATTTTAAAAATAATAAATTGTTAATTTAATAGTGATACTAAAATTAGAATATTAATTAATATAGTCGAAACAAAAATTATGTTTATAAAATAAATATATATTTAGCAACACAATTATAATTGTTATAGCGACATTTAAGATTTTAAACGATATTATTTTGACAACAATATTTTTATTCTTAAAATATCAACAGCCTAAAGTAATGATGATAAACATGATATAAGTACTACTTTCGTCCGGGGAGTTGTTCGCTGTCTTAGCAAGACTATTGATATGGAGACATTACCTAATATTGCGTGGGCGTGGGCGTGGGCGTGGGCGTGGGCGTGGGCGTGGGCGTGGGCGTGGGAGTGGGGGAGGAGGGGGCGGAGGGCTAATGACGGGTACCTTTTTTTATTTTTTTATTTATTTTTTATCACAATTATGAGAATAATAAATAAAAAATAATATAACAAAAGAAAGTTGTAAACAATTTACAGTATTTTTTCAATAAAAAATATATTTTCTTTTATAATTTTTTGTTCATATTTGCTCTATTATTTTTTATTTATTATTATTATAATTGTAGTAAAAAAAATACAAAATTAAAATGCACGGCCCTTATTGTTTGGTTCAAATTTTTGGTCCCGTTTGGTTGGCATTTAAATATCTTATCCCTTTTGTCAATCAAAGTGTGCAGAAAATAACTTTAATAATGAAGATGGGCATTTCAATACTGCTTGTCTGCTACTAATAACCGATTATTGTTATGAAAGTATAACTAAAATAAGATCAAAGATGATTAGAGAGAAAAGAGTATTTATATATAATTTTTTTATATCTAATTCAATCACTTTACAATTGTCTTATTTATAAAAATAAGAATATCAATACTACTAAAAAGTTACAAAACTCAAGAGTCATACATATTAATACTCAATGGATCGGACATGAGAGTTACATGTATCTAGACATCCATAATATTATGAATCGAGACATTTTTATAACAATTATTTATTTACTTATTATTATTTCTAATATTGTCAATCTAAGTAACTTTAACCCAAAAGTTATAGATTATTCTCGGTATTTTAAAATTAAAGATATATTTATAATACAAATATTTAAATTTTTAATGCTTTTAAAATAATTCTTAACGTTAGTTAGAGTTGCAATACTCCCTCAGTTCCTAAAAAATTATCGTTTAAGGTTTTGATACATGAATTAAGAAAATGTCATTTACCAAGTAAAATTTATTTGAAATTCGATCACTACCCTTTTATGGGAAATTGAAAACTATTAATACAAGAGAGATAATTTCTTGGGACAATGAGAGAAGGTAGGGATAATATAGAAAAGTAAATAATTTATTCTCCTCGAAAGTTATAAACGACAAACTTTTTAGAATAAATTTTTTCTCCTAAAATGACAATCTTTTAGGAACTGATGGAGTAGTGAATATATGGCAATATTCAATTAGGAAGCTGTTCATGTTATTTTAAAATTTAATAATAAAAAGTTTATCATTAATGTTGGAACTGATCTCAATAAATATCTATTCTATAAAATGGATGTGAAGGGTTGCCTTCAATTGTCACTTTACCTACTTTTAAATACTTTATATAATTTTTAAATAATTTAATTAACTAAGTTATATAAAAATGAAACACTCACAACAGCTTTTTTTAATAAATTATTTATCTTTAACTTTTGAAGAATATATCAACAAATTATTATTCAACAATTTCCTTATCCTTATTTAACTATGTTATATATTGCACCTTATTTTATACTTTTTGAGACTTATTATTTGTAATATTTGAGTTTGATAAAACTCATTTGTGAATGTAATTTAAATAAGTATAAAATGAGTAGCTTAATGTCCTATATGTGGAGAATGATAGTAATTCATTTGGTTCAAGTTGGAATTATATGACTTGTGTTTATCAATGACTTAAGGAAACATTTGATAAGGTACAAGTTGTTTGTAAAAACTAGTTTGTCTTAGTTCCATTATAATTAATAAATGATTACTAGTTGCTTTATAAACATAAGAGGTATAATCTTATTTAATTATGTGAAACAAAAGTAACTCTCCATTTTATATTTAAATTATATTATTATTAATAATTGTGACGCCCCCAAAATAGGTATACAACACCCATTTCGAAGTCGTAAATATACGTACGATGAAAGCAAACCACAACTTCAATAATACAATTGTGCAATGCAAAATAAATAACATATATTGTGAGTTTAAATACAAATATTATCTTCAGACAATATCACACTCAAATAAGTCCTCATTATAATTATTCAAACACTATTTTACGAGAAAGCAGTAAGGATCTGCTAAAACATCTTTCAGAACCATCACCCATACCTCGACATTAGATCCTCATTATGTTCTCACCTCCCGAGAAGAAAAATGGAACAGAAAGGAAAAGGGTGAGCTCAACTAGCCCAATAAAGAATATTATGATTAAGATAATATACAACAAATTATCATTAGTCTTCAACGAGGAAAAAATCGATAAAATATAATGGACAACAAGTTTTAGATCAACAACTGCGGTGAAAGCAAGAATCCATTAAAAGAGTCAAGTAGAGAAAGAATTCCACTATCTTCTAAGATTTAAAAGTCCATCATCAATATTTTATTCTGTAACATCAATCAATATACATCTTGAATCAAATATTCATCTTTGCACATGTGCCAAAGATATTCATTTTATATCACCAATGGGTTGTTCGTATTCAACAACACTGTTCATCTTTTGACCACTACGGGCCAAAGATATTCATCGATTAATCATTTATCTTTACACTACGTGCCCAAGATATTTAGTAATATCATCATTTAGGACCGAGGATGATGAAAAATATTTTAAAGAAAAGCGAATCCAAGTGAGATGAAGGACAAATTGTGAGGATTAGAGTATAATGGTTTATCCAAGATCAATAATACTCCATAATAACCAATTTTGAAGCAAAATTCAAGAATAAAGATCAAAACATGGATCTGATCAAAGATAGTAACCATAATAGGCAAAGACATTTTCTCACCAACCAAAAGTGGGGCCCACCAATTTTAAAATTTTCCACCAAAATGCTAAATTCAGATACTTCAACAATTTCTGAACCAGTCACCTCTTAAAATTCATAACAAATCATACGTTCATTTTTAACAGTTCAAAATTTGTGGACATATACTCAACTTATATATGTATAACATATCCAAAAATCACAACGATCCAAGCGGTCGGATTAAAAATTATAACTCACGCAATATATCTCAAAAAACTTTGGTTTAATTTTAATAATACCTCCATTCAAAAAAAAATCTTGATAAAACACCTCAACATTAGCTCCTTCATTTTTAACCACAATAAATATATCCAACATTTATATCCACATAAAATAAATATTTCCTTATCATATGAATCAATAATTAATTATGTTGGTTTTTGATTTTATGATGTTTTGAATGATGACTAATTTAAGCATATTGCACTTATTTTGTCATCATCAAAAAGGGGGGAGAATGTAAGTTATTGCATAATTGATGTTTTTGAATGATAACAAAATTTTGTGACTGCATGGATTATGGTTGATTAATATGCATGAATATTGGCGGTATATAATATTATATGCATGGATTGTGGGTGGACATTAGTATATAACATTATATATCGTGGATTGTGGGTGGACATTATGGTAACATATAAATGATCCATATAAATCTATATTGCATGATCAGCGTAATCTCATCTCAATTGATTGACAGGAATAAAATTTGGTGTTGATTAGTTGATTTAAATTTGATCTAGAAGCTTCAAAAGGTATATGCTCTAAATATAGTATATTGTTAACAAACCATATCTTTCGTATCCATTCATATCAGATGATTGATATCATATCTCTTGGTTGAGCTTATCGAGGAAACAATATATATATTGATTTGGTCTTTGATTTTTTGTGATTTGAGGATTTCATGGAATCGACCTCTCTATATATAGCCGTTGTAAGCTCTACTATATATATCTCTCTTGCTAAATTTATTAGAAGACGAGAACTTGGAAAAGCTTCAATTAGTCTCATCGTTCTATTCAAAAGCGATTCGAAGTTTCTTTCCAAAGAACCCTTTTGTATTGTTCTTAAATCATTATACCTAAAACTTGATGTCTCAGAATCAATATCCTTGTTCTTAGTTTAAGCCGTGTATCGGCTTGGTCTATCTAGAGTTGATAGGATCTGTTATGTGAATTCAAGCAACCAAACCACTAAAGTCAATCATTGTCATATCAAGCCATAAGTAAAGAGCCCCGGTCTTTTCGTTGTTGACTTTCTTGTGTGGAATGCACCGAAGCCAGACTTTCTGTAGGCAACGTCGTGAATGACAATGGCAAGTTGATAGGTATCAATTTGACGTGTTATCCAAGTCTTGGATGAGAGTCACAGTTTTGAATGGTATTTCTATTAATTTTCTGACGTATTCTTGAAGACTTCTTAGCCTACCCCTAAAGCGTGAAATCGAATTTTGTATTGACCCCAGTACAAAACCCATTTCTTAAACCCTTAAATATTTCTTTAACTAAAACGAACGTGTAATGTGCCAAAGACGTTGGCTCGAGCTGTTGAAGATTACGATCATATCATTCAATACCATCGTGGAAAAACGAACGTGGTAGCTGACGCGTTGAGTAGAAGATCGTATGCGTTTACAAGTGAGAATATACGAACCCCCGTGAAGATAATGAATATACGAGTAGAATCGACTTTAATCGATAAAGTTAAAGCCGCTCAAGCTACACACCCTAATCTGATGAATTTGAAGAAAAGGTTCAAGAGGGCGTTATTCTAGAAGCAAGAATTGACGAAGAGAGGAAATCTCAACCCTCGATTTAATTGGCCCATTTAAAATCCTCGATCGAGTAGGAACTGTGGCTTATAGACTCGTTTTACCGTCAAGTATGTCGCGTGTTCATAACGTATCGATGTTACGTAAATATATGGACGACCCGAACCACATTATTAATTTAGAACCGGACGAGATAGCGGATGATTTAACGTATGAGGAGATACGTGTTAAAATCTTGGATAAGAAGGATTATATTCGACACTCAAAGGTTATACCTCAAGGGTTAGAATTTGAAGTGAAGTCAAGGTATCCTCACCTGTTCAACATACCAAGTACGTACGTAAATTTCGAGGGCAAAATTTCATAAGGAGGGGAGATTGTGAGACCCTAGATTTTATGAATAAAGATTTAATTTTCTCGAAATAATTTTTTTAAATATTATGGTGTAGATTTGATATAATGTTATAGTTGTGGGTAATATTTATAAATTTTGCAAAGTACGCAAGTTGTTATATAATATTCGATTGGTCGGTGAATATTCTTTTTATCGGGGAATATCCATACGATGGTACAATCATTGGTAGACCCCACAATGGAATTATTGTCGGATTGAGAAAGCACAAAATATTTTTTATGAAAATAACGGCGGAAGTTTAACTAGTTAATTTGTTGAAACACCGTGTTAAAAGTACGATGAATACGTGGTTGCATAGTAGTACTACGGTATTGATTATTGATGCTTACATGAGAAGTCACTCGGTTATACTCAATTATTACTTACGAGAATTCTGCGCATCATATCTTTCATATTATTGATTCAATTATTGTTACAATATCATCTCGCATAATATTTATTATTATTAAATCAATAATTGAGACGCACAAAGTTATAATATTAATGATGAATAAGTTGTGTTGATTAAAGATGAAATTGATTGTTCCATTGTATTGGGATTATTAGTGTTAGTGGAAATTGACATTTATTTCGATGATAATTGATGTCCGGAGGTTATATTGTTCACCTGTATTCGAGCACTTTTTTCATATTCTGAGTACTATTCACGAAGTTACTATTCATGAGTTACTATTCATGAGTTACTATTCATGAGTTCTTATTCATGAGGTACTATTGATTCACATTCTTATACTATTAGGGGTGGTGGTGCAAGATTGATAATACTTGCATGACTAAGTTAAAAATGGAGGTATAGATGGAGGTACTATACTGTAATTATTTTTATCACATGATTAGAACTATTTGTTCTCATGTGTGTACTATTGAATCACATTCTTGTACTATTAGGGGAGTTGGTGTAAAATTGATAATAATTGCATGACTAAGTTAAAAATGAGGTATAGATGGAGGTACTATACTGTAATTATTTTTATCACATGATTAGAACTATTGAGTCACATGATTTACTATTGATTCACATTATTTACTATTAGGGGAGTTGGTGCAAGTTTGATAATACTTGCAGGACTAAATTAAAAGTGAAGAAAAAGATGAAGGTATTATACTGTAATATTTTGAGCCCCAAAACGTGCAATTATCGAAACTATATTTTCCTATAAATAGAAGCTCATTCTTCCTTCATTTTTCACCAATTTACTAAAGCTATAGAGCAATTATTATAGAGATAAATTATAGAGAGAAAGAAGAAAAGTATTATGCTACTTCACCACTTCTATATCCAGTTTCTTCTAAGGTAAGGGATATTATTTGTTGTACTCGTAAGGGGTAATATTTCTTTTGTATTCATGAAGAGAACCTCTGTTATTCCATTCTTTATTATTCTGCTAGAATAACCAAAGATATCTGTGGACTACCATATACTTGGTGAGATTCTTCTACTATTCCGCTCTTTATTATTACATTTGGAATATCCACATCATGCGTTTTACTTGGGACACGATTAAAATCTTTATTATTACATTGGAATATCCATGCATGCGTTTCTGTGGGACCGGGTTAAAATCTTTATTATTATTACATTGGAATATCACATGCATGCTTTTACGCATGGGACTCGATTAAAATCTTATTAGTATTACATTGGAATAACTCATACATGCTGGGCACCGCATGTATGGTGATTTTTGTTGTTATTCCATTCTTTATTATTCATTGGAACATCCACGCTTGGCGCGTAATTTACCGACTCAGTTCCGTTATTTAGTATTCTCATTGGAATAACTCGTACACGCAAGTATCGCATGCGTACGGTGATTTCTTTTGTTATTCCATTCTTTATTATACTCGGTTGGTTAAAGTTTTGACTTTCTATACTCCATGAAATTAGTGGAATATCTATGATATTTGCGCTTCATCCAAAGATCTTTTCATGGAAATATTCTTACGAGCATTCTTGAATTTTACTCTACAAAAGCGAGAGATCATGTTGACAATTTGGACATTATTAGTTCCTGGATAAATGAATTCTTGAACTTGTTTTATTGAATTCTTATATCATTGTCATCATCCTCATGTTTATATTTTATTGAAAGTCATCTATGGCCTGTAGTGCATAGATGGACTTGGTATGATTATGACCAGGGATTATTCGGTGTAATCATGACCGTAATATTACAAATGATGTGGTAAAAGTCCTCATTGGCCCGTAGTGCATTGATGGACAGTTTTTGGTATGATTATGACTATGGATTCTCTTCGGCCAAGGGTGCAAAGATGAATTGTTTTATGGCATGATCAGGACCGTTGATGAAAACACGATTATCTTTGGCCTGTAGTGCATGGATAATTCGTGGTCGTGATACTAAAAATATCCTTGGCCTGTAGTGCATGGATTAGTTAATGATGTGGATTATTTATTAAGCTGAGTCTTAGTGATAAAGTTGGTGAAAAACTTTTTAAATCATAGAAGATAGTAGATTTTATATTTTACTTGACTCTTCTAATGGATTATTTATTTCACTGTAGTTTTTGATCTAAAACTTGTTGTCTATTATATTCTATCAGTTGTTATACTGTTGAAGGCTATTGATAATTTATTCTGCATTATCTTAGTCATAATATTTCTTCTTCGGGCTAGTTGAGCTCACCCTTTCTTTCATCGCATTATCTTCGGAAATGAGAACGTAAATTTTGGGACTAGTCGGGGAACAGAGTGATGGTCCTAGATGTTTGCATTAGTAGTCCTCACTATTTTGTGAAATAGTGTGATAATAATAGTAATGAGGACTCCTTTTGAGTTTGTATACTCTCTAGTAAACAATATTTGTATTCAAACTCACAGCTCATGTTGTATATTTAAGATTGTATTTTTATTCTGTACCATGTATTTGGCGACTCAGAATAGGTGATGTATTCCTGTTTTGGGGGCGTCACAAATATCATCATTTAGGACTGAGGATGATGAAAAATATTTTTAAAAAAACGAATCCAGTGAGATAGAAGGACAAATAGTAGGGATTCGTATAACAGTTTATCCAAGATTAATAATACTCCATAATAACCAATTTTGAAGCAAAATTCGAGGATAAAGATCAAAACATGGATACAATCAAAGATAGTAACCATAATAGACATCTTGGACAAAAGAAGAAAATTTCATTTTTCTATGAATAGTGCCGTATTCGTGAATAAGGTCAGATTCGTGAATAAGGCAGTATCGTGAATAGTAACCCCCAAAAAAAGTTCCAAATTTGATAAAAAGTTCAGATCAATACTTCGGCATAATGATATTGAAGAAATAATATCATATATGAAGAAAATAACATCCCTTACCTCAAAATAACCGTACTTCTGACTGAATTTCGGATATAGTGCTAACAGAAACTTGTAGTGAAAAATAGAAACTCATAAAGTATCTAAATACTCACAAAATACGCTCGATAATATAGAGAGAGAAAGGGAGAAAGCTTATGTTTCTGGTGTGATTTTCAATTCTAACTTAGCCCTCTATTTATAGGAAAATGTTAGCACGCCGAAGCAGACTTGACCTGCAACCTGATGTTTTTCCTGCTACTATTCCCACCCACCATATTTGAATAAAAATTTAAGCACATTTCTCACCAACCAAAAGTGGGGCCCACCAATTCTAGAATTTTCCACCAAAATGCTAAATTCGGATACTTCAACAATTTCTGAACCACCACCTCTTAAAATTCATAACAAATCATACGTTCATTTTTAACGGTTCAAAATTTGTGGACATATACTCAACTTATATATGTATAACATATCCAAAAATCACAACGATGCAACGGTCGGATTAAAAATTATAACTCACGCAATATATCTCAAAAACAATGGTTTAATTTTTAATATCTCCATTCCGACAAAAATACTGATAAAACACCTCAACATTAACTCCTTTATTTTTAACCACAATAAATATATCCAACATTTATATCCACATAAAATAAATATTTTCTTATCATATGAATCAATAATTAATTATTCACAAATAATATTACAAAATCACATTTATGACAACCAGGCCGTTCCCAGGAAAGAGAGGGCTTTCTAATAAGAATTTCTCTTTACTAGCGCGCAATTAGGTGACCAAACCTCTCCTTGACAGAACTTTCTAGACATTGCCAATAATGCTATCTAATAATATTATTCAAATAATATGAATTATTGATCTGATAATGGGAAATACTGTGCAGTGACAATTATTGAAACAACAATAATAAAAAATATCAACGCAACAATTATTGAATCAATAAAATAAAATATTGAATAGTAATTACTATAAAAATTATGGAGTAGTGTCTTCTTACGTAAGAATCAATAATTCAAAAATACCACGTGCATCCACACACGACATCGTATTTTAACCTAATGGGTATTCCAACAAATGTTAATTCAGTAATAACTACTACCAGTTATTTATAAAAACTCAAACTTGTCGTTTTCTTCATCCGACAGTTATTCTATTATGGGGCCCACAAATGACTACGCCGTCGTACGAATATTCCCCGACAACAAGAATATTCCACGACCAAACGAATATTCCTCGACAACAATGATTATTTAATAACCACTTGCTTATTTTGCAAAATTTGGACATTTCACCCATAACCAAAATATTATATCAATTTAACTCCTTATTATTCACAATAATAATTAGAGAAAATTCGATTTTATTTATAATAAGTTGGGGTCTTACATTAATAATTTATAACTTACATCATTATGACTAATGTGTAACTTACAACATTGTATCTATAATAATGTGTAATTAAAATAGATATATAATAGTTGTTACTATTATATAAGTATACGTGTATATCTATATGTGTAGATATATGAAGATATATACATATATGAGGAATGAAGTATACTTACAAGAGAAAAAGAAAACATGCACATGAAATTCTCTCTTCTTTCAGTTAATTTTTTCTATAAACATATAACTATCACAAAGAAATATTTGACTGGAACATTTGTGAATCGCTATCACAAAATTGTTCAATTCCGAAACTTAACATATATCCTGGAGGTATATCGCATGTAACTCATAGAAAATCATTCGTGGTGAGGGCGATAAAGACCTTAAAGACAATGATTACTCGTGTCATGTTTTCCGATTATTGAACTTCAGGAGTTAAAAATTCAAATGAAGAAGTTTGTACCCGAGCCTTTATCTGGTGACTTCCTTTGTGGAATGCACCGAAGCCAGGCTCTCCGTAGGGGACGCCATATTTGTGTGATAGTAAACTGATAGGTACCATTGTGACGTGCTATCCAAGATTGGGATATGAGTCATAGTTGAGAGCAACCTAAGTCAGTAATCGAAATACGTAGCTTTCTAGGCTTAGTTGGTTATTATCGGAGATTCGTGGAAAGATTTTCTCGAATCGCTACTCCATTAACTCAGCTGACTCATAGAAATACAAATTCGAATGGAGCGAGGAATATGAAAAGAACTTCCAAGAACTCAACATGCAGCAACGACGTTGGCTCGAGCTATTGAAAGATTATGACCATACCATTCAATACCATCCTGGAAAAAAAACGAACATGGTAGCTGACGCGTTGAGTAAAAGATCGTATACGAGTGCGATATTGTTAACACAAAGACCCATTTCGTATGACTTACAGAAGATGGAGATAGAGTTAAAGATTCCAAGAACCTGCGTGAAGATAACGAATATACGATTAGAATCGACTTTAATCGATAAATTTAAAGCTTTCAAACTCTGAGACTTAGAGTTAATGAATATGAAGAAGAAGATGCAAAGAAGTCGTTATTCCAAAAGCGAGAATCGGCGATGTGAGGAAAGCTCAAACCTTCGATTTATTAGTCCATTTGAAATCCTCGATCGAATAGGAAGCGTGGCCTATAGACTCGCTTTTTACCTTGAAGTATGACGCGTGTTCATAACGTTTTCACGTATCAATGTTACGTAAATATATGGACTGAACCGAACCATATTATTGAGTTAGAACGAACCAGACGAGATAGCGAGAAGATTTAACGTGACGAGGAGGTTGTGAGACCCCGATTTTATCAATAAAGATTTAAATTTTGTTGAAATAATTTTTTAATATTATGGTGTGAATTTAAGATAATATTATAGTTGTGGGTAGTATTTATAAATTTTGCAAAGTATGCAAAGTGGTTATATTATATTCGATTGGCCTGGGAATATTGGTTTAGCGAGGGAATATTCAATACAACTACTCAATCATTGGTGGACCTACAATGTAATTATCATTCGGATTGAGAAAACGCAAAAATATTTTATTGAAATAACGGCGGAAGTTTTCACCGTAGTTCTTGTTGAACTACTCTTGTAGTAAAAGTACAATGAATCGTGTGGTTGCATAAAGTAGCATTACCAGTATTGATTATTGATGCCTATGAGAAGTCACTCGGTTTGATTCCATTATTGTCGATTAATAATATGAATTATTATAGCGATAATGACGCTTTTGTTTTATTCGTATTATTAACGTAATAAAATGCGAAACATCTTTTATATAAAATAGAATACTTTATTAAAGTTATTCTATAAATAGAATATATTATATTTTATTATGCATAGTGTTGCATAGTATTTTGCGATAGTGTTTTTGCATAGTATTGCATAATGTTTGCATAGTAAAATGTTTTTATATAAATAGAATATATTATATTTTATTTAAAAGATTTTTCTTTAAATATGGACCGTCAGATTAAAGTAAATCAATCTGGACCGTTCATGGATTAGTTCTTATGCATTCCATTTTCCTATAAATAGAAGCTCATTCCTTCATTATTTTCTTACTTAATTCATTGAAACTACAGAGAGAAATTATAGAGAGAAGTTTATAGAGAGAAAATTATAGAAAGAAGAAGAGTATTCGCTACTTCACTACTTCTATATTCATTTCTTTTTACGGTAAGGGTGTTATTCTTTCTTCTTGAAGAGAACTTTCATTATTCCATTCACTATTATTCATTGGAATAACTTTTTTGTAAAAGTGGCATACCCTATACATAACTGATACGCTGTGAGATACCCTATACTTGGTGAAATCCTTATGTTATTCCATTGCTTATTATTCATTGGAATAACTTTGATCTGTGATTTACCCTATACTTGGTGACATTCTTCTATTATTCTCATTGGAACATCACATGCGTGTGTTTTACACGGACTGGTTTCGCTTTTTATTATTCCGTTGGAACATCCACATGCATGTGTTTTACACAGGACACGGTTAAAATCTTTATCATTCTGTTGGAATATCCTATCTCGTGTGTTTTACACCGGATCTGGTTCCATCTTTATTATTCTCGTTGGAACATCCCGCTTGTGAATTTCACGACTGGTTCCGTTATTATTATTCCATTGGAATAACTTTTAATACATGCAATAATCGCATGCATGGTGATTTCTTTTGTTATTCCATTCTTTATTATACTCGGTTGGTTAAAACTTTGACTTCTATACTTCATGAAATTAGTAGAATATCCTTGATATTTGCGTTTCATCCAAAGATCTTCTCATGGAAATATTCTTCCGATCATTCTTGAATTTTACTCTCACTAAACGATATTATGTTGACAATTTGGACGTTAATAATTCATGGATTAAATAATTCTTGAATTTGTTTTATTGAATTATTATGTCATTGTCATCATCCTCATGTTATATTATGTTATCTTTGGCTTACGTCATAGATGAACTTAGTATGATTATGACCGAGGATCAAATCAGATAATCATTGACTTGATATAAATGATGTGACAAAAGTTCTCAAAGTGGCACATGTAATGCGTTGATGGATAGTTTTTGGTATGATTATGACGAGGGGTGATTCGGTATAGTCATGACCATTGATAACTTGATGAAAATCCTCGACCGTGGTATGGTGGATGATTAGATGTGGTGGTTTATTTATTAAGTCGAGTCTCAACGATAAAAATTGATAAAACCTTTTAAAACCTAAAAGATAGTAGATTTTATTCTCTACTTGACTCTTTTAATGGATCGCATATTCGCCGCAGATTAAAGCCTGGTTGTCTATTGAATTTTATCGGTTTAACACTTTGTTGAAGGCTAATGATAATTTATTACGCATTATCTTAGTCATAATATTTCTTCTTTGGGCTAGTTGAGCTCACCCTTTTCTTTCACCGTTTTCTTCGTGAAATGAGAACATAAATTTGGGACGAAGTCGGGGAGCGGAGTAATGGTCCAGGAGGATAGCATTAGTAGTCCTCACTATTCGTGAAATAGTGTGATAATAGTTGTAATGAGGACTCCTTTTGAGTTTGTATAATATCTAGTAGACAATATTTGTATTCAAACTCACGCTTTATGTCGTATTGCATACTACAGATTATATTAGTAAGTTGTATTTGAATTTATGTACCATGTAAGTGGCGACCCAAGATGGGTGACGTATACCTAATTTTGGGGGCGTTACAGAGGTACATGTCAAGATCTTGGATAGGAAAGAGTATGTCCTACGCACGAAGGTCATACCACAAGTTAAAGTTTTGTGGAGAAACCATGCTATTGAGGAAATGACACGGGAGTTGGAAACTAAATGAAAGCGAGGTATCCTCATCTTTTCAAAACACTGTGCACGTACGTCAATTTTGAGGACGAAATTTCATAAGGAGGGGAGGTTGTAAGACCCCAAATTATTAATAAATAAAATTTAATTTACTCTATTTGTCATTTTGAAATAGTAAGGGTTGATTTGATTAATGTGGTTAGTTATGGGTAAAATACGCAAATATTTCAAATAAGCAGTGGTTATAAAATACTCATTTGTTATTCGGAGAATATTCGTTTGGTCGTGGAATATTCTCATTGTTTGGGAATATTCGTGACGACGCCGTGACCTTTGTGTGGGCCCCATAACTAAAAGTGATTGGATGAAGAAAACTATAATTATAATTTGTTTATAAATAACGACGTAGTTATTACTGATTATCTTGTTGGAATACCGATTGGGTTAAAACACGATGTCTGGCGTTGTTCAGTAGTAGCACACGATATTGCACCAATTATTGATTCTTATATAAGAAGGCCTTTACTCAATAATTATTATGAGAATTACTTATTCAATATTTTATTTTATTGATTCAATAATTTCTCGTTGATATTTTATATTCTTCGTTGTTTCAATAATTGTCACTCACACAAGATTTTTCATTATCGAGCAATAATTCATATTATCCGAATAATATTATTAGATAGCATTATTGGTAATGTCTAGAAAGTTACATCAAGGAGAGGTTTGGTCACGTAATTGCTTGTATTTAGTAAGGAGAAATTCTTATCGAAAGCCCCTCTTTCCAGGAACTACACGGTTGTCGATTATTGTGATTCGTAATATTATTTGTGAATAATTAATTATTAATTTATATGATGAGGAAAATATTGATTTTATGTGGATATAGATGGAGAAAATTTTAAAGTGACAATTGTTAAAAATTGATATTTTATCTTTTACGATAAAATAATATTTTATTATATTATTATAATATAATAATAGTGATATTTTTACAATGAATGTGGGATATATGAGTATATGAGGAGGAAGAGTATTTTTGTTACAAAAGTTGTTTAAAACATGTTAAACATGTTGGTGGACCCATTTCTTGACTGAAATTTGATTATAGCCTGTAAAATCGTTCGTATGTGGATTTCGGTCAATTTTTGTTTGGAATTTGGAAAAATTTTCTTCTGTAAAGTTGTAGAGAATTGAATTTCCTATAAAAAGTCGTGGGATTCGAATTTTCTGATAAAAGGGCTATTTATTATGAATTATTGAAGTTCCGAAGTTCCGAAATAATTGATTTTTGGAAGTTTTAATTATTTTTTATATGAAAAACGTTTTTGTCATTAATTGTGGGTCTTGCATGTGATGTAGTTGCTAAATTCAGATTCAAGGAGTGGGCGTAGGAAATTTGTTTATATATAATATTATTATATTAAAATTTCTTCTTTGGTGTTCTAAGCAATTTCCTATAAATAGGGTGTTTAGGTTAGAATTGAAAATCACACCAGAAACACAAGTTTTCTCTCTTTCTCTCTCTATATATCGAGCATATTTTTGTGAGTATTTTAGTACTTTGAGTATTGCTATACGGTGCAAGTTCTTTCAACACTATATCCAGTATTCTAGTCAGAAGTACTATTCTTTCTGAGGTAAGGGATGTTATTTTATTCGAAAATGATATTATTTCTTCAATATCATTATGCCGAAATATTGGTTGGAACTTTTTATCAAATTTAGAACTTTTTCATGTCGGAGTTACTATTCACGAGTTACTATTCACGAGTACTATTCACGAAGCATGATAATTTTTTTTGTGAAATTTCTATCTTTTAGTGTTGAGTTACTTATTCACGATAATCGACACTATTCACGTATCGATTAATTATTCACGAATACGACACTATTCACAAAAAATTAAATTTTCTTTTCTGTGTCCAAGATTGTCTGTTATGATTCCTATCTTTGATTGGATCTATGTTTTGGTCTTCATTCTTGAATTTTACTCCACTCTGTTTATTTATGAAGTATTTTTGAACTTGGATTGTTTAAAGTACGAATCCTTAATATTTGTTCTTTTGTTTCACTGGATTCATTTTTTTTTTAAATATTTTTCATCATCCTCAGTCCTAAATGATGATATAACTGAATATCTTTGGCCCGTAGTGCAAAGATGAATGATTTTATGATGAATATTTTTGGCCTGTAGTGCAAAGATGAATGATTTTATGATAAATATCTTTGGCCCGTAGTGCAAAGATGAACAGGTGTTTAGATGAAATGACCAACTGGAGAATATCTTTGGCCTGTAGTGCAAAGATGAATATTTGATTTATAATGTATATTGATTGATGTTACAGGGATAAAATATCGATGATGAACTTTTAAATTTATAGATGATAGTAGATTTCATTCTCTACTTAACTCTTCTAATGAATTGTTGTTTTATTGCGATTGTTGATCTAAAACTCGTTGCTCATTGTATTCTATCGATTTTTCCCCGTCAAGACTAACAATAATTTGTTCTATGTTATCTTAGTCATAATATTTCTTTCTTTGTCTATAGTTGAGCTCACCCTTTTCCTTTTTGTTCCATTTTTCTTTTCAGGAGGCGAGAATATAAGCGGGAACTAGTCGGGGTGTGGAGTAATGGTTCAAGGCAGGTTGTTTTAGTAGTCCTCACTATTTTGTAAAATAGTGTATCAATAATTGTAATGAGGACTTATTTGAGTGTGGATATTGTCTAGAAGACAATATTTGTATTTAAACTCCCGATTTATGTGTTGTCGTATTTTGCACGACAATTGTATTAATAAGTTGTAGTTGTTTCGTACTCATGTATTTGGCGACGACTCGAATGGGTGACGATACCTATTTGGGGGGGCGCCACGGTATATGTTGATTTATTTTATATGTACTTCTTGTCCAAGTAGTAAATTTTAATGTGATTATATGAATTTTGTATATTCTAATTGAGGTAAATATTTTATTTTTGACTTTTTTATAAATATAGCGAAGTTCAAGTATTTCATATTATTATGATAATTGTCTTGAATTCTATATTTATAATTTTCAAAAGATATAACGTTTATGGTATTTCATGCCTAAGTTGGAATAAGAAAACACTTGAGGATATATTAATTCATGTGTAAGTTTTATTTGCTTTCTACATAAATTAATTTTGTTTGTGATAAATTAATTTCTTAGAAAGTAAATATAAAATTTTATATTTTATGATTTATATGCAAATAAATTTGTGCAATATGATGAGTTGTGCTATAATTTGTATATAATAAGCTTTATACTATTTACATAGAGTCAAGTGTTACATGTTGGTATTCTTGAAAATTGTACATGTATAATTTTAAGTGCTTATATTAAATAATTTTTTGGATTTGAGATTTTATGTAAGTCAGAAAATAAGAGCTTGTTTTCTTATGTGGAGGTGTTCTAAAAGATTTTTAAGTTGAAGCAATCTTTATATGAATAACTAATACATAAAGTGTACACGAACTTATTTTTTATTTTGAGAAGTGTTCCTTAATATTCTCACGTGGAAGTAATATTTGTAGGAACATTGTCGCATAAAATGTCAATTAATCTAAAATTTATTTTAAGTAATGAGCATAGTATTGTGAAGTGAAATTATTCAATGAGATATCAATTATTTAAAAGTGTGGGGGTGATTCTTTAAGATTTTGATTTTGGTATTTAAACTATTTGGAGCATAGTTTTATTTATGTACGAAATAGTAAGACTTATGAATTTCTTGTTGCGAAATTCAATTTGATTGTGTAGTTCTGTGAAATGAAAGTTTTTGAAACACAAACTTTTGAATAATATTGAAGTGTGAACTTATTTCATTTAATTAATTATCTAAGGTTCAACAAAGTTATAAGTTGAACCTAGAAGGAACAATATTAATTTGGTGAAGGAATTCAATATAATAATTTGGTAAATAAAATACATATTTTATTAGCCTAAATATGATTCAAAATATTTATAGTGATTTAGTTCAATATAGTGAGTTCAAAACTAAGTTATAAATATTAAAGTGAATACATATTAGGTGATAATACGTGCATATTTACCTTGATATTCTATCGAGATATATAATTATTTATTTGTTTACACTAACAATATAATTGTATAAACTATAATGTGATAGTTTTTGTGTATATCGATGATATGTTGATCATTTTACATAGTATTGTTAAAGTAAAGGAGTTTAAGACATCTATTTTTTGTCTTTATGTTGAAAGACTTGTAAAATAAATGTTATCTTATTATCATGTGAAAACATAGTGAGTATTTCAACTAAACCAATTTAATTGTATTGAGGGGCTATACTAAACTAAGTTTGATAACCTTGAGATTGAAGAATTTAATAATTCTTTAATAGTGGTGGTACACTGGAAGTTAATTCTGATATTGCTATTGCAAATTTGATGTACACATGCGTTAGTGGGAGCCTTATGTTTGATATGCAATGCACGAGATCAAATACTACCTACAGCTTTAAACTTAGTATATCAATGATTTAAAATTAGTTTTTGTTAGATTTCTCAATGTTTTAATAGATTGCATAAATGTCACTTATATTTTAGTGAGGTAAATTATAAATTTACAAGAAGTTGAATTTTCACCCAATCTTGAGTTTTGTTTCTTAGATGAGTAAGAAATAAATGAGTATTTTCCATTTCAAATTATGGATCTAATGTAATTATTTTATGAAGAAAGTTTAATGGATTAGGGTGTTTGTTAAAATATTGATTGTAGCCTAGTCTAAAGCCTCCTATTTCACAATATTGTGTTAGTGAAAATTTTTATATAGTACAAATTATTAATCTTGAATTCATAACTGGTTATGATCTTGAATTAGTATGAAAATATTCATAAGTAGGTGAATATATAATTATATTTTTACAAGTAGGTGGATATATTATTATACTTAGTAAGGGAATAATTTACTTGGAGCAGCAAGTAATATTATTGTTTTATATGATAGAGAAAGTAAATGGAATCGAAATTTGTTATTAAAACATTAAATTGTGGTCACTTCCATTGCTTAGTTCATTGTGATGTGATAATGAAATTATTTTGTATAGAGCATATGCGATTACCTTTAATGGTAAGTCTTGACATGTTGGTCATAGACATATTTTTGTTAGACAATTGATACAAAGAAGGTATCATAATTTTTGTCTAAGAGGAAGCCAAGTGACGACTTGACTTATCTTTTTACTATGATTTTGATGAGAGCTTAGTAAGTTTAACTATTTGTGATATGAAACTTAAACCACTTTGAGTCAGAGGTGATGGGAACTCAACCTATTCCTAGGTTATCCCTAGTTTATAGGTTCAATGGAAAAAATAAGTCATAGTTGCTGAATGTGTTACTATCGATGTGGTTCTATATGTAGTTTAAGATAGTAACGTATGTTGCGCGACCGAGGCTGAGTTATACTCTTAACAAAGTTGTTGTGTTCTTAGCAACATAAACACATGTGAAATATTTTGCCTATATAGTAACGTATGTTGCGCGACCGAGGCTGAGTTATACTCTTAACAAAGTTATTGTGTTCTTAGCAACATAAACACATGTGAAACATTTTGCCTATATGAACTAGAAGTGGAGTCGCTTCTTATAGAGGGTTGGGGTTAAATGCTTTCTAAGTCATTGTACTATATGTCAACTTACAACTGAGTCACTGATTTTTTTTTTCTTACAGTCAACTCACTGAACTAGATTTTTCTAACAAAAAGTTAAAAAAACCGTTAAACTCGTTTGACTGTTAACGAAAAATGGCTGAGTTATCAAAAAAAGCCTATGTGACAATTAGTATGCGACGTGACAGTGATGATGTGGATTTGTATGAAAAAATTTATGAAAAAAATGGTAAAAAAAATATTTTAAAGTATAATATAAATCTAAAAAATTAGCCAAAAAAAGAAGAAAAAAAAGCACAAATTTTTTAAGAAAATTAAAACGCATTTTTTATTAAAAAATGCGCTTTTTTTTATTAAAAATTAAAAACGCAGATTTATTTTTCTTAAAAAAATAAAAAAAAGCGAGTTTATAAGGAAAAAAAACTGCATTTTTATATTTTAATAAAAACGCTTTTTATTTTTTAAGAAAAATAAAGCGCATTTAAAAAAAACAAAAATAATTGCTTTATTTTTCTTTTAAAAAAAACATTTTTTATTTTTTAACAAAAATAAAAGCATTTTTAAAAAAAACAAAATAATTGCTTTATTTTTCTTAAAAAAATAAAAAAGCCATTTATAAAACATAAAAACTAAAAGTTTGCTAATTATTTAGTTATTTTTAATATAATTAATAATAAATTTAATTGAAAAATATATTTAATTAATTTTAAATTAATACCAAATAATTTTTCTAATAAAAAGTTAAAAAAATCGTCAAACTAGTTTATCAAAAAAATTTATTAATAAAAAGGAAATTATGTTTTAAAATTTAAAATTTATTAATAATTATTTTAATAAAAAATGTAGTTTTTTAAATAAAATAAAAGAACGCAGCTTTTTTAAGAAAATGAAAATGCATTTTTTAAATTAAAAACGCAGATTTTATTTAATAAAAATTTAAAAAAAGAAGTTTATTTTTCATTAAAAATAAAAAAACTAGATTTATTTTTCTAAAAAATAAAAAATAGCTTTTTTTAAAAGAAAAACAAAGCAATTATTTTTTTTTTTTAAAAATGCTTTTATTTTTGTTAAAAAATTAAAAGTAGTTTTTTAAAAGAAAAATAATGCAATTATTTTTTTTTTTTTTTAAAAACGAAGTTTATTTTTCTTAAAAAATGCCATTTTTTCTTAAAAGCGCTTTTATTATTTTTTTTAAGAAAAATAAACTGCGTTTTTTGAATTTTTTTTAAAAAAAATGTGTTTTCATTTTCTTTAAAAAAACTATGTTTTTTAATTTTTTTTTTATTTTATTTTTTTTGGCTAATTATTTAAATTTATATTATACTTTAAAATATATTTTTTTTCTATTTTTACATAAATTTTTTCCTACAAATCCACCTCATCAACGCTTACGTCAAGATACTAACTGTCATCACATAGGCTTTTTTTGACAACTCATTGATTTTCCGTTAACGATCATCATGAAGTTTAATCGCTTTTTTTTTATCTTTTGTTGTAAAAAAATCGAAGTCAAATGAGTAATCGATAGAAAAAAAGTTCAGTGACCCATTTGTAAGTTGACATATAGTACAGTGACTTAGAAAGCATTTAACCCTAGAGGGTTGTGATTTACTCTCTTAGAAGTTCATGTAACAGGATATTTCGCATGGCCATAATAGCGCAATGCTTTAAGAATATACGTCGTGGTAGGAGGATTTTGTGTGTGTGACAATTTCGGTCATATCATATAGAAGTAGAGGTTCAATCTACGGTCACCATCAACTTCGATGTGACTTTGAGTTGTTTACACTAAGGGAAGGTTCAATGTTCGTCACACTTTCTTTTATGCATACAAGCCTTGGAGTTGTTTGATAGAAAAATGTTTGGAAGAATTAGTTTTTTCAAACAAGTGGGGAATTATTATATATTGCACCTTATTTTATACTTTTGAGATTTATTATTTGTCATATTTGAGTTTGATAAAACTCATTTGTGGATGTAATTTAGGTAAGTATAAAAGGTGTAACTTAATGTCTTATATGTGGTGAATGAGAGTAATTCATTTGGTACAAGTTGGAATAATATGACTTGTGTTTATCAATGACTTAAGTGAAACATTTGATAAGGTGCAAGTTGTTTGTAAAAACTAGTTTGTCTTAGTTCCATTATAATTAATAAATGATTACTAGTTGCTTTATAAAAGTAAGAGGTGTAATCTTATTTAATTATGTGAAACAAAAGAAACTCTTCATTTTTCTATTTAAATTACATTATTATTAATAATTTATAACTTACATCATTATGACTAATGTGTAATTAAAATAGATATATAACAATTGTTACTTATTATATATGTATATATATATATATATATGTGTGTGTGTGTGTGTGTGTGTGTAGATATATGAAGATATATACATATATGCGGAATGTAGTATACTTACAAGAGAAGAAGAAAACATGAACATGAAATTCTCTCTTCTTTCAATTAATTTTTTCTATAAACATATAACTATCACAAAGAAATATTAAACTGGAACATTTGTGAATTGCTATCACAAAATTGTTCAACTCCGAAACTTGGCATATATCCTGGAGATATATCACATGTAACTCATAGCAAATCATTTGTGGTGAGGGCGATAAAGACCTTAATGACAGGGATTCCCCGTGTCATGTTTTTCGATTATTTTTTCGATTATGACTCTACGAAACTACGGTTCTAACAAACCCTTTATTTTATTCTCTATATAGGATTTGACTCGATCCTCAGGATGAGGGAAACAAAAGACCATTCTCAATCTATGCAAAATGACATTTCACACCCTCATTAAGTGGACACGTCAATTTTATAAAAGGGTAAAGGAATTCAACGTTATTTGCAACATCATGAATCTCGTCTTCTCTAAAGCTTCTTCAACCAATGATTTTCTTCTCCGAAATTATTTCGACGGTATTCTTCACCGATTTCCCTTTTCACTAACTATGTTCCTCTCCAAAGTCTCATTTGCAGCATCTCAAATCATTTAATTCGAATGTATTTTGCAAAAAAACAAAATATAGGGTTCCGATTCCGATCTTCTTTTTTGTTTGATTTTGACCTTTGTTTGTTTTGGGATTTCGAACTTAGTTTGTCTCATGATTTTGACCTCTATTAGTTTCATTATTTTTTTAATCTTGACATCTTATCTATCGATGGGTATATGATTTTGTGGCTATTTTGATTTAAGAAAGTGTGTATGTATTGCAGTTTACTGAATGTTTTTATCGAAGATTGAGAATTTGTTTATTGTTTGTCATATTGTGTTTCTTTTATATGACAATTTGTTGTTCTGTTTTGGTTAACGCCACATCTGATAGTAGTAGTAATGGTATACATTAGAGAATCAATATAGAGAACCTATTGAACACATAGTAAAAAAATTAAATTGAATTTCACTGCATAATAGAAATATAAATAAATTTTTTTATTATGAATGCTCTAAGGAGTCCAACTATCCCAAATATCTTCCACATTGGGAGAATAGAGATGTCAAAATTAAAACATCCAAAAGTTAATTTACCCACTTTCTTCCATTTTCATCCTTTTCTCTTCTTTTTCACACGATTTTTTTCCTCCTTCATTATCTGATTCTCTAATTTAAATCCATATCCTTGCTTTTTACTATATTGATAATTGATTATTTATTACTTATTTAGTCATTTTAAAATTTTTACTATCTAATTTTTTATTATTAATCGAGGAATAACAAAATAACTTAGAATGAGGGACTATTATTTAGGATTAAAATTTATGAACTAAATTAACCTTTACCTTTTAAAAAATGAGAATACGATCTCTTTATTAATTTATACTTACACTAGTGAGATCTCTTTGCTATTACAGGTAAGGGTACAATAGGTCAAACTTTTTTTAAATTAAATCTTTTAAATAATGTTGGTCAAAACAAACATAATACATGAGATTATTTTAAATGATCACATGAGTAATTTCATTCTAAACAAATATGTAAGTAAGATTATTATGTAATCTTGAGACTATAATCCATAGGAATACAATCTCAAAATTATAATTATTACAAATAAACAATCCTAAACGTACTTTTTAAACAATTTTTTTAGCTTGGTAATTTAGTTCCCCCAAAACTGTACAAGTGCGTGTATTTATCATTGATTTAAAAATTAAAATATTTAAATTAGACTATATTCATTTACAAGTATTGTTGAAAGGATTGAGCTATTAATATTCTCACTATTTTAAAATATAAAATTATTATGAATTTTTTGAAGTTATCATAAAATATTTTTAAATTCAAAATTAATATAATTTTTATAAAAATTTTCTGAATATATACGATGATAAATATGATAAATTATCTTTAAAATACAACTCATTAGAAATTTATTGTTTCTAAATAGTACTAGTATTCATTATAAAATGGCTTAAATATAAATTACTATCCTAAACTATGAACCATTTTTTATTTCGGTGATCCACCTTTCAATTTTGTCAATTAGATGATTGAACTATTAATTTTTTTCACTTCCATTCATCAGATTCCGCCACGCCGTAAATTGGCGACGTATTCTGTGACGCCCCCAAAATAGGTATACACAACACCCATTCTGAGTCGCCAAATACATGGTACAGAAACAACTACAACTTTATTATTACAACAAGAAAGCGTGAGTTTGAATACAAATATTATCTTCAGACAATATCTATACTCAAATAAATCCTCATCACATTATTGATTCATTATTTTACAAAAATGGTGAGGACTACTAAACAACTCTCTCTAGAATCTTCATTCCATAATTCCGACAAGATCTACTCGCTTACATTCTCGCCTCACGAGAAGAAAAATGGAACAACAAGGAAAAGGGTGATTTCAACTAGCCCGAAGAAAAGAATATTATGACTAAGATAATATACAACAAATTATCGTTAGTCTTCAACAGGAAAAATCGATAGAATACAATGACACAACAAGTTTCGGATCAATATTCGCAGTAGAAATAATAATTCATAGAAGAGTTACGTAGAGAATGAAATCTACTATAATCTATGAATTTAATGATCCATCATCAATATTTTATCCTCGTAACATCAATCAATACACATCCGGAATCAAATATTCATCTTTGCACTATGTGCCAAAGATATTCATCGATTGGTCATGTTCATTTAAACACTGCTCATCTTTGCACTACGGGCCAAAGATATTAATCAATCTGTCGTGTCCATCTCAACACTGCTCATCTTTGCACTACAAAGCCAAAGATATTCTTCAGAAATCATTCATCTTTGCACCATGTGCCAAAGATATTCAATAATATCATCATTTAAGATCGAGGATGATGAAAATATTTTTAAAGAAACGAATCCAGTGAAACAAAATGACAAGGATTAAGGATTCGTACTTTGTTTTATCCACGTCCAAAAATACCTCAAAATAATCACAGTGGTGTAAAATTCAAGAATGATCAAAACATGGATACAATCAAAGCTAGTATCCATAATAGATATTTTGACAAAAAGAAGAAATTTTATTTTTAGATTGAATAGTCTTAGTATTCGTGAATAGTCAGATATCGTGAATAGTGCAGTATCGTGAATAAGTAACTCACACCAAAAGATAGAAATTTCACAAAAACATCTTCACGCTTACGTTAATAAGACTCGTGAATAAGAACTCGTGAATAAGAACTCATGAATAGTAACTCGTGAATAGTAACTCATGAATAGAACCCCGACATGAAAAAGTTCCAAATTTGATAAAAAGTTCCAACTAATATTTCAAAGATAATGATATTGAAGAAATAATATCATTTGAGAAGAAAATAATATCCCTTACCTCGAAAGATCAAGACTTCTATTTAGAATCACCGTATAGTAGTCTTTGAAGGGAACTTGCATAATCTAGCAATACTCAAAGTATACTCAAAATACTCACAAGAATACGCTCAAAATATCGAGAGAGAAATAGAGAAAACTTGAGTTTACGGTGTGATTTTCAATTCTAACCCAAGACCCTATTTATAGGAAAATGCTTAGAACACAAAAGTAGAAAATTTAATATAATATTAATATAATTATACAAATTTTCCTTAGCCCACCTTTTGGTCAAAAACCAGCCACACATGTTAATGATGTCCAAAAAAATACAAAAACGTTTTTTCTTAACAAAAATAATCCCAAAAATCAATTATTTTTTGAGCTTGAACTTCAATAATTCATAATAAATAGCCCTTTCATCAGAAAATTCGAATCTCATGAGTTTTATAGGAAATTCAATTCTATACAACTTTGCAGAAGAAAGTTTTTCCAAATTCCAAACAAAATCGATCGAAATCCACAAACGCAGGCGATTTTACAAAGCTATAATCAAATTTGGTCAATAATTGTGTCCACCAACACACAAAACATGTGTTAAACATTTAATGCCACAAAAATACTCTTCCTCCTCATATACTCATATATCCCACATTCATTGTAAAAATATCACCGTTAATATATTATTAAAATAATATATTTAAATGAATTATTTTATCGAGAAAAAGATAAAATATTAATTTTCAACAATTGTCATTTTAAAATTTTCTCCATCTATATCCACATAAAATCAATATTTTCCTCATCATATAAATCAATAATTAATTATTCACAAATAATATTACGTAATCACAATATCGACAACTGTGAGGCGGTTGTGAAAGAAGGGGGCTTTTCAATAAGAATTTCTTCATCTTGCGCAGACAATTAGATGACTCAAACCTCTCCTGAGATGTAACTTTCTAGACATTGCCAATAATGTTATCTAATAATATTATTCGGATAATATGAATTATTGCTTCGATAATGAAAGATAATGTAATGACAATTATTGAAACAAATGAATATAAAATATCAACACAAAGAATTATTAACTCAATAAAATATTGAACAAGAATTATCGTAACCATTATTGAGTAGTGCCTTCTTACGTAAGAATCAATAATTGGTGCAATCACGGGTGCTTTCATTGCTCAACAACGCAGATTAGTGTGTTTTAACCACCGGGTATTCCATTCAAAGATAATTCAAGCAACAACTACGCCGTTATTTAAAAACAACTTATATTTGTCGTTTTATTCATCCAATCGCTTTCAGTTATGGGGCCCACACATGGTCTGCTACTGGTCGCATACGAATATTCCCGACAAAGATTTAATATTCCATATTCCGACCAAACGAATATTCCCCGACAACAATGAATATTTTATAACCACTTACTTATTTTGAAATATTTGCGTATTTAACCCTTAACTATCCACATTAATCAAATCAACCCTTACTATTTCAAAATAAAGGAAATTCCTTTTATTTAAAAAATTTCGGTCTTACAACCTCCTCCTTATGAAATTTCGTCCTCGAAATTGGCGACGACGATACTGGTGTTTTGAAAAGGTGAGGATACTCGCTTTCATTTTCGTTTCCAATTCCCGTGTCATTTCCTCTATAGCATGATTCCTCCACAAAACTTTAACTTGTGGTATGACCTTTCATGCGTAGGACATGCTCCTTCCTATCCAAGATCTTGACAGTACCTCCTCATACGTTAAGTCTTGGCTATCTCGTGGGATTCTAACTCAATAACGTGGTTGGGTCTTTCACATATTTATTTAAATACGGATATGTGAAACACATTATGAACACGAGACATACTGAGGTAACGCAAGTCTATAGGCTACATTTCCTACTCGGTCAAGAATTTGAAATGGACCGATAAATCGTGGATTGAGCTTTCCTCTCTTCCCAAATCTTGTAACTCCCTTCCATGGAGCAACTCGCAACAATACATGATCCCCTACATTAAATTCCACGTCCTTTCGATGAAGATTCGCATAACTCTTTTGTCGATCTTGTGCCGCTTTGTATACGTTGTCGAATCATTAGTCATATACGTACTAACTTTCGGGTCCCAACAATGTTGCTTCACCCACCTCATCCCAACATATTGAGAAACGACATTTTTGTCCATATAATGCTTCGAATGGAACCATGCCTATATTTGTTTAATAACTATTGTTGTATGAGAATTCCACCAATGGCAAGTACTTATCCCAACTTCCTTTGAAATCTAGGACTGAGTTTTAATATATCTTCAAGAGTTTGAGTAGTTTTTCGATTGCCCATCCGTTTGAGGATGGTATGCCAAACCGAATAGTAAATTCGTGCCCATAGCTTTTCTACAAACTAACCCAAAATCATGAAGTGAATCTTGGGTCACGATCTAAAACTATGGATCTTGGCATGCCATGCAATCTCACAATCTCATTTACGTATATACGGAGAAAGACGTTCAAGGAATAAGTCTCTCGATTCGGTGAAAATGAGCGGACTTGGTTAATCTATCAACAATAACCCAAATCGCATCTATGCCTTGAGAAACCGTAGGAAGACCCGTAACGAAATCCATAGTAATGTGTTCCCACTTCCATTCCGGAATCTCAAGTGGTTGCAACGGACCCTTAGGTACAAGATGCTCCGCCTTTACACGTTGGCAAGTTAAACACATCGAGATAAACTTTGCAATCTCTCTCCTCATATTGCTCCACCAAAATGTATGTTGAAGATCACGATACATTTTAGTACTTCCAGGATGGATTGCAAACAATGTGTTGTGTGCCTCCATCATAATCTTGTACTTCAAATCAGAGTCGTTAGGAACACAAAGTCTAGAGTGGACTCGAAGTATTCCTTCTTCATCAATTCTCGCAGGAATAGCTCCTTCAGACTTTTCTTTTCATCGATCTCCGCCCGGTGGCTCGAGCAACCTTAACTTTTCTATTAAAGTTGGCTCTGTCAGATACTTGACATCATCGCACTTTCGTTCCGCGATATGATCTTCTACTCAACGCGTCACTACCACGTTCGCTTTTCCAAGATGGTATGGTTAGAATATAATGCGAAATGAGTCGCCTCTTGAGCTCTTGGAAAATCTTCTCGCATTCCTCGCTCCATAACGAATTTTGTATCTTTTAGTCACTAAGTTAATGGAATAGCGATTCGAGAATATCCTTCAACGAATCTCCGATAATAACCAACTAAGCAGAAAGCTACGATTTCGATTCATCGACTTAGGTTGCTCTCAATCGCGACTCATATCCCAATCTTGGATAAGACGTCACAATGACACCTATCGCTTTACTTATCGCATCGAATATGACGTCCCTACAGAGAGTTCCGCTTAGTGAATTCCACAAAGGAAGTCACAAGATAAAGGCTCAGTACCAAATTTATAGTTGAATTTTAACTCTGAAGTTCAATAGAGCCATTCGATATGAGATTTTAGAAATGAGTTTTGTCTAGGGTTCAAAGTCGATACAAAATTTAATATCGAGCTTTGGGAGTAAGCCAAGAAATTCTTCAGAAATACGCGGGAAAAATCAATAACAACAGAATATTATTCAAATCGACGTGTCTTTATTCAAATCCATAACATGGACTAAGAAAACTTGACATCCGTAATAAACGAATGACTTCATGGCTTGATATGAAAATGTTTGACTACAATGGTTTGATTGCTTGAATTGAATAATGAGTTGCTTTAGGAATATGAAAACTAACAACCTACGTAAAATAATCAATTTCGGCATGATGAGTAGTTAACCTTAAAATCACATCAAAAACAAATATCTCTATAGAAATAAGGTTAACGTGTAATGTGATAGTTCCAACTGAATCAAGCAAGATTTATAAACAAAGTGGATGTGATGAAAGTTTCTCTAACGGAGTTTCCACAGACAGGTCAAAGTCTAATTTCTCCGAGTCAAGTTTAAACGTTGAGCGCAAGTAAGTAAGAGAGATAAAAGAATGGGTAGAACCGATATCTAGTAAGGTATATACTTGCAAGAATTTATAATTAACTAACCCGTGCTAACTTCGTTCGGGTTCCTTGCATTTTGACCCGGCCACGACAAACGCTTCTTCCGGAATCGTTGACTTTGACTTTTTTCTCGGGACGGTCTTTTGAGTCACCGTCCTCATTGAACTAGGTTTCGCCTTCTGCATAATCTCGAAGCGATATGTCCTTCCTTTCCACAACTATAAGATACCTTAAGCTGTTGTTGTGGGCGGGGCCAATGATATGTCCCTCTCTTTCCACATTTGTAGAAGATATGACCCATGGTCGTTCTCCTCCCTTAAAACTAGTTCTATAGGCGCCGACGTATTCACATGGTCGTTGTTGAATCTCCTCTTTTTAAAATCTCCTCCCGACTCGCTTCTTCTATTTTCATGGCCACGATTACCACCAGAGTGGTTACCGCTTTGTCTCAGTATTCTTCTTTCTCCATTTGGTTATCGTTATTTCGATGGATCGCTATCTTTCAGATGATCTCGGTTATGGTCCCTCGGTTGAGCATCACTCGTTATCTCGCCTAACAATCGAGCCCCATTGACAACATCTGAATAGAGAGAAAATTTATGAGAAATGAGATATCTTGGCGTACGCTGTGGGTTTCAAAAACCTCGTAAACATCCGCGTCATCGTTCCTCATTCTCCACCAAATGAGGTGCTGAACTCGATAACTCCGCGAACTTCGCCTCGTCTTTGGGACACCGCCATGTTATTCTCTTTCTAGTCTAATAAACTCCACTTCCTTCATATACGAATACTTTCGTGGAAGTATTTGTCATTGAACTGCTTCAAACGTCTCCCATGACACGCCGAAATTTGGATGGGTACGCTTCATGATTCCCACCGAAGAATCGCCTCACCACGGAACATAAAGGTGGCGAATGGAACTTTCTGTTTCTCCGCATCCCAAGACATCGAATATCTTGGTAATTTGTTTTGACCCACGTCTCCGCCTTTAATCGGATCCGCTTTTCCCAATTCGGTGGTCCCAACTCTTTGAAGCCGCTTGGTTGTGACCACTCGTGAATTTCTATCATTTCTCCTCAGTATTTTGAACACGAGTCTCCTCGTCTCGATTTTGCATGAATCGCAAAAAACTTCTACATCCCTCGCTCATCATCGCTCAATGGTGTTGTTCATGAGAGGTATTGCACAAACGGCTGTTGACGTTTCTCCTCGTTGGTAAAGACAGCATCTCCACGGGCCTCATTTACTCCATTGTTAATATTCTCATCGACATTCTCAATCATCGCATAAAACAAGGGTTAATTAAGGAAATCAATATATCACATAATATCCCTATATATCGACCAACTAACAAATAAGCTTAGGTAGGACACACTAGCGAAGGATTTACTCTGCTCTCCCTCCTAGTTCTATTCCCGATCTCCGCCAGAGATCATATCCTAAGCTCGATATTAACCATGGACGCCCCCAAAATAGGTATACATAACACCCATTCTCGAGTCGCCAAATACATGGTACAGTAAACAACTACAACTTTATTATTACAACAAGAAACCGTGAGTTTGAATACAAATATTATCTTCTAGACAATATCTATACTCAAATAAATCCTCATCACATTATTGATTCATTATTTTACAAAAATGGTGAGGACTACTAAACAACTCTCTAGAATCTTCATTCCATACCCACTAGTACTTTCATTACATTCTCGCCTCACGAGAAGAAAAATGGAACAACAAGGAAAAGGGTGAGCTCAACTAGCCCAATAAAGAATATTATGACTAAGATAATATACAACAAATTATCGTTAGTCTTCAACAGGAAAAATCGATAGAATACAATAGACAACAAGTTTCGAGATCAATATTCGCAATGAAATAATAATTCATAGAAGAGTTACGTAGAGAATGAAATCTACTATAATCTATGAATTTAATGTCCATCATCAATATTTTATCCTGTAACATCAATCAATATACATCTCGAATCAAATATTCATCTTTGCACTACACAGCCAAAGATATTCATCATTGGTCATGTTCATTTAAACACTGCTCATCTTGCACTACAGGTGCCAAAGATATTAATCAATCTGGCCATGTTCATCTCAACACTGCTCATCTTTTGCACTATGAAGCCAAAGATATTCTTCGAAATCATTCATCTTGCACTACTATGGGCCAAAGATATTCAATAATATCATCATTTAAGACCGAGGATGATGAAAAATATTTTTAAAGAAACGAATCCGGTGAAACAAAATGACAAGGATTAAGGATTCGTACTTTGTTTTATCCACGTCAAAAATACCTTAAAAATAATCACGGTGGTGTAAAATTCAAGAATGATCAAAACATGGATACAATCAAAGCTAGTATCCATAATAGATATTTTGGACAAAAAGAAGAAATTTTATTTTTCGATTGAATAAAGGCAGTATTCGTGAATAAAGTCTTGAGTACGTGAATAGTGCCGATATCGTGAATAGTAACTCAAACACCAAAAGATAGAAATTTTTAAAAAACATCTTCACGCTCATGAATAGTACTCGTGAATAAGAACTCGTGAATAAGAACTCATGAATAAGTAACTCGTGAATAAGAACTCATGAATAGTAACCCGACATGAAAAAGTTCTAAATTTGATAAAAGTTCCAACCAATATTTCAAAGATAATGATATTGAAGAAATAATATCATTTGAGAAGAAAATAATATCCCTTACCTCGAAAGATCAAGATTTTACTAGCTAAACCCGGGTATAGTCTTTGAAGGAACTTGCAATCGAATCTAGCAATACTCAAAGTATACTCAAAATACTCACAAGAATACGCTCAAAATATCGAGAGAAATAGAGAAAACTTGAGTTTTGGTGTGATTTTCAATTCTAACCCAAGACCCTATTTATAGGAAAATGCTTAGAACACCAAAAGCAGTAAAATTTAATATAATATTAATATAATTATACAAATTTTCCTTAGCCCACCTTTTGGTCAAAAAACCAGCCACACATGTTAATGATGTCCAAAAAATACAAAAAACGTTTTTCTTAACAAAATAATCCCAAAAATCAATTATTTTGAGACTTGTAACTTCAATAATTCATAATAAATAGCCCTTTCATCAGAAAATTCGAATCTCGCGATTTTTATAGGAAATTCAATTCTCTACAACTTTGCAGAAGAAAGTTTTTCCAAATTCCAAACAAAAATCGACCGAAATCCACAAAGCAGGCGATTTTATTGTGCTATAATCAAATTTCTATCAATAATTGTGTCCCACCAACACACAAAACATGTGTTAAACATTTAATGCCACAAAAATACTCTTCCTCCTCATATACTCATATATCCCACATTCATTGTAAAAATATCACCGTTAATATATTATTAAAATAATATATTTAAATGAATTATTTTATCGAAAAAGATAAAATATTAATTTTCAACAATTGTCATTTTAAAAATTTTCTCCATCTATATCCACATAAAATCAATATTTTCCTCATCATATAAATCAATAATTAATTATTCACAAATAATATTATGTAATCACAATATTGACAACCCGTGCGGTTCGGAGAAGAGGGCTTTCCAATAAGAATTTCTTCTTCATCTGCCTTGCAATTAGATGACTCAAACCTCTCCTTAGACAGAACTTTCTAGACATTGCCAATAATGTTATCTAATAATATTATTAGGATAATATAAATTATTGCCCGATAATGAAAGATAATGTGTAATGACAATTATCAAACAACAAAGAATATAAAATATCAACACAAAGAATTATTAACTCAATAAAATCTTTGAGCAAGAATTATCGTAACCATTATTGAGTAGTGCCTTCTTACTTAAGAATCAATAATTGGTGCAATACTGTGTGCTTCATTGCTCAACAACGCGTATTAGTGTGTTTTAACCACCGGGTATTCCAACAAAGATAATTCAAGAATAACTACGTAGTTATTTAAAAATAACTTATATTTGTCGTTTTCTTCATCCAATCGCTTTCAGTTATGGGGCCCACACATGGTCGCTACTGGCGTCATACGAATATTCCCGAAAGACGAATATTCCACGACCAAACGAATATTCCCACAACAATGAATATTTTATAACCACTTACTTATTTTGAAATATTTGCGTATTTAACCCTTAACTATCCACATTAATCAAATCAACCCTTACTATTTCAAAATAAAGGAAATTCCTTTTTATTTAAAAAATTTCGGGGTCTTACATGGCCGTTTGGGTGGGTCATAATTGAGCTGATGTGTAACAGAAAAAGAGTATTTTAATTTTTGATTAAATATTTATTATACATTAATTAAGGGGGCACAAATGTCAAATCACTTTATATTAAATATTAATACCAATTAAAAACAACAAAAGGCTAAATAAAACAATCAGATATCGATCAAAGCTCTCCTCTCAGTAAAAAAGCCCAACTTCGATCAACAAAATCTTAGGTCTCAGAATCAAAAATATCACTCAAAGTCTGAAGAAATCGATCAAAGCTATTCACTCACGGAAAAGGCCCAACTTCAATACAAAAAATTCCAATTTCTCACAAAGCAATGACACAACCGCCGGATATTTAGTACATCTTCGACAAGGCTTGTGAACTTCCCCACGATTTACATGGTGGGTTTCGTCATAGCCCAAATAGAGGGTATTTAGTACAACTTCGGCAATATCGTCGGTCGAAAAATGGTGGGTCTCATCCGGGAACCCTTAAACCCGCATGATCCACTCACAATCGCAGTTTTTAACACGAGCGAGTTGCAGGTGGAGTACAAGATTCATTGTCAAATCCATATATTTGCAGGCCCTAAGGGTTATGAGATGGTTAAATCTTTATTTTTTGGATCTGGATTTCACTTAATTGTTCAAGATGAGGCTCATGTAGTGAGTGACGAAGCTCGATTTTCTGGAGGCGGCTTTGAGCTTTGGGTTTGATTTGGTTGTCGGCGGTGGAGACTTTGAGCTCTGGGTGTGATTTTGTTGTGCCATCGACGACTGAGGAGATTTGTATTCAGTATATAGAGGCCGGTGCTCATTGTTTTCATTCCTTGTGGGGACCGAGTTATGAAAAAAATCAAAATTTGGGGCGGTATATGAAGGCTTCTTCAAAGACCCACCAAAAAAAAAGCGTGGGATCAACAGAAACACACTTATTGGCAAAGTTGAGTTGAGGTGGTACGCCCCGCGTCTTTTTCAACAGATAATCTTTTCATCTCAGCTAGTGTTACTGCTCTCATTCCTATTGTTTACAAGATTAAGCCTAAGGCAATTCTCTGTTGATCGGTAAAACCTGGTACACACAAAAACAGTTATCATTGTAAGAGAGGGAGGAGAGAGGCAAGGGAGATGAGTAATCGGTATATATACTGTTCAAAACTTATTTCAATTTGGACTTTTAGTGTTGTTTCAATCTTTGTTTGTCTGATGGTTTTTGTTTCTTGTGCTGTTATTGATTTGGTCTTGTGTTATTGATTTGGTTTTGGTGTTTGTTTGTGTTACGAAATCTTGTGATTTGGTTTTGACTTGATTCAATATCTTTGTTAATTTGTTTGAAAGCATTTGTGTTATTACTGAAATCTTGCTTTTCTCATACCTTCTTCGCCGGAATCGTTGAGTAATTTGTGATTCCTAGAGCTAGGGTTTTTTCGATCTGACTTTGGGGCTTGTTTTTTAAGACCTTTTTTTACTTTTGATCGATGATGTTATTATTTTTTGAAGCTTTTGATTTGTTTAATTTTAATTAATGTATGGGTTGTGACCATTTTACCCTCCATTATATCAAAATTGTTTAATCAATAAATAAAATATTATTTTCTCATTATAACTCAGCTGACTAATGGCCTACCCAGCTAGCCACGTCAGCAATTTCTGACGTGGCATGCTCAATTTGTTGGAATTGAAAAAAAATTAATAGTTCAATCATCTAATTGACAAAATTGAAAGGTGAATCACGAAAGTGGAATATGGCCTATAATTTAGGATAATAATTTATATTTAAGCCTTATAAAATTTATTGTTCATAATTCTTAATTAATCATTTCAATTTTAAGTAGAATAATATTTTAAATTGACTTTAAAAGTCAACAATCATTTAATAATTTGAAATGGTGGAAGTACTTTTAACTAATAAACCTTATCATGATTGTCAGTTTGACACCATTTGTATTTCGGACGACTATCTAATTCCAGATTTATTACTATATATAAAGAGACAAAATGAGAACAATTGTTAGTTTGATAGTCCTTTTGGGCCGTAATAAATTCATTTCGGCGGATGTTATAATACGCAATAAATTTCTTCGATAAAAATTAATATCCTTATTTTATCTAGACGTCACAATTCTTTTATAATAATTCGTTGAATTTAACCAAAATATAATCCCTGCCTTCACTTAGGTGATATTCGATAAAATTGAGTCATTAAGATCAGAATGATTAGTATATCTTACTAAATTAGATCATCGGAGTGAAATAGTATATGGATTTAAAAAATTGTTTGTTAACTAAGAAGTATAAAACATCTAAATGACTTCAACAACAACTTCAAGATCAACAACAACTTCAAGATCAACAAAGAACTTCAAGATCAATGAAGATCGAATAATAATGCATAATAATCGTAATTCAAGTATACAACTTCTTGGATTATATATATATATATAGAACGTGAATGATTACTGTAAGATGATTTCGATACCCAACTTCTTTTTCTACAAATTCTCTTCAGAAAGACGCCCAAACTTCTTTTTCTACAAATTCTCTTCAGTATACTGACTGTTTTGATTTCAAAATGCATGTAAAAATATGTTTTATATTCAGTTATTGAGTACATATAAATCAAGTTCTTATTTATTATTGATTTAGTTCTTGTATAATGTTTATTTGGTTGTTGTATACTTTAAATGTTTATTTGGTTTAGTGGTTACTATATACTCGTATATTGGTTACCTTTCTTAAGTTTTTCGCTCTTTGATTGGTCACACGGTGAGTATAATCGAATTATTTTGATTGCAAAATGAATGTAAAAATATGTTTTATATTCAGTTACTAAGAACATAGAAATTGATTCTTTGTTTATTATTGATTTAGTTTATTGTATAATGTTTATTTGGTTCTTTGTATACTTTAAATTAATGTTTATTTGGTTACCAAGTGGTTACTATATACTCGTATATTGGTTACCTTTCTTAAGTTTTTTTCTCTTTGATTGGTCACACAGTTAGTATACTAACTGTTTTGATTCCAAAATGAATGTAAAAATATGTTTTATATTCGGTTACTAAGAACATAGAAATTAGTTCTTTGTTTAATATTGATTTGGTTATTGTATAATATTTATTTGGTTCTTTGTATACTTTAAATTTATATTTTCACGATATTTTTATATTGATGGTTACTTATTAAATACATTGGTTACCTTCACCGCAACAGTTGGATCTTTAAGTACATATTGATGTTTTTTATATTGTTTGTTTTTCTTTGTAAAATGCATGAAAAATATGTTTTATGTTATGGATACTAAGTAAATATATGTTGGTTCTTTATCTAATTTGGATTTGGTTAGTATATAATCTTTGACTTGTTTTCTTGTGTAATATTATCATGGTTACTTACATAATATTACCGTGTTTTATCTTGATTTTTTATATTGATGGTTCTTGATTAACTACATTGGTTACCTTCATATACCGTTAGTCTTTAATTTGTAACAAAGTCATTACTGATTGTTTTGCTTGTAAAATGAATGTAAAAATATTTTTTATAATCTTGGCTACTAATTACATATATCTTGGTTACTATATAATATGTATTTAGATACTGTAAGGTATTTATTTGGTTACTCTATAATGTTATTGAGTTTTATAATTGTTTCATTTATATTGGTGGTTACTTATTGACTACATTGGTTACCTTCATACAACTGTTAATCTGATTATATATATTGGTTGTTGTATACTATTTAATTGGTTACAAAATAATGTTTATTTGGTTGCAGTGACAATTTGGCAGTTTTTGTCAAGTTTGAAGTGTCAGATTTTGGCGTTTTTCAGAGCCTAATTTCATTGGAAACGGGTCAACGATCCAAAGTTACCAGCTTGGCTGGTGAACTGCAGGGCTTTTTGGTCAAATTCCATCATTTAGGCCTTCAAAATTGCATGTAAAAATGTGGTTTATATTCTGGTTACTAAGATTATGTAATTTGGTTATTGTCTAATATTGATTTGGTTACTTTACAATGTTTATTCAGTTGTTATATAATGGAGACTGACAGTAAACAATACAACAAATTTAATTGTTTACAGAAATATATAATTATTTACTGTTAGTAACCATTAACCACATGGTTGGTAACATTTTGATGGTGTCTGATAACTAAAATTGATGTTGATTAATATTTTAATTTTTATTCCATCATGAGTTATCAATATAAAGTAAATATATACATTGAACAATTAGTAATTGTTCTGAAACATTTTTATGTAAATTTGGTTACCCATCTAAAATAAAATAGTTACCTTTATATTCATATTTAGTTACCAACTGGCATGGACCATTTTCAAATAACTTTTATAACTACGTAATTTAAAAGTATCCATCAGCTAGATAAATGGGAACCCTCACATGTACATTAAGCACTTAATAATTGTTCTAATATAAGTTTTTAATTATTTGGTTACTAACAAAAACTAAAATGGTTACCCTATATATGCGGGTTTGGTTACCAATTTGCACCTCTCAAACTATTTTTATTTTAATATGAGATCTATAAGTGACCATCATATATATAAATGAGAAATCTTAATTGGAGTTTCTTATTCTATCATGATGATGAGGTATAAATAAAACATATACATTTAACACTTTATAATAGTCTTGATACAAGTTTATAATTGTCTAGTTACTAACAAGCTTGTAGATAAATAGAACACTAACACATGCACATTTAACAATTGATATTTGTCCTGATACAAGCTTGTAACTATCTGATTACTAATAACAGTAACTGTAATGTAACATAATAAAACAGTAACCACATAATTATATGATAGTAACCAGAACAGGTTTTAATGGAAACCAAAACAGAAATCTCATGTAATGAAACCCAATTTAGGCAATCCATGTATACTAAATAATTACATATTAATCAGAATAAAAAATAAAAGTAACCAAAATTCCACATTGAGGGCACAATAATAGTAGTCAAACCATAAGGTAACAATAACCAAAACATAATAACGAAGTAACCAAATAGTTATATGAAAGTAACCAGAACATGTTTTAATGGTAACCAAAACAAAAACAACCTGTATATCCAACCCAGTTTAGGCAACCCATGTATACTCTCACATATACATTTAAAACTTGATATATGTCCTGATACAAGCTTGTAACTATCTGGTTACTACCAAAAAATAAAATAGTTACCTTTCTATGCATGTTTGGTTACCAACTGCACCTTTCAAACAATGTATCTGACACAACTTAGAAGTAACAAATACGAACCAACAAACAATGTCAAATCACTGATAATATAATCAAATATGTAATCTCATTTACATAAGTTCCAATAAACATTACATACTCACTAACCATAACAAATGGCTATGAATATCCAACAAAAACCAAAGTATGAAACACAATTCAGAATGACAGTACAACGACAACCGAACTAATCAAAATCTGGTACAAATCTTCGTGAAAATTCTCTGAAGTTGTTAAAAAGTCAACTGTGGAGGCGCATCTCGTCTGGAGAGAAATCTCTAGTTCCATGTCACACCAATATATAACTTTTTCAAAGTGAATTTTCTATTGCATTCCTCAGAGTAAATATCTCATAACCGCAAATAAACAAAATCGATTTTACACTCATTATTAACCATATATAAACAATATTTATAACATAAGCGATTCACGTAGTGACCAACAAATAAGAGCATACTAACCAAAATATAATATAACAATTACACAGTAGCCAAAACATACTATAACAAATAACAAACATCCCACATTAAGCTGCAATAATAATAGTTATCATATCATAATATAATATTAACCATACCATAATAAAGCAAAGAACAAAAAGTTATATTATATAATCTAATGGTAACCAAAATATAAACAACATGTAGTACATACCATTTTATGTAGTAAACAAACAGATTATATATAATATTAACCAAAACATAATTTAAATTAAAGGTCACCAAAACAAAAATATGTATAAATGGTATCCAAATCATAAGCCAACAGTAACAAAAAATATATTAATGAAGTAACCAAACAATTATATGTTAGTAACCAAAACATATATTAATGGTAACCAATACATAAACAACATATATACCAAAAACAGTTTAGTCCACCCATATATACTAAGCAAATACATGGTAACCATAACAACAAAAAACATTAACCAAAATCAAAACAAGGAAACAAAAATAGAATCCAAATCAGAAACTAACAGTAACCAAAAACATACTAAAGAAGTAACCAAATATTTATATGATAGTAACCAAAATATGTTTTAATGGTAACCAATACATAAACAACATGTACACCAAAAACCAGTTTAGTCAACTATGTATACTAAGCAAATACATGGTAATCATAACAACATAAAAAAGTAACTAAAATACCAAATCAAGGTAACAAAAATTGTATCCGAATCACAAGTTAACAGTAACCAAAATATAATGCAGAAGTAACCAAACAGTTACTCAGATCTGGATAAAAAAATATGTATGTACCTGTTGTTTGGCAAGGTTACGTAGCCTCTTGGGGGTAACAATGGCTCCCCCACAATTGACCACCTTGTGTGAAGTGGTTAAGTACTTGGCATAGGTTACCAGTAGGAAAGATGTGGAGGTTACATACTGCAATAATTAGTAGAATGAGAATTAACAGAAATTAGAAGAATGAGAAATAACAGAAATTAGAAGCAGACCTTAGAGAGAAATCAGAATCATTTCAGTTGTAAGAGAGTTGGAGAGAGAAAATCACGTATTAGTCTGAAAACATAGCCTGAAAGTCACGTATTCAATTTTATGTCGGAGTTGAGAGACTATGGTGTTGCGGAGGCGGCGGCGGAAGAGGACGACGATGAGTGGCTTCGAGAGGAGAGAGAGTAGTAAGGGAGAAAAGAGAGAAATAGTAAGGGCGTAGAGAGAGAGACCGAAGGAAGATGTAAACTTATGTCAGCCCATTAATATTAATCCCTTAATTTAAGGACTCTTAATTGTATTAGTATTGTAAATATATATGATGAAGTGTCATATTTTTATAATTATTTTATGAATGTATGATTTTTGTAATTATATTTAAAAATGTACTATAATATGTAATTGTTCCCATAAAATATGGGACATGATATATACCATGTTAGTGATGTTGTCATTGAATCAATTAAAACGATAAAAATTGTGATTATGTTCATCGTTAATACGATCGTAGCATGATTCAATCCTTGAGTCGAAACTTGTTCGTGACTAACAAGGAAGAATGCATGTGTTGACGTGTCAATATGGATAAATTTGTATATACAAAATCGGGTAAGTTTTAATCAATTTTATTTTTATATTCGCATAATATGAATGTATATATATGTGATTTTATATTGATTATATTATAGCTAAGATTAAATGGATGATCAAAAAATATATAATAACATAATTGAGCTATTGTCTCTGGCTAAAATCAATATGATACTCTCACGTGCAAAAAAACACTTGCACACCTATATATGAAGTTTATGCAAATGATCATATAAGAGGAAACCGAGCGCAATAACAACACACAGTAAAACCCATATTTAAAAATATTCTATATAAAAATAATTTTTATAATATTATAAAAAAAATTGGTCCCAATTTGGGCCAATTATAAATAGAAATAACCTTTAAATTATAATATGTTATATTTTTTTACGCCTCGTATTAAAAAACTATACTCTATATATAATAATAATCATATATATATATATATATATATATATATATATATATATATATATATGAGAAAGAGATAGACAATATTAATTTTAAAAGACTATATTTTCTATAAAAGACTACATTTTCTATAAAGAACTATATTTTTCTATAAAAACTACATTTCTATAAAAGACTACATTTTCCTATAAAAGACTACATTTTCTATAAAAGACCACATTTTTCTATAAAAGACAACTTTTGCATAAATATTTTTTGAATAATAATTATTATGGAGTTCTTATTGATATTTTTGTTAAAGTAGATATTTTGGGTGTTCAAAAATATTTTATACAAATATTCTATTTAGTAATACCTCTCCGATTAGAATACAAATAGTTTAAGTAAAGTACTTATTCTTAAATAGAGGTTTTACTGTATATGCATATGAAATAATGAAAAAAAAATCTGTAGACATCAAGCAGGACTAACCTAGCTACTTGCCTGTTGCTCTTATGATGTAAACTTATTGCACTATATATGTTGTACACTTGTTATAAAGATACAATTGCTTAGCGTTTCCTTTGTTTTTCATGTCAGAACTCAATTTTTATGAATAAATATTTAATTTTTTCTAAATATTATTTTGAATAATAAGGTGTAGATTAGATATAATGTTATATATTTGGAAAATATTTACAAATTTTGCAAAGTATGCAAGTTGTCATAAAATATTCGTTTGGCCGGAGAATATTCACTATTAAAAAAATGGTCATTTGTGATGGCCAAAATCCATCACAAAAATTAGAAAAATCATCACGAAAGGTTTACGTGATGGCTTTAAGCATCACAATGGTCATCTTGTATACGCCCATCATAAAAGGTTTTACGTGATGATTTTGACAATCACGCAAACTCTTAGTGCTTTTGTGATGATTAATACAATCACATTAACAAGTAATCTATTGTGATTGTTAAAGTCATCACAAAAAAAAACAAAACTTTAGGTATCAAAGGTAAGAACGTGAATATCTATTTACGGATGATTTATTTTATTATATTAATTGTATCAAATGTTACTTGTAGGATTCGAATCCTCCCCCCATTTGCAAACTAAATAACGGGTATTACCATTACACCAAAGCCCAAATCATGATTATAATTTAAAAACAAAATATAATAGGAAATGTGACGCCCCCAAAATAGGTATACATCACCCATCTTGAGTCGTCAAATACATGGTACAGAATTCAAATACAATCTTAAATATACAACATGATCTGTGAGTTTTAATACAAATATTGTCTTCTAGACAGCATTAAAACTCAAAATAAGTCCTCAATACATTTATTAACACACTATTTCACGTAATAGTGAGGACTACTAATGTTATCCTCTCGAATAGTCACTCCGATTCCCGACTAGTCTCTCTTACGTTCTCATTTTCGAAGAGAAAAACGGTGAAAGAAAGGGTGAGCTCAACTATTAAGTAAAAAATATTATGACTAAGATAATGCATAATAAATTATCGTTAGCCTTCAATGATGTTAAACCGATACAATATAACATACATCAAGTTTAAGCTGCATGACGGAACAAGTAATCCATTAGAAGAGTCAAGTAGAGAATAAAATCTACTATCTTCTATGATTTAAAAAGTTTTTCATCACTTTTATCATTTGAGACTCAAATTTTAATAAATAATCCACATCATCAAATCATCCCTACACTACGGGCCGAGGATATTCTTTTTAAGTATCCGACCACGAATTATCCATGCACCACGAGCCAAAGATAATCATGTTTTCATCAACGGTCCTGATCATGCCATAAAACAATTCATCTTTGCTCCCTTGGCCGAAGAGAATCCATAGCCACAATCATACCAAAAACTGTCCATCAATGCACTACGGGCCAATGAGAATTTTTTTCACATCATTTGTAACATTACGGTCATGATTATACCGAATAATCCCTGGTCATAATCATATCAAGTCCATCTATGCACTATAGGCCACAGATGACTTTTAACATAATATAAACATGAGGATGATGACAATGATATAAGAATTTAATAAAGCAAGTTCAAAAATTAATTTATCCAGGAACCAATAACGTCCAAATTGTCAACATGATACTTATTTGTGGAGTAAAATTCAAGAATGCTCAGAAGAAATTTCCATGAAAAGATACTGGATGAAGCGCAAATATCAAGGATATTCCACTAATTTCATGGAGTATAGAAGTCAAAACTTTAACCAACTAAGTATAATAGAATATATAAAACTGCAAATGGATTTTTGCCCGCCATGCGGTAATCCATGTAGACTGATCATTTCCACAATTTAATAAGGAATGAATACGAATGATCATTCACCATGCATGTAGTAATCCACATGTATGACTTATTCCAAATGAATAATAAAGAATGGAATAACATAAGGATTCACCGTAAATGCGATAGATCGCATGCATGAGTTATTCCCAATGAATAATAAATAATGGGATCAGTCCCGGCGTAAGAACGCACGCACGGGATATTAGATAGAATAATAAATAATGGAACCGTGTGCGGCATAAACGCATGCACGAGGATATTCGACGTAATAATAAATAATGGAACCAGTCCAAGCATAAACGCATGCATACATGATATTTAAACGAATAATAAAGAATGAAATATTAGAAGAATTTCATCATGTATGCGGTACTTCGCATAAACATGTTATTCCAATAGAATAATAAGAATGGAATAACAGAAGAATTTCACCATGTATGCAATACTTTGCATAGACAGGTTATTCCAACATAATAATAAAGAATGGAATAACATAATTTCTCTTCATGAATACGAAAGAAATAATACCCCTTACGAGTACAACAAATAATATCCCCTTTTGAAAGAAGAGTATTCCGACTGGTAGGGTGAGGATATACTCCAAGAAAACTTGTACTACGCTCAAAGCTTTCTTAAACTCTAAAGAAATACGCTCAAGATTATAGAAGAAGAACTCTCTCTATAGTTTCTCTCTCTAGAGTTTCAGTGAATTCGTAAGAAATAATGAATGAATGAGCTTCTATTTATGGAAGAATGGACTGCATAGTAACTAATTCATGAACGGTCCAGATTGATTTGCTTTTAATCGGACGGTCCATATTTAAAGCAAAATCTTTTAAATAAAATATAATATATTCTATTTATAATCTAATAAAATGAATAACTTTATAAAAGTATTCTGTTTTATATAAAAAAAATTTACTATGCAAAACACTATGCAACACTATGCATAATAAAATATAATATATTTTATTTATAGAATAACTTTATAAAAGTATTTTGTTTTATATAAAAAGATTTTACTATACAAAATACTATGCATAATAGAATATAATATATTCTATTTATAGAATAATTTTATAAAAGTATTATGTTTTATATAAAAAATTTTTTGTTTTATTATATTAATAATACTAATAAAACAAAACCGAGTGACTTATCACATAAACATCAATAATCAATATCGTGTTACTATGCAACCACGCCGTATTCTTCATATTATTTTTTACTACCGAGTAAATCAACAGCAGTTTTAACAGTAAAACTTCGCCGTTATTCTCATAAAAATATTTTTATCGCTTTTTTCCATCCAAACAATAATTCCGTTATGAGTCCACCATTGATTGTCTGCGTCATACGGATATTCCCCGACAAAAGAATATTCCCCGACCAATCGAATATTATACAACAACTTGCATACTTTTCAAAATTTATAAATACTACCCACAACTATAACATTATATCAAATCCACACCATAATATTCAAAAAATTATTTCGAGAAAATTAAATATTTATTCATAAAAATCTGGGGTCTCACAGGAAATATATGTGAGTTGACTTACTAAACAAAATTACTTCCACATAAGATTTTGTGATTGCAATGGCAGTCACAAATACTCTATAATGATGGTAAAATTAGCCATCACTAAGAGCCATCATATATTTTATTGTTTTGTGATGACTTGAAAATTCCATCACAAAATACCTTTTTTGTAATTGCAAATAAAAGTCGTCACAAAAATCTATCTTTTTTAATGATTGTCATGACCGTCATAAAATATTGTTTTGATTATTTCTTACATTAAAATATTAGTGATAGCTTAAATGCAATCACGAAAAAGATATATCTATAAGTGATGACTTAGTCCGTCACAAAAAAAAAGTTTGGTGATTGACACGACCAACACAATTATAATGCATTGATGGCAAAATTAGTCATCACTAAGAGCCATCATATATACTATTATTTTGTGATTGCTTAAAAAGTCCATCACAAATTACTATCTTTTGTGATTGTTTTTAAAAATTGTCACAAAGTTCCGTCACATATTCTTATTTTTCTAGTAGTGATTCTTTTCGTCAAAGAATATCCGTACGACGACACAATTATTAGTGGACCCCACAACAGAATTACTGTCGGATATTGAAATATCCGGTGATAAAAGTACAGTAATACGCGTGGTTACACAGTAACACACGATATTGCACAATATCTTTAATTATTGATGCTTACGTGAAAAGTCACTCAGTTTTATTCAATTATTGAAACAATAGTTGCTGCATATTATCTCATATTATTGATTAAATTATTGTAACAGTATCATCTGCACAATATTTTATATTATTAAACCAGTAATTGAGACGACACAGTTATTCATATTATTATTTGCATTATTGACAATGTCTAGAAAGTTCTGTCGAGAAAAGGGTTTGGTCATCTAATTGCGCGCCAATAAGGAGAAGTCAATTGAATAAATGATGAATATTGCGAGTTTATAATATTAATATTGCGAGATCTGGTTGTTAATATTGCGAGTTATAATATTAATGATGAATAAATGTTATTAAAAATGTGTTTAGTGAAGTCAAGTGATTTGTGATAAATAGAGGGGGGGTTTTGTGACGCCCCCAAAATAGGTATACACAACACCCATTCTGAGTCGCCAAATACATGGTACAAAAAGCAAACTACAACTTCAATAATACAAATGTCGTGTGAAATACGACAATATATATCTGTGAGTTTAAATATAATATTGTCTTCAGGCAATATCTATACTCAAATAAATCCCCATCATAATTATTGATTCATTATTTTACAAAAATGGTGAGGACTACTAAACAACTCTCTAGAACCTTCATTTCCATACCCCGACTAAGTACTCGCTTACATTCTCGCCTCCCGAGAAGAAAAATGGAACAACAAGGAAAAGGGTGAGCTCAACTAGCCAAGTAAAGAATATTATGACTAAGATAATATACAACAAATTATCGTTAGTCTTCAACGAGGAAAAATCGATAGAATACAATAGGCAACAAGTTTCGGATCAATATTCGCAGAATGAAATAATAATTCATAGAAGAGTTACGTAGAGAATAAAATCTACTATAATCTATGAATTTAACGATCCATCATCAATATTTTATCCACAGTAACATCAATCAATATGCATACGGAATCAAATATTCATCTTTGCACTACTGAGCCAAAGATATTCATCGATTAGTCATGTTCATTTAAACACTGTTCATCTTTGCACTCTGAGCCAAAGATATTAATCAATCGGTCATGTTCATCTCAACACTGTTCATCTTTGCACTACTGGGCCAAAGATATTCTTCAGAAATCATTCATCTTTGACTTCTGTGCCAAAGATATTCAATAATATCATCATTTAAGACCGAGGATGATGAAAAATATTTTAAAGAAACGAATCCGGTGAAACAAAATGACAAGGATTAAGGATTAAGGATTCAGTACTTGGTTTTATCCACGCCCAAAAATACCTCAAAAATAATCATAGTGGTGTAAAATTCAAGAATGATCAAAACATGGATACAATCGAGTTAGTATCTAGAATAGATGTTTTTGACGAAAAAAGAAATTTTATTTTCGATTGAAAAGTATCAGATACGTGAATAGTGCCGTATCGTGAATAGTAACTCCGACACCAAAAGATAGAAATTCCACAAAAACATCTTCACGCTTCATGAATAGTACTCGTGAATAAGAACTCGTGAATAAGAACTCAGCTGAATAGTAACTCGTGAATAGTAACTCGTGAATAGTAACTCATGAATAGTAACCCAGATACATGAAAAAGTTCCAAATTTGATAAAAACTTCAGATCAACATTTCAAAGATAATGATATTGAAGAAATAATATCATTACAAAAAAAAAATAATACCCTTTACCTCGAAAGATCAAGATCTTTAATTAAAAACAGGATATAGGCTATGACTTGGACTTCAGACCGTATAGCAATACTCAAAGTATACTCAAAATACTCACAAGAATACGCTCGATAATATAGAGAGAAAACTTCAATTTACGGTGTGATTTTCAATTCTAACCTAAGACCCTATTTATAGGAAATCGCTTAGAACACAAAGTTAGAAAATTTAATAAATTAATATATATATATATCAAATTCATACGCCAACCTTAGAATTCAGATCCTAGCATTTCCACATGCCACCTTCTAGAAAAGAAATGATAAAAACGTTTTTCATAAAATAAATAATTAAAACTTACAAAAATTAATTATTTTTGAGCTTCGAACTTCAATAATTCATAATAAATAGCCCTTTCATCAGAAAATTCAAATCTCATGAGTTTTTATAGGAAATTCAATTCTCTACAACTTTACAGAAGAAAGTTTTTCCAAATTCCAATCAAAATTGACCGAAATCCACAAACGGGTGATTTTACAATTTATAATCAAATTTGATTGATAATTGTGTCCACCAACACACAAAACATGTGTTAAACATTTAATGCCACAAAATACTCTTTCTCCTCATATACTCATATATCCCACATTCATTGTAAAATTATCATTGCTATTAATATATTATTAAAATAATATATTTAAATGAATTATTTTATCGAAAAAGATAAAATATTAATTTTCAACAATTGTCATTTTAAAATTTTCTCCATCTATATCCACATAAAATCAATATTTTCCTCATCATATAAATCAATAATTAATTATTCACAAATAATATTACTGAGAATCACAATATTGACAACCCGGTGGTTCCCAGGAAAGAGGGCTTCCAATAAGAATTTCTTTTTCTTGCGCAAGCAATTAGGTGACCAAACCTCTCCTTAGGCAGAACTTTCTAGACATTGTCAATAATGTTATCTAATAATATTATTCAGATAATATGAATTATTGCTTCGATAATGAAAGATATCTTGTGTAATGACAATTATTAAACAACAAAACAATATAAAATATCAACGCAACAATTATTAACTCAATAAAATAATTGAGCAAGAATTATCGTAACCATTATTGAGTAGTGCCTTCACGTAAGAATCAATAATTGGTGCAATACCGTATGCTTCTTGTTCAACAATGCGTATTAGTGTGTTTTAACCAAGGGTATTCCAACAAGATAACTGTGAATAACTACGCCTGTTATTTAAAAACAACTTATATTTGTCGTTTTCTTCATCCAATCATTTTTAGTTATGGGCCCACACACATGGTGCTTACCATTGTACGAATATTCTCGACAAGCAGTCTGAATATTCTACGACCAAACGAATATTTCCGACGATAATGAATATTTTATAACCACTGCTTAATTTGAAATATTTGCATATTTAACCCTTAACTATCCACATTAATCAAATCAACCCTTACTATTTCAAAATAATAAATAAAGGAAATTCCTTTTTATTTAAAAATTTCTGGTCTTACAACCTCCCTCCTTATGAAATTTCGTCCTCGAAATTGACGACGACGTACACAGTGTTTTGAAAAGGTGAGGATACCTCGCTTTCATTTTAGTTTCCAACTCCCGTGTCATTTCCTCTATAGCATGATTCCTCCACAAAACTTTAACTTGTGGTATAACCTTTGCTTGGCGTGGGACATGCTCCTTCCTATCCAACATCTTGACAGTACCTCCTCATACGTTAAGTCTTCTTGGCTATCTCGTCCTGGTTCTAACTCAATAACGTGGTTCGGGTCTTTCACATATTCTGAAATACGTATATATGAAACACATTATGAAACACGAGACATACTCGGAGGTAACGCAAGTCTATAGGCTACATTTCCTACTCGGTCAAGAATTTGAAATGGACCGATAAATCGTGGATTGAGCTTTCCTCTCTTCCCAAATCTTGTAACTCCCTTCCATGGAGCAACTCGCAACAATACATGATCCCCTACATTAAATTCCACGTCCTTTCGATGAAGATCCGCATAACTCTTTTGTCGATCTTGTGCCGTTTGTATACGTTGTCGAATCATTTGGATCTTTTCGGTGAGTCATATCGCATTAAACTCGGGTCCCAACAATGTTGCTTCACCCACCTCATCCCAACATATTGGAAGCGACATTTTCGTCCATATAATGCTCGAATGGAACCATGCCTATATTTGTTTAATAACTATTGTTGTATGAGAATTCCACCAATGACAAGTACTTATCCCAACTTCCTTTGAAATCTAGGACACGAGTTTTAATATATCTTCAAGAGTTTGAGTAGTCCTTTTCGATTGCCCATCCGTTTGAGGATGGTATGCCAAACTGAATCGTAAATTCGTGCCCATAGCTTTTTGCAAGCTAACCCAAAATCTTGAAGTGAATCTTGGGTCACGATCCAAAACTATGGATATAGGCATGCCATGCAACCTCACAATCTCATTCATGTACATACTAGCAAGACGTTCGAGGAATAAGTCTCCGTGATATCGGCAAGAAATGAGCGAGACTTGGTTAATCTATCAACAATAACCCAAATAGCATTGATGCCTTGAGAAACCGTAGGAAGACCCGTAATGAAATCCATAGTAATGTGTTCCCACTTCCATTCAGGAATCTCAAGTGGTTGCAACGGACCCTTAGGTACAAGATGCTCCGCCTTTACACGTTGGCAAGTTAAACACATCAAGATAAACTTTGCAAATCTCTCTTCATATTGTTCCACCAAAATGTATGTCAAGATCACGATACATTTTAGTACTTCCGAGATGGATTGAAAATGGCGATTGTGTGCCTCCATCATAATCTTGTACTTCAAATCGAGTCGTTAGGAACACAAAGTCTAGAGTGGACTCAAGTATTCCTTCTTCATCAATTCTCGCACGGAATAGCTCCTTCTTGTACTTTTTCTTCTTCATACGCATCATTTCGGGCCGGTGGTCGAGCAACCTTAACTTTTTCTATTAAAGTTGGCTCTACGCGTATACTTGACATCATCGCACTCGTTCCCGCATATAATCTTCTACTCATCGCGTCAGCTACCACGTTCGCTTTTCCAGGATGGCGTGATCGTAACATGTCTTTGAAATGAGTCTCTCTCTTGAGTTCTTCAAGCTCTTCCCAATTCCTTGCTCCATTCGAATTTTGTATCTCTACTGAGTCGGTGCGTTAATGGAATAGCGATTCGATAATATCCTTCAACGAATCTCCGATAATAACCAACTAAGCCTAGAAAGCTACGTATTTCGATTCATTGACTTAGGTTGCTCTCAACTGTGACTCATATCCCAATCTTGGATAGACGTCACAATGACACCTATCGGTTTTACTATCGCATCGAATATGACGTCCCCTACAGAGAGTTCGGCAGGTGAATTCCATAAAGGAAGTCACAAGATAAAGGCTCGGTACCAAATTCTATAGTTGAATTTTAACTCGAAGTTCAATAGAGCCATTCGATATGAGATTTTAGAAATGAGTTTTGTACTAGGGTTCAAAGTCGATACAAAATTTAATATCGAGCTTTGGGAGTAAGCCAAGAAATTCTTCAGAAATACGTCGGGGAAAAATCAATAACAACAGAATATTATTCAAATCGACGTGTCTTTATTCAAATCCATAACATGGACTAAGAAAACTTGACATCCGTAATAAACGAATGACTTCATGGTTTGATATAAAATGTTTGACTACAATGGTTTGATTGCTTGAATTGAATAACGAGTTGCTTAGGAATATGAAAACTAACAACCTTACAAAAGCAATCAATTTGGCATGATGAGTAGTTAACCTTAAAATCACATCAAAAGCAAATATCTCTATAGAAATAAGGTTAATGGGTAATGTGATAGTGCCAACTTGAATCAAGCAAGATTTTTAAACAACGGATGTAATGAAAGTTTCTCCTAATGGAGTCTCCACAGATAGGTCAAAGTTTAATTTCTCCGTAGTCAAGTTCAAGCGTTGAGCGTAAGTAAGAGAGATAAAAGAATGGGTAGAACCAATATCTAGTAAGGTATATACTTCGCAAGAATTTATAATTAACTAACCTGCGTAACTTCCGTTCGGGTTCCTCGCATTTTGACCGGTCACAACAAACGCTTCTTCCGGAATCGTTGACTTTGACTTTTTCGGGACATCCTTTCGAGTCACCATTCACGCTGGGTCGGGTTTCGCCATCTTGCATAATCTCGAAGCGATATGTCCTTCCTTTCCACAATTATAGCATACCTTGAACTGTTGTGGGGGTTTTGGTGATATGTCCTCTTTTCCGCATTTGTAGCATATATAGCCGGTGGTCGCGTTCTCCTCCCTTAAAACTAGTTCTTACATTGGCGCCGACGTCTTCACATGGTCGTTGTTGAATCTCCTCTTTTAAAATCTCCTCCCGACTCGCTTCTTCTATTTTCATGGCCACGATTACCACCGGAGTGGTTACCGCTTTGTCCGTATTCTTCTTTTCTCCGTTGGTTATCGTTATTCGATGATCGCTATCTTTGGTATGATCTGGTTATGGTCCCTCGGTTGAACGCATGCTCGTTATCTCGCTTCTAACAACCGAGCCTCGCTGACAACATCCGAATAGAGAAAATTTATGAGAAATGAGATATTGACGTATGTCGGGTTTCAAACCTCTCGTAAACATCCGCGTCATACGTTCCTCATTCTCCACCAAATGAGGTGCAACTCGGATAACTCCGCGAACTTCGCCTCGTCTTTGGGACACCGTCATGTTATTCTCGCTTCTAGTCTAATAAACTCCACTTCCTTCATACGATTGAATACTTTCGGGGAAGTACTTGTCATTGAACTGCTTTCTGAAATGTCTCCCATGACATTGAGTGCAATTTGGATGGGTACGCTTCATGATTCCCACCGATGTCTGCCTCGCCGCCACGGAACATAAAGGTGGCGAATGGAACTTTCTGTTCCTCCTTGCATCCCAAGACATCGAATATCTTGGTAATTTGTTTGACCCACGTCTCGCCTTAATCGGATCCCGCTTTCCCTGCACTCGGTGGTCCCAACTCTTTGAATCGCTTGGCATTTGTGACCACCGTGAATTGCTATCATTTCTCCTCGTATTTTGAACACGAGTCTCCTCGCTCCCGATTTTGCATGAATCGCAAAAAGCTTCTAAACATCCCCCTGTTCATCATCGCTTTCGGTGGTGTTGTTCACGGGAGGAACATTTACACTGTTGCACGTTCTCCTCGTTGGTAAGTCAGGCATCTCCACGGTCTCATTTACTCCATCATTAATATTCTCGTTCGACATTCTCAAATCATTGTCATAAAACAAGGGTTAATTAAGGAAATCAATATATCACATAATATCCTATATCTTCGACCAACTAACAAATAAGCTTAGGTAGGACACACTAGTCGAAGGATTTACTCGTCTCTCCCTCCTAGTTCTATTCCCGATCTCCGCCAGAGATCATATCCCTAAGCTCGATATTAACTGTGGCCCCCCAAAATAGGTATACACAACACCCATTCTCGAGTCGCCAAATACATGGTACAAAAAGCAAACTACAACTTCAATAATACAAATGTGTGTGAAATACGACAATATATCTTAATGAGTTTAAATATAATATTGTCTTCTAGACAATATTTATACTCAAATAAATCCCCATCATAATTATTGATTCATTATTTTACAAAAATGGTGAGGACTACTAAACAACTCTCTCTAGAACCTTCATTCCATACCTCGACTAACTTTCATTTACATTCTCGCCTCCGAGAAGAAAAATGGAACAACAAGGAAAAGGGTGAGCTCAACTAGCCCGATAAAAGAATATTATGACTAAGATAATATACAACAAATTATCGTTAGTCTTCAACAGGAAAAATACGATAGAATACAATAGCAACAAGTTTCAGATCAATATTCGCAGCGAAAATAATAATTCATAGAAGAGTTACGTATAGAATGAAATCTACTATAATCTATGAATTTAACAGTCCATCATCAATATTTTATCCCCAGTAACATCAATCAATATGCATACGGAATCAAATATTCATCTTTGCACTACTGCCAAAGATATTCATCGATTAAGTCGTGTTCATTTAAACACTGTTCATCTTTGCACTACTGAGCCAAAGATATTAATCAATCAGTCATGTTCATCTCAACACCTGTTCATCTTTGCACTACAAGCCAAAGATATTCTTCAGAAATCATTCATCTTTGCACTACAGCCAAAGATATTCAATAATATCATCATTTAAGGCGAGGATGATGAAAATATTTTTAAAGAAAGCGAATCCGGTGAAACAAAATGACAAGGATTAAGGATTAAGGATTCAGTACTTGGTTTTATCCACGCCCAAAAATACCTCAAAAATAATCATAGTGGTGTAAAATTCAAGAATGATCAAAACATGGATACAATCGAGTTAGTATCCGAATAGATGTTTTAGACGAAAAGAAGAAATTTTATTTTTCTATTGAATAATATCAGATATCGTGAATAGTCTTGAGTATCGTGAATAGTCACAGATATCGTGAATAGTAACTCAGACACCAAAAGATAGAAATTCCACAAAAACATCTTCTTCGCTTCACGTGAATAGTACTCGTGAATAAGAACTCGTGAATAGTAACTCATGAATAGTAACTTCGTGAATAGTAACTCGTGAATAGTAACCCCCACATGAAAAAGTTCCAAATTTGATAAAACTTCAGATCAACATTTCAAAGATAATGATATTGAAGAAATAATATCATTACAAAAAAATAATATCCCTTACCTCGAAAGATCAAGACTTTAAATTGAAACAGGATATAGGCATGACTTAGACTTGCAACCAGTATAGCAATACTCAAAGTATACTCAAAATACTCACAAGAATACTCGATAATATAGAGAGAGAAAACTTCGGTTTACGGTGTGATTTTCAATTCTAACCTAAGCACCCTATTTATAGGAAATTGCTTAACACCAAAAGCAGAAAATTTAATAAATTAATATATATATATATATATCAAATTCATACGCCAACCTTAGAATTCAGATCCTAGCATTTTTCCCACATGCCACCTTCTAGAAAGAAATGATAAAAAACGTTTTTCATAAAATAAATAATTAAAACTTACAAAAATTAATTATTTTGAACTTGAGAACTTCAATAATTCATAATAAATAGCCCTTTCATCAGAAAATTGAATCTCATGAGTTTTTATAGGAAATTCAATTCTCTACAACTTTACAGAAGAAAGTTTTCCAAATTCCAACCAAAAATTGACCGAAATCCACAAACGGGTGATTTTACAAGTTTATAATCAAATTTCGGTCAATAATTGTGTCCACCAACACACAAAACATGTGTTAAACATTTAATGCCACAAAAATACTCTTCCTCCTCATATACTCATATATCCCACATTCATTGTAAAAATATCACCGTTAATATATTATTAAAATAATATATTTAAATGAATTATTTTATCAGTAAAAGATAAAATATTAATTTTCAACAATTGTCATTTTAAAAATTTTCTCCATCTATATCCACATAAAATCAATATTTTCCTCATCATATAAATCAATAATTAATTATTCACAAATAATATTACAGAATCACAATATTGACAACCAGGCAGTTCCCAGGAAAGAGGGGGCTTTCCAATAAGAATTTCTTCTTCTTGGTAGCATGATTAGGTGACCAAACCTCTCCTTGATGTAACTTTCTAGACATTGTCAATAATGTTATCTAATAATATTATTAGGATAATATGAATTATTGCTTCGATAATGAAAGATCTTTGTGTAATGACAATTATTGAAACAACAACAATATAAAATATCAACGCAAAGAATTATTAACTCAATAAAATAATTGAATAAAGTAATTCATCGTAACCATTATTGAGTAGTGCCTTCTACGTAAGAATCAATAATTGGTGCAATACTGGTATCGCTTTCTTGTTCAACAACGCAGTATTAGTGTGTTTTAACCACAAAGGGTATTCCAACAAGATTATCTGGTAATAACTACGCCAGTTATTTAAAAACAACTTATATTTGTCGCGTTTTCTTCATCCAATCACTTTCCGTTATGGGGCCCACACATGGTTGCTTGTGGTTATCTTAATATTCCCGACAAAGCGGTCTGAATATTCCACGACCAAACGAATATTCCCCGACGATAATGAATATTTTATAACCACTTGCTTAATTTGAAATATTTGCATATTTAACCCTTAACTATCCACATTAATCAAATCAACCCTTACTATTTCAAAATAATAAATAAAGGAAATTCCTTTTTATTTAAAAATTTCGGGGTCTTACAGGTTTTATGAAGTATTTGTTGCAAGTTTGGCTTATTACATGGACCCCCACTTACTCATTTTTTAAAATCGTTGGTAGAAAGTTATCTCAGTTTTTATTTTATAGTAATAAAACAGAAAACTTTGTATATAAAACAGAATACTTTTTATAAATAAAATATATTATATTTTATTTTACTGCATAGTGTTTGCATAGTAAAAATCATGTAAAATCAGAATTCTCGCTCGTGAAATCGTCTGAAATTTACTGTGCAGTCCGTGATTTTTTTTCCTAAATAGTACCCTGCCGAAGGTCTTAGGCACGAGGCACGAAGGTCGTGGGTCTGGGTCCTGTATATAATTTTTTAGACAAAATATATTTATTTAATTATATTTCAAAATTGTGTCATTTTGAGAATTATCAAAACTGTGTCGTTTTTGAGAAGCGATATCTGAAAGGATAATACAAGTCTGAACGGGCAGCCCAAAAACTACGTCGTTTTGGTTGCGCCTTTTCTACTTAGTCTAAAACTAGGTAGTTTTGGTTCTGTTAATACTAAAACTACGTCGTTTTATACGACTGAATAGTTGCGCCTATTCTATAAATGGTCAAAACTACGTCGTTTTGACCAAAAGATACAAATAGTACCTTTTCTGTAGCATTCCATGCCCTTTCAAAGGGCTAGGCATCCATTCGAAGGGTCACTAACCCTCCTATAAATAGATATAAGGGGTCAGCCTTCAAAATCATTCAATTCTCAAGCAATTAGCATTAATAGTCAATTTAGTATTCTGTTTTCATCATTTCATAGTTTTAAAAGAGAGAGAGTTAGAGCATTCAGTTTTGGTTCGTTGTGCATACCTTTTGTAGTCGCTAAGGTATCTGAGTCATTAGATCACGGGAGACAAGTCTATCAACTCTAAACACCACACTGAGAGGCATAATTGTATTAAGGACATAATCATCAAGTACTAACTTTGATAAATTATTTTCTACAAGATAAGTTCATATATATATATATATATATATATATATATATATAATTTTCTTTAAAGATTACTAACAACTTTTTCTATACAATCACCATCATTTAACTTTTTAAAAAAATTATTGAAAACAGCGTGACATATATTGAAGAAACTAATACTATTAATTTTGACATTAGAAATATTGTCCTACTCTTTTTTCCTCTCTCTTCTCTATTTTATTGTTTTAAAAAAGAGTTTGAAGATTAAATATATAACAAAAAAAGATGATAATAAAATAATTAAAATAATAATTTAAAGATAAAATTTTTATTTAGTAAACGTGTACTTTCAAATTAAAACGAGTATCATTATTGTTCCATGCATCAAGCTGATTCACAGAAAGGGCAAGATCCTTCCCAAAGGCCAAAACACACATAATACGATGGTTCGAGATAATGCTACTACTAGTATTAATTAATAAGATAGTCTCAGATATAATAATCCATATATTTGTAACTAATTAAAAATGGTATCTCTTCAAGTAATACGTAGTACTTCATTAAAAATATAAAATAAATAAATAATTCTATATGCAGTAAAAGCAACATTAATTAAAATAGTTAATTGATAGCTGATTACTCTAAAGTTAAGAGATGAGTTTTCTTATTACAGAAATTCATTTTGTAGATGAGTAGTGCTGTGCTAGAGTTCTACATGGATTTAAAGTTTTTTTGTTTTAAATATATATATATATATATATATATATATATATATCATGCTCACCCCCTTTAATGACTGATCGGACAACAATTTTGTCTATCGCTATATCAGATAATCGTCGTCTTAATTTTTAGCGACGGATGAAAGATATGTAGAATCAAGGGGTGTGCCTTTTGTAATACCCGGAAAAAAAAATATTAAATAATAAAAAAAATATTTTATTTTTAAACATATTAATTGGATTTTGTCATTTATTTGAGTCAAACTAGTTATTTAATTTGTGTGGGCTAATAAATATTAATAAATGATGGGTAATTAATTTGGTACAATTTGGGACTTAAAAATTAATTGGGTTTAATTTATATGTGGATAAAAAATCCTATTAGAACTAGGAGAATTAATAAAATATTAATAATAAATAACTAAAACACAAATCCTATTGTATACTCAAGCCATTATTCGTCTGAAAGGAAAAAAAGAAGAGGTTGCCGCCTAACAAGAGAAAGAGGTGATTGTCAGACATTATTAACTTACGGAAGAAATAAAAGCAGGTGTCTTTCTTTCTATTATTTTTTTTTGTATAGCCATGACTATTGGGGGTTTTATTCTTCTAATTTTGAAATTTTGATGTGTAAAAATCTTATACATGCATGAATTCTGGAAGTAAATAGTTGGATTGATTTCACTATATATGCATGATTACCTATTGCACAGTATTAAATTAAATAGGATAAAGACCATGTGTTGATTTATGGTAATAAAATAAAAAAAGTTATTCACTTAAATAATATCTAATTTTATTAATAATATTTGATATTTCAGTAGCTTGTTTAGGAAGATGTGTGAGGATTATATATAAAAATAAATATAGCATGTTTATATATATATCATGCACGTTGGTTGCCTGCAGCACTGTTGCAGGTGTTGATTTCATTATATATATATATATATATATATATATATATATATATATGCAGGCAACTGTTGCAGGTGTTGATTTCATATATATATATATATATATATATATATATATATATATTATTTTAATAAGTGTTTGGCCATGAAACTTATAAATCTGAATTGAAAAATTAAATTGAAGTTATGTATATTAATTTAAATTAATAAATTTTGCGTACATAGTTATAAAAGTATTGACTAATAAATTTAATAGTATTATATTATTAATGATTGGATTGTAATAAAATCTTATTAAATTATTTAGATTGAACGGAGAGAGTCTAAACGAGTTTTTGGAATATATTTTGGGTATTACATTGTTTAATTCAGGTATGGATTCCGTACTCTTTCAGCGATACTCTTGTTAAATTTGATTTGTTCGTTTGTTTCCTTATTTCGAATTATGATTTCACATAATTGTTTCCTGTGAAATATATATATTAGTTTCATTTTGGAGTTGATACACATGACTCGTATTTGTACTCTTTGAATTAGGATATCATGTTTAGTATTTATTTTTGATAATTATAGAAGCGATATACGTATGCTTACCTTCTTTTTGAGACCTTGTGACTATAATTTGATTTGGTTCAACATGTACATATAGAACCCTTTTGTTGGTATTATGTCGCATGTGTTGTGACATATTATTTTTGTTAGAATATACCGTATGGTATACTGGAGCTATAACCACCTGTGGGGGTACCACAGGCATGTCGTCTTGGCACGAGAGGCATGATACTTTTCGTGGCGGTGTGATTAGTCCACGGCGTCTCCGTTTTGGGCTCCGGAGGAAGTGGGCCATTTGGTGTTTTGTTGTGGAAGGCGTATGGGTTAACCCTACTTTTCTATTCTGCGGATTTGTGATGTTGTGCTAAACATACCTATCTGATTTGCATATATTTGGATTCGCGGTCCAATGTGTGATTTGCCTGTGTGGCATCATTTGATTTGCCTGTGTGACATTATTTTGACTTGCATGTATGGCAATGTATATTTCTGAGCTCATTCAGTATGAAATAACACCTAACCATTTGTTTCAGCCTATTATTTCATTGTATTGGTTTTGTTTGTTTCTGTTAAGTTCAATTCATTGAGTTAGTTACTTCAGTTTGTTATTTCTTTATTCTTCTATTGGTTTTATAAATTCTGTTGATTCAGATATATTCCATTCATATCTTTTGAGATTATATTTTCGTCAGTATTTACATTTGAGGCTTTGTTCAGTATTTTATCTCAGTTGTTTTCGTAAATCAGTTGTATATCTTTTGTATATCTGTATCCGTACTGGGCAATTGGCTCATGCTGTGTTTTTCTTCCGACAGGTTTGCAGAGGTGATTCAGGGCTAGTGTGATGAGAGTGTTGCCTTTGACCATCTAGGTTGATTCGAATTTTAAGTTTTGATTATTTTGACTCTGTTTGGAAAATTGTATTTAGTACTTTATTAATGGATCACCTCTATTAATATTTTGAGGTTGTTAGTGCTCTGTTTACTTATTTTGAGGTTTGTTGCGCTTTGCACTTGACCTCCCTTTCTTTTTCGGGAAGGGGGTGTTACAGAGATGGTATCAAAGCTTAGGTTCTTTATTGTAAAAAACCTATTTAAGTTTGACATGTGAGTTGTGGGTAATTCACTGGATAGACGTAAGAGTTTGATTCGATTTTGTTCTCTGTTTGGTTGGTCTTGATTTTGACCAAGTGTTTTTAGCTCTTTGAGTTGTAATTGATTTGAGAAAGGCGAGATAATTTGTTAAGATTATTATTGTTATTTGTTGGAGCAATAATATTAGTTAAGGATTGTGATTGGATCATTAAGGAGAATAATGTCATATTTTATTCAGTTAAGAAATGATTATACGATTATGATGTGATTATTTGTATCGACGAGAATTTGATTTTGGAAAAAAATATTTGTTAGGGTTGTTTTTTTTGTGACAATCATTATGATCGTTGAATTGAGGATTTGATTTTAGTTAGGTTTTAATTTATGTTAAGCTTGTGGATAATTTGAGATTTGTGTATTGATGGGATACTATGATAAAGTGAAAATTATTGAGTATAGAGGATTTCTTATAATTTGAGCTGTTGATATTCGAGGTAATTAGATTAATCTTTTGGAGTAAATGAATTTTGCGATTATTTCCTAGTAGAATATTGGAGTTATCTTATATGAAATTTTGAGTGATAGTATGAGGAGATCTTGGAATTTGTTGGGTTAAGATTTGCATTAAAAGAATGATTGATTCATTGAATGATTAGATATACAATAAATGATGAATCTTTAAGAGATTTTAAAAGCTATAACTTGCTTATTCAGATAGTAGGATATATGATTTGGAGTTTGGTATGGTGATGAAGAGATCTTAGTAGAAATATATTTTTGGTGTAATATTATTTGAGAACTAATTTGATTCTAGGTTATGATATTTTGAAACTCTTGAGGACTTAGTGAGATTTGGTGATATAATTTAAGTTGTTTTGTTTATCTGATGCCCTTAGAGTTTTGCATGAATTTATGTAAAATTAAATAAAAATAATTTGTTAAATCTTTGTCATGTGTGGAATATAAACGTTTTACGAATTAAAAATAATTTTAAATATTTTGGGTATTTGAATCGTATTTGGATGAAGAGAAATTTTTGTGATTTTGAATTATGTTCCGAAGAGTACATTTACAAGAATTAAACTCAAAGATATTAGCGACCATTCCGCACCAACGGTGGATCATGTGATCTAATTTGATCTAACGTGAAGAACCTTACCAAGGCTTGCTTGCAGTAGTTGATTGAATCTTTTACAAATACATTGATAATTACGTGGATGAAGACTTATTCAGCGTTGATCGTTACAAAATGGCGGTCTTTACGTCAGTAACTAAATTTTTTTGTAGCTTATTTGAATTAGAGGACGGAATTATTTTTAAGGGTGAAAATGTAATAACCCATATTTTTTAATTAAATATTAATTAATTTTATTTTATACAATTGTATTCAAATTGGAAAAGGTAAGTGACTATTTTTTTTCTTTGTTTTGTTTGGAAAGTTAAATTGTTTTAGTAGATAATTAAATAATCGATTAAATTAAAAATGGGAAGTCCATTAGAGTTTTGGTAGCTCCTATATTGAGCTATATTTATATTTAAAGAGTGAAGTTGTAACTTTAATCCTATTCTAATTTGATTAGTTGAATTTTCGAGTAGAATATATACTTATACGTGCTGCAGTCCATTAGAAAAATTATAATTAATTCATCTGATGTCGGAATTGAGTGAATCCAAATTAGGTTCCTTCAGTTTTTCGTCCTCTACAATTTTGAAGAAGTAAGCAACTTGAGATAATTTTAGATCGTCAAAAGCGGGTTATGAGGAGGAAGACAATCCCATTTGTTAAAATTTTATGGGAAAAAAAAATAATCATCCGGAGCGCGGAGCTACTTGGGAGATTGAGGAGTCTATTCATGCGGAGTATCTGCATCTTTTTGATAATTAGGTACTTTCCATTCTTTTGATTCCGGGGACAGAATCCTTTTTAAGGGGTAGGTAATGTAATACCCGAAAAAATATATTAAATAATAAAAAAATTATTTTATTTTAAAATATATTAATTGGACTTTGTCATTTATTTGGGTCAAACTAGTTATTTAATTTGTGTGGGCTAATAAATATTAATAAGTGATGGGTAAATTAATTTAGTACAATTTGGGCCTTAAAAATTAATTGGGTTTAATTTATATGTGGATAATAAATCCTATTAGAACTAGGAGAATTAATAAAATATTGATAATAAATAACTAAAACACAAACCCTATTGTATACTCAAGCCATTATTCGTCTGAAAGGAAAAAAAAAAAGAGGTTGCCGCCTAACAAGAGAAAGAGGTGATTGTCAGACATTTTTAACTTACGGAAGAAATAAAAGCAGGTGTCTTTCTTTCTATTATTTTTTTTGTATCGCCATGACTATTGGGGGTTTTATTCTTCTAATTTTGAAAATTTGAAATTAAGAAATTGGGATACAGATGTGTAAAATCTTATACATGCATGAATTCTGGAAGTAAATAGTAGGATTGATTTCACTGTATATGCATGATTACCTATTGCACAGTATTAAAATAGGATAAAGACCACGTATTGATTTATGGTAATAAAATAAGGAAGTTATTCACTTAAATAATATCTAATTTTATTAACAGTATTTGATACTTCAGTAGCTTGTTTGGGAAGACGTGTGAGGATTATATATATAAATAAATATATCTTGTTTATATATATATCATGCACGTTGGTTGCCTGCAGCACTGTTGCAGGTGTTGATTTCATTATATATATATATATATATATATTATTTTAATAAGTGTTTAGCCATGAAACTTATAAATCGGAATTGAAAAATTAAATTGAAGTTATGTATATTAATTTAAATTAATAAATTTTGCAAACATAGTTATAAAAGTTTTTAATAATAAATTTAATAGTATTATGTTATTAATGATTGGATTGTAATAAAATCTTATTAAATTATTTAGATTGAACAGAGAGAGTCTAAATGAGTTTTTGGAATATACTTTGAGTATTACATTGCTTAATTCAGGTACGAATTCCGTAATCTTTCAGCGATACTCTTGTTAAATTTGATTTGTTCGTTTGTTTCCTTATTTCGAATTATGATTTTACATAATTGTTTCCTGTGAAATATATATTAGTTTTATTTTGGAGTTGATACACATGACTCGTATTTGTACTCTTTGAATTAGGATATCATGTTTAATATTTATTTTTTATAATTGTAGAGCGGTACATGTTGCTATCTTCTTTTTGAGACCTTGTGACTATAATTTGATTTGGTTCAACATGTACATATAGAACCCTTTTGTTGGTATTATGTCGCATGTGTTGTGACATATTATTTTTGTTAGAATATACCGTAGGGTATACCAGAGCTATAACCACCTGTGGGGGTACCACAGGCATGTCGTCTTGGCACGAGAGGCATGACACTTTTTGTGGCGGTGTAATTTGTAAGACCCCAACTTTTATAAATAAAGATGAATTTTTCTATAAATATTATTTTTGAATATTATGGAATAAATTTGATATAATGTTATAGTTGTGGGTAATATTTATAAATTTTGCAAAGTATGCAAGTTGTTATAAAATATTCGTTTGGTCTGGGAATATTCTTTTTAGGGATATATTCAGACAACTACCAATCGTTGGTGGACCCACTAGCACGTAATTATTATCGGATTGAGAAAACGACAAAATATTTTATAAAAATAACGGCGGAGGTGTTACTGTTAAAACTGTTGAACTACCCGGTGGTAAAAAAAATGCGATGTCTGGCATCGTGGTTGCGTAGTAGCACTGCGGTATTGATTATTGATGCTTACGTGTGAAGTCACCATTTATCCTCAATTATTGCTCTGAGAATTCTTTGCATCATATCTCTTATATTATTGATTCAATTATTGTCACAAGATCATCCGTATAATATGTTATAGTATTAAATCAATAATTGAGACGACAAGTTATAAATGATTAATAATTGTTGAAAGATTAAATATGTGTTATGATTTGTGGTAAGTTTGATTATTTTATGGGGGGCTCATATGTCATCATCTAAGAGTCTCTTCGTCAAAAGTAATTACCTTTGTGAATAGTAATTACCTTCGTCAATAGTATTTACCTTAAATCAATAGTAATTACCCTTGTGAATAGTATTTACCTTCGTCAATAGTAATTACCTTCGTCGATAGTAATTACCCTTGTGAATAGTATTTACCTTTCGTCGATAGTATTTACCTTCGTTAATAGTAATTACCTTTACGGGATCGTCGAACCACTTGTCGTTTCACATTCTGAGCGTCGAACCACTTGTCGTTTCACATTCAAAAGGTCAAACCACTTTTCTTTTCACATCATTAGTCGTCGAGCCACTTGCCTTTTCACTAAGGCGGTCTTAAGCTAGAAATCTTCTATAAATAGAGGCCTAGGGCTTCATTATTTTCACGAATTCATTCAAGCTATAGAGAGAAAGTATAGAAAGAATAAGAGAGAAAGAAGAAGAGTATTTTGTTACTTATCCGCTGCAGATATTCAATCTCCTACCAAAAGTAAGGGGTGTTATTCTTTCTTATTCATGAAGAAAGCGTTGTTATTCCATTGCTTATTATTACATTGGAATAACTTTTGTATCGCGGTTTACCCTATACTTGGTGACATTCTTCTATTATTACATTGGAACATCATGTATGCATGTGTTTTACACCGGACTGAGTTAAAATCTTTATTATTATTCATTGGAACATCCATGCATGTGTTTTACACCGGACTGGTTCCGCCATTATTATTAATACATTGAAATATCCTATTCTGTGTGTTTTACACCGGATCGGTTCCATCTTTATTATTCTGTTGGAACATCACGCTTCGATTGTGAATTTCACCTAACTTTGGTTCCGCTTCTTTATTATTACATTGGAATAACATCTGTGCGGCTCATCGCATGCATGGTGATTTTTTTGTTATTCCATTCTTTATTATACCCAGTTGGTTAAAACTTTGACTTTATACTCCATGAAATTAGTGGAATATCCTTCGATATTTGCGTTTCATCCGAGATCTTTTCATGAAAATATTCTTACGATCATTCTTGAATTTTACTCTACAAAAGCAAGATCACGTTGATAATTTGGGCGTTAATAATTCTCGGATAAAATAATTCTTGAACTTGTTTTATTGAATTCTTATATCATTGTCATCATCCTCATGTTTATATTTTTTAAAGTCATCTGGCGCGCTAGTCGTAGATGAACTTGGTATGATTATGACGAGAGACTATCCGATTGTAATCATGGCCAGTAATGTTACAAATGATGTGATAAAATCCTCGATGCCGTAGTAGTGCATTGGTGGACGATTGTTGGCATGATCATGACCATTAATGAATACACAAATATTCTTGGCCGTAGTGCATGAATAATTGTGGTAATGATACTAAAGAATATCCTTGGCCAGTAGAGCGCGAGGGTGATTCGATGATGTGGAATATTTATTAAAGGTGAGTCTCAACTATAATGATGATGAAAAACCTTTTAAATCATAAAAGATAGTAGATTTTATTTTCTACTTGACTCTTTTAATGGATTGCTTGTTCACTGTGATTAAACTTGATGTTTATTATATTTTATCGGTTTAACATTGTTGAAGGCTATTGATAATTTATTCTCGCATTATCTTAGTCATAATATTTCTTCTTTGGGCTAGTTGAGCTCACCCTTTTCTTTCACTTTGTTCTCTTGAAATGAGAACATATTTGGGACGAGTCGGGAAGCGTAGTAATGGTCGAGAGGATAGCATTAGTAGTCCTCATTTATTACGTGAAATAGTGTGATAATAATCAGTAATGAGGACTTTTGTTTGAGTTTGTATAATATCTAGTAGACGATATTTGTATTTAAACTCACGGGTTTATGTCGTATTGTATACCATGCTTATGTTAATAAGTTGTATTTAAATTACATGCCATGTAAGTGGCGACCCAAGATGGGTGATGTATACCTAATTTTGGGGGCGTCACATTTGGTATCGAGAGCATGGGGATATGATCCACAGCCAAGATGTGAGAATAGTACTAGGAGGGAGAGACGGGAATACCTTCGCTAGTATGACCTACCTAAGTTTATGTCTTTATTTTATTGGTTGGCGGAAGATAGGATAATTTGTTACATGTCAATTAACCTTTTGTTTTGTGGCGATATCTAAAAATGACATCCGAGAATGTTGAGAATAAGAATGGAGTCAGGAGCGATCGTTGATTCACCACATATCAATAATCGAGGATAATGTGCATCGAGGAAGGTGACAATCCTCATGCAAACAACAACACCGACCAAATGATGAATGATCAAATGTTGGGAGGCTTTATGCAATTTATCGCAACAAAGAAAGTAGAGCGAGCTCTCGCCCAAAACGTAGGTAGAAACACTGAAACTCTCGGCGGTCACCGCTAAACAATTCAAGGAGTGGGACCACCGGAGTTTAAGGAGAGCCAAAACCACTTCGGCGGAAGCATGGATAAAGCAGATTACAAGATATTTGATGTCTTGGGATGCTCCGAGGAGCAAAGGTTCCCTTTACGCCTTTATGTTCATACAAGAGGCGGATTCTTTGGTGGGAATCCCAGAAAGCGTACTCAACTTCTTTGATCAAGATATCTTGGGAGAAGTTCCATGAGTCATTCAACGACAAATACTTTCCCGAAAGTATTCGCCACATAAAGGAGGTGAAGTTTATCAAGTTGGAACAAAACAATATGACCGTGTCGCAATACGAGGCAAAATTTGCGGAGTTATCACGGTTCGTCCCACTTTGGTGGATAATGAAGAGAATGGCGCGAATATTTTTAAGAGGTTTGAAGCGGAGATACGTCAACATCTTATTTCTCATAAAGCGTGTTTGTATTCGGATGTTGTAAATAGGGCTCGATTAGTGGAACGCGATAATGAGTCAACACAACTAGAGAGAAGAAACAAGAAAATTATAATACCAATGAGAGTAGTCATCGAAGCGGTGACAACAAGCGTGGAGGAATCAACGGGCCGGATATGGTAACCACTTGGTGGTAATCGGGGCCAAAATAATAAGAATGGACATTTCAAGAAAGCGGAGATTCAACAATGGTGGAAAGACGTCAAGACCAAAGCACCCATTGTCAAGGAAGGAGAAAGACCACTATCATATGCTTCAAATGCGAGAGAGGACACATCGATCAAATGCGTCATGTCGTCCAAAGCATGTTATAATTGTGGAAGAGAAGGTCACTTAGCTCGATTTTGTCGTTCATCGAAGACAAATTCAGCTAGGATGGAGGCACCAAAGGCCATCCCAGAAAATTCAAAATCGGTAGTGCAAGAGAGAGCGTTTGTTGTGACCTCCCAAAGAGCAAGGAATCCGAATGAGGTCATCACGGGTAAGCTTATCATAAACTCTAATGAAGTCTATACTTTATTTGATACTGGGTTCTACCCATTCTTTTATTTCTCCTACTTGCGCTCATCGATTAAATTTGACTCCGGAGAAATTAGACTTTGACTTATCTGTGGAAACTCCGTTGGGAGAAACCTTCATTACATCCACTGTTTATAAGTCTTGTTTGGTTCAAATCGGTACCCTCACATTACGTTGATCTTATTTCATTAAAATACTTGCATTTGACGTGATTCTAGGGATTGAGTGGTTAACTACTTATCATGCAAAATTGATTGTTTTCGTAAGGTTGTTAGCTTTCATATTCCTAATCAACCAATTATGCGAATTCAAACGACCAAACCATTAAAATCAATCACGGTCATCTCAAGCCATAAAGCTATTCGTTTATTGAAAAGCGGATGTCAAGCTTTCTTAGCTCATGTCATGATTTAAATAAAAATAAATCGCTTTTAAACGATATTCCTATTGTTAATAAATTTCGGACGTATTCTAGAAGAACTTCTGGCCTACCCCGTAGCGTGAAATTGAATTTTGTATCGACCTTGAACCCCCAGACAAAACCTATTTCCAAAGCCCCATATCGAATGGCTCTATTGAACTTCGGAGTTAAAGACCCAATGCAGGAATTGTTAGACATTGGCTTTATTCGTCCAGTACTTCTCCTTGGGGTGCTCCCTGCTCTATTCGTGAAGAAGAAAGATGGGAGTATGCAACTTTGTATTGATTATCGGGAGTTGAATCATGTCACCATCAAAATAGGTATCCATTGCCACGTATTGATGACTGTTTGACCGGTTGCAAGGAGCGATTCTTTTCAAAGATTGATCTTCGTTCCGGATATCACTAATTGAAGATTAGAATCAATTGACATTCTAAAGACGGCTTTCGAACTCCGAGACGGGCATTATGAATTCCTAGTCATGTCCTTTGGATTGACTAATGCTCCTCGCTACCTTCATGGATATGATGAACCGAGTATTCAAGGAATATTTAGATCACTTTGTGGTCGTCTTTATTGATGACATCCTTATTTATTCCAAAAGCCGTGAAGATCATGAAGCAACACTTGAGGTCGACACTCCAAAAGCTTCGTGAATATAAGCTTTATGCCAAGTTGAAGAAATGCGAGTTCGGCTTGAAGAAGTAGCATTCCTTGGGCACGTGGTATCAAGTCATGGAATATCTGTTGACCCAAAGAAAGATTGAAGCTATTCAAAGTGGGAACAACCTAAATCGATGATCAAGTCACGTAGCTTTCTCGGTTTAAATTTGGTTATTATCGGAGATTCGTGGAAGGATTTTCTCGAATCGCTACTCCATCGAACTCGGTATTTGGAAAAGATACAAAGTTCGGTTGGAGCGAAAATGTGAGAAGAGTTTTCAAGAACTCAAGAGGAGACTTATTTCAAAGACACTGTTCGACAATACCATCCGCTCGGAGGATTTGTCATCTCTGATGATGCTTGAGCAAAGGGTTGGGATGTGTTCTTATGCAACATGGAAAGTTATAGTTTATGCCTCATGACAACTCAAAGAATATGAGAGGAATTATCCTACTCATGATCTAGAGTTAGTTATTGTTGTTTTGCACTTAAAATTTGGAGGCATTACTTGTATGGGGAGAAAGTGGAGATCTTTACGGATCATAAAAGCCTCAAATATTTCTTCACTCAAAAGGAACTCAACATGCGACAACGACGTTGGCTTGAAGGCATTGAAAGATTATGATCATACCATCCAATACCATCTTGGAAAAGCGAGCGTGGTAGGCGGCGATTGAGTAGAAAATCATACGCACAACGAAAGTGCGATATTGTCAACGAAAGAGCCCATTTTGTGTGACTTGCAAAGGATGGAGATAGAGTTAAAGACTCTGTGGACGCATGTGATGATAAGCGAGTATCTGAGTAGAACCGACTTTAATCGATAAAGTTAAAAGCTGCTCAAGCTCTGGACACTGGAGATGGCGCGTATGAGGAAAAAAGTGCAAGAAGGTGCTATCTTGGGAAGCAAGAATCGATGAAGAAGGAATACTTGAGTCAACTCCAGACTTTGTGTTCTAACGACCACGATTTAAAGTATAATATCATGATGGAGGTGCACAACACACCATTTGCAATCCATCTGGGAGTACCAAAATGTATCATGATATTCGCCATACATTTTGGTGGAGTAATATGAAGAGAGAGAAGTATTTGTTTATCTCAAGGTGTCTAACTTGTCAACGAGTTAAAGCGGAGCATCAAGTACCAAAAGGTCCATTGCAACCACTTGAAATTCGAGAATGGAAGTGGGAGCACATTACCATGGATTTCGTTCACGGTCTTCCTAAGGTTTCTCAAGTCGTTGATGCGATTTGGGTCATTGTTGATAGATTGACTAAGTCCGCTCATTTCTTACCGACATCGAGAAACTTATACACTTGAACGTCTTGCTTCGTATGTACATAAACGAGATTGTAAGGCGCATGGTATGCCAGTATCCATAGTTTCGATCGAGACCCAAGATTCACTTCACGATTTTGGGTTAGTTTGCAAAAAGCTATGGGCACAGACTTACGGTTTAGCTTAAGATATCATCCTCGGATGGATGAATGATCGGAGAGGACTATTCAAACTCTTGAAGATCTATTAAGACTACTGTGTCCTTGATTTCAAGGGAGTTGGGACAAGTTCTTACCATTGGTGGAGTTTTCCACAACAATGAGTTATCAAGCAAGTATTGGGATGGCTCCATTCAAGCGTTGTATGGGAAGAAAGTGTCGATTCTCCAAAGATGCTTTAGGATGAGGTGGGTGAAGCAACGTTGTTGGGATCGGAGTTGGTACGTATGACTACTTTTTAAAAGATTCAAACGATCCACAACGTATAAAAACCTTACAAAATCGATAAAAGAGTTATGCCGATCTTCATCGAAAGGACGTGGAATTCGATATAGGAGATCATGTGTTGTTAAAAGTTGCTCCATGGAAAGGAGTTACAAGATTTGGAAAGAGAGGAAAACTTAATCCTCGATTCATCGGTCCATTTTAATCCTCGATCGAGTAGAACTCGTGGCCTATAGACTCGCTTTTCCGCCAAATATGTCTCGTGTTCATAACGTTTTTCACATATCCATGTTACGTAAATATGTGAAAGACGAACCACATTATTGAAGTTAGAACCGGACGAAATAGCGGAAGATTTGACGTATGAAGAGGTTCCCTGTTCAAATCTTGGATAAGAAGGAACATATTCTACGCTCCAAGGTTATACCTCAAGTCAAAGTTTTGTGGAGGAACCACGATGTTGAGGAAATGACTTGGGAGTTAGAATCGAAATGAAATCAAGGTATCCTTACCTCTTCGACATACCAGTATCGTACCCTAATTTCGAGGGCTAAATTTCATCGAAGGGAGGTTGTAAGACCCCAACTTTTATAAATAAAGATGATTTTTCTATAAATATTATTTTTGAATATTATGGAATAAATTTGATATAATGTTATAGTTGTGGGTAATATTTATAAATTTTGCAAAGTATGCAAGTTGTTATAAAATATTCGTTTGCCTGGGAATATTCTTTTTTAGAATATTCGTATAACTACTCAATCATTGGTGGACCCCATTAACAAAATTATTCATCGGATCGAGAAAACGACGAAAAATATTTTATAAAAATAACTACGAGGTGTTACCGTTAAAAGCTGTTGAACTACCCGGTGGTAAAAGTAAATATCTGGCGTGGTTGATAAGTAGACACCAGTATTGATTATTGATGTTTACGTGAGAAGTCACTCGGTATCCTCAATTATTGCTACGAAGAATTCTTTGCATCATATCTCTTATATTATTGATTCAATTATTGTCACAAAGATCATCTCGTATAATATGTTATAGTATTAAATCAATAATTGAGACGACAAGTTATAAATGATTAATAATTGTTGAAAGATTAAATATGTGTTATGATTTGTGGTAAGTTTGATTATTTTATGGGGGGCCTATATGTCATCATCTAAGAGTCTCTTCGTCAATAGTAATTACCTTTGTGAATAGTAATTACCTTCACAATAGTATTTACCTTCACGATAGTAATTACCCTTGTGAATAGTATTTACCTTCGTCGATAGTAATTACCTTCACAATAGTAATTACCCTTGAATGAATAGTATTTACCTTCGTCGATAGTATTTACCTTCGTTAATAGTAATTACCTTTACCAGACGTCGAACCACTTGTCGTTTCACATTACAAAAGCGCCGAACCACTTGTCGTTTTCACATTACAGTGCGTCAAACCACTTTTCTTTTCACATCATTAGTCGCTGAGCCACTTGCCTTTTTTCACACTAAGTCTTTAAGCTAGAAATCTTCTATAAATAGAGGCTAGGGCTTCATTATTTTCACTTAATTCATTCAAGCTTATAGAGAGAAAGTATAGAAAGAATAAAGAAAGAAGAAGAGTATTTTGTTACTATCTTTCTGCGCAGATTCAATCTCCTACCAAAAGTAAAGGGTGTTATTCTTTTCTTATTCATGAAGAGAAGCTGTTGTTATTCCATTGCTTATTATTCTGTTGGAATAACTTTGATACGCCATTACCCTATACTTGGTGACATTCTTCTATTATTCATTGGAACATCCATGTCATGTGTTTTACAGGACTGGGTAAAATTTTTATTATTATTCTGTTAGAACATCACGCTCATGTTTTACACAGGACTGGTTAAAATCTTTATTATTATTACTGTTGGAACATCACATGCATGTGTTTTACAAGGACTGGTTCCGTCATTATTATTACATTGGAATATCCTATCATGTGTGTTTTACACCGGACTGGTTCCATCTTTATTATTCTCATTGGAACATCCTATCGGTGTGAATTTCACCCGACCGTTCCGTTCTTTATTATTCATTGGAATAACTTTTCATGCGTGCTTGATACTATCGCATGCATGGTGATTTCTTTTGTTATTCCATTCTTTATTATACCCAAATAAGTTAAAACTTTGACTTTATACTCCATGAAATTAGTGGAATATCCTTGATATTTGCGTTTCATCCAAGAACTTTTCATGAAAATATTCTTCCGATCATTCTTGAATTTTACTCTACAAAAGCAAAGATCATGTTGATAATTTGGACGTTAATAATTCCTGGATAAAATAATTCTTGAACTTGTTTTATTGAATTCTTATATCATTGTCATCATCCTCATGTTTTTATATTTTTTAATGTCATTTGTGGCTCTGTAGTGCATAGATGGACTTGGTATGATTATGACGAGAGATTATTGATTGTAATCACTTGACCGTAATGTTACAAATGATGTGATAAAAATCCTCTCATGGTCAGTAGTGCATTGGTGGGCGATTGTTGGCATGATCATGACCATTAATGAATACACAAATATTCTTGGCCCGTAGGTATGAATAATTGTGGTCGTGATCTTAAAGAATATCCTTGGCGTAGTAGTGCAGGGGTGATTCGATGATGTAGAATATTTATTAAAGTTTCGAGTCTCAAATTTATAATGATGATAAAAAACCTTTTAAAACCTAAAAAGATAGTAGACTTTATTTTCTACTTGACTTTTTAATGGATCAGATATTCAGCTGCAGATTAAATGGTTATCTATTGTATTTTATCGTTTAACATTGTTGAAGACTATTGATAATTTATTCTCGCATTATCTTAGTCATAATATTTCTTCTTGGGCTAGTTGAGCTCACCCTTTCTTTTCTGCGTTTCTTCGTGAAATGAGAATATATTTGGGGACGAGTCTGGGAAACGAGTGATGGTCCCGAAGATTGCATTAGTAGTCCTCACTATTCGTAAAATAGTGTGATAATAACTGTAATGAGGACTTTTTGTTTGAGTTTGTATAATATCTAGTAGAGCGATATTTGTATTTAAACTCACATGTTTATGTCGTATTGTATACGACAGTTATGTTAATAAGTTGTATTTAAATTCTGTACCATGTAAGTGGCGACCCAAGATGGGTGATGTATACCTAATTTTGGGGGCGTCACATGATTAGTCCACGACATCTCTGTTTTGGGCTCCGGAGGAAGTGGGCCATTTGGTGTTTTGTTGTGGGAGGCGTATGGGTTAACCCTAGTTTTCTGTTCTGCGGATTTGTGATGTTGTGCCAAACATACCTATCCGATTTGCATACATTTGGATTCGCGGTCCAATGTGTGATTTGCCTGTGTGGCATCATTTGATTTGCTTGTGTGACATTATTTTGACTTGCCTGTGTGGCAATGTATATTTCTGAGCTCATTCAGTATAAAATAACATCCAACCATTTGTTTCAGCCTATTATTTCATTGTATTGGTTTTGTTTATTTCCATTAAGTTCAATTCATTGAGTTAGTTACTTCAGTTCGTTATTTCTTTATTCTTCTATTGGGTTTGTCAATTCTGTTGATTCAGATATATTTCATTCATATCTTTTGAGTTTATATTTTAGTCAGTATTTACACTTGAGGCTTTGTTCAGTATTTTGTCTCTGTTGTTTTCGTAAATCAGTTGTATATCTTTTGTATATCTCAGATCTTTAGGCGATTGGCTAAATGCTTGTTTTTCTTTCAATGAGTTTGCGAGAGGTGATTCAGAGCTAGTGTGATGAGAGTTTTGCCTTTGACCATCTAGGTTGATTCGAATTTTAAGTTTTGATTATTTTGACTCTGTTTGGAGAATTGTATTTAGTACTTTATTAATGGATCACCACTATTAATATTTTGAGGTTGTTAGTGCTCTGTTTACTTATTTTGAGGTTTATTGTGCTTTGTACATGACTCTCTTTCTTTTTCGAGAAGGGGGTGTTACACCTTTGATCCATTCTATATATATATATATATATATATATATATATATGTTTGTCTTGCACGGTTGCTTAAGATCTTATATACACAATACTAATGATTCTTCCGCATAGGGGAGTTAATTAAAATCCAGTAGCATAAAATATATATCCTGAAGTGGAAAGAAGAGTAATAAATCCTCAAGTGTCTTCCTATGTCTTAGCCGGCGACAGAGAATAAAGACATAGCGCATGATTTTCTTTCACATTATCCAAATACTTATTAGTTAATTAATTAATATAATAACCCACGTACGGTTCATTGTTAAGCTATGATCGAGGTGTAGGAATCTGAAAAAATTGACCAACCAACCACATATATGACGATTATATCAATTTATATAGAATCCAAATTATAAAACACTTTTTTATCCTGACTGGGTCCTACTAGTTTGATGACTCATTCTTTCATAGTCTTCAATTACAACTATAAATACCGGACTTGAACAAGCTAAACTAAGAACCAACGGAGATATATAGAAAGAGCTAGAGAGGCCAACCAGCTTCTCACACCAACAAACTGCAAAATTTTCCCTCAAAGTTTCATACTTTTTTCATTTATACTCTTTCCAAGTACAAAAATTCTCAATTAGTCCTGAATTATTTATTTTCTAGCTAAATCTTACTCTATTTCTCATCATTTCATTTACGGTTTGCAGGACGATAAGGAAAAATGGGTGCAGGTGGTCGTATGTCAGCTCCTCCTGATGGCAAGAAGACTGAAGCTGAAGCTCTTCGTCGTGCTCCTCACGAAAACCCCCCATTCACACTAGCCGACATCAAGAAAGCCATTCCACCCCATTGCTTCCAAAAGTCTCTTATCACCTCTTTCCGATATCTTATTCAGGATCTCCTCATGGCCTACTCCCTATACTACGTCGCTACAAACTATATAGATCTCCTTCCTCGCCCCCTCAACTATTTTGGCTGGGCTGCTTACATCGCAGTTCAAGGTTGTGTCCTTACTGGGGCTTGGGTAATCGGCCATGAATGTGATCACCATGCATTTAGTGACTACCAATGGGTTGACGACCTTGTTGGTCTTGTAGTACACTCCTCCCTCCTCGTCCCTTATTTCTCTTGGAAAATTAGCCACCGTCGTCACCATGCCAACACTCAATCCCTTGAAAATGACGAGGTTTATGTCCCGAGATTCAAGTCCAATATCCGAAACTATTACAAGATATTTAACAATCCACCTGGCCGAGTCCTTGTTTGGCTTACCACACTCCTTATAGGTTTCCCTTTATACTTGATGTTTAACGTATCTGGACACAAGTATGAAAGGTGGACCTCCCATTATGATCCTCATAGCCCACTTTATTCTGACCGTGAGCGAAAGGAGATTATTATTTCTGATGTTGCTATTCTTGCTGTTATTTATGGACTATACTGTCTCGTATTGACCAAGGGATTTGCATGGGTTTTCCATGTGTATGGAGGTCCATTGCTTATTGTTAACGGGTGGTTCGTGTTGATTACCATATTGAATCACACCCACCCATCTTTGCCTTATTATGATTCTACCGAATGGGATTGGTTGAGGGGAGCTCTATGCACAGTTGATAGAGATTATGGTATCCTCAACAAGGTCTTCCATAACGTGTGTAATGCTCATGTTTGTCACCACATATTCTCATCAATCCCACATTATCATGGACTGGAAGCTACCGAAGCCATGAAGCCCATATTGGGAGATTATTATCAGTACGATGGTACTCCAATTCTTAAGGCCATGTATAGAGAAATGAAGGAATGCATTTATGTCGAGAAAGATGAAGGTGAAACAAAAGGAGTCTATTGGTACAGAAGTAACTTTTGATAAGATGACCGGCAAGCAAAGGCAAAAGCCCTTGGAGAAAGAGGCTGATCAATACTTGTTACTGCATATTTGTCTTTCAGTTCCTAGTAATCTAGTTGATTTAGTTGTATGGGATGAACATATAACGTTGTTGATTATATCATATATATATATATATATATATATATATATATATATATATATATATATATATATATATCCTAAATGTAGTTTTTTGTGTTCAGGTATTTTTCCCTTGGATTGTATTGCGAAACGTTTGATCACTACGTACTCTCTCCAATGTAGGTCGTTTTAGATTTTTTTTTTTATATTCCTAATTATTTGTCTTTTGTGGTTATCTAGGAGAATTGATTACTATTTTTCCCAAATTGCCCCTTATTACTCCACATAATTTTTTGATCCATATTTATGAGATAAGTGAGGTGAAGGTATTATAGATAATTGATACTATAGTTAATGTTTTTCAATCATTTCCTTAATTCTTGTGCACATGTCTAAAACGACTTATATTAAGGAAAGGAGGGAGTACTAAGCTGATGTTGGGATTTGAAACCCAATATCTATGTAATAAACATTAAGACCTAATCTCATGTTCAATATAATTCCTTCATTTTTACAGTTTTTAGTCTGAATCTTTTCTGCCTTTATTTTAATGCGTTCAAATGTATGTTTCCTATTGTTTTTATCTTTCGTAAGGATACCATTTTTAATTCTCATTCTATTCTAATTTATAAAATCATTATTAATTTTTAAAATGTAAAATATTTTCAAACTCAAAGTTGAGGTGATTTTAAATTATAAAATAATAAATATTATACTTTTAAATAATTAATAATATTTATTATTGTATTGATTAAAATTTAAAATTTTAATATCAATTTTAAGTGTTAAATGTCTTGATTTGACTTTAAAGATTCAACAGTGATTATATATTTTGGAATTGAAGAAATACTTTGTCGGGGAAAAACTGAAAGAAGTTTGTAAATTAATTGAATAGCCTTTCTCAAAGTACTTTATAATGAGACAAGGAACTAGGCTTCAGAGAGAGAGAGAGAAGCCAAACCGATTACCCTCAATCATTGGACAATTTCTATAAGAGTAACTAATTTTTTTTTTGTCTCAAATGATATGATATTATTATAATTTATGATAAAGTCAATCACATAAGATATATACTCAATTAATTAATGTTATGATAACACATTATTTGAGATACTTTTTGAAATTAAAATTTTAAAACCCTAAACATAGAAAACCCAAGAAAATAGTTGACACATGTTATGTACTATATTTAAAGAATGTCTCGCAATTAGAGAGAGGTATATAGGCATAGTTTTTCTCTTACCGAAATTAGCAGTTTATTGATAGTTATCCAGCACTAACTGATCAGTTAAGCTTGAATTTTGTGTTTTTTCTTCTAAATTATTTATGTGGACTAATATTTACTAAGTTAGCTTAGAGATTCGTGTTGGGATATAGACGTAGCTAGGGTATTTGTGTTCGAACCACATATATTAATTCTTGTCTTATAAATTTATTTCGCATCACAACTAGCAAAGACATTTACAGCCGCTATAGATTTGATTCGTTTTGTTTCACTCGATCGAGTCCATAGTAATTGTTGCTTTAATTAAAAATGTTCCTGTTTTATAAGAATTTAACTTTGCAAGCACATTATATAGGTACTATATACAATGTTAATATAAAAGATATTGTTTTTGTTTCTATATATCATGGTGACTGTCAGATGAGCATATCCTTCCATTCCTATCCTACCACTGATGGCCCTTATAGCAGTACCATCGAGGCTCTTAAGCTGACCCCGGGTCATCGCCAGGAAGTATATATGACTCCAGCTCATCTTGGAAAATATGACCCCGTTCTCTTCTCAAGTTTATCATTATTATTAGTTTCATTATCAAACTATTATTATTACAGTAAACAATCAATAAATTTCAGGGTAACTATGAAAAAAACAAGCATCTTAAAAATAATCAAGTGTTGCAAATAGGATTATACATTTTTATGAAATAGAGAGACTATTACTTTTAATTGCATTCAAAATAACAACAATCTAACATGTTATTAACTGAGGCTATATATAAGTCCTACTTTTCAATTATTATTATTTTTTAAAATAAAAATTAAGATATGCATTTAATATTTGAAAAATTAATTATAGGTTTTATTTATAACATGTGTATAATTCATTTAAATTTTAAAATAGGTAAAAATGTGATTCGCATAATTTTAGTAGGCTCGGTTGAATAGTAATGAGATGATGTGCATAATTTGCTATACGCACATGACGGGGGAAAAGCGACCCAAATAAGTAAAAACAATTGACTGGCGCGCCCGCCAAAAGAGACCTGGCAAACAGTATTCTTTATTATCAAATTATTTTGTTACTCCAATATTCAAATTCATCGGCCGCCCTTAGTGAAGCAGTATTGTTAATCCACAATTACGTGCAAGTCTGTCCAAACAACATACTTGTTTGTGGCGGGCGGGCGGAGTAGAAGCTATAAATAACTCTACTCCTACTTTATTTTCTGCACACAACATAAACACTGAAGAATTAAGAGGGGAGAGTGAGGACTAAGGACTTGAGGAGAGAGAGGCTAACTCAAAGAAAGAGCTTCTCTACCTTCCTGGTTTGTTCTTACTCCTTAATAATTACCCCCAACACCACAACACATAATTACAAAGTTACAATTATATAGCCACATATATACGTAGAATTAGTAGAATGCATGTCCTTCCATATATTTAAGTTCTGTCTCCATGTTACCTTTTGATGAACAATATTAATTATTCCAGTTCTAACCCTACTTTTTCAAAAAAAAATTTGCACAGAACGTTTGAAAGATGGGTGCAGGTGGTCGCATGTCGGATCCGCCTAGTGGCAAGAAGACCGCAGCTGAAGCCCTTCGACGGGCTCCTCACGAGAAGCCTCCATTCACAATTGGAGACTTAAAGAAAGCCGTTCCACCCCATTGCTTCCAAAAGTCCCTTATCACCTCTTTCCGATACCTTATTCAGGATCTCCTCATGGCCTACATCCTCTACTATGTGGCCACAAACTATATCGACCTCCTCCCTCGTCCCCTCAACTATTTGGGCTGGGTTGCTTACATTGCTGTTCAAGGCTGTGTCCTAACCGGGGCCTGGGTCGTCGGCCACGAATGTGATCACCATGCATTTAGTGATTATCAATGGGTTGATGACCTTGTTGGCCTTGTAGTGCACTCCTCTCTCCTCGTCCCTTATTTCTCTTGGAAAATTAGCCACCGTCGTCACCATGCCAACACCCAATCCCTTGAAAATGATGAGGTTTATGTCCCAAGATTCAAGTCCAATATCCGAAACTATTACAAAATCCTCGATAACCCACCTGGCCGAGTTCTTGTTTGGCTTACCACACTCCTTATAGGTTTTCCTCTATACTTGATGTTCAATGTTTCTGGACACAAGTATGAAAGATGGACTTCCCACTATGATCCTCATAGTCCACTTTACTCTGACCGTGAACGTAAAGAAATCATTATTTCCGATGTTGCTATTCTTGCAGTTATCTATGGACTATACCGTATGGTATTGGCCAAAGGATTTGAATGGGTTTTTCTTGTGTATGGAGGTCCATTGCTAGTTGTTAACGGATGGTTCGTGTTGATCACCATATTGAATCACACTCACCCGTCATTGCCTTACTATGATTCTACCGAGTGGGACTGGTTGAGGGGAGCTCTATGCACCATCGATAGAGATTATGGAATTCTCAACAAGGTGTTTCATAATGTGTGTAATGCTCATGTTTGCCACCACATATTCTCGATGATCCCTCATTATCATGGACTCGAAGCTACAGAGGCAATGAAACCAATATTGGGCGAGTATTATCAGTATGATGGAACTCCGATTCTTAAGGCCATGTACAGAGAAATGAAGGAATGCATTTATGTTGAGAAGGATGAAGGTGAGACAAAAGGAGTGTATTGGTACAGAAGTGAGTTTTGAGTTCTCTTGGAAAGGAAAATAATGGTGAATATGCATGTTTGGAATTTCGGTGCTCATTTCTGCAAAACCGTCTAGAGATTCCATTTCCTAGTAATTTTAGATGCTATGGTTGCATTGTTGATCGTGTAATAATCCGGCATGTACTGTTGAAAGTTAAGGTTGTGCGTGTGAATATGATTTCAAGTGTACGTGCTGGTAAGAATAAGATATCCAAATAAAATTAACTAATACGCTTTCATTTGCTTAGAAAATGTTTTTGTGTTGCAACTTAGTGAAATTATGTGGCGGGTAAATACACTTCGGTTATATCAAGTACCATCATATTTATAATTCGATCTCAAAAGAATTTGATCTTAAGATTTACTACATAAAATGTCTAATTTAATATAATGTGGACTCTAATTTCATAATTCGGCCAAAATTGGCCAGAATACCATACCGTCCAAGAATTTGATCGGGTCTTTAGTATTTAATAGGGTTAAATACACTTTTGTTACGTTAAGTATCATCAAATTCATAATTCAATCCCCAAAGTGTATTCATATTGACTTTGAAAATACGGTTTGACCATATTCATATACGGGTTGACTTAATTAAAAAATTTAAATACTTCTAAATACAATTAACTCCAAATTAAAATATTTTAAGTACAATTTGTCCCAAATTAAAATACTTCTAAATATTTTCCACTTTCATAACTTCTTAATTCCTTCTAGCACAACAACCTCACGACATAAAGTTGGGGGAAGAAACAATATATCGGCCATCTGAGTTGCTTCAAATCAGACGATTGGTACCCAATTGTGGTGTATTGGGGGAAAAGCTCAACATAAAATTGTCATCGGAATTGCGGTGATAGTGAGCAGATCCAGATCTTAATTGGTGGAGTAATCGATGATGGAGAAAGAGTGCTGAAATTTAAAATTTATTTGTTTCAGTTTTAGATATATGTTTAAATTTTACGATTTTCTATTTTAATTTTAGTAATGTATATATATATATATATATATATATATATATAACAAGGATCAGGTCCGGACTCCGGGAGTCCGGGCCTGATAAAAAAACGGATCATTTTTTTTTTTGCTATTTTTTTTAAAACAATTAAAAAAATATTTAATATTTTATGTAACTAAAATTTTTCCATAATACAATGTTTTGGGCGTGATTTGGATACCTATACAAAAAATGTATATACATACCTGCATGTAATCGCATATGCATGTTTTGTTATATGTATCCAAATCACACCAAAAACACTTTATTATGTAAAAATTCAAGTTCCATAATTTTATTTTATTTTAGTTGTTTTAAAAAAAAAGGCAAAAAAAAGGTCTGGATTTTGGTCCGGTCAGGAGTCAGGACTGATCGGCTATATATATATATATATATATATATATATATATATATAGGACTCCATCCACAACAACCGGCTATGTGCTTTGTCACTCGTGCAACAACTTTTTGACGACGTATGCGAAGACATGTAAACGTATAAAAAAAAAAAAAAAAAAAAATAATCATAGTAAGAGTTTCTTACTTACTACATAAAAAAAAAAAAAAAAAATCCATAGCAAATGTTTGTTTTATAAAACAAATGTTTTTATTTTTGTTATAAAATATAGCAAATGTTTGTTTATTTTATAAAAAATATTTTTATTTTTGTTATAAAATATATTATAAAAACATTTGTTATAAAATATTTGTTTTTATAAAATATATTTTTTTATTTTCTACCTATAATATTTTATAACAAATGTTTTTATAATATATTTATATAACAAAAATAAAACATTTGTTATAAAATATTTGTTTTATAAAACATTTTTTTTTTTTTTTTTACTAGTAAAAAAAAAAAATGTTTTATAAAACAAATATTTTATAACAAATGTTTTATAATATATTTTATAACAAAAATAAAAACATTTTTATAAAATAAACAAACATTTTCTTATATTTTATAACAAAATAAAAACATTTGTTTTATAAAACAAACATTTGCTATGGATTTTTTTTTTTTTTTCTTGTAGTCGTAAGAGGCTCTTACGGTTGACATTTTTTTTTTTTTTTTTTTTTCGTAGCCCGGTAGAGGCTCTTACAGTTGACATTTTTTTTTTTTTTTTTTTTTGTAAGGGTAGAGGCTCTTTACGGTTGGGATTTTTTTTTTTTTTTTTTATATATGTTTGCATAAATGTTTGCACTTTCTGGTCGTCCAAAAAAGTTATTGTCAGATCTGATGTTAATTATAAAGTTCTTTGTGGATGGAAATATATATATATATATATATATATATATATATATATATATATTGTTTTGTGATTGTGAAGTTTGAGATAAGATTGAAGTTTAGGGAAGAAAATGGTGTTTGATTGATGATGGTGATGGAGTAGTTGATGATGGTAATGATGGTGATCGATGAGATTTTTTTTATTTGTCTTTATATTATTAAGTCTTTAAATTAGTTATTATAGAAATAATATCTTAAATAATTTTTTTAAAAAAGTTAAACTATATTTTAATACGGTCAAACCATATAATACTATTTGTCTTGCCGGCAATTGAGGTATTCCAGTTAATTTTGGTCGAAATCTGAATTTAGAGACTATATTGTATGCAATTAAACACCTTATGTATTAAATTGTAAATCAAATTTTATTTTAATATGGTCAAACCGTATAACACTAGTTGTCTTGCCGTCAATTGATATATTCCGACCAATTTTGATCGGAATCTGAGTGTGAGCTATATTGTATATAATTAGACAATTTATATAGTAAATTGTAAATTTAAATTCTTTAAAAGCCGGATAATAAATGTTATAATATTTGATGTAACGAAAAATGTATTTAACCCTATTATGTGGTAAGTTGTTCTCCTTTGAGTTTTGAATGCTTGCATTCATATTTGTACTCTTATTCCTTTGAGACTCGTCAAATATATTTACTTTCACCAGTCCGGTAACACCTAAAATCACTAAATTTTTGAAAATGAAACTACAAGTAATTAATGGAGAATACATTGTAGATGTTCATAAATTTCTGTAGCATTTGATAAAAAAATTAGTATGACGCTCATATTTCATCCGTCTAAGAACACTAGAATTTTTTGGGCTTAAATATAAGTTTTATTCCGATCATTTAAAATAATATTTTTTAATTATACATAAGTATTTATTGACCTAATTAATCAACATTTCACGTCACACGCTACTTTTTGATTCAAATAATATTTTTTAGTAATAATAAATTTCATTTATTGTACTTTTTGTACTGTTGATATTATGTCCCAGTGGATTTGTTCTTTATTTTTGTACAGCAATAAGAAACATAAGGAACGAGAAATGCAGAAAGAATAAAAATTATACTTTCAAAATTTTGTTTATCCTGAAAATTTTGTAAAAAGAAATTGCAGCAAAATAAGTTTTTACATGTTCATTGTTTATATTTGATTTTCCAGTCAGTTCTTTTTATCCTTTTTATTTTCAAACACAAATTACACACACTTGTGCATCCGGAAATTAAGGAGTAAATCTGATGAATCTATAAATTTATTCTTTTCAATATTTTCATCAAATTAATAAAATCAAACCGAGGGAATAACCCTGCATGCTGTCATTTGTTATACTCCCTTCGATCTCCAAAAACAGAAAAAGAAAAAGAAAAATTCCTTTCGATATGTAAATCAATTGTGCTACATAACGGACAAGGCAGCGTAGCCTTTATCCAATCAACTAAATAAGGGAAATCTTTATAGTATCATAATTTATATGTACTCGAAATCTAAAATATATATATATATATAACACATGTGAGTGGAATGCATTCAGTATTGATTTTAGTGGAGTTCCAGCTTAGATATCTAAAATGATTTTTTTTTTTTTTTTTTTTTAAGAAAGATGAGAATTGAAGTTCTTTGAACTGTCCAATGTAGCTGATGGTTTCCACTATGACTAAACGTACACCTTTATAGGATTAAGTGATGCATCCTTTTTTTTCTTTCTCTCCGTTCTTTTTTATTTGTTATTTTAAAAAAATATAAAAATATAATTAATACTTTTCTGATTAATTAAAATAGTTATAAAAGCTCAATATCATTTTTTTTTAAATTATTGAAAAAAAATAAGTTGATATTTAATATAAGAAATTAAATTATTAATATTTTCTTAAAATTTACAAACTACAAATAAAAAGTAATAAACTTCACACTCTAAAAAGACAGTAAGAAAAATAGAGAGAATAGTATAGAAATATTTTCTCTCTCATCTGGCGCTTTTTGGCTACTTCTAATAATTTATCATGATTTTTTCAGACCGAAACCCCTTTATTATGCTCTTCTTGCAATTTTTCACAATATATATTTAGTTATATATATATTTTTTTTTATTAACAATACATCAATCGTTTTGTTAATTAATAATTATTATATTACTAGTAATATTAATTGTATAAAAAATAAAATGGAGTGGATCGTTAAAATTTATTTGATTTTCATCATACTTTAAAATGTTGTACTTAAATTAAATACTATTATAACAATCATTTTATTTACGCACCACAACAAAAGAGCGATTCCATGATTGATATGAGGTTATTACTTATTAATAATGTCAAAGTACCTTTTTAACTAGGATTGGCAACTACACAAAATATGTTGGCTTTACATCCCTATTAATAATAAGAGAAAATTACAAATCAAACCGGATTTGATGTGAGAAACTTAATCGTATAAATAGCAATTGGTAATAATTTTTTTTGCTAATTAATACTATCTCCGTTTTTAAAAGATTATCGTTTTAAGATTTTTGTACAGTAAAATATCTATTTAGAAATAGACTTGGGGACCAAACTATTTGTATTCTAATTGAGAGGTTATTACTAAATAGAGGTATTGGTATAAAATATTTTTCGAACACCCAAAAATATCCACTTTAACAAAAATATCAATAAGAACTCCCTAATAATTATTATTCAAAAAATATTTATGTAAAGTAGTCTTTTATAGGAAAATATGATATTTTATAGGAAATGTAGTCTTTTATACGAAAATACAGTCTTTTATAGGAAATGTAGTCTTTTATAAGAAAATGTAGTTCTTTATAGGAAATGTAGTCTTTTATAGAAAATGTAGTCTTTTAAAATTAATATTCTCTCTCTCTCTCTCTCTCTCTCTCTCTCTCTCTCTCTCTCTCTCACACACACACACACACACACACATATATATATATATATATATGAAATTATTACTATATAAAGGTATAGTTTAATACTTGGAATTTAAAAAAGTTTCATAACATATTACAATTTAGAGGTTATTTCTATTTATAACTCTACCAAATTGGGACCAATTTTTTTATAATATTTGTAGGTTATTCTTATATATGTAGATTCTTATATATACTATATATATATATGTTTCTTTGGAGAGAATTGGAATATATATATATATATATATATATATGTTAAAATTAATATTCTCTCTCTCTCTCTCTCTCTCTCTCTCTCTCTCTCTCTCACACACACACACACACACACACACACACATATATATATATATATATATATATGAAATTATTCTTATATAAAAGGTATAGTTTTAATGTCTGGAATTAAAAATTCTATAACATATTACAATTTAGAGGTTATTTCTATTTATAACTGGCCCAAATTGGGACCAATTTTTTTTATAATATTGTAAAGGTTATTCTTATATAGAGTATTCATAATTAGGGATTTTACTGTACATGGATTAAAAAAGTATCATTTACCACGTAAAATTTGTTTAAAATTCCATCACTACCCCTTTATGGGAAGTTAAAAACTATTAATATAAGGGAGAGAATTTCTTGGGATAATGAGAGAAGGTAGTGGTAATATAGGAAAGTAAATAATTTATTTTCCTCGAAAGTTGTAGACGACGAACACTTTGGAACAAAATTTTTCTTCTAATTAAAACGACAATCTTTTAGGAACGGAGGGAGTACTCCCTCCGTCCCTATTTAAATGACGTTTTAGACTTTTTTATTTATCCCTAATTATTTGACGTTTGTTCAAATCTAGGAGAATTAATGATAATTTTTTCAAAAATACCCCTCATTACTCTACTTATTTTTTTTGGTACTTTAAACTCATTAATGATTTAAGGGTATTATAGACAATTGAGTACTATATTTAATACTTTTCAATCATTATCTTAATGAGTGTGCCCATCTCTAAAAAGTCATTTAAATAAGGACGGAGGGAGTATAATATAAGATCATTAATAATGTCAAAATAATAATTATGTTATCATAGTAATAAATGTTGACTAAAATTTGAAGTGTCAAAATAAGTGTAGAAACTATTACCACGACAACATCAACCACATAGTTTAAAGTTATTATATTGTGATAAATCATGCATTTTTTTTGTGCTAAATAATTATTGATAACTAATTAAGGTGGATGTTTTTAGATATAAATTATAATATTAAGAGAATCGTACTCCAACATTGAATGTTTCACGATATTGACTGCAGAATGTGTAACGTAAGGGACTAAAATAGTACTATAATTATCGCTATAGTTGATTCATTTTTGGTTTCTTGATATTTTGAGAGAATTGGAATATATATATATATATATATATATATATATATATATATATATATATATATATATATATATATCTAATAAAATAAACCGATTTTGAATTTCTCATTCATCTTAATAAATTATTTGGTATTGGCCTAAAATTTGAAATAAATTTCATCATTCGTGTAGTGCAGTATAATTTTATTAACGCACTACTTATATATATATATATATATATATATATATATATAATGACTACATAGTACAGAGTATCCGATATGAAGATTATGAAGATGATGAAGATATGCATCATCACATATACTGAAATCTCTCCTACATGAAAATGTACTCATTAATTATAAGGACTGTGTGTTTGTTTGGGTATCCTGAATATTGATTTGGTACCCTAGCGAAATGATTTTGGTATGTGTAGCGTCAAACACGCGTTACTTTAATGAGGATCACAACTTTATATTTAATCAAAGAGAAAAACAGACAAGCAAGAAAAAGAAAAGTTGTTCTTTTTTTTCTTTTTTTAAATTACTTTATATTTAATTAAAGAAAAAAACAGATTACGTTCCCTTTTTTTATATTATTTTTTGTGGAATGGCGAGCTAGCTTTATTATTACTCCCTCTGCGTAAAAAAATGACTAAAGTGATAAAGAATTCGTCTTTAACAACATGCCAAAAACAAACAACTCAATTACATAAATTTCTTTCATTTCAAACCCTAAACCTATAGATTAAGGTTCGCCTCGTATCAAGTTCACACGGATGAGAGGAAGAAGATTTTTCTTTTTCTTTTTCTTTTTTTGATGAGGAAAAAGATTAATCTTTAATTCGTTTTTTAGTTATGCATTTAAATTTATATATATTTAGAGCACATGCATGTCACGAGAGAAGACTAGAATACAAGACAAAAAAATAAATTATTATTATTATTATTATTATTATTAATTTTGATCGAATGATAAAATTAATTCCATAAAGGCATGCAACACGGTCAAACACGAGCTTGGTTAATGTTTACCATTGACCAACATTGGTCAAACCGAGGATTTATTTATTTATATCTTTTTCCGTTGTTCCCAATCAAAGTTCTATTTTTTAAACAGTCCAAAATTGACTAAAATATATTAAGATTGAAAATACAAACATAATTCCTTCAAAACAGTTGATAAATACATGAGTCAATCGTAATCAAAAACTAATATACACCGTAATTATTCCTCAAATAAAGATAACAAAAATGACTCCAATATGAAAAGTCGTCGCGGATAATCATCTTGCGGCGTACAAATATGTGCAGATCTGCAATTTTTGTTGATGATTTTGTTTCCAACTTCACTCAAACAAGAGAGAAAGTCGGTCTAGATTTTTTAGTTAGAGATAAATTAAGAAGAGAGAATAGAAGAAAAAAATTCAATCAAGTTTTATCAATATTTAATCTAAACAAATTATAAAAATAATAATATATATTACTATTAAAAATGTAGTATATATATTATAACATATATATAGTTGTGTAATTTATCAATTGAAATTAAAGGTATTTTGATAAAAAAAAAATTATTTTAATAAGAGTTGAGAAGTTGATTTGAGAAGCACCAAAATAGGTGACTCTAGCTTTTAAGTTTTTTATGCATTAAGTACTTGTACTCAACTTTTAACTTTTATACTTAAAAGCTAGAAGCTAAAAGCTCTCGAGTAAAGTTAAAACAAACAGGGTACAACACGTGAATATCTTAGTGAGGATCATATGTTACTCCACTCTAGACTTTATCAAAGGGAAAAACAGACAAGTAAATGAAGAAAAGTTGTCTGTTTTTTCCTTTGATTAAATCACTTTAATTTTAATCAAAGGAAAAAAACAGACAACTTTTCTACTTTTACTATTACTAATTATTCACCAAGCTAGCTTTATGTTCTATCAAAGACAGAAGGAAATTGTCTTGGAAGCTTGCCATCTTTTTGACTTATTATTATTATTAGTACTTATCTACGGATTGTGGTTGCAACTAATTAAGTTGCAAGTTATTGTGTTTTTGTCTTTAGAAATAGTTACAAAAGGACCTTTTACTTTTTTATGGTCATTATTATTTCAATTTCCCCATAGAAAAATGAGCAATCTTTTGTTTTTTTTTAGTTTTGAATTATGTCTTTAAATTTATAATTATTAGAACACGTATTTTTGAGGGAAGGACTAGAAAATATAAGTCTAAAAATTTGTTATGTAAATTACTCTTGTTATTATATTAACATCATTATAACACTTTTTGTTTTTGTTATTACTGAAAATAATAGTAACATACTTGAATAGTTTGGGTAGATGGGGTGGTTTTCCGAGTAGATTCAAGATTTTTTACATTTTTCTTTTGCACTTTATTTTTATTTTTTATAAAACAAAATACTATTATATTGCCTCAAATATATATGAATTCATATTTGCTGTTTTTTTTTTCCTCTTTTTTTTTCAATTTTTTTTTTGGTTGTGTCGCTGGCCACTCATAATCTACTCATGCTTAATTGAATGATAATTTGATACCATATATATTTTAATATTTGATATCAAAATATATAACTCCAAATAGGCATGGGACATGGTCAAACACCAGCTTGTTATTAATGTTTACCACCAAGGATTTAATTATTATTATTTTTTATCATATTTTCACATTTTTTATAACATCTGATTTTGATCAGTGATCAATGATTTAGCTAATCTTAATTGATAGATAATTTGACACCGTATGATATTTGAGTAGTAGATAACTAAATAGAAAATAACTCGAGATAGATGTGGGACACGTGCATGGGGATTTGTTTGTCAGGGCGCTATGTAAAATAATATATATGTCAACAAATATATACTTAAATTTGGATTGTGATTAATATAAAAGTCTATGCCATAATATAGAATAAATTAGAGAGAGATCATTTTAATTTTTACATATCTCAATATATGTATATATGTTGTTATTATAATACGTTTGTAAACTTTTACAATACACAACAATGCAAAAAATATATGTATAGTTTTAAAGTATTAAGTGTCGTTAAAATAACTACAAAAATGTCGCAAATGTATATTCGCTCTAATAACACTCTTATTTTAATAAACTATGTATGTGTATGTCAACTTAATTAAAAGAAAAAAGAAATCACACTTAAAAAAAGAAGTATAGCTAATCCATAATCAAATGAAAAGGATATATATCGGCTTCTAATTTGGGTAATCCATAATCTTACTTGTATATATGGAATTACTACTACCTGGGAGCCAGTGTATATATTATGATCTAAAAGTGCAAGAACAAATTAACTTTGTAAATGGAACTGGGAGGCATGATATATATATGGACAATAGCATAAAGCAGAGAGATACGATTCCCTAGATTCTACATATATATTATCAGAATCAAAGAAAGCAACACAGTGGAACAGGTCTGGCACAAAGATGAAGGACACAACAAGTTTTTGCAGTAAATTTTCTTGAAAATGAGTTTTACTGGACAGGGAAAAAGTGCCGGAAAAGAAGGGGCGGACGCACCCCTTAATATGGTTAAATATAAACAATAATTTTTTTATCCGTACATTACATAAAAATAGTCTAATTTGTAATATATACAAATATTAATAAAGTATTTTTATTTTATATTTATCATTAAATATAAAGTTGTTAGTTTAATAATAGTGAGATTTAATGAAAATATGTACACGAATTTAAAGATATTGTGTCATATATATATATATATATATATATATATATATATATATATATTATTATTAATAAAAAAAGAAATCTTTTGTAAAACAAAACAATTAATGGCGAATGAGATACTTATTGTGAAATATTGAGATATTCACAAAATATAAATTTCGAAAAAAAAACTAGAAATACCTTCTCCGTTTCAAGTTAAAACCTTTTTTTTACTTTTGTAAGTTAATTTTAGATATTAATTTTAAATTCAAAATTGATGAGTTTAATTAAATATTATAATTAATTAATCTAATTATAATTGTTAGTACTTTTTAAATAGTTTATAATATTTTATCATTGTATGGACTAAAACTAAATGAATCTATGTCAATTTTGAATTTAAAAATATCTCAAATTGACTTCAAAAAGTCAATAATGATATTATATTTTGGAATTGAAGGAGTACATAAAAATCACTATAAAATAATTTTTAAAAGCTTTATTTTTGAAATGAAATTATTTTTTTAAAAACAAAAGATTACTTTACTTGAATACCTCTACTACACTAACATAAAATTACAAAAATCAAGAGCCCCCAACCTGCCCCATATATAGGGCCCCCCCCCTCCCTCCGTTATGAATGGAAAATTTAAGAAATCTATCATTACATGAAAGTACTACAGGTTGCCTGATTTGGAGGACTCCTTGACTCCTTCCCTTCAATCTTAGTAGATCTCTTTCAATTTTAAAAAGAATAAAAAAAGGAGTCGAGGTCCTTTGCCATATATGGATGAAAAGCCAGGCCTTTTTGCATGGCTACAGATGGCAAGTTCTCTGTTAAAACTATCCTATTAGCACAACTCTTTTTTCTTTTTCTTTTTCTTTTTTTTTCTTTTTTGTATGTGAATTGTGATGGTTTTTGTGTCTTTTGTGAATCTCTTTGTGGAAACTTATTCCACTAAATTAGAACCTTGTCATTTGGGGAGTAAGTAACAAGTAATACCACAACAGAAAAGGTCCATTAGTGATTATAACTTTAAAGAATAATTAAAATGATAAAAGAAAATACATTAGGGTTGGCTACCTATATAAAATTGATCACACATAACACATAAGATTTGATAATTATAATGGCAGTCCCAAATATGATGATAAAATTAATTAAACATTATATATTATTATTTTGTAATAACTTGAAAAAGTCCCCCAAATACCTTCACGTCACATAAACAAATGTTGAATAAAATTATATCAACTAAACAAAAGTCCTCAGTTAATCAACTGATATATATAAACAATTAAACAAACCTATTTAAGGATTTCAACCAACCAACCAATCAATCAACTGGTATAAACAAATTAAATATATTCTAACAAAACATAAAAAAGAATGGTAGAGTTTATTTACCTGTGAGGTTTTATCCTTTGACTGACACTTTGGAGGATATTAAACAATGAAAAGTAAATTAGCTGAGCGTTTGGACACGAACTTGAGTTTAGGGTTTAGGAGGCCGGAAAAAATGGTTAGGGTTTAGGAGGGAAAAATAGAGAAGAGTATAGGTAGTATCCAACTATAACAACCAATAGACATTGCGTCTATTAACATGAAGCATCCGATCTTTTATATCAAGAATTTTAGAATAGGGGATAACATAATAAGAAATTAATTAAGAGAGAAATTGAGATGTACGATAAAACAGGCATCCGTATTAAGTTAGTTAAGTTTTCAATTTTAACCTTATATATCATTTATGACTAATCAATTTTGTCTTTAACAATATATTACCCTCTACATATATTGATAATAATAATTTCAAAGATTTAATAAGAGTTTTGATTATTATCTTTGCACCATTCTTTTAAGATTTTTGTCTCCAATATTATCTTGCTTGGCGGGCAAAAATACAAAATGGAAATCAACAAGAATATTTTCGCCTAAAGTGACCCATTTTGTACAATTATTTTGGAATTATTTACGTCACATGAATGGTACTTGTTTGGTCGTGTCCAAAAAAGTGTGCTATTCTTTCATTTTATCCTAAAGAGTGTGCTAATATTGACTTCAGGGGGCACGCGCGGGCCTTTACTTATATATTCATTCACAGCCTATGATCGTGTTAATCCTCATTCGATCATAAATATCAATATTTAATTAAAGAGAGTACGTACTTATAAATTTTTCTTTTTTTTTTCAACAACGAACCTCAAATAACGAATTAAAATGAATCCTGGTTATCTGTACAATTTTTTTCGTCATTATAACATATCTGGCCTGGACGACATAATCTAAAAGCGATGGTGAATAATCATCATCATAAATTTCAAAAACCGTCATAGTTATATCCTAGGTTAGTGACGCCCCAAAATTAGGTATATCGCCACCCATCTTGGTGGGTCGCCACTTACATGAGACATAAATTCAAATACAAACTTAATTATACATCCGTCGCAGAATATACGCACAATACATAAACTAGAAGTTTAATAGGAATATTGTCGTTTAGACAATATCCATACTCACGAAGTCCTCATTACATTTATTGTCATTTATTTAATGTAATAAGTGAGGACTACTAATGCTTATCTTGGGACCATCACTCTTTTTCAATTACTGTAAAATATATATTCTCATTTTCAAGAGAAGAAACGGTGAAAAGAAAAAAGGAAATTTCAACTAGCAGGTAGTTAAATATTATAACCAAGATAATGCGAATAAATTATCAATAGTCTTCAACAATGTTAAACCGATAAAATACAATAGACAACCGGTTTAATCTCATAATTGAATACGCAATCCATTAAAAAGTCAAGTAGAAATAAAAGTCTATTATCTTTTAGGTTTTAAAAGGTTTTCATCAATTTTTATCACTAAGACTCAGGTTTAATGAATAAACCACAATATCTAATCATCCCTCGCATCTGCGGTCAGGATTTTCATCAAATTATCAATGGTCACGACTATACCGAATCACCCCTGGTCATAATCATACCAAAAACTATCCATCATCGTGACATACAAAGCCATCGAGGACTTTTCATCACATCATTTATATCAAGTTGATTATACCGAATGATCTCCTCATTATAATCATACTAAGTTCATCTACGACGTAAGCAAAAAAGATAACATAATATAACGTGAGGATGATGACAATGACATAATAATTCACTAAAACAAGTTCACGTAATTAATTTATTCAGAACTAATAACGTCCAAATTGTCAACACGATAATCTTTGCTAGAAAGTAAAATTCAAGAATGATCGGAAGAATATTTCCATGAAAAGATCTTTGGATGAAACGCAAATATCAAGAATATTCTACTAATTTCATGGAGTATAGAAGTCAAAGTTTTAACCAATTTGGGTATAATAAAGAATGGAATAACAAAGGAAATCACCATGCATGCAGATCTTGATGTATAAAAGTTATTCAACGTAATAATAATAATGGAACAAAGTCGTGAAATTCACACCAACAGGATGTTCCAATGTAATAATAAAGATGGAACCGGATCCGGTGTAAAACACATGATAGGATATTCCAACGAGAATGATAAAGACGGAACCCAGTCAGGTGTAAAACACCTGAGCAGGATGTTCCAACAGAATAATAAAAAGGCGGAACCAGTCCTGTAAAAACCTGTGCATGAGGATGTTCCAATGAATAATAGAAGAATGTCACCAAGTATAGGGTAAACCACGTATCTGATTATGTATAGGGTATCTACACAGCGTATCAAAGTTATTCCAATGAGAATAATAAAGAATGGAATAACAGAGATTTCACCAAGTATAGGGTATCACAGCGTATCTGAGTTATTCCAACAAAATAATAAAGAATGGAATAATGTAAGTTCTCTTCATGAATAAGAAAGAATAACACTTACTTACGAATACAACAAATAATATCCCTTACCTTAGAAGAAATTTGAATATTGAAAAAGTGAAGTGGCAAAATACTTTTCTTCTTTCTCTATAGTTTCTCTCTGTAGTTTCGGTGAATTCATAAGAAATAATGAAGGAATGAAGCTTTCTATTTATAGAAAAACCGAGGGTGGCTCTTGGTCTTAACGAAGGGTCAAAATGACTCTTGGTAATATGAAGAGACAACTACTATTCATGAAGGGGTAATTATTTATCGACGAAGGTAATTACTATCAAGAAGATAATTACTATCGACGAAGGTAAATACTATCGATGAAGGTAATTACTATTCACAAAGGTAAATACTATCGATGACGAAGAGACTCTTAGATGATGACATACGGCCCCCATAAAATAATCAAACTTACCACAAACGCTCTCATAACGGACTCTTTATATACATCAAGGATTGAATAAATATTACCACAAATCATTTTATTTTTAATCAACACATATTTAATCTTTCAACAATTATTAATCATTTATAACTTGTCGTCTCAATTAATAATATAACATATTATACGGATGATAATTGTGACAATAATTGAATCAATAATATAAGAGATATGATGCAACAAATTCTTGTAGTAATAATTGAGTATAGCTAAGTGACTTCTCACATAAGATCAATAATCAATACCTGGTGCTACTACGCAACCACACGTACATCGCATTACTTTTACTACCTGGGTAGTTCAACCAGTTTTAACAGTAACACCTCTGCCGTTATTTTTTTATAGAAAGATAATTTTGTCGTTTTTAACTACGACGATAATACTTCCGTTAGGGGTCCACCACTCGATAGAAGTCGTGCATTTAATATTCCCCACAAAAAGAATATTCCCCGACCAAACGAATATTTTATAACAACTTGCTTACTTTTGCAAAATTTATAAATATTACCCACAACTATAACATTATATCAAATTTATTCCATAATATTCAAAAATAATATTTATAGAAAATTCATCTTTATTTATAAAAGTGGGGGTCTTACAACCTCCCTTCTTATTGAAAGTAGAAGATCATATACGGAACGAAAGTGCGATGATGTCAAGTATAATGACGTAGAGCCAACTTTAATAGAAAAAGTTAAGGTTGCTCGAGCCACCCACCCGGGAAATCGTATGAAGAAGAAAGTACATGAAGGAGCTATTAGGAAGCGAGAATTGATGAAGAAGGAATACTTGAGTCCACTCTAGACTTTGTGTTCCTAACGACTCGATTTGAAGAACAAGATTATGATGGAGGCACACACAATACACCATTTGCAATCCATCCGGAAGTACTAAAATGTATCGTGATCTTGACATACATTTTGGTGGAACAATATGAAGAGAGAGATTGCAAAGTTTATCTCAATGTGTTTAACTTGTCAACGTGTAAAGGCGAGCATCTAGTACCTAAGGGTCCGTTGCAACCACTTGAGATTCCGGAATGGAAGTGGGAACACATTACCATGGATTTCGTTCACGGGTCTTCCTACGGTTTCTCAAGGCATCAATGCTTATTTGGGTTATTGTTGATAGATTAACCAAATCGCTTCATTTCTTGCCGACACGGAGACTTATTCCCTTGAACGTCTTGCTAGTATATACGTAAATGAGATTGTGAGGTCGTATGGCATGCCTGTATCCATAGTTTTGGATCGTGACCCAAGATTCACTTCAAGATTTTGGGTTAGTTTGAAAAAAGCTACGGGCACGGATTTGCGATTTAGTTTAAGATACCATCCCCAAACAGACGGACAATCGAGAGGACTATTCAAACTCTTAAAGATTTATTAAGACTACGTGTCCTAGACTTCAAGGGCGATTGGGATAAGTATTTACCATTGGTGAAATTCTCCTACAACATGCAGCTTATCGTGCAAGTATAGGTGTGGCTCCATTCAAGCATTATATGGACCGAAAATGTCGTTCTCAATATGTTGGGATGAGGTGGGTGAAGCAACATTGTTGGGACGAAAGTTAGAGTACGTATTACTCACCGAAAAGATCCAAATGATTCGACAACGATATACAAACCAGACAAGATCGATAAAAGAGTTATGCGGATCTTCATCGAAAGGACGTGGAATTTAGTGTGGGGATCATGTATTATTGCGAGTTGCTCCATGGAAGGAGTTACAAGATTTGGAAGAGAGGAAAGCTCAATCCACGATTTATTGGTCCATTTCAAATTCTTGACCGAGTAGGAAATGTAGCCTATAGACTTGCGTTACCTCCAAGTATGTCTCGTGTTCATAATGTGTTTCATATATCCATGCTTCGTAAATATGTGAAAGACCCGAACCACGTTATAGAGTTAGAACCCACGAGATAACCAAGACTTAACGTATGAGGAGGTACATCAAGATTTTGGATAGGAAGGAGCATGTCCTACGCTGTATGAAGGTCATACCACAAGTTAAAGTTTTGTGGAGGAATCATGCTATGAGAAATGACTTCAGGAATTGGAAACGAAAATGAAAGCGAGGTATCCTCACCTTTTCAAACACACCAGTCGTGACGTCAATTTCGAGGACGAAATTTCATAAGGAGGGAGGTTGTAAGACCCAAAATTTTTTTAAATAAAAGGAATTTCCTTTATTTATTATTTTGAAATAGTAAGGATTGATTTGATTAATGTGGATAGTTAGGGTAAATACATAAATATTTCAAAATAAGCAAGTGGTTATAAAATATTCATTTTGTCGGGAATATTCGTTTGGTCGTGGAATATTAAATCGCTTTGGGAAATATTAAATACGACGCAAGTAGCCACCGTGTGTGGGCCCCATAAAGGAAAGCGATTGGATGAGGAAAACGACAAATATAAGTTGTTTAAAAATAACGGCGTAGAATTATTACAATTATCATCGTTGGAATACCGATTGGTTAAAACACACTAATACGCGCGTTGTTGAACAAGAAGCGCGCGGTATTGCATCAATTATTGATCCTTACGAAGGCACTACTCAATAATTATTACGAAGAATTATTCGATATTTTATTTTATCGATTCAATAATTGTTGCGTTGGTATTTTATATTATTGTTGTTTCAATAATTGTCACCGCATGATATTTCCATTATCGGATCAATAATTCATATTATTTGAATAATATTATTAGATAACATTATTGGCAATGTCTAGAAAGTTCTATCTAAGGAAAGGTTTGGTCACCTAATCGCGCGCCGAGAAGAGAGAGATCCTTATTGAAAGCCCCCTCTTCTGAACCGCACGGTTGTTATAATTGTGATTACGTAATATTATTTGAGAATAATTAATTATTGATTTATATGATAAGAAAATATTTATTTGATATGGATATAAATGATGGATTTATTTATTATATGTGGTTATAATTGAAGGATTTAATGTTGAGGTGTTTTATCAAGATTTTTGTCGGAATGGAGGTATTAAAATCAAATCAAGATTTTTACGATATATATGCGTGAGTTATAATTTTAATCCGACCGTTGGATCGCATATGATTTTTGGATATGTTATACATATATAAGTTGAGTATATGTCTACAAATTTTGAACCGTTAAAAATGAGCGAATGATTTGTTATAAATTTTAAGAGGTGTTTGATTCGTAGAAAGTAGGGTTATAATTGATTTTGGTGGAAAATTCTAGAATTGAGTGGGCCCCACTTGTGGTTGGTGAAAAATGTGCTGAATTTTATTTCAAATGTGGTGGGTGGCAATAGTAGCGAGGTAAAGCCATCGTGTAAAGCAGTCAAGTCCGCTTGTGAAGCTAACATTTTCCTATAAATAGAGGGCTAAGTTAGAATTGAAAATCACACCGTAAACAAAGTTTTCTCTCTTCTCTCTATATTATTGAGCGTATTTTGTGAGTATTTAGATACTTTGAGAGTTCTTTATTCAAGACAAGTTTCATTCAAAGATCACTTCCGATCTTTCCTTCCAAATCGATTCTTTGAGGTAAGGGATGTTATTTTCTTCTCAAATGATATTATTTCTTCAATATCATTATCTTTGAAATATTGGTTGGAACTTTTTATCAAATTTGGAACTTTTTCATGCTCTGGGTTACTATTCATGAGTTCTTATTCAGAGTTACTATTCATGAGTTACTATTCACGTAGATTACTATTCATTCAGTACTATTACGTAAGCGTGAAAATGTTTTTTTTTGTGGAATTTCTATCTTTTGGTGTCTGAGTTACTATTCACGATATCAAGACTATTCACGATATCTGAGACTATTCACGATACTCTGACTATTCATCGAAAAAATAAAATTTCTTCTTTTGTCCAAAATATCTATTACGGATACTAGCTTTGATTGTATCCATGTTTTGATCATTCTTGAATTTTACACCACTATGATTATTTTGAGGTATTTTTGAACATGGATAAAATAAAGTACGAATCCTTAATCCTTAATCCTTAATCCTTGTCATTTTGTTTCAACTTTGGATTCGTTTTTTTAAAAATATTTTTCATCATCCTCGAGTCTTAAATGATGATATTATTGAATATCTTTGCCCTGTAGTAGCAAAAGATGAATGATTTCGAAGAATATCTTTGGCTCGTAGTGCAAAAAGATGAACAAGTGTTGAGATGAACACGATCGATCGATTAATATCTTTGGCCGTAGTAGTGCAAAGATGAACAGTGTTTTAATGAATATGACTAATCGATGAATATCTTTGGCCTGTGAGTGCAAAAGATGAATATTTGATTCAGATGTTTATGGATTGTTTTTACAGGATAAAAGATAGAGCGATGAACTTTTAAATTCATACATAGAAGATAGTAGTTTGCATTCTCTACTTAACTCTTCTAATGAATTATTATTTCATGCATGTAATATTGATTTAAAATTTGTTATCTATCAGATTCTATTAAATTTTCCCTGTTGAAGACTAACGATAATTTATCAGATATTATCTTAGTCATAATATTCTTTATCGAGCTAATTGAGCTCACCCTTTTCCTTTTTGTTCCATTCTTCTCGTGAGGCTAGAGAATATAAATGAGTATTTAGCTCTGGGGTATGGAATGAAGGTTTTAGAAAGGATTGTTTAGTAGTCCTCACCATTTTGTAAAATAATGTATCAATAAATGTGATGAGGATTTATTTGAGTATAGATATTGTCAGAAGATAATATTTGTATTTAAACTCACAGCTTTTCTTGTTGTAATAATAAAGTTGTAGTTGTTTCGCACTATGTATTGACAACTCAGAATGGGTGATGTATACCTATTTTGGGGCGCCACAGGTTGGTATCGTAGCTTAGGATATGATCTCAAGCGGAGATCGGGGAATAGAACTAGTAGGGAGAGACGAGTAAATCCTTCGCTAGTGTGTCCTACCTAAGCTTATTTGTTAGTTGGTCAAGATATAGGATATTATGTGATATATTGATTTCCTTAATTAACCCTTGTTTTATGGCGATGATTTGAGAATGTCGATCGAGAATATTAACAATGGAAATGAGACCGTGGAGACGCTTGTACTCACCAACGAGGAGAACGGCAACAGTGGCAATGTTCCTCCTGTGAACAACACCGTTGAGCGAGATGATGAACAAGGATGTTTAGAAGCTTTTTTTATTCATGCAAAATCGCACGAGGAGACTCGTGTTCAAAATCTGTGGAGAGAAATGATAAGAATTCACGGGTTGTCACAAACCCAAACATTCAAAGAGTTGGGACCACTGAATTTAAGGGAAAGCCGATCCGATCCATCACGGCGGAAACATGGGTCAAGCAAATTACTAAGATATTCGATGTCTTGGGATGCACGGAGAACAGAAGGTTCCATTCGCCACCTTTATGTTCCGTAAGTAGGCAGATTCATCGGTGGGAGTCTCGTGAAGTTGCACCCATCCAAGCCGCACTTCAGCATGTCTTGGGAGACGCGTTTCAGAGACTATTTAATGACAAATACTTTCCGAAAGTGTTCGCTATATGAAGGAAGTGGAGTTCATCAGACAGAGCAAAACAACAATGACGGTGTCTCAAAGACGAGGCAAAGTTTGCAGAGTTATCCGTGTTCAGACCTCATTTGGTGGAGAATGAGGAACGATGACGCGGATGTTTCTTAGAGGTTTGAAACCCAAGACACGTCAAGATCTCCTTTCTCATAAACTTTCTTTTTATTGAGATGTTGTAAAGCAGTGGCTCAATTATTAGAGCGAGATAACTAAACGGCCAACCAATTGAGGGACCACAACCAGGATCGTACTCGAGATAGCGATCAATAGTATAATGATAACCAATGAGAGAAAGAAACAGACGGACAAAATGGTTACCACTCTGGTGGTAATCATGGTCATGAAAATGTAAGAAGCGAGTCAGAGGAGATTTTAAAAGAGGAGATTTAACAACGACTATGTGAAGACGACAAAGGCTGCAAAGAATCGGTTCTAAGTGGAGGAGAACGACCACCGGTCATATGCTACAAATGCGAAAAGAGGGACATATCGATTCAAACCGCCCCACAAGTTCAAGGTATGCTATAGTTGTGGAAAGGAAGGACATATCGCTTCGAGATTGTACGCAGAATGAAACCTAGTTCAATGGGGACGGTGACTCAAAAGATCATCCCGTAAAAGTCAAAGTCAACGATTCCGGAAGAGCGTTTGTTGTGATCGGGTCATAATGCGAGAACCCAAACGAGGTGATCACGGTGTTATTTATAAATTCTCATAAGTTTATACCCTTACTTGATACCGGCATACCCATTCATTTATCTCTTCGCATGTGCTCAACGCTTAAACTTGACTCAGGAGAAATTAGACTTTGACCTATCTGTGGAAACTCCGTTAGAGAAACTTTCATCACATCCACTGCTTATAAATCTTGTTTGATTCAAGTTGGCACCATCACCTTTACCTGTTGTACTTATCTCTTTAAAGATACTTGCTTTTGATGTGATTTTAGGAATTGATTGGTTAACTACTCATCATGCCAAAATTGATTGTTTTCGTAAGGTTGTTAGTTTTCATATTCCTAACCAACCTTTGTTGTATTTAATTCAAGCAACTAAACCATTAAAATCAATCACTATCATATCTAATCATAAAGCTATTCGTTTATTGAAAAACGGATGTCAAGCTTTCTTAGCCCATGTTATGGATTTGAATAAAGACACGCCAAATTTGAATAATATTCTGTTGTTATTGATTTTCCCGACGATTTCAAGAACTTCCCGGTCTACCCCGTAACGTGAAGTTGAATTCTTTATTGATCTTGAACTCGTACAAAGCCCATTTCTAAAATCCCATATCGAATGGCTCCTATTGAACTTCAGAGTTAAAGGTCCAACTACGGAGAATTGTTGGACATCGGTTTCATCTGGCCCTAAGACATCTCCTCGGGGTGCTCCCTGCTTTATTTGTAAAGAAGAAAGACGCGGAGTATGCGACTTTCAGACGACTATCGGGAATTGAACTATGTCACCATCAAGAATAGGTATCCTCACCTCGTATTGATGACTTGTTTGACCGCCATTAAGGGCACAATTCTTTTCAAAAATCGATCTTCGTTCGGATATCATCACCAAGATTAAAACCGAGGATATTCCAAAGACCGCCTTTCGTAACTCCAGATGGGCATTATGAATTCTTAGTCATGTCTTTCGGACTAACTAATGCTCCTGCGGCTTTCATGGATATGATGAACCGAGTATTCAAGGAATATTTGGATCGCTTTGTTGTTGTCTTTATTGATGACATCCTTATATATTCCAAAAGTCGTGAAGATCATGAGCACCATTTGAAGTTCGGTACTCCAAAGGCTTCGTGAAAACAAACTATATGCCAAATTGAAGAAATGCGAGTTCGGGCGTGAGGAAGTAGCATTCCTTAGGCACGTGGTGTCAAAACATGGAGTATCCGCTGATCCGCCAAGATTCAAGCAATACAAAGTTGGGAGCAACCAAGTTTATGATCAAGACGTAGCTTTTGGGCTTAATGGTTATTATCGGAGATTCGTGGAAAGGTTTTCTAATCGCTACTCCATTAACTCAAATAACTCCTAAGGATACAAAATTCGTTTGGAATGAAGAATGAGAGAAGAGTTTCCAAGAGCTTAAGAGAGACTTATTTTAAGACTGCTCTAACAATACCATCCTGGTTCGGATGGATTTGTTATTCACAAATGATGCTTCGTGCAAAGGGTTAGGATGTGTTCTCATGCAACGTGGGAAAGTCATAGCTTTATGCCTCGCGACAACTTAAAGAGTATGAGAGGAATTATCCTACTCATGATCTAGAGTAGGCAAAGCGTTTGCTGCTTAAAGATATGGAGGCACTATCTATATGGGGAGAAAGTGGAGATATATTCGGACCATAAAAGCCTTAAATATTTCTTCACTCAAAAAGAACTCAACACGCGGCGGCAAATGACGTTGGCTCGAACTATTGAAAGACTACGACCACATTATTCAATACCATCCCGGTAAAAAGCGAACGTGGTAGCCGATTTATCGAGTAGAAGATCATACTGGAACGAAAGCGATGATGTCAAGTATACGACAGAGCCAACTTTAATAGAAAAAGTTAAGGTCGCTTCAAGCCACCAAGGCGAAATGATGCGTATGAAGAAGAAAGTACAAGAAGGAGCTATTCCTTAAGCGAGAATTGATGAAGAAGGAATACTTGAGTCCACTCTAGACTTTGTGTTCCTAACGACTACGATTTGAAGAACAAGATTATGATGGAGGCACACAATACACCATTTGCAATCCATCTCGGAAGTACTAAAATGTATCGTGATCTTCGACATACATTTTGGTGGAACAATAAAAAGAGAGATTGCAAAGTTTATCTCAATGTGTTTAACTTGTCAACGTGTAAAGGCGAGCATCTAGTACCTAAGGGTCCGTTGCAACCACTTGAGATTCGGAATGGAAGTGGGAACACATTACCATGGATTTCGTTCATGGGTCTTCCTACGCTTTCTCAAGGCATCAATGCTATTTGGGTTATTGTTGATAGATTAATCAAATCGCTCATTTCTTGCCGATACGGAAGACTTATTCCTTGAACGCCTTGCTTAGTATGTATACGTAAATGAGATTGTGTGGTTGCATGGCACGCTCAGATCCATAGTTTTCGGATCGTGACCCAAGATTCACTTCAAGATTTTGGGTTAGCTTGCAAAAAGCTATGGGCACAGATTTGCGATTTAGTTCTAAGATACCATCCCCAAACGGACGGAAAATCGTAGAGGACTATTCAAACTCTTGAAGATTTATTAAGACTCGTGTCCTAGACTTCAATAAGGCGATTGGGATAAGTATTTACCATTGGTGGAATTCTCCAACAACAATAGTTATCGAAGCAAGTATAGGTGTGGCTCCATTCAAGCATTATATGGACGAAAATGTCGTTCTCAATATGTTGGGATGAGGTGGGTGAAGCAACATTGTTGGGACCCGAAGTTAAGACGTATGACTCACCGAAAAGATCCAAATGATTCGACAACGATACAAAACCAAGACAAGATCGATAAAAGAGTTATGCGGATCTTCGCCGAAAGGACGTGGAATTTAGTGTAGGGGATCATGTATTATCATGAGTTGCTCCATGGAAGGGAGTTACAAGATTTGGGAAGAGAGGAAAGCTCAATCCACGATTTATTGGTCCATTTCAAATTCTCGACCGAAGTAGGAAATGTAGCCTATGACTTTCGTTACCTCCAAGTATGTCTCGTGTTCATAATGTGTTTTATATATCTCGTATTTCAGAATATGTGAAAGACCGAACCACGTTATAGAAAGTTAACCGGACGAGATAGCCAAGACTTAACGTGTGAGGAGGTACCGCCAAGATTTTGGATAGGAAGGAGCATGTCCCTACTAGCAAAGGTCATACCACAAGTTAAAGTTTTGTGGTGGAATCATGCTTTATGAAGGAAATGACCCGGGAATTGGAAACTAAATGAAAGCGAGGTATCCTCACCTTTTCAAACACCCGTGCACGCACGTCGTCCAATTTCGAGGACGATCACTTCAAGATCACTTAGATCTTTCCTTGAAATCTTACGATTCTTAAAGAGTAAGGGATGTTATTTTCTTCTTCGAATGATATTATTTCTTGATATCATTATCTTTGAAATATTGGTTGGAACTTTTTATCAAATTTGAACATTTTCATTCACGAGACGATTCATTATCTAAATATATTTTTCATCTTAACTCTTCTAATTATACTGAATCATTAATTTTCAGATGAATATCATTGAACTTTTCATCGATTTGCATTTTACGTCATAATATCGGTTGATTTGGTTTATTTCTCTTAATGTGATCGATTTGTCGTATTATCGATGTCATTTGGAATCATAGTTGATCACCCTTCCTTTTTGTGACAATAATTTAGGCGCTTATTTGGGTACAAATAAAGTCATTTTGTAGTATAATTCGCACTACGTATCACAACTTGTAGAATTGTATCTGGTGATAACCAACGGGTGATGTATGACGACGCCCCAAAATAGGTATACACAACACCCATTCTCGAGTCGCCAAATACATAGTACAAGAAGCAAACTACAACTTTATTATTACAACAAGAAATCTGTGAGTTTAAATACGTATATTATCTTCTAGATAATATCTATACTCAAATAAATCCTCATCACATTTATTGATACATTATTTTACAAAATGGTGAGGACTACTAAACAATCCTTTCTAAAACCTTCATTCCATATTCCCGACTAAGACTCGCTACATTCTCGCCTCCCGAGAAGAAAAATGGAACAACAAGGAAAAGGTGAGCTCAACTAGCCCAAGAAGAATATTATGACTAAGATAATATACAACAAATTATCGTTAGTCTTCAACAGGAAAAATGATGTAATACAATAGACAACAAGTTTAAGATCAATATTCAATGAAATAATAATTCATGTAAGAGTTACGAGAGAATGAAATCTACTATAATCTATGAATTTAATAGCCCATCATCAATATTTTATCCCCGTAACATCAATCAATACGCATCCGAATCAAATATTCATTTGCACTATGTGCCAAAGATATTCATCACCGGGTCATGTTCATTTAAACACTGCTCATCTTTGCACTACAGCCAAAGATATTAATCAACTCCACATGTTCATCTCAATATTCTGCTCATCTTTGCACTACAGCCAAAGATATTCTTCAGAATCATTCATCTTGCACTACAGCCAAAGATATTCAATAATATCATCATTTAAGATCGAGGATGATGAAAAATATTTTTTAAGAAACGAATCCAAAGGAAACAAAATGACAAGGATTAAGGATTAAGGATTCAGATTTGGTTTTATCCACGCCCAAAAAATACCTCAAAATAATCATAGTGGTGTAAAATTCAAGAACGATCAAAACATGGATACAATCGTAGTTAGTATCCATAATAGATGTTTTGGATTTAAAAGAAGAAATTTTATTTTCTATGAATAAGATCAGATAACGTGAATAAGGTCAGATACGTGAATAAAGGCCGACACGTGAATAAGAATCCGACACCAAAAGATAGAAATTCCACAAAAACATCTTCACGCTTCATTAATAAGACTCGTGAATAAGAATCGTGAATAAGAACTCGCTTAATAAGAATCTCGTGAATAAGAATCTCATGAATAAGAACTCCATGAATAGTAACCCCGATATGAAAAAGTTCCAAATTTGATAAAACTTCAGATCAACATTTCAAAGATAATGATATCAAGAAATAATATCATTCGAGAAAAAATAACATCCCTTACCTCGAAAAGATCAAGATTTAAAATTCAAAACACCTGACATAAAGCTATGACTTGACTTCAGATCAGATAGCAATACTCAAAGTATACTCAAAATACTCACAAGAATACGCCGATAATATAGAGAGAGAAAACTTCAGCTTCTCGGTGTGATTTTCAATTCTAACCCAAGACCCTATTTATAGAAATTGCTAGAACACCAAAGCAGTAAAATTTAATAAATTACTAATATAATTATATTATTTTTTCTACACATGTCTAGAATCTGATTTCAGCCATCAAACACATGCCACCTTCTAGAAAAAAAATAAGAAAAACGTTTTTCTAATTTTAAATATTTTAAACTTCCAAAAATCAATTATTTTGAGCTTCTAACTTCAATAATTCATAATAAATAGCCCTTTCATCAGAAAATTCGAATCACGCGAGTTTTTATAGGAAATTCAATTCTCTACAACTTTGCAGAAGAAAGTTTTTCCAAATTCCAAATAAATTGACCGAAATCCACAAACGGGCAATTTTACAAAAGCTATAATCAAATTTCAAATAATAAATGGGGTCCACCGACATGTTTAACATGTTTTAAACATTTATTGCAACAAAAATACTCTTCCTCCTCAGATACTCATATATCCCACATTCGTTGTAAAATATCACCGTTAATATATTATTAAAATAATATATTTAAACGAATTATTTTATCGTAAAAAGATAAAATATTAATTTTCAACAATTGTCATTTTAAAATTTTCTCCATCTATATCCACATAAAATCAATATTTTCCTCATCATATAAATCAATAATTAATTATTCACAAATAATATTACAGTAATCACAATATCGACAACTGTGCAGCTCCTGTGAGCAGGGCTTTCCAATAAGAATTTCTTCATCGGGCGCCAATACAATTAGGTGACTCAAACCTCTCCTTAGATGTAACTTTCTAGACATTGCCAATAATGTTATCTAATAATATTATTCAGATAATATGAATTATTGCTTTCGATAATGAAAGATATCGTGTAATGACAATTATCAAACAACAAAGAATATAAAATATCAACGCAAAGAATTATTAACTCAATAAAATATCGAATAAAGAATTATCGTAACCATTATCGAGTAAAGTGCCTTCACGTAAGAATCAATAATTGGTGTGCAATACCAGCTACCGCTCAACAACGCAGATTAGTGTGTTTTAACCAACCGGTATTCCAACAAGATAATCAGAATAACTACGCCTGCTATTTAAAAACAACTTATATTTGTCGCTTTTTTCATCCAATCGCTTTCCGCTATGGGGCCCACACACGGTCGCTACCGTCGCATTTAATATTTCCCGACCGCATTTAATATTCCACCACCAAACTAATATTCCCCACAACAATGAATATTTTATAACTACTTGCTTATTTTGAAATATTTGCATATTTAACCCTTAACTATCCACATTAATCAAATCAACCCTTACTATTTCAAAATAATAACTAAAGGAAATTCCTTTTTATTTAAAAAAAATTTTGGGTCTTACAACCTCCCTCCTTATGAAATTTTCCTCCCTAAATCGACGACGCACTGTGTGTTTCAAAAGGTGAGGATACCTCGCTTTCATTTCCGCTTTCCAATTCCCGTGTCATTTCCTCTATAACATGATTCCTCCACAAAACTTTAACTTGTGGTATGACCTTTCTGCGCGTAGGGATATGCTCCTTCCTATCCAAGATCTTGACAGTACCTCCTCACACGCTAAGTCTTCTCGCTATCTCGTCCTGGTTCTAACTCAATAACGTGGTTCGGGTCTTTCACATATTTATTTAAGTACAGATATGTGAAACACATTATGAACACGAGACATACTTTGAGGTAACGCAAGTCTATAGGCTACATTTCCTACTTCGGTCAAGAATTTGAAATGGACCAATAAATCATGGATCGAGCTTTCCTCTCTTCCCAAATCTTGAAACACCCTTCCATGGAGCAACTCGCAACAATACATGATCCCTTACATTAAATTCCACGCCCTTTCGATGAAGATCCGATAACTCTTTTGTCGATCTTGTGCCGCTTTGTATACGCTTGTCAAATCATTAGTCATACGCATTAACTTCTAGTCCCAACAATGTTGCTTCACCCACCTCATCCCAACATATCGGGGAACGACATTTTCGCCCATATAATGCTTCGAATGGAACCATGCCTATATTTGTTTAATAACTATTGTTGTATGAGAATTCCACCAATGGCAAGTACTTATCCCAACTTCCTTTGAAATCTAGGACACGTAGTTTTAATATATCTTCAAGAGTTTGAGTAGTCCTTTTCGATCGCCCATCCGCTTCGAGGATGGTACGCCAAATCAATCGTAAATTGCGCCCATAGCTTTTCTACAAACCAACCCAAAATCATGAAGTGAATCTTGGGTCACGATCTAAAACTATGGATACCGGCATGCCATGCAATCTCACAATCTCATTTACGCATATACGAGAAAGACGTTTCAAGGAATAAGTCTCTCATATTGGTAAGAAATGAGCAGATTTGGTTAATCTATCAACAATAACCCAAATAAGATTGATGCCTTGAGAAACCGTAGAAGACCCGCAGAACGAAATCCATAGTAATGTGTTCCCACTTCCATTCCGGAATCTCAAGTGGTTGCAACGGACCTTAGGTACAAGATGCTCCGCCTTTACACGCCGGGTAAGTTAAACACATCGAGATAAACTTTGCAATCTCTCTCTTCATATTGTTCCACCAAAATATATGTCAAGATCACGATACATTTTAGTACTTCCGTGATGGATTGCAAATGGCGATTGTGCCTCCATCATAATCTTGTACTTCAAATCGTAGTCGTTAGAACACAAAGTCTAGAGTGGACTCAAGTATTCCTTCTTCATCAATTCTCGCTTCGAATAGCTCCTTCAGACTTTCTTCTTCATACGATCGCCTCCGGCCTGGCTTCGAGCAATCTTAACTTTTTCTATTAAAGTTGGCTCTACGCAGATACTTGACATCATCGCACTCGCTCCTCAAGATATGATCTTCTACTCAACGCGTCGCCTACCACGCTCGCTTTTCCAAGATGGTATGGTTAGAATACGTTCGAAATGAGTCTCCTCTCGAGTTCTTCAAGCTCTTCCCACACTCCTCGCTTCCATTCAATTTTGTATCTCTACGAGTCACCATAAGTTAATGGAATAGCGATTCGAGAATATCCTTCAACGAATCTCCGATAATAACCAACTAAGCTTGTGAAAGCTACGATTTCGACATCGACTTAGGTTGCTTCTCAACTCGCGACTCATATCCCAATCTTGGATAAGACGTCACAATGACACCTATCGCTTTACTATCGCATCTAATACGACGCCCCTACACAGAGAGTTCCGGCTTAGTGAATTCCACAAAGGAAGTCACAAGATAAAGGCTCAGTACCAAATTTTATAGTTGAATTTTAACTCCTGAAGTTCAATAGGAGCCATTCGATATGAGATTTTAGAAATGAGTTTTGTACCGGGTTCAAAGTCGATACAATATTTAATATAAGGCTTAATTTGGGAGTAAGCCAAGAAATTCTTCAGGAAATACGTCAGGAAAAATCAATAACAACAGAATATTATTCAAATCGACGTTGTCTTTATTCAAATCCATAACATGGACTAAGAAAATTTGACATCCGTAATAAACGAATGACTTCATGGCTTGATATGAAAATGTTTGACTACAATGGTTTGATTGCTTGAATTCAATAACAAAGTTGTTTAGGAATATGAAAACTAACAACTTTACGAAAATAATCAATTTTGCGATGATGAGTAGTTAACCTTAAAATCACATCAAAAACAAATATCTCTATAGAAATAAGGTTAATGGTGTAATGATATAGTGCCAACCTGAATCAAGCAAGATTTATAAACAATGGATGTGATGAAAGTTTCTCCTAACGGAGTTTCCATGAGATAGTCAAAGTCTAATTTCTCCGAGTCAAGTTCAAACGCTGAACGCAAGCAAGAAAGATAAAAGAATGGGTAGAACCCAGATCTCAAGTAAGGTATAAACTTCGCAAGAATTTATAATTAACTAACCCGTATAACTTCGCTCGGGTTCTCAGATTTTGACCGGCCACGACAAACGCTTCTTCCAAGAACCGTTGACTTTGACTTTTTCGGGATATACTTTTGAGTCACCATTCCCGCTGGATCTGGTTTCGATATCGCATAATCTTCGAAAGCGATATGTCCTTCTTTTCCACAATTATAGCATACCTTAAACTGCTAGGGCGGTTTCAATGATATGTCCCTCTTTCCCAAAGATTTGTAACATACGACCGGTGGTCGCTTCTCCTCCTTAAAACTAGTCAGCCATCGGCTACCGACGCCTTCACATGGTCGTTGTTGAATCTCTCTTTTAAAATCTCCTCCCGACTCGCTTCTTCTATTTTCATGGCCACGATTACCACCCGAGTGGGTTACCGCCTTTGTCTCAGATTCTTCTTTCTCCGCCGGGTTATCGTTATTCGATGACCGCTATCTTCTAGATGATGATCCGGTTATGGTCCCTCGGCTGAACATACTCGTTATCTCGCTTCTAACAACCGGAGCCTCGCTGACAACATCCGGTCAGAGAAAATTTATGAGAAATGAGATATCGACGTACGTCGGGTTTCAAACCTCTCTCGAAACATCCGCCATAATCGCTCCTCATTCTCCACCAAATGAGGTAAAAACTCGATAACTCCGCGAACTTCGCATCGGGACACCGCCATGTTCTTCGCTTCTAGTCTAATAAACTCCACTTCCTTCATACGACGTAATACTTTCGTGGAAGTACTTGTCATTGAACTGCTTTCAAACGCCTCCCACGATATGCCGAAGTGCAAATTTGGATGGGTACGCTTCACGTGATTCCCACCAAGAATCCGCTTCGCCACGTAACATAAAGGCGGCGAATGGAACTTTCGTTTCTCTCCGCATCCCAAGACATCGAATATCTTGGTAATTTGTTTGACCCACGCCTCCGCCTTTAATCGGATCCGCTTCCCTGCACTCGTGGTCCCAACTTTGAATCGCTTGGCCATGACCACCGTGAATTGCTATCATTTCTCCTCAGATTTTGAACACGAAGTCTCCTCGTCCGATTTTGTATGAACGCAAAAAGCTTCTAAACATCCCCTCGCTCATCATCTCGCCAAGGGTGTTGTTGTTCACAGGAGGAACATTACCAAACTGTTGACGATCGCTCTCCTGGTGAGAAGACAGCATCTCCACGGCCTCATTTACTCCATCGTTAATATTCTCAACGACATTCTCAAATCATGTCATAAAATAAGGGTTAATTAAGGAAATCAATATATCACATAATATCCCTATATATCGACCCAACTAACAAATAAGCTTAGGTAGACACACTAGATAAGGATTTACTGCCTCTCCCTCCTAGTTTTATTCCCCGATCTCCGCCAGAGATCATATCCCTAAGCTCGATATTAACCGTGACGCCCCCAAAATAGGTATACACAACACCCATTCCGAGTCGCCAAATACATGGTACAAGAATAAACTACAACTTTATTATTACAACAAGAAATCTGTGAGTTTAAATACGAGATATTATCTTCTGATAATATCTATACTCAAATAAATCCTCATCACATTTATCGATACATTATTTTACAAAAATGGTGAGGACTACTAAACAATCCTTTCTAAAACCTTCATTCCATACCCCACTAAGACTCGCTTACATTCTCGCCTCCCGAGAAGAAAAATGGAACAACAAGGAAAAGGGTGAGCTCAACTAGCCCAAAGAAAGAATATTATGACTAAGATAATATACAACAAATTATTGTTAGTCTTCAACAGGAAAAATCTGATAATATCACAATGTATAACAAGTTTCAGATCAATATTCGCAATGAAATAATAATTCATGAAGAGTTACGTAGAGAATGAAATCTACTATAATCTATGAATTTAAATACCATCATCAATATTTTATCCTCGTAACATCAATCAATATGCATCTCGAATCAAATATTCATCTTTGCACTACAGCCAAAGATATTCATCGATTGGTCATGTTCATTTAAACACTGCTCATCTTTGCACTATGTGCCAAAGATATTAATCAATTCCACATGTTCATCTCAACACTGCTCATCTTTTTTCACACAGCCAAAGATATTCTTCAGAAATCATTCATCTTGCACTACGTGCCAAAGATATTCAATAATATCATCATTTAAGATCGAGGATGATGAAAATATTTTTAAGAAACGAATCCAAGGAAACAAAATGACAAGGATTAAGGATTAAGGATTCAGTACTTTGGTTTTATCCACGCCCAAAAATACCTCAAAAATAATCATAGTGGTGTAAAATTCAAGAATGATCAAAACATGGATACAATCGTAAAGTTAGTATCCGTAATAGATGTTTTGGATTTAAAAGAAGAAATTTTATTTTTCTATGAATAGATCAGACACGTGAATATCACGTGAATAGTGCCAGAGTATGAATGAAAGGCTTGCCACGTGAATAAGAATTCGTGAATAGTAACTCGTGAATAAGAACTCATGAATAAGAACCCATGAATAAGAACCCCGACATGAAAAAGTTCCAAATTTGATAAAACTTCAGATCAACATTTCAAAGATAATGATATTGAAGAAATAATATCATTCGAGAAGAAAATAACATCCCTTACCTCGAAAGATCAAGATTTAAATTAAACACCTGATATAAAAACATGACTTGGACTTGCACCGATATAGCAATACTCAAAGTATACTCAAAATACTCACAAGAATACGCCGATAATATAGAGAGGAAAACTTCAGATTTCGTGTGATTTTCAATTCTAACCCAAGACCCTATTTATAGAAATCGCTAACACCAAAGTTAGTAAAATTTAATAATTTAATAATATAATTATATTATTTTTTACACATGTCTAGAATCTGATTTCAGCCATCAAACACATGCCACCTTCTAGAAAAAAATAAGAAAAAAACGTTTTTCTAATTTTAAATATTTTAAACTTCCAAAATCAATTATTTCAAGCTTCTAACTTCAATAATTCATAATAAATAGCCCTTTCATCAGAAAATTGAATCTCGCGTGTTTTTATAGGAAATTCAATTTCTACAACTTTGCGTAAGAAAGTTTTTCCAAATTCCAATTAGAAATTGACCAAAATCAACAAACGGGCAATTTTACAAGTTTATAATCAAATTTCACCAATAAATGGGGTCCAAGACATGTTTAATATGTTTTAAACATTTATTGCAACAAAATACTCTTCCTCCTCAGATACTCATATATCCCACATTCGTTGTAAAAATATCACCGTTAATATATTATTAAAATAATATATTTAAAACGAATTATTTTATCGTAAAAGATAAAATATTAATTTTCAACAATTGTCATTTTAAAAATTTTCTCCATCTATATCCACATAAAATCAATATTTTCCTCATCATATAAATCAATAATTAATTATTCACAAATAATATTACGTAATCACAATATCGACAACCAGTGCAGCCTCAGAAAGAGAGGGCTTTTCAATAAGAATTTCTTCATCTTGGCCGCAATTAGGTGACTCAAACCTCTCCTTAGATGTAACTTTCTAGACATTGCCAATAATGTTATCTAATAATATTATTCAGATAATATGAATTATTGCTTCGATAATGAAAGATATCGTGTAATGACAATTATCAAACAACAAAGAATATAAAATATCAACGCAAAGAATTATTAACTCAATAAAATAATCGAATAAAGAATTATCAGAACCATTATTGAGTAAAGGCCTTCACGTAAGAATCAATAATTGGTGCAATACCGCGTGCTACTTGCTCAACAACGCAGTATTAGTGTGTTTTAACCAACCGGGTATTCCAACAAGATTAACGGTAAGAATAACCACGCTCTATTATTTAAAAACAACTTATATTTGTCGCTTTCTTCATCCAATCGCTTCACATGGGCCTACACATGGTCATACCACTGTCCGCATTTAATATTCCCCGATCGCATTTAATATTCCACCACCAAACGAATATTCCCCACAACAATGAATATTTTATAACTACTTGCTTATTTTGAAATATTTGCATATTTAACCCTTAACTATCCACATTAATCAAATCAACCCTTACTATTTCAAAATAATAACTAAAGGAAATTCCTTTTTATTTAAAAAAAAATTTCGGGGTCTTACAATACCTATTTTGGGGGCGTCACAAAGTCCATCTATTCACGTAAGCCACAGATAACTTTCAACACAATATAAGCATGAGGATAATGATATAAAGAATCAATCAAATGAGATAAATGATAAATATTAAACATTTATAATATAATTTATCCAGGATTCAAGAATATCCCCATGTTATCAATCACTTAATAATCTCATAATCTAATATCATTAATATTATAACACTTCGTAAATTTATAAACAATTTATCTCAATTGTTTACTTTTACCATATAATGCATTTAATCATTGAAAAATGCCATACTCATAAGATATCATCACCAATTATCAAATCCTCAAAAAATATGCATATACTCTATATAGGATTCTCTAGCCATAAAATCCTATTTTCAACTTTCATATTTCACATAACATATTTAACTCATATGTTCAGAATTAAACTATTTTCATGAAAAATACCAAATCAGTCCCAAAAATATTTCTTTTCTGAGATTTAGCATAATATAGTCCCATAATGAAAATATATTTTTTCTCGGAATTTTAAAATTCATTTACTATTTTTCAAAAATCAATTTCTAATTAATTCCTTAAGAAATTAGCTACCTCAAGTTTAACTCCAAAAATTCCCAAATCTTGGCAGGACCTTACACATGTTAATTTAAGCCTCCAGTTTAAATTTTATGGTCATCGGAGTTATAGAACTCCAGTTATAGTATTTTTCGTCAAAAAAACATAAATATTAAAATTGTCATAACTTGCTCATTTTAAGTCGGAATGAGCTCATTTTTGGACACGATGTTCTTTATACCATATACTTTTATGTCCCAAAAGTCCTGAATTTTTCTCACTAATTAAGTGGTAAACAGCCCTTACAAAAATGTGGCAGCACTTTTTGGACATTTTCAAGTTTTGACTCCTTTGCTAAAAAGTCCACACGAAAATCTACAATACCTTTTTCATTGATTCCACTTGGATTAGTTAGGTAACTCATAGATCTAACTCTAGGACTTAACCACACTCAAAATTCAAAATATAATAGGAGATTTGGTCAATTGAATTTCATGTTACGCTTTTTTTTCACCAAAAACTCGGTTTTAACTCCTTGTGATTTTTAAGAAACTTTCATGTTTTCACATACTAACCAACATAACTCATCATAACACTTACTAATACCACGTATACCCATGATTTTCATTAGTCCAATACTTTTATTATGACTTTCATCATAAACCACGAACCTGCTCATTTTTGTCAAGAAATATTCGAGGGTTTAAGAAATGGGTTTTATCTTTGGGGTCAATACGAAATTGATTTCACGCCTAAGTAGGCTAAGAAGTCTTCAAGAATACGCCAGAAATTTATTAATAATAAAATATCATTCAAAATCGTGACTCTCATCCAAGACTTGGATAAGACGTCACATCGATACCAACTGTGACTTCTATCCTTTAACCCAGATAAGACCTCACAACGATACCTATCAACTTGTCATCATCATTCACGACGTTGTCTCACAGAAAGTCCTGCTTCGTTGTAAGACCTCAAAATTTTTTTTAAATAAAAAGGAATTTCCTTTATTTATTATTTTGAAATAGTAAGGGTTGATTTGATTAATGTGGATCGTTAAGGGTTAAATATGCAAATATTTCAAAATAAGCAAGTGGTTATAAAATATTCATTGTTGTCGGGGAATATTCGTTTGGTCGTGGAATATTCGTACGGTCGGGAATATTCGCATGCGATTTGCCTTGACCATGTGTGGGCCCCATAACTAGAAAGCGATTGGATGAAGAAAACGACAAATATAAGTTGTTTTTAAATAACTACAGTAGTTGTTACAATTAATCTTGTTGAATACCCTTGGTTAAAACACACTAATAATACGTTGTTGAACAAAGAAAGATACGGTATTGCACCAATTATTGATTCTTACGTAAGAAGGCACTACTCAATAATGGTTACAAAGAATTACCGCTTCGATTATTTTATCGAGTTAATAATTTCATGCGTTGATATTTTATATATCATTGTTGTTTCAATAATTGTCATTACACAAGATCTTTCATTATCGAAGCAATAATTCATATTATCCGAATAATATTATTAGAAAACATTATTGGCAATGTCTAGAAAGTTCGCTTAAGGAGAGGTTTGGTCACCTAATCTAATTGCGCCAAGAAGAAGAAATTCTTATTGGAAAGCCCCCCTCTTCCTAGAACCGCCTGGTTGTCAATATTGTGATTCTCGTAATATTATTTGTGAATAATTAATTATTGATTTATATGATGAGGAAAATATTGATTTTATGTGGATATAGATGGAGAAAATTTTTAAAATGACAATTGTTGAAAATTAATATTTTATCTTTTTCCGATAAAATAATTCATTTAAATATATTATTTTAATAATATATTAATTGGTGATATTTTTACAACGAATGTGGGATATATGAGTATACGAGGAGGAAGAGTATTTTTGTTGCAATAAATGTTTAAAACATGTTAAACATGTCGGTGGACCCCATTTATCGAATTGAAATTTGATTATACTGTAAAATTGTCCGTTTGTGGATTTTCCAATTTTTGATTGGAATTTGGAAAAACTTTCTTCCGCAAAGTTGTAGAGAATTGAATTTCCTATAAAAACTCTTGAGATTCGAATTTTCTGATGAAAGGGCTATTTATTATGAATTATTGAAGTTCAAGCTCAAATAATTGATTTTGGAAGTTTAAAATATTTAAAATTAGAAAAACGTTTTTTTATTTTTTTTTCTAGAAGGTGGCATGTGTTTGATGGCTGAAATCAGATTCTAGACATGTGTAGAAAATAATATAATTATATTATTAATTTATTAAATTTTCGCTTTTTGGTGTTCTAAGCAATTTCCTATAAATAGGTGCTTGGGTTAGAATTGAAAATCACACCGTAAATCAAGTTTTCTCTCTATATTATCGAGTTTATTCTTGTGAGTATTTTGAGTATACTTTGAGTATTGCTATACTATGCAAGTCCAAGTCATAGCCTATATCAGGTGTTTCAAATTTAAAGATCGATCTTTCGAGGTAAGGGATGTTATTTTCTTCTCAAATGATATTATTTCTTCAATATCATTATCTTTGAAATGTTGATCCAAAGTTTTATCAAATTTGGAACTTTTTCATGTCGAGGTTATTATTCACGGGTTACTATTCATGAGTTACTATTCACGAAGTTACTATTCATGAAGTTATTATTCACGTGAAATCTAAGACTATTCACGATACCAAGACTATTCACGATATAAGACTGATTAGATTATTCAATTAAAAATAAAATTTCTTCTTTTCGTCAAAAAACATCTATTCGGATACTAACTCGATCAGATCCATGTTTTGATCATTCTTGAATTTTACACCACTATGATTATTTTTGAGGTATTTTTGGGCGTGGATAAAACCAAGTACTAATCCTTAATCCTTAATCCTTGTCATTTTGTTTCATTGGATTCGTTTCTTAAAAATATTTTTCATCATCCTCACCTTAAATGATGATATTATTGAATATCTTTGGCCGTAGTGCAAAGATGAATGATTTTCAAGAATATCTTTGGCCCGTAGAAAAGATGAACAGTGTCGAGATTAATACGATCGATTGATTAATATCTTTGGCCCAGAGGCAAAGATGAACAGTGTTTAAATGAATATGACTAATCGATGAATATCTTTGGCCCAGTAGTGCAAAGATGAATATTTGATTCCGTATGCATATCGATTGATGTTACAGGATAAAATATTGATGATGGACCGTTAAATTCATAGATTATAGTAGATTTCATTCTCACGTAACTCTTCTATGAATTATTATTTTCACCGCGAATATTGATCCGAAACTTGTTGTCTATTGTATTCTATCGATTTTTCCCTGTTGAAGACTAACAATAATTTGTTGTATATTATCTTAGTCATAATATTCTTTTATCGGGCTAGTTGAGCTCACCCTTTTCCTTGTTGTTCCATTTTTCTTCTCGTGAGGCGAGAATGTAGCAGTACTAGCTTCGGGTATGGAATGAAGGTTTTAGAAAGGATTGTTTAGTAGTCCTCACCATTTTTGTAAAATAATGTATCAATAAATGTGATGAGGATTTATTTGAGTATAGATATTGTCTGTAAGATAATATCTCAGATTTAAACTCACGCTTTTTCTTGTTGTAATAATAAAGTTCAGAAGTTTGCTTCTTGTACCATGTATTTGGCGCACGAGAATGGGTGTTGTGTATACCTATTTTGGGGGCGCCACAATGGTATCGAGCTTAGGGATATGATCTCCGCATGAGATCGGGAATAAAACTAGGAGGAGAGACGAGTAAATCCTTCGCCTAGTGTGTCCTACCTAAGCTTATTTGTTAGTTGGTCAAGATATAGGGATATTATGTGATATATTGATTTCCTTAATTAACCCTTATTTTATGATGATGATTTGAGAATGTCGAATCGAGAATATTAACATGGAGTAAATGAGACCGTGGAGATGCCTCAGATTTCACCAACGAGGAGAACGTGCAACAGTCGGGTAATGTTCCTCCCGTGAACAAACACCGAGCGCAGATGATGAACGAGGGATGTTTGAAGCTTTTTGCGTTCATGCAAAAAATCGACGAGGAGACTCGTGTTCAAAATATGTGGAGGAAATGATAAGTAATTCACGGTGGTCACAATGCAAGCAGATTCAAAGAGTTGGGACCACTGCACTCGGGAAAGCCGGATCCGATTAAGTGAGACGTGGGTCAAACAAATTACCAAGATATTCGATGTCTTGGGATGCACGGAGAACAGAAAGTTCCATTCACGCCTTTATGTTCCGTGGCGAAGGCAGACATCGGTGGGAATCACGTGAAGTTGCATCCATCCAAATTTACGACTCAAAGATGTCATGGGAGACGTTTCAGAAGCAGTTCAATGACAAGTACTTCCCCGAAAGTATTCAATATATGAAGGAAGTGGAGTTTATTAGACTAGAAAGTAATAACACGATTTGTCCCAAAGACGAGGCGTAAGTTCGGAGTTATCCAGTTGCACCTCATTTGGTGGAGAATGAGGAACGATGACGCGGATGTTTATGAGAGGTTTGAAACCCGACATACGCCCAAGATCTCATTTTTCATAAATTTTCTCTCTATTCAGATGTTGTCAACAGGCTCAAATTGTTAGAAGCGAGATAACGAAAGTATGTTCAACCGAGGGACCATAACCTGTGGATCATATCAAGATAGCGATCATCGTAATAACGATAACCAAATGGAGAAAGAAGAATACAGATTAAAGGCCAGAACCACTCCGGTGGTAATCGTGGCCATGAAAATAGAAGAAGCGAAGCCGGGAGGAGATTTTAAAAGAGGAGATTCAACAACGACCTATGAAGAAGACGCCGGCCAAGAGAGCAACTAGTTTTGGTGGGAGGAGAACGACCACCGGTCCGATGTTACAAATGCGGAAAGAGGGACATATCACCAAACCGCCCACAACAGCTTTAAGGTATGCTATAATTGTGGAAAAGAAGGACATATCGCCGAGATCAGACAATATCGAAACCCACCAAGCCGGGAATGGTGACTCAAAAGTATGTCCCGTAAAAGTCAAAGTCAACGGTTCTTGGAAGAGCGTTTGTCGCGTGGACCGGTCAAAATGCAAGGAACCCGAACGGTTAGCACGGGTTAGTTAATTATAAATTCTCGCGAAGTTTATACCTTACTAGATACCGGTTCTACCCATTCTTTTATCTTTCTTTGCTTTGCTCAACGCTTGAACTCGACTCGGAGAAATTAGACTTTGACCTATCTCGTGGAAACTCCGTTAGAGAAACTTTCATCACATCCATCGCTTATAAATCTTGCTTGATTCAGTCAGCACTATCACATTACCGTTAACCTTATTTCTATAGAGATATTTGTTTTGATGTGATTTTAAGGTTAACTACTCATCATGCCAAATTGATTATTTTCGTAAGGTTGTTAGTTTTCATATTCCTAAGCACTCCGTTATTCAATTCAAGCAATCAAACCATTGTAGTCAAACATTTTCATATCAAGCCATGAAGTCATTCGCTTATTACGGATGTCAAATTTTCTTAGTCCATGTTATGGATTTGAATAAAGACACGCCGATTTGAATAATATTCCCGTTGTTATTGATTTTTCCCGACGTATTTCGAAGAATTTCTTGGCTTACTCCCAAATTAAGCCTCGATATTAAATATTGTATCGACTTTGAACCCGCAGACAAAACTCATTTCTAAAATCTCATATCGAATGGCTCCTATTGAACTTCGTGAGTTAAAATTCAACTATAGAATTTGGTACCGAGCCTTTATCTTGTGACTTCCTTTTGTGGAATTCACCTGCTTTACTCTCTATGGGGGACGCCATATTCGTATGCGATAGTAAATCGATAGGTGTCATTGTGGACGTCTTATCCAAGATTGGGATATGAGTCACAGTTGAGAGCAACCTAAGTCAAGAATCTAAATACGTAGCTTTCAGCTTAGTTGGTTATTATCGAGATTCGTTCAAGGATATTCTCTAATCGCTATTCCATTAACGCAAATTGACTCGTAGAGATACAAAATTCGAATGGAGCAAGGAGTGTGGGAAGAGCTTCAAGAACTCAAGAGGAGACTCATTTCAAAGACATATTCTAACCATACCATCTTGGAAAAGTTAACGTGGTAATAGCCGACGTTGAGTAGAAGATCATACGCGGAACGAAAAGTGCGATGATGTCAAGTATACGACAGAGCCAACTTTAATAGAAAAAGTTAAGATTCTTTCAAGCCACCCAATCCGAGCCGATGTGATGCGTATGAAGAAGAAAGTACAAGAAGGAGCTATTCCAAGCGAGAATTGATGAAGAAGGAATACTTCGAGTCCACTCTAGACTTTGTGTTCCTAACGACTCGATTTGAAGTACAAGATTATGATGGAGGCACAACACGCCATTTGCAATCCATCCCGGAAGTACTAAAATGTATCGTGATCTTGACATATATTTTGGTGGAACAATATGAGAGAGAGAGATTGCAAAGTTTATCTCGATGTGTTTAACTTATTAACGGTAAAGGCGAGCATCTTGTACCTAAGGGTCCATTGCAACCACTTGAGATTCCTGGAATGGAAGTGGGAACACATTACTATGGATTTCGTTCACGGGTCTTCCTACGGCTTCTCAAGGCATCAATGCTATTTGGGTTATTGTTGATAGATTAACCAAGTCCGCTTTCATTTTTACCAATATGAGAGACTTATTCCTTGAACGCCTTTTCTCGTATGACGTAAATGAGATTATGAGATTGCATGGCATGCCAAGATCCATAGTTTTAGATCGTGACCCAAGATTCACTTCATGATTTTGGGTTAGTTTCAGAAAGCTATGGGCACGAATTTATTTATCTGGTTTGGCATACCATCCTCAAACGGATGGGCAATCGTAAAGGACTACTCAAACTCTCAAGATATATTAAAACTCGTGTCCTAGATTTCAAAGGAAGTTGGGATAAGTACTTGCCATTGGTGGAATTCTCATACAACAATAGTTATTAAACAAATATAGGCATGGTTCCATTCAAGCATTATATGGACGAAAATGTCGCTCCCCAATATGTTGGGATGAGGTGGGTGAAGCAACATTGTTGGGACCCGAAAGTTAGTATGTATGACTAATGATTTGACAACGATATAAAACCAAGCACAAGATCGACAAAAGAGTTATGCGAGATCTTCATCGAAAGGACGTGGAATTTAATGTAAGGGATCATGTATTGTCATGAAGTTGCTCCATGGAAGGGTGTTACAAGATTTGGGAAGAGAGGAAAGCTCAATCCATGATTTATTGGTCCATTTCAAATTCTTGACCGAGTAGGAAATGTAGCCTATAGACTTGCGTTACATTCGAGTATGTCTCGTGTTCATAATGTGTTTCACATATCTCGTACTTCAGTAAATATGTGAAAGACCCGAACCACGTTATCGAAGTTAGAACAGGACGAGATAGCCAAGACTTAACGTGTGAGGAGGTACTGTCAAGATCTTGGATAGGAAGGAGCATGCCCCACGCCAAGAAAGGTCATACCACAAGTTAAAGTTTTGTGGAGGAATCATGCTATAGAGGAAATGACCGGGAGTTGGAAACGAAACGAAAGCGAGGTAATCTCATCTTTTCAAACACACCAGTATACGTGACGTCAATTTCGAGGACTTAAATTTCATAAGGAGGGAGGTTGTAAGACCTCAAATTTTTTTTAAATAAAAAGGAATTTCCTTTATTTATTATTTTGAAATAGTAAGGGTTGATTTGATTAATGTGGATAGTTAAGGGTTAAATATGCAAATATTTCAAAATAAGCAAGTGGTTATAAAATATTCATTGTTGTTGGGAATATTCGTTTGGTCGTGGAATATTTATGCATTTATCGGGAATATTCGTGACGACGTAGCGCTACCCATGTGTGGGCCCCATAACGAAAGCGATTGGATGAAGAAAACGACAAATATAAGTTATTTTTAAATAACTACGTAGTTGTTACCAAGATAATCTTGTTGGAATACCTATGTGGTTAAAACACACTAATACGCGTTGTTGAACAAGAAGACACCAGGTGATTGCACCAATTATTGATTCTTACGTGAAGAAGGCACTACTCAATAATGGTTACTAGTGAATTACCGCTCAAAGATTTTATCGAGTTAATAATTGTCTTTGCGTTGATATTTTATATTGTCATTGTTTCAATAATTGTCATTACACAAAGATCTTTCATTATCGAAGCAATAATTCATATTATCCGAATAATATTATTAGATAACATTATTGGCAATGTCTAGAAAGTTCGCTCTAAGGAGAGGTTTGGTCACCTAATTGCTTGGCGCAAGAAGAAGAAATTCTTATGGAAAGCCCCCTCTTCCAGGAACCGCCTCGGTTATCAATATTGTGATTCTCGTAATATTATTTGTGAATAATTAATTATTGATTTATATGATGAGAAAAATATTGATTTTATGTGGATATAGATGGAGAAAATTTTAAAATGACAATTGTTGAAAATTAATATTTTATCTTTTTCGATAAAATAATTCATTTAAATATATTATTTTAATAATATATTAACTATGATATATTTTTACAACTAATGTGGGATATATGAGTATACGAGGAGGAAGAGTATTTTTGTTGCAATAAATGTTTAAAACATGTTAAACATGTCGGTGGACCCCATTTATCGATCGAAATTTGATTATACTGTAAAATTGCCCGTTTGTGGATTTCTTGGTCAATTTCTGATTGGAATTTGGAAAAACTTTCTTCCGTAAAGTTGTAGAGAATTGAATTTCCTATAAAAACTCGCGTGATTCGAATTTTCTGATGAAAGGGCTATTTATTATGAATTATTGAAGTTCCAAGCTTCAAATAATTGATTTTTGAAGTTTAAAATATTTAAAATTAGAAAAAACGTTTTTTCTTATTTTTTCTAGAAGGTGGCATGTGTTTGATGGCTGAAATCAGATTCTAGACATGTGTAGAAAATAATATAATTATATTATTAATTTATTAAATTTTCTTTTGGTGTTCTAAGCAATTTCCTATAAATAGGTGCTTAGGTTAGAATTGAAAATCACACCGTAAATCAAGTTTTCTCTCTATATTATCGAGCGTATTCTTGTGAGTATTTTGAGTATACTTTGAGTATTGCTATACGGTGTATGTCCAAGTCATAGCTTATATCCGGTGTTCAAATTAGTAAGATCGATCTTTCGAGGTAAGTGGATGTTATTTTCTTCTCAAATGATATTATTTCTTCAATATCATTATGTGAAATGTTGATCCGATGTTTTATCAAATTTGGAACTTTTTCATGTCAAGTTACTATTCATGGGTTACTATTCATGAGTTTATTCATTATCTTGATTATTCACGATACTTCAAGACTATTTACGATACTGCAGACTATTCACCAAAAATAAAATTTCTTCTTTTCGTCAAAACGTCTATTCCGGATACTAACTCGATTGTATCCATGTTTTGATCATTCTTGAATTTTACACCACTATGATTATTTTTGAGGTATTTTTGGGCGTGGATAAAACCAAGTACTTAATCCTTAATCCTTAATCCTTGTCATTTTGTTTCTTTGGATTCGCTTTCTTAAAAATATTTTCATCATCCTACCTTAAATGATGATATTATTGAATATCTTTGGCCTCAGTAGCAAAAAAGATGAATGATTTTCAAGAATATCTTTTGGCGCTCAGAAAGGCAAAGATGAACAGTGTCGAGATTGAGATACGCATTGGATCGATTGATTAATATCTTTGGCCCAGTAGTGCAAAGATGAACAGTGTTTAAATGAATATGACTAATCGATGAATATCTTTGGCCAGTAGTGCAAAGATGAATATTTGATTCCAGATGCATATTGATTGATGTTACAGGATAAAATATTGATGATGGATCGTTAAATTCATAGATTATAGTAGATTTCATTCTCTACGTAACTCTTCTATGAATTATTATTTCAGCCGCGAATATTGATCTCAAACTTGTCATTTCTATTGTATTCTATCGATTTTTCCTCCGTTGAAGACTAACGATAATTTGTTGTATATTATCTTAGTCATAATATTCTTTATCGGGCTAGTTGAGCTCACCCTTTTCCTTGTTGTTCCATTTTTCTTCTCGTGAGGCGAGAATGTAATGAAAGTACTTAGTCGGGGTATGGAATGAAGGTTTTAGAAAGGATTGTTTAGTAGTCCTCACCATTTTGTAAAATAATGTATCAATAAATGTGATGAGGATTTATTTGAGTATAGATATTGTCTGTAAGATAATATCTCGTATTTAAACTCACGCTTTTCATTGTTGTAATAATAAAGTTGTAGTTTGCTTCTTGTACCATGTATTTGGCAACTCGAGAATGGGTGTTGTGTATACCTATTTTGGGGGCGTCACATTCGGTGCATTCCACACAAGGAAGTCAACAACGAAAGGATCGGGGGCTTTTTACTTATGGCTTGATATAATGTTGATTAACTTTAGGGTTTGGTTACTTTGAATTAGATAACAAAGTTGGTTAGAATATGAAAGCTAACAACCTTACAAAAAGAATAATAAGTAGTTAATCAATCGCTTTTCAAAAATTACCTCAAAGGCAAGTATTTTCAAAAGATAAGATCGTGAAAGTGTTTATTTGAAACAACAAGATTAATAATAAATGTGGAGGTAACGAAGGTTTCTCCCAACGAAGTTTCAATAGATAAATCAAAGTCTAATTTTTTTTGAGTCAAATTTAAACATTGAACACAACTAGGTAGAATAAAAGAGTGGGTAGAACTTGTATTGAATAAAGTATAGACTTCGCAATAATTTATAATTAATTTACCCGTAATAACTTCGTTCGGTTTCTCGACAAACGCCTCGCTTAAATTACCGAAGTTTGATTTTACTATAGGGTACATTCCACCCTTAAGTGCTTCTTCACATTCCCGATCCATGATTTGAATCATTATTCTCCGATCCATATCGAATTCGGGTTGACCGCTATGCATTGTGGTAATTCAATTCGATGTTGGGTTCTCCCAATTGTCATTCAAAAAGCAAAGTCCATTTCATCTATTTTCGCTTTATTGGATCGGACGCCTTTTTCTACACTATCAACGCATTATGCAGCCTTTTTACCCATGCATCGCCTATTCTCCTTCGCTTCGCTTGTTTTTCTTTCAAATTGATCTTTGATTTTTAAATTCTCGATTCCAACTTTAATATCTTACACCGCCAAAGCGTGATTTTGTTCGAGCATCACATATCGGGTAACCCAATTTTGAATTGTTGTATCCCTTTGTTCCACGCACCGCTTGCCGATTCTTCAACCTCGTTTTCTTCTAGCTCACGAACACGATTTTGTAATTCTAAGTTTTGATCATAAATTTCTTCTAACCAATTCTCCTCGGGTTCCTCTTCTTCCTCACTCTCACCGCTACCTTTGCAACTAGCTCCTGCACAACAATTAGTTCTTCATTCACTATGTGGATATCTCTAATTTGTTCCTCGTCTCGACAATCGCATTAACTCCGATTAGTGATTAAAGGTGTCACAACGGTCACATTCACTCCATCAGGATATTTTCAAACCGCCATTTCCAAACACTGCCACAACACAAGGGTTAATTAATATATCAAATATTATCCATATACTCTGACCGACCAATTAAATAACAAATAAACTTAGGTAGGTCATAATAGCGAAGAATTCCCGTCCTCCCCTCCTAGTTCTTATCTCGCATCTTAGCCGTGGATCATATCCTCAAGCTTTGATACAAACCGTGACGCCCCCAAAATTAGGTATACGCCACCCATCTTGGGTCGCCATTTACATGGTACATAAATTCAAATACAAACTTAATTATAAATCGTCAGGTGTAACATACTTACAATACATAAACCGAGAGTTCTAATAGAATATTGTCATTTAGACAATATCCATACTCAAGGAGTCCTCATTACATTTATTGTCACACTATTTAATGTAATAGTGAGGACTACTAATGCTATATCTTGGGACCATCACTCTTTTCCCCGACTCGTCCCAAATTTATATTCTCATTTCAAGAAGAGAACAAATTGAAAGAAAGGGTGAACTCAACTAATTTCAGTAAGAAGAAATATTATAACTAAGATAATGCGTAATAAATTATCAATAGTCTTCAACAATGTTAAACCGATAAAATAAAATAGACAACCAGCTTTAATGCAGTATGAATACGCAATCCATTAAAAGAGTCAAGTAGAAAATAAAGTCTACTATCTTTTAGGTTTTAAAAGGTTTTCATCAATTTTTATCACTAAGACTCAGCTTTAATGAATAAACCACAATATCTAATCATCCTCGTACTACGGCCAAGGATTTTATCAAATTATCAATGGTCATGACTATACCGAATCACCCCCGGTCATAATCATACCAAAACTATCCATCATCGCATTACAGCCACCGAGGACTTTTTGTCACATCATTTATATCAAGCCATGATTATACCGAATGATCTCTCGGTCATAATCATACTAAGTTCATATATGCACGTAAGCCAAAGATAACATAATATAACATGAGGATGATGACAATGACATAATAATTCACTAAAATAAGTTCATTTAATTAATTTATTCAGAACTAATAACGCCCAAATTGTCAACATGATCATTTGCTTTCAGAGAGTAAAATTCAAGAATGATCGGAAGAATATTTCCATGAAAAGATATCGGATAAAACGCAAATATCAAGAATATTCTACTAATTTCATGGAGTATAGAAGTCAAAGTTTTAACCAACCTGGGTATAATAAAGAATGGAATAACAAAGGAAATCACCCACGCATGCGATTAAGATGCATACAAAGTTATTCCAATGTAATAATAATAACTAACCAAGTCGGTGAAATTCACACCAATGGGATGTTCCAATGTAATAATAAAGATGGAACCAGATCCGGTGTAAAACACACGATAGGATATTCCAATGTAATGATAAAGACGGAACCAGTCCTGTAAAAACACACGTGATGTGGATGTTCCAACAGAATAATAAAGACGGAACCAGTCAGGTGTAAAACACATGCATGGGATGTTCCAATGTAATAATAGAAGAATGTCACCAAGTATAGGGTAAACCACGATATGCATTATGTATAGGGTATGCCACAGATACAAAGTTATTCCAACGGAATAATAAAGAATGGAATAACAGAGGATTTCACCAAGTATAGGGTACGCCACATCACAAAGTTATTCCAATGTAATAATAAAGAATGGAATAATGTAAGTTCTCTTCATAAATAAGAAAGAATAACACCCCTTACAGGTACAACAAATAATATCCCTTACCTAGAAGAAGAAATTTGAATATTGGAAAAGTGAAGTAGAAAATACTTTTCTTCTTCTCTCTATAGTTTCTCTCTGTAGAGTTTTAGTTTAATTCGTAATAAATAATGAAGGAATGAGCTTTCTATTTATATAAAAACTTAGGTGGCTCTTGGTCTTAACGAAAGGGTCAAATGACTCTTGGTAATATCAAGAGACAACTACTATTTGCGAAGGGGTAATTAACCCTGGAACAATCAAGAGGCGCTTAACTGGTAATATCAAGGGACAACTACTATTTGCGAAGGGTAATTACTATCGACGAAGATAATTACTATTGACGAAGGTAATTACTATGAAGAAGGTAATTACTATCGATTGACGAAGGTAAATACTATCGACGGAAGGTAATTACTTATTCACAAAGGTAATTACTTATTCACAAAGGTAATTACTATTCACAAAGGTAAATACTATCGACGAAGGTAATTACTATTCACAAAGGTAAATACTATCGACGAAGAGACTCTTAGATGATGACATATGGGCCCCCATAAAATAATCAAACTTACCACAAACGCCTCATAACAAGTATTCTTTATATACATCAAGGATTGAATAAATATTACCATAAATCATTTTATTTTTAATTAACACATATTTAATCTTTCAACAATTATTAATCATTTATAACTTGTCGTCTCAATTAATAATATAACATATTATACAGGATGATAACGTGACAATAATTGAATCAATAATATAAGAGATATGATGCAAAGAATTCATCGTAGCAATAATCGAGTATAAATAAGTGACTTCTCGCAGAAGATCAATAATCAATACAAGGTGTGCTACTATGCAACCAATGCCAGACATCAGTATTTTTACTACCGGGTAGTTCAACAGCTTTTTAACGGTAATACCTCTGCCAAGTTATTTTTATAGAAAGATAATTTTGTCGCTTTTCTAACTACTTACAATACTTCCGTTGTGGGGTCCACCATCGATTGAGCCGCCGCATTTAATATTCCCCGACAAAAAGAATATTTCCACCAAACTAATATTTTATAACAACTTGCTTACTTTGCAAAATTTATAAATATTACCCACAACTATAACATTATATCAAATTTATTCCATAATATTCAAAAATAATATTTATAGAAAATTCATCTTTATTTATAAAAGCTGTGGTCTTTACACCTGGGTTCGCTTTTGGTTCATTTGTTTATGGTTCGTTGGAGAAGGGACCAGTATATATATATATATATATATATATATATATATATATATATATATATATATTTGGGATCGCATCCATGCACAAACAGTTCTTTGAAAGTTACCAAAAAAGTCATGGCACAACAACTTCGATCTAGCGGTTGGAACAATTAAAAGGATGAATAAAGTTAAAATTTGAAAAGCAGAATTTATTTAAAATAATGAAAAAAAATTAAGTGGACATCATCTAATGTCCACTTAATTTTTTTTCATTATTTTAAATAAATTCTGCTTTTCAAATTTTAATAGAGCCTAATTTCTATTATATTTGTACTTATATGGGATGAATAAAGTTACAGAGAAACCTTTCAAAAAAAAAAAAAAAAATCGCTACAAGATGTAGCGGCTTGTTTTTTTTTATAATATTAATATAATAGTATTAATAATATTACAAACTAATATGAATAGTGATAAATCGCTCATACGAGAATGATCGAGACAATTAAAATAGGACATGTCCCTTTTAATTGTCCCATCGCTACATTCTCATTGTACATATATCATTTTTTAGTTGTTTCAAGAACCGGTTTGCCATGGATGCGGTCCATCTGACAAAGAATCCTGTGTCATGAGAAAGAACCCTTTTTGGCCTGTGATTTTTTTTTTTTTTTGCTCCAGTCGAAATTTCACAGGCCAAAAAAGGGGTTGCTCCACATCGAATTCTTGGCCGTGGAGCAACTCCTTTTTTGGCATGTGAATTTTTTTTTTTTTTGTTTCAGCCGAAATTTCATAGGCCAAAAAAGGGGTTGCTCCACAGCAACTGGTTGCTATGGATAGAACCCCATATATATATAATGTATAAATACACAGCTGTATAATACAAAGCCGCCTATAGCGACGATTTTTTTGGGTTATAGCGATAGTTCACCCGTCGTTATACCTATTCTGATCTAAAAAAGCGATTAAATATAAACTAATTGAATACTACTGTGATTAGTGTATATATATATAAATATATATATACATATAACCAATGATCTTTGATCATTTTTAAAAATTTATGAAAGAAACAAAATAGTTGCTGAAGCACCAAACTTATGTATTGAATATAGTTTATTCGTTTTATAAAAGGGTTTCATTTGTCTGTATTTTTGTTCCAAAACATATTTTATATATATTAATAATAGTATTGAATAAAACCATATATATCCTTAAATTAAAATAATATGCAGAATAGATATATTCCTTAAATGTGATTATTATATGTTGTTTGGGGTGGGGTGGGTAAAAAAAATATAATATAATATAAATAGTTATTAAAAATTAATATAGTACAAAAAGTTCTTTAAGTTAAGACTTATATAAAAATAAAACAAATAACGATACTTGTGCAAATTACATAAACATTAGGGTACTTGGACCTAAAATATATAGTAGTCTATGAGTTCTAAATTAGTGATATATTTTTTATTTTAAAATTAGAGATATATTTTATTTGTATATTATTAAATGACTTGTATTTAATTTTTACCTTGTTATTATTTTTTATTTTGATTGATTGAGTAGTATACCATCCATGTCTCTACTTTTGAATAACTATTTTAGAAATATGTATAGATTAATAAAATTTTCTATAAAAGTCCGTTGTTTTACAAACTCCATTCGTCTCACAAATAAAGTCGCATTTACAAAAATATTAAATAAATTAGTAGTGATTAACATTTATGCTATCATCAGCAATAAAAAAATATTAATCTTAAGAGTATTTTATCATTTCTTTTGTGAAACAGAAGAAGTGTATCTAATTTTAATAGGTTTAGTATATTTTAAATACTTAATTTATTATGGGCATGAATGCTTGGCTGCCTGCCCTCAGTCCAAGGTCAGGGTTATGTATTGAACGTAAGGTTTAAAGATTTGAGTAGAGTGGCAGGCTTCCCGGGCAGCTAGCGTCAGTTTCGACTATTTAAAGCATAACATTATTGTCCTGGTAACTTATGCTTTCATCAGGCCAGTCCCAGTGGTAATTAGTTCTTCTCACAGTAACTCAAAAATGTTTATCATGCTGCATGGCAATGAGAAAGTGACAATAATTTTTTATTTTTTATGTTCTTTTTCTGTTTTAATCATCAAATTAAAAAGTAAAACTTGCGTGGTAGTACGGAGTACAGACAAATTTACTTTTACTGTTTATCTTTTTAGGTATTCATTGTCAGAAATTATGAACTTTTTACAGCCTGGTTGTCTACTTCTACACTTCGGTCTAGACCAAAATATTAAATTATGAATATAATTTAAAACTTAGATAAATATAACTAATTTGTTATATATATATATATATATATATAGGGATTCCATCCACAACAATCGGTTGCTGTGGAGCAACTCTTTTTTTGGCCAGTTGATTTTTTTATTTTTGTTGCTCCAGCCGAAAATTTAACAAGTCAAAAAAAGGTTGTTTGACAAGAATGTTTTAAATTCCTTTTATTCATTAATTTGAGCTCACTTACCTTTAGCGACGGACCGTGACGGTTTCGATACAATCGTCGCTCATACTTTTTAATGACGGACAACATATAGCGTCGGTAAAAGTATAGACGACGCGTTGTATTAACCGAACGAACCGTCGGCCTGTCGCTAAAGCGAAGTGAGCTCAAAGTGATTTGATAATAAATGTATAAGATCCTCGAGATATATATATATATATATATATATATATATATATATATATATATATATATATATGATAGAAGGTTGTTTGATAAAACTATTTTCTTTAGTTTCATTTAATAGAAATTTATTTTATTTTAGAATAAAAGAAAATAGTGAGACTATTCAAATTTATTTAACTCCTAATTATTACTAATATGTAACTTACATAATTAGTACTAATAAGTATAGTTAAATAAATAATTGAATAGTTATAATGTAACTTATATATATGTATGTTTATATATATATATATATATATATATATATATATATATATATATATATATACACACACACACACACACACATAAGAGATATGCATATGATATATAGAGAAGTTACCTGGAAAATTTGTACAAGTGAACTTTTCTTCTATATTCTCCATTCTTCTCACAAACAAATAACTACTACAAAATAGTGTTCAATTGAAATTTTCTGTGAATTGCTATCACGGATTATTCACCAAGGCTTGACATATATTCTAAAGGTATATCGTTTATAACTCTTAGCAAACCGATCATGGTGGGGTGATAAAAACCTTAAGGACATGGATCACCCGTATCATGTATTCAACAATAATTTTGACTCTCTTGAACTACGATTCTAACAATATATATATATATATATATATATATATATATATATATATATATATATATATATATTTGTGTGTGTGTGTGTGTGTTAATTGTACTTTTTTTTACATGAGTTTTGATCAGTTTGAAGATTACTTTAGACCCATTAACTGATTGAATTTATATTAAATTAAAAGTGCATTTGATAGTCTATTACAAGGAGATTAATAGAGAGTAATATATGATTCAAGTAGGAATTATATATTATGTTTTAATTGTATCCAAAGTGGAGTACATGAAAAAGTTCATTGTTGTTTAAGAAAATTATTTTCTTTAAGTTCCACATTGAGTAGGAATAAAACTATTTAATACTTTATAAGTATATGTGGAATAGTTTAATTTACTATTAGTACTAAAAGAAAGACATGAAGTTGGTCACAATGACGTGGTGCAAAGCACCACCCTCTCGCAACCCGAGGGCTGAGTTGCGGGTTCCAAAATCGCATTGGCGCTTTAGGAGCACTAGTTTTTTACTTATTCTTCTTTTTTATAATATTTTAAAGAAATTGAGTTTAAAGAGTAATAGAATTGGTTTAGGATATAGTTAAATAGGTCATTTTTAGAACTTTATGGTCAATATTGGTGGATTAGAGTAGTTTTTTCTAACTTATGATGCTGACCACGGACTTTAAAGCTAATAGACTATTGAATGTTGATATGATGGGGTTTTCAGTGAGATTGATTCGACTTCCAAGAAATATATAGAAGAAAAACACTAATAGAAGAAAGTATGAGTGATATCGACTCTCCTTGATTAGTTTAGTTTCAAATAATGCTGCATGTGAAACAAGCTCAGTCCATAGTGTTTCAAAAATGAACATCTCACTATAATACTAGTTCTTCTCTCCTAAACCTAGAGAATTACTATTGTTTTTATTGATTTGATTTTTTGAATATTAATATTTGTATATATTAGATTCATATATATATATATATATTTATTTATTAAAACAGTGACACTTTTAACTTCTACACTTATTGTTCTCCCACATTCTTAGCAATATTCACGTTATGAACACACTATTTTAACAATAAACTTTAAAAACTAAACATCTTATTTTTTAATAAAAAAAATTATAACAAGGTGCATTCTACACAACCCTTGGGGAGCATTTGTTACAAATTTTCTAAAGTTGTCATCTTAGATACCTGTAATGTGAGCTGATATCTTTATATATCGTGTTTGTTACATTGATAATCTTACATTTCCGAAAATTATATACCCGATAAAGTGTCAAGATTTCCGATAATTAGATGACCAAAAATAGGTTGTACTATGAGATTACCTATGTGGTTATCTTGAATTTTTTATTTAGACACAAATATCCTTTATATTTAATAATTGGGACATAAATGTCCTTATTAGTCACATAATTTATATTTATTTTTTAATCTTTTTGTTTATCGAAATGTTTAGTATAACTAAAATAACTTATTAATTATCCATGCAAAGTATGTGGTGGTGTTTGTTATTTATTATTATAAGTCTAATTTATTATTAAAAACATATTCGAAAATTTTGTGTTTAATAATTGAATAAATCATGAATTATTATTTATATACATATTAAAACTTTTAATACGATTACTAAATAATACCGAATTAATTAGTTCGATAGTACTTTAATGATTGTTTATTTGACAATAATCATATGGGTGAATCATTCAACTAAAATTAATACTAATTTTAGTAAAAGATCAATATTAGAAAGGAAAAAATATACCCAATAATCTTGAATTCATACCAAACACTCATAATAGCAATTATCGGTAATCACATATCTTCTACTAAATAGAAATGAACAATATGAATATTTTCTATTACCGATAATTAGTTACCAAATAATCTGTGTTTAGGTGACAAACACCTCCTTAACATTAAGCCAAAAGGAAAATTAGTAACTTTTTTGTTTTTTTATTTAAGGACGGAGGGAGTTACATTTTAAAACTCAGAAGCTGCAGTAAAAATAGATTTGAATGGCCGAGTTTTTAACTTGTCTCATTTACAGCTTTAGTTAGGGACGGGTTTCGATCCAGATCTAATTAGACTAGTGTAGGGTAAAAAGAGATAAAGAAAATAAGTAGCATGCAAATAATGAAGTTCATACATACAACTTCTACCAACAGGCCGCTAATACTAATCAAGCCCACAGGCCACAGATGAAAGTCGAAATTCACATCGAAATAAACATAAGTTGTGATTTGCTTAAATATGTATGAAATGAAATTTGCAGGTGCTTAAAATATGTTGTATCGATTTAGGTACAAGAGAGGCAAACTACTGAACGACGGACGTGTTTTGTTTTAAGAAATGCATGCATGATCTCTACTGTTTGAGTATATACGTAGTATATAATGATTATGACCAACTCTTCTCGTAGAATTGGTTTTGAATTAGAGATGTTGATATATTTATATACTAGGTTTGTGCTAATTTTATAAATTTCAAACATTGTATTTAGTTTGAAAAACTTAATGCTTTATAATTTCTATGTTCAATTATCATGTCCACGTAGAAGAGTTCATCTAGTTTAGGCAAAAGTGTAGGAGGAATACTAGTATATATTACACCATGAATGTAATGCCAAACATTTAGGAGAAATTTTCTCTGTTTGCCTGTAATCAGGCGGATTCATAAAACTTTAATTACATGTTGGTGGTGAGTTGTGAATGTTGATGATAAGTTTGTATAACAAAATTTGATGCACATGGATTGAAAATAGGAGATTGCTTTGCTAATTAAGGATCCATATAATTAATGATTGATTGTGTCTCCATTTTCAATAGTACTCATTCTGTTTTTTTAATATAAGTTATTTTAAAGTTATGTACAAATATTAAGAAAACGATCAGATAACATTAAATATAATATCAATCATCTATATCATTATCAGATTGAAAAAAAAAAGTGTTATTTATTGGACAAAAAATAGTGAGAGAACCAAAGTTATATTTAATATTTGGGATAATATTAGAAACTAAGCAATTAATACTTATTTTAAATTCTCAAACGACTTAAATTAAGAAACAAAAATACTCCTCTAAAATGACTTATATTAAATATCGGAGGATAGTACTTCTATATATTATTATTGGTAAGTGTGATCAGATATGTTTATTAATGTCCACCTTGATTTTTCCAGCTTTAAGAATATATTGCTTTATAATTATAGTATTAAACGTCCATGCAGTTTACGAGTGATTCTAATTCTAATTACAAGTGTATTTGTATAAGGAATCAGTTTCGGAACTATTAAGATTTAAGTAGTCCACTCACTTTTCTTTTTCTTTTGGTAGAACGGTAGATATGTTGTAAACTCTATGAGAGAGAGAGATTTGTCATTTAATGTAAAAACCTAGAAAACTCTGTTTTCAAGGCCATAAACAAATATTATAATTCCGAACTATATTTTCAAGAATTATAATTTTAATGCTATTAATTTTAAAATTAAATAATTTTAGTGACATATTTATTTAGAATGAAATTATTCATACGATAAATTAAAACAATCTTATATTATATATTTTTATTTAAAAATTAGATAAAACTTATCATTTAGACTATTATATTTTTACCAAGAATAACAAAAAAATTGTATTCTCAGTAATATGAGTATAGACAGATAGAATACACCGATCATTTTAAAAAATGGTTAATTTTGTCTACAAAATTTTAATCTCAAATGATAGGGATTATAATACTTGATTATACATGATATTAAATAGTCCATCATTCACGAACTAATAGTCGCCCAAGTCCAATTTTAAAAACAAATAAAAAAAATTAAGATTAATAGTCAGATATGATCCATTTGATGGTATTGGTTTGTCAAAATTAAATTAAGGGTGAACACGATGTAGTTGCAGTCATAATGTAGTTATTAAATTTAACAACCACAATTATACAGTTATTTACTGTTGCACTTACTTGTGATTGAGGTAGGATTATAATTGGGATGTGGTTAAAAACCCATTATATATATAAATTATTGATACTAGTATAGATATAAAATATGTAATATAGGAGAGATAATAGAAAATAGCATAATCACGAGAAGCTTTTTAGCAACAAAAAAAGAAAGAAAAAAAAAGCACAAACATGAGAAGTTGGTCTTAAAATTCTAGGCAGTGTGTTTAAAGTGGTTCTTAAACTTAGAAAGATGTTTTTTCAACTGAAAACAAGTTGAATTTTTTTGCCAAGGACTTGGAGCATTTTCGAGCCCCAGTGTAAAGTAGCTTATAGAGTGAGTTTGAGAACTATTGTTCGTGGGTACATGTTTATATTAGGAGTTATTCTAATTTTTAAAGATACAAATCCTGATTAGGAATATATAATCTCTAAATAATTGAGTTTTAACCACAATTTGTCACACTATATATTAAAAATTATATATATATATATATAGACACACACGTACATACGGTGTGGTAATAATATCTACGACCACATCTACAAATTAATATGCGGTTATTAAAAATAATATCCGCACCGCATCTACATCCACAATTTTATGCTATTTTTAATATGGTTACTTTCTCTCTCTTGGTCAAAATTACTAAATTAATTAATTAATTTTTTGGGAAGGAGGAGAAGGCCGCAGTGACTATTATTTTGGTATTAAGCCCTAAATTAAAAGCATATATATATATATATATATATATATCTGCAGAGGCAGTGCTTACAATTAATGATATCCACCTTGCTCTAATCATAAAAGTGTTTTAGCCTGTTAATTATATGGAAGACTCGGGATGGATATAACTGGGGCAAGAGATTCAAGCTGAAAAAGTTTGACTTAACATGTTCCATCAGTTTGACTTTGATGTATGATTATTTTGAGTGTGAAGAACACTATCTAAAAAATAGGGTAGGCGTCAGTTTTTTTATCAGTGATCAAAAATAAACTGAAACTTCCTAAATATATAGTAATTATCAGTGAGCAAAATGTGAGGCACACAGCTAATGAATCTGTTAGATTTCAAGTCTTGGGTTTACGTACGGTGCTGAAATATTTTCTCTTTTTCGTCAAGAAAAGAATAAAATCAGTAGCTGTATAGTATGCACTAAAGGAGGTGGACTAATGTTAGAATTTAAGAACAAATCACACAATAATATCACAAAAATAAATAAATGAAGAATTGAAAATAATAAACACAAGATATACTTAAATTCACTAATTTGGCTAGTCTTGCTTGTCTTATGTATTCATTAGATATCTCATACCTTCTATAATGATCTACACACCAAACAATATTTTATAGTAATTAAAAAACTCTAACTATTATAACATGGACTTATGCCTAATACATTAATAAAATTAACTTAAGACCCGACTGTTAATAAATCTCCAAACTCAATTACACCATGTCATATTGACAATTAATCGAACCCACAAAAATGTAAGTCAATCCCAACATTATATAATCTTGAGTGGTTCATTACGATAGAGTGTTGGTGTTAAATAAAAGTCACATGAAGCACTAGACAAATTTAATAAGCTGTAATCAATCGAACTTCAATCTCTAGCTAAAAGATTTTAAAATAAAATAAATAATAATAGAATACTAATGTGGTCTCAGTCGCGATGGGCCTCTTTGTTGCTGCTGCCATCTTGTATCACTTATTTAACATTTTAAGCGGGGACAAAAATACGTCGAGCTAGCAGATTTCAATATTATATGGAGTTTCATTTTGAGAATAGTCCGATAAAAAAATGCTTATATTATTTTAAATATAACACGGTTTGATATATATATATATATATATATATATATATATATATATATATATATATATAATTGAACGCGTAAAATATTAAATCTGTTTTTTTTTACAATTTTACTTAATAGCATTCTTTTTTTTATTTGAAATATTTTATAATATAATTTAAAAAGTTTTGAATTAAAGATTAGAACATATAAATATTAGGAAAAAAAAGGATTTATAATAGTAAACCTTCGTATTTTTAAGACATGATATATAATTTAATTTGTTATTTTATTAAAGTGTCCATATTATAGTTTATTGGTCCAACTAATTCAAAAGATTTTATTTTGAGTTGAAATAAATTTATAAAAATTTAAAATTCAAAGAAAATAGAAAATCATTTAGACTTGTTTAGAAAAACTTTTAAAGTAAACCAGGGATAAATATATTAATTTGCTTCTTATTAGTTATTAAGTATAAGAATAATAATATAGTCACTTTAATATATAAAAATGTATAAGAATCAAGTTAGGGTACGACGCGTTGCCCATCAGTTGTACTAATTTGACTGGAATAATTTTGCATGAGAAAGAAATTGTAAATTTTAGGAAATTAAGTGCATCAAACCAATGAAAGACAGCCACGCATAGATAAGGGCATAGATAATGGTGCATGGCGGGCGGGCAATGTACTTTTATTTTGGGCCATGGCGTGCTGTATACTTGGCCCCACACTTTAATTGAATGCATTTCAATATATATATACTATTTTTTTGCTAATGAATGCATTTCACTTCCAACGTGGGATATATATAGCCATAGTTGAGCACTCAACTTTTGAGAACCAAAACAGAATAACCAGACACTAAGGGGGAGAGGGAGAGTGAGGAGCGAAAGGCAAGATCAGCTTTCCCAGGTATATATATATATATATATATATATATATATATATATATATATTACACAAAATAACACAGATATTCATATATACAATATATAGAAAAAAAATATTACTTAGAACTTGTTAATTTCATGCATGTTAATTACCTTTTGGTCCCTATATTAATTAAACTCACTGTTCATATTGTGTGTGTGTTTTTTTTCCAGGTCATTCAACAATGGGTAAAGGTGGTCGTATGCCTGTTGCCGGAGGTGTGGATAAGAAAACTGAAAATGACAATATCTTCCGTCGAGTTCCCCATGAAAAACCACCATTCACTCTCGCGGACATAAAGAAAGCCATTCCACCCCATTGTTTCAATCGTTCGCTAATCCGCTCTTTCTCTTTCCTCGTTTACGACCTCGTTGTTTGCTTCCTCCTCTACTACGTTGCCACAAATTACATCCCTCTCCTTCCTAAACCTCTCTCTTACCTCGCATGGACCGCTTATGTGTATGTTCAAGGTTGTTTCATGTTCGCCATATGGGTGGTAGCCCACGAATGCGGCCACCATGGCTTTAGCGACTATCACTGGCTAAATGACACCGTTGGCTTTATTCTTCATTCTCTTCTCCTCGTACCTTATTTCTCCTGGAAAATTAGTCATCGTCGTCACCATGCCAACACCAATTCTCTTGACCGCGATGAAAATCACGTTCCTCGATTCAAGGAGACAATTAGATCGTATTACCATTACTTCAACAATCCTCTTGGCCGAGTCTTTATCGTTACATTCACTCTCACCTTAGGATGGCCTTTATACTTGATCGTAAACATAGCTGGACGATCATATGACCGGTTCGCAAGCCACTTTGATCCATACAGTCCTATTTATTCCGAACGAGAGCGGGTTCAAATCTTGTTATCTGATATTGGATTTCTAGCCGGTTTTTATATTGTATATCGTGTTGCCCTAGTAAAAGGATTTTCATGGGTTATGCTTGTATATGGAGCTCCATTACATGTTGTAAATGGATTTCTCGTAATGATCACTTTACTGCATCATACTCATCTTTCTTTACCTCATTATGATGCTTCCGAGTGGGATTGGTTGAGGGGTGCTCTAGCCACCGTTGACAGGGATTATGGAATTCTAAATAAAGTGTTCCATCACATAGCAGATACTCATGTGCTCCACCATTTGATCTCCACCATCCCTCATTATCATGCAGAGGAGGCCACGGAGGCGATCAAGCCTGTATTGGGGGAATATTATCATTTTGATGGAACGCCATTCTACAAGGCAATGTGGAGAGAGGCAAAGGAATGTCTCTATGTTGAGGCAGAGGAAGAAGGAGACAAGAGCAAAGGTGTCTACTGGTTCAAAAATAAGCTTTAAGTTAAATCTCGGAAAGTGGGTCACTGTGCAATTTTAAATATTAGATGAATAGTATGTCCTAATACAAAAAAAATGTTGTATTGAGTCACGTTATTGTTGTATTGAGTCACGTTCTTTTAAATTGTATGGCCATGCACTCACTGCTGTATTAATTATATTGTAATCAGCCTTTAATGTGATGTGTTAGTGGTGTTAATCTTGGAACCATCTCTTTAACGATCGGAGGCCAAGCCAAACATGCATAAAGAAGAAAAGAAAAGGAACATTTTCTTATATAATGACGTTGCTAACTTGTGATGGATGATGATTATGAAATTCACTTTGCATTGTAGTAACATTGAAGTGTTTTAGATAAAATTCACTTTGCCTAGCTAATTAAATAATTTCTGGACTCAGCGCGGAAATTTCACTTGGAGCCTTGTAATACAAAATTTCAACGACAATATGATTTAAAATGAGCTTGCTTGAGATACCCTCTAAAGTACATAAATTATATGAATAAATCTAGGCAGACCGGTTAATGGGACCGGAAAATTAGATATTTTTACTTTCTTTTTTTATTGTGACTCCAAAAAAATGTATAGTATTTATTTTAACATGATTTTTTTTATAAAATATAGTGTTTTAGGTGTAATTTGGATACATATACAAAAATAGGGTTATACAGTCTGTATAACCCTGTTTTTGTATATGTATCAAAATTACACCTAAAATACTATATTTTGTAAAAATTCTTGTTGAAATAATTACTATACATTTTTTTAATGTCGCAAGCCAAAAAAATAACTGAAAATATCCAATAAACATGTCCAATAAAAATATCCACGTAGAAGGACTCAAATTATATATCCTAGGTTTATAAAACAATTTTATTTTAAAATGTTAAAAAATTTAACCGTATGGATAGACAAATTATCCAAAAATGTAATATAATATAAATCTTAATTTAGTTTGAGGTTGTAGCACAATAATTAGAATTTTGTAAAATAAGTATATTTTTTTGACGACTTAAATTGATTTAACTTTTATTAATATAAAATCGTTGATAGGCATCACTAAATCATATTAAAATTTAGAGTAAAATATATTGACACCACCTGTAGATAATCTAATAACACTCACCACCCTTCTAGTTTTTCAAGTAACAGTCATAACTCCTCTAATCTACAATATGTAACATTCACTACCCTAGTGTAGTTAAACAACTAATATCCAAAAATATTTTTAATATAATGTCTAATGCGCCCTTCAAGTTATAATGTTTAATTTGTCTACTAAATATAAATTTGTATATTATAATTATGTGTACTTAATTTGATCTAATTAATTAAATTATGAACTTGTGCAATAAATAACATAAATGTCAAAAAATAAATATTCCTTTTATCCGAAAAATAAAATCATACAATTTTTACTAATTAAATTTTAGAACAATAAAAATTTACGTGATATATATTCAAGTAAATTTTATTGTAATTAAAAAATAAAATTTTAATATCCATAAAAGTACACATTAGCTCAATAAAATTATTATTATTATTTCTAAATATTAAAATTTACGTAAAACATACTAATTATTACAAAACGGATCTTATTATTCATATAAAAAAAGTAATAATAATTATATAAATTATTTTTCTCATATATTAAACTAAACATAAATCACACTTGAGCGTAATTATTTACAAGAAATGACAAATGTTGTTACTCAAAAAAGAAAAATATATTAAAAGAAACATCGTTTTACAAGATATAGAGGTAGTAATAAATATTATTATATTTTATTTTATTCAACATTGCACAAAAACAATATCAACTGTATTGTGACGCCCCCAAAATAGGTATACATCACCCATTCTGAGTCGCCAAATACATGGTACAAAAATAACTACAACTTCACTAAGCACACTATTTATAGGAAAATGCTTAGAACACCAAAGCAGAAAATTTAATATAATAATAATATATTTATAAAATTGTCAAGCCCACCTTAGACCAACTGAAATCAGCCCATTCTTATCACATGTTGAGCCCACTAAATTGCAAAAAACGTTTTTCATAAAATAAATAATTAAAACTTTCAAAAATCAATTATTCTGGAACTTCGAAACTTCAATAATTCATAATAAATAGCCCTTTTATCAGAAAATTCGAATCTCGCGATATTTTATAGGAAATTCAATTCTCTACAACTTTACGAAGAAAGTTTTTCCAAATTCTAATGAAATTGGATCAAATCAACAAACGGGTGATTTTTACAGCTATAATTAAATTTTCAAGAAATGGGGTCCACCGACACACAAAATATGTGTTAATCATTTAATGCAACAAAAATACTCTTCCTCCTCATATACTCATATATCCCACATTCATTGTAAAAATATCACCATTAATATATTATTAAAATAATATATTCAAATGAATTATTTTATCGTAAAAAGATAAAATATTAATTTTCAACAATTGTCACATTTAAAAATTTTCTCCATCTATATCCACATAAAATCAATATTTTCCTCATCATATAAATCAATAATTAATTATTCACAAATAATATTACAGAATCACAAGATCTTGGCAACCGTGTCGTTCCTCAGAAAAAGGGGCTTTCCAATAAGGATCTCTCTCATCTTGCGCGCAATTAGGTGACCAAACTCTCCTTAGATGTAACTTTCTAGACATTGCCAATAATGTTATCTAATAATATTATTCAGATAATATGAATTGTTGTCAGATAATGGAAAATCTTTGTGCAGAAGTGACAATTATCAAACAATAGTAATATAAAATATCAACGCAAAGAATTATTGAATCAATAAAATAAAAATATTGAACAAGAATTATCGTAACAATTATTGAGTAGTGTCTTCACGTAAGAATCAATAATTGGTGCAATACCGTGTGTCATCTTGTCAACAACGCCAGCATTACTTATGTTTTAATCACCGGTATTCAACAAGATTATTCAGAATAACTACGTAGTTATTTATAAACAACTTATACTTGTCATTTTTTCATTCAATCGCTTTCGTTATGGGCCCATTATTAAGGTCGCTGCTGGCCGCATTTAATATTCTCCGACAACAAAAATATTCCACGACCAAAGGAATATCTCAAACAACAATGAGTATTTTATAACCACTGCTTATTTGAAATATTTCATGATTTTACCCATAACTAACCACATTAATCAAATCAACCCCTTACTATTTCAAAATAATAATTAGAGAAAATTAAATCTTTATTTATAAAAAGTTGGGGTCTTACAACATCCCCTCCTTATGAAATTTCGTCCTCAAAATTGACGTACGTAGGAAATGCTCCTTCCTATCCAAGATCTTGACAGATACCTCTTCATACGTTAAGTCTTCGACTATCTCGTCCGGTTCTAACTCAATAACATGGTTCGGGTCGTCCATATATTTACGTAACATCGATACGTGAAAAACGTTATGAACACGCGTCATACTTGGCGGGAAAACGAGTCTATAGGCCACAGTTCCTATTCGATCGAGGATTTCAAATGGACTAATAAATCGAAGGTTTTAACTTTCCTCACATCGCCGATTCTCGCTTTTGGAATAACGACTTCTTGCATCTTCTTCTTCATATTCATCAACTCCAAGTCTGTAGCTTGAGCAACTTTAAATTTATCGATTAAAGTCGATTCTAATCGTATATTCGTTATCTTCACGCAGGTTCTTGGAATCTGTAACTCTATCTCTATCTTCTGTAAGTCATACGAAATGGGTCTTTGTGCTAACAATATCGCACTCATAAACGCATACGATCTTTTACCCAACGCGTTAGCTACCATGTTCGTTTTTTTCTTCCAGGATGGTATTGAATGGTATGGTCGTAATCTTTCAACAGCTCGAGTCAACGTCGTTGCCGCATGTTGAGTTCTTGGAATCTCTTTTTATATTCCTTGCTCCATTCGAATTTTGTATCTCTACGAGTCAACTGATTTAATGGAGTAGCGATTCGAGAAAATCTTTCCACGAATCTCCGATAATAACCAACTAAGCCTGAAAGCTACGTATTTCGACATCGACTTTAGGTTGTTTCTCAACTATGACTCATATCCCAATCTTGGATAAGACGTCACAATGGTACCTATCGGTTTACTATCACACAAATATGGCGCCCCCTACGGAGAGTCTCGCTTCGATGCATTCCACAAAGGAAGTCACCAGATAAAGGCTTGGGTACAAACTTCTACAGCTTGAATTTTAACTCAAGTTCAATAGAGCCATGAGATTTTAGAAATGGGTTTTGTAAGGGTTCAAAGTCGATACAAAATTCAATATCACACTTTGGGAGTAAGCCAAGAAATTCTTCAGGAAATACATCAGGAAATTTACTAACAATAGAAATTTCATTCAAATCTGACATATTTTTGTTCAAGTCCATAACATGGGCTAAGAAAACTTGACATCCGTTTTTCAATACACGAATGACTTTATGGCTTGATATGAAAGTGTTTGACTTCAATGGTTTAGTTACTTGAATTCGAATAACAGGTTGCTTAGGAATATGAAAACTAACAACCTTACGAAAGCAATCAATTTTGGCATGATGAGTAGTTAATCAATCAATCCCCAAAATCACATCAAAAGTAAGTATCTTTAAAGAAATAAGGTCAACAGGTAATGTGATGGTGCCAACTTGGATCAAAAAAGATTTATAAATAATGGATGTAACGAAAGTTTCTTATAACGGAGTTTCAACAGATAAATCAAAGTCTAATTTTCTCCGGAGTCAAGTTTAAACGTTGAGTATAAGCAGGAGAGATAAATGAATGGGTAGAACCGGTATCTAATAAGGTATAAACTTCGTAAGAATTTATAATTAACTAACCCGTGCTAACTTCGTTCGGGTTCCTCGCATTTTGACCAGTCACGAAAAACGCTCTTCCAGGAACCGTTGACTTTGACTTTTCTGGGACAGCCTTTTGAGTCACCATCCCCACTGGATTGGGTTTCGCTACCGCACAATCTCGAGCGATATGACCTTCTTTTCTATAATTATAACATACCTTGGAAGGTTGTGAACAGTTTAGACTTATGTGTCCCTCTTCTCCACATCTCGTAGCATCTAACCTGGCGGTCTTTCTCCTCCTCTAAAATTCGTTCTGTGGTGTTGGTGCCGAACGCCTTCCCGTCATTGTTAAATCTTCTTCTTGAAATTTCCACTTGAGTTATTTCTTCTATTACCTTGGTCATGATTACCATCAAGTGGTTACCATTTCGCATGATAATTTCCACCACGATGGTTATCATTGTTCACGATGCCGCCATCGGTGATACGATTATCATCGAGTTGTTGGTCATTATTCTTCCGTTGAGCCGACTCATTATCGCTACTCCAATAATCGAGCCCTATTCACAACATCTGAATATAAACAAAGTTTGTGAGAAATGAGGTATTGATGTATTTTGGGTTTCAAACCTCGCAGAAATATTCGTGATCATTCTCTCCTCATTATCAACCAAATGGGATGCAAATCGGGACAACTCGGCAAACTTAGCTTCAGATCGCGACACGCTCATATTGTTTTGCTCCAAATTTGATGAACTCTACCTCCTTCATGTGACGAATACTTTCGGAAAGTACTTGTCGTTGAACAATTCTTGGAACTTCTCCCAAGACATCTTCGGCAGTAAGTGAGCACGCTTTACTGATTCCCACCAATAATCGCCTCTCTCGTAATACATGAAAGTGGCGAAAGGAACCTTTTGCTCCCCGAACATCCCAAGACATCAAATATCTTAGTGATATGCTTTATCCACGTCTCTCGTAGTAAGTGGTTACGGCTTTCCCAAAAACTCAAGCGATCCTAACTCCTCGAATCGCTAAGCGGTGACCATCCGTGAGTTGCCGGTGTTTCCACCGCATTTTGAACAGTAGTCTTTCTCGTTTGGTTTTGCATGAATTCTAGAAAGTTCCTAAACATACCATCGTCATCATCCGCTTTCGGTGGTGTTGTTTCACGGGAGGAACATTGCCACTGTTGCACGTTTCTCCTCGTTGGTGAGCAAAAGGTGTCTCCACGGCCTCATTTACTCCACTATTAACATTCACAGTCGACATTCTTTAATACTGCCATAAAACAAGGGTTAATTAAAGAAATTGACATACAACATAATAACCCTATACTCTGACCAACCAACAAATAATCTTAGGTAGGACACACTAGCGAAGAATTTACTCGTCTCTCCCCTCCTAGTTCTATTCCCCGATCTCTACCAAAGATCATATCCTAAGCTCGATATTAACCGTGACGCCCCAAAATAGGTATACATCACCCATTTCGAGTCGCCAAATACATGGTATGTAAACAACTACAACTTCATTAATACAATCAGATTGTAGTGCAAAATACGACAACACATAAATGTGAGTTTAAATACAAATATTATCTTCTGATAATATCCACACTCAAATAAGTCCTCATTACAATTATTTATACACTATTTTACAAAATAGTGAGGACTACTAAAATAACTCATCTTGAACCATTACTCTACACCCCGATTAGTTCCCGCTTATATTCTCGTCTCCGAGAAGAAAAATGGAACAAAAAGAAAAGGGTGAGCTCAACTAGCCCAAGAAAGAATATTATGACTAAGATAATGTACAACAAATTATCCTTAGTCTTCAACAGGAAAAATCGATAGAATACAATAGACAACAAGTTTTAGATCAACAATCGCAATGAAATAATAATTCATTAGAATAGTTAAGTAGAGAATGAAATCTACAATCATCTATGAATTTAAAAGTCCATCATCGATATTTTATCCTCGTAACATCAATCAATACACATCATAAATCAAATATTCATCTTTTTTCTAAAGCCAAAGATATTCACCATTGGGTCATGTTCATCTAAACACTTGTTCATCTTTGCACTACGGCCAAAGATATTCATCATAAAATCATTCATCTTTGCACTACAAAGCCAAAGATATTGAGTTATATCATCATTTAGGATCGAGGATGATGAAGATATTTTAAAGAAAACGAATCCAAAGTGAAATAAAAGAACAAATATTAAGGATTCGTGATTTTAAACAATCCAAGTTCAAAAATACTTCATAAATAATTAGAGTGGAGTAAAATTCAAGAATGAAGACCAAAACATAGATCCAATCCAAGATAGGAATCATAATGCATTTATCTTGGACACAGAAAAAAGAAAATTTAATTTTTTTGTGAATAAGGTGATTCGTGAATAAAGTCAGACACGTGAATAGTAACTCGACACTAAAAGATAGAAATTTCACAAAAAATATCATCATGCTTCGTGAATAGTACTCGTGAATAAGAACTCATGAATAGTAACTCATGAATAGTAACCAATATTTCGGCATAATGATATTGAAGAAATAATATCACTTACGAAGAAAATAACATCCCTTACCTAAAAAAACATGATTTCGACCGAATATCGAATATAGTCTGTGAAGGAACTTGCATCAGTATAGAACACTCAAAGTATCAAAATACTCACAAGAATACGCCGATAATATAGAGAGAGAAAGAGAGAGAAAACTTCAGTTTCTAGTGTGATTTTTAATTCTAACCTAAGCACCCTATTTATAGGAAAATGCTTAGAACACCAAAGCAGAAAATTTAATATAATAATAATATATTTATAAAATTGTCAAGCCCACCTTAGACCAACTGAAATCAGCCCATTCTTATCACATGTTGAGCCCACTAAATTGCAAAAAACGTTTTTCATAAAATAAATAATTAAAACTTCCAAAAATCAATATTCCACGACCAAAGGAATATCTCCGACAAGAAGGTTTGCTTGTCAGTGCATTTAATATTCTCCGATAAAGAAAAATATTCCACGACCAAAGGAATATCTCCACAACAATGAGTATTTTATAACCACTGCTTATTTGAAATATTTGCATGATTTTACCCATAACTAACCACATTAATCAAATCAACCCCTTACTATTTCAAAATAATAATTAGAGAAAATTAAATCTTTATTTATAAAAAGTTGGGGTCTTACATGTATACTTTAAAAAATATAATCAAAATCATAAACATCCCAAATTTTGACATATACTCAAGAAAATTTAACATATAAAAATCATAATATAAAACTAAAAATTCAAATAATAACTTTTGTTGTTAAACACCAAAAACTAAACTATCAACATACTCAATCACTCTAATTAGAATAGCTCCATTAATAATTTAATTTAAAATTTTAAATATTTATATCACTTATCCAAAATGTGTGTTAATTAAACTATTTTTTCATAAGTTACCAACAATTTAAATGAGATAGTCTTAATTATAAATAAAATTATAATTTATTCATGTTTATAAATTTTGGATGGAGGAAGTATTTATCACTTTCATTTGCCAATTTTTTAGAAACTAGAAGTACAAAAATTTAAGGATCAATTACATATTCCATTACATTTTTAAAATAATTACAACAATAGTGCACAAATAAAATATTTACACAATTAATGCATTTAAAGTTTTATTTACAATATTAATGCAATTAGATTCTTTAATTTAGGAAATTAGTATGCAATTAGGATTCTTTAATTTAGGGGATTAGTATTAATTTACTTATTAAATTAAGTAATTAATATCTCTACATGTTAAAATAAAATCAAAGTGGCGTATGTATATGAAGCAATAATTCATTTAGGGAGTATTAGTTTTGTCAGTATCATTTTGCATATTGAAACTTGAAAGTGGAGTAATCCATTTATCATGTCCACGCCGCCTTTGACTTGAATTCTAATGTCCACGCCGGCGAAAACTTGAAAGTGGAGTGATCTGGGTGGTGTGTGGCGACCCAATAGCAGGATAGGTTCGAAGGCCTTGTAGCGGAGGAATATTTCAGGCTGAATTTGTGACGCCCCCAAAATTAGGTATACATCACCCATCTTGGGTAGTCAGATACATGGTACAGAATTTAAGTACAACCTATTAATATAACTGCATCGTGTAATAACGATATAAACCGTGAGTTTGAATACAAATATTGTCTACTAGATATTATACAAACTCAAAAGGAGTCCTCATTACAATTATTATCACACTATTTTACGAATAGTGAGAGGACTACTAATGCTATCCTCTCGACCATTACTACGCTCCCCGACTCGTCCCGGCTATGTTCTCATTTCTCAAGAGAACGGTGAAAGAAAGGTGAGCTCAACTAGCCCAAAGAAGAAATATTATGACTAAGATAATGCGTAATAAATTATCAATAGCCTTCAACAATGTTGTTAAACCGATAAAATATAATAAACATCAAGTTTAATCTGCAATGAACAAGCAATCCATTAAAAGAGTCAAGTAGAAAATAAAATCTACTATCTTTTATGATTTAAAAGGTTTTTCATCACTGTTATAGTTGAGACTCAGCTTTAATAAATATTCCACATCATCGAATCACCCCGCCCTACGGCCAAGGATATTCTTTAGTATCACGACCACAATTATTCATGCACTACGGCCAAGAATAGTTGTGTATTCATTAATGGTCATGATCATGTCAACAACTGTCCATCAATGCACTACGGCCACTGAGGATTTTTATCACATCATTTGTAACATTACAATCATGATTACACCGAATTGTCTCTGGTCATAATCATACCAAGTCCATCTATGCACTACAGGCCACAAATGACTTTCAACATAATATAAACATGAGGATGATGACAATGATATAAGAATTCAATAAAACAAGTTCAAGAATTATTTTATCCAGGAATTATTAACGTCCAAATTATCAACATGATATTGTTTTGTAGAGTAAAATTCAAGAATGATCGTAAGAATATTTCCATGAAAAGATATCTTTGGATGAAACGCAAATATCAAGGATATTCCACTAATTTCATGGAGTATATAAGTCAAAGTTTTAACCAACCTGGGTATCATAAAGAATGGAATAACAAAAGAAATCACCATGCATGCGATAGAATCGCATAAAGTGCAAAGTTATTCCAACAGAATAATAAATAACGAAACCAGTCCCAGCGTAAAACACATGATGTGATGTTCCAACAGAATAATAGAAGAATGTCACCAAGTATAGGTAAACACAGCGTATACAAAGTTATTCCAATGTAATAATAAGATGGAATAACAACAGTTCTCTTCATGAATAAGAAAGAATAACACCCTTACTTTTGGTAGGAGATTGAATCCGCAGAAGCAGTAGTGTAGTAACAAAATACCCTTCTTCTTTTCTCTTATTCTCTATGCTTTCTCTCTAAAGCTTGAATGAATTCGTGAAAATAATGAAGCACTCAGCCTCTATTTATAGAAGATTTCTAGCTTAAGACCTACCATGTGAAAAGGCAAGTGGCTTGACGACTGGTGATGTGAAAAGAAAAGTGGTTTGACCCCTGTAATGTGAAACGACAAGTGGTTCGACACCTGTAATGTGAAACGACAAGTGGTTCGACGCTCTGTAATGTGAAACGGCAAGTGGTTTGACGTCTGGTAAAGGTAATTACTATTATTGACGAAGGTAAATACTATCGAAGGTAAATACTATTCACAAAGGTAATTACTATCGACGAAGAGACTCTTAGATGATGACATACGGGCCCCCATAAAATAATCAAACTTACCACAAACGCCTCATAATGCACTCTTTATATACATTAAGGATTGAATAAATATTACCACAAATCATTTTATTTTTAATCAACACATTTTAATCTTTCAACAATTATTAATCATTTATAACTTGTCGTCTCAATTAATAATATAACATATTATATGAGATGATATTGTGACAATAATTGAATCAATAATATAAGAGATATGATGCAAAGCAACATCGAAGTAATAATCGAGCATAAATTTGAGTGACTTCTCACGTAAAGATCAATAATCAATACCGTGTGCTACTATGTAACCACGCCAGACATCGCATTTCTTTACCACCGGTAGTTCAACAGCTTTTAATTCAGTAACACCTCCTACAAGTTATTTTTATAAAATATATTTTTGTCGTTTTCTCAATCGACAATAATTTCATTGTGGGGTCCACCAATGATTGAGCCGTTGCATTTAATATTCCTAACAAGAAGAATATTCCCACCAAACGAATATTTTATAACAACTTGCATACTTTGCAAAATTTATAAATATTACCCACAACTATAACATTATATCAAATTTATTCCATAATATTCAAAAATAGTATTTATAGAAAATTCATCTTTATTTATAATAGTTGGGGTCTTACAACCTCCCATTCTTATGAAATTTCACCGAAATTGTGGTACGTTACGGTATGTCAAGAGGTAAGGATACCTTGATTTCATTTTGATTCTAACTCCCAAGTCATTTCTCAACATCGTGGTTCCTCCACAAAACTTTGACTTGAGGTATAACTCGAAGCGTAGAATATGTTCCTTCTTATCCAAAATTTGAACAGAACCTCTTCATACGTCAAATCTTCCGCTATTTTCGATCAGGTTCTAACTCAATAATATGGTTCGGGTCTTTCACATATTTACGTAATATGGATATGTGAAAACGTTATGAACACGAGACATATTTGGCAGTAGAAAGCGAAGTCTATAGCCACGCAGTTCCTACTCGATCGAGGATTAAAAATGGACCGATGAATCGAGGATTAAGTTTTCTCTCTTTCCAAATCTTGTAACTCCTTTCCATGGAGCAACTCTTATCAACACATGATCTCCTATATCGAATTCCACGCCCTTTCAATGAAGATCAAGATAACTCTTTTGTCGATTTTGTGAGGTTTTTTATACGTTGTCGGATCGTTTGAATCTTTTTCAGTAGTCATACATGTAAGACCCCAAATTTTTTAAATAAAAAGGAATTTCCTTTATTTATTATTTTTGAAGTAAGGGTGGTGGATTTGATTAATGTGGTTAGTTATGGGTAAAATACGCAAATATTTCAAAATAAGCAAGTGGTTATAAAATATTCATTTTATCGGGAATATTCGTTTTGGTCGTGGAATATTCGCATGCGTGGGGAATATTAAATGCGACCATTGCAAGCAGCCATGTGTGGGCCCCATAACGGAAAGCGATTGGATGAGGAAAACGACAAAGTTTGGGTGGTTATAAATAACTGGCGTAGTTGTTATCAGTTAAGATCATTGAATACCCGGTGGTTAAAATAATGATGAATACGCGTGGTCGCATAAAGAGTACACCATTATGACAAGATTGTTGAATTATTGATCCTTACGTAAGATGGCACTACTCAATAATTTTCACAAGAGTTACCGCTTAATATTTTATTTTATTGATTCAATAATTGTTGCGTTGATATTTTATATTATTGTTGTTCAATAATTGTCACCGCACATTATCTCCATTATCGGATCAATAATTCATATTATTTGAATAATATTATTAGATAACATTATTGGCAATGTCTAGAAAGTTCATCAAGGAGAGGTTTGGTCACCTAATCATGCGCCAAGAAAGAGAAATCCTTATCTAAAGCCCTCTTTCCGGGAACTACCGTCATTATAATTGTGATTCTCGTAATATTATTTGTGAATAATTAATTATTGATTCATATGATAAAGAAATATTTATTTTATGTGGATATAAATGATGGATTTATTTATGTGGTTATAAATGAAGAAATTATTGTTGAGGTGTTTTATCAAGATTTTACCAGATTGGAGGTATTAAAATTAAATCGGGGTTTTGAGATATATTCATGGGGTTATAATTTTTAATCCGACCGTTGGATTGTGGTAATTTTTGGGTATGTTATACATACATAAGTTGAGTATATGTCCACAAATTTTGAACCGTTAAAATGCACGAATGATTTGTTATAAATTTTGAGAGGTGTTTGATTAGGAAAGTAGGGTTATAATTGATTTTGGTGGAAAATTCTAGAATTGAGGGCCCCACTTGTGGTTGGTGAAGAAATGTGCTGAATTTTATTTCAAATGTGGTGGTGGCAATAGTAGTGTAAAGCCATCATAAAGTAAAGGAGTCAAGTCCGCTTTTAGGCTAACATCTTCCTATAAATAGATTGCTAAGTTAGAATTAAAATCACACCGTAAACAAAGTTTTTCTCTTTTCTCTCTATATTATCGAGCGTATTTTGTGAGTATTTAGATACTTTGAGAGTTGTTGCTCAAGACAAGTTTCATTCAAGATCACTCCGACCTTTCCTTCCAAGTCATCGATTCTTCGAGGTAAGTGGATGTTATTTTCTTCTCAAATGATATTAATTCTTCAATATCATTATCTTTGAAATATTGGTTGGTACTTTTATCAAATTTGGAACTTTTTCATGTTGGGGTTACTATTCATGAGTTACTATTCACGAAAGTTATTATTCATGAGTTACTATTCACGGAGTTTATTCACGAAAGTACTATTCATGAAGCGTGAAGATGTTTTTTTTGTGGAATTTCTATCTTTGGGTGTCTGAGTTACTATTCACGATACTAAGATTATTCACGATACTCAAGACTATTCACTTAATACTAAGACTATTCAATCGAAAAATGAAAATTTTTCTTTTCGTCTAAAATATCTATTCGGATACTAGCTTTGATCAGATCCATGTTTTGATCATTCTTGAATTTTACTTCACTATGATTATTTATGAAGTATTTTTGAACTCCTGATTGTTTAAAGTACGAATCCATAATATTTGTCATTTTGTTTCAATGGATTCGTTTCTTTAAAAATATTTTCATCATCCTCGGCCTTAAATGATGATATTATTGAATATCTTTGGCCAGTAGTAGTAAAAGATGAATGATTTTCAAGAATATCTTTGGCCCGTAGCAAAAAGATGAATGATTTTGAAAAATATCTTTGGCCTTTAGTGCAAAAAGATAAGCAGTGTGTGTCAAGATGAATACGACCGATTGATGAATATCTTTGGCCTTTAGTGCAAAGATGAACAGTGTTGAGATTAATACGACCGATTGATGAATAACTTTTGGCTCAGTAGTGCAAAGATGAATATTTGATTTGAGATGAATATTGATTGATGTTACAGGATAAAATATTGATGATGGACCGTTAAATTCATAGATTATAGTAGATTTCATTCTCACGTAACTCTTCTATGAATTATTATTTTTCATCCGTAATATTGATCTCAAACTTGTTGTCATTGTATTCTATCGATTTTTCCTGTTGGAGACTAACGATAATTTGTTGTATATTATCTTAGTCATAATATTCTTTACTTGGGCTAGTTGAGCTCACCCTTTCCTTGTTGTTCCATTTTTCTTCTCGTGGAGGCGAGAATGTAATGAAAGTACTTAGTCGGGTAGTATGGAATGAAGGTTCTAGAGAGAGTTGTTTAGTAGTCCTCACCATTATTGTAAAATAATGTATCAATAAATGTGATGAGGATTTATTTGAGTATAAATATTGTCTAGAAGATAATATTTGTATTTAAACTCACGATTTTTATTGTTGTAAAGTTGTAGTTGTTTTCGTACCATGTATTTGGCGACTCGAGAATGGGTTGGATGGAATGGACCTATTTTGGGGTCGCCACGGTTGGTATCGAGCTTAGGATATGATCTCGGTGGAGATCGGGGAATAGAACCAGGAGGGAGAGACGAGTAAATCCTTTGCTAGTGTGTCCTACCTAAGCTTATTTGTTAGTTGGTCAAGATATATTGATATTATGTGATTGATTTCCTTAATTAACCCTTGTTTTATGACAAGAATTGAGAATGTCGATCGAGAATATTAATAGTGGTGTAAATGAGACCGTGGAGATGCTCAGACTTAACAACAACGAGGAGAACGTGCAACAGTCGGGCGGCAATGTACCTCCCGTGAATAACACCACCGAGAGATAATGAACGAGGGATGTTTAGAAGCTTTTTGCGATTCATGCAAAATCGCACGAGGAGACTCGTGTTCAAAATACAGGAGGAGATGATAAGAATTCACGGGTGGTCACAAATGCAAAGTTCAAAGAGTTGGGACCACCAGCATTCTGGGAAAGCCAGATCCGATCACGGCGGAAACATGGGTCAAGCAAATTACCAAGATATTCGATGTCTTGGGATGCACGCGAAGGAACAGAAAGTTCCATTCGCTACTTTTATGTTCCGTATGGCGAGGCAGACATCGGTGGGAATTTGTGAAGCGCATCCATTCAAACCGCACTCAAAGATGTCATGGAGACGCGTTTCAGAAGCAATTCAATGACAAGTACTTCCCCGAAAGTATTCGCTATATGAAGGAAGTGGAGTTTATTAGATTGAGCAGTAATAACATGACGGTATCCCAAAGACGAGGCGAAGTTCATGAGTTATCCGTGTTTGCACCTCATTTGGTGGAGAATGAGGAACGATGACGCGGATGTTTCGAGAGGTTTGAAACCCCAGATACGCCAAGATCTCATTTCTCATAAATTTTCTCTATTCAGATGTGTAGAAATGTGGCTCGGATTGTTAGAGAGCGAGATAACGAGTACGCTCAACCGAGGGACCATAACCGAGGATCATACATCAAGATAAGATCATCGTAATAACGATAACCGGCGGAGAAAGAAGAATACGGACAAAGCAGAACCACTACGTGTGTAATCATGGCCATGAAAATAGAAGAAGCCGAAGTTGGGAGGAGAGATTTAAAAGAGGAGATTCAACAACCACTACGTGAAGACGCGTCGCCAAAGTGGCAAATCGGTTCCAAGGAGGAGAAAGACCATCATCAGATATGTTACAAATGCGGAAAGAGGGACATATCACCCCAAACCGCCCACAACAGCTTTAAGGTATGCTATAATTGTGGAAAAGAAGGACATATCGCCGAGATCAGACGATATCGAAACCTAGTGCAATGGGCGGTGACTCAAAAGGATGTCCCAGAAAAGTCAAAGTCAACGATTCTCGGAAGAGCGTTTTGTCGTGACTTCCATTAAAATACGAGGAACCCGAACGGTTAAGACGGGTTAGTTAATTATAAATTCTTGCGATGTTTATACCTTACTAGAATCTGGTTCTACCCATTCTTTTATCTCTTTGCTTTAGGCCAACGTTTGAACTTGACTACGGAGAAATTAGACTTTGACCTATTTATGGAGAATCCGTTAGAGAAACTTTCATTACATCCGTTGTTTAAAAAATCTTGTTTGATTCAAGTTGGCACCATTACCTTACCCGTGACCTTATCTCTTTAAAGATACTTGCTTTTGGGATTGATTGGTTAACTACTCATCATGCCAAAATTGATTACTTTTGTAAGGTTGTTAGTTTTTATATTCCTAAGCAACTCGTTATTCGAACTCAAGCAATCAAACCATTGTAGTCAAACATTTTCATATCAAGCCATGAAGTCATTCGCTTATTACGGATGTCAAGTTTTCTTAGTCCATGTTATGGATTTGAATAAAGACACGCCGATTTGAATAATATTCTTGTTGTTATTGATTTTCCGACGTATTTCAAGAATTTATCGCTTACTCCCAAAGATCGATATTAAATTTTGTATCGAATTTGAACCCTAAGACAAAACTCATTTCTAAAATCTCACATCGAATGGCTCTATTGAACTTCGTGAGTTAAAAATTCAACTATAGAATTTGGTACCGAGCCTTTATCTTGTGACTTCCTTTGTGGAATTCACCTAAGCCGCTAACTCTCGTAGGGACGCCATATTCATGCGATAAGAAATCGATAGGTGTCATTGTGACGTCTTATCCAAGGTTGAGATACGAGAGTCACGATTGAGAACAACCTAAGTCGATAATCGAAATACGTAACTTTCTAAGCTTAGTTGGTTATTATCGAGATTCGTTGAAGGATATTCTCGAATCGCTATTCCATTAACGAAATGAATCATAGAGATACAAAATTCAAATGGAGCAAGGAATGTGGGAAGAGCTTTCAAGAACTCAAGAGAGACTCATTTCAAAGATATGTTCGACCATGCCATCTCGGAAAAGTGAACGTGGTAAATGACGTGTTGAGTAGAAGATCGATACAAGTACGAAATGCGATGTTGTCATTAAAGACTAATTTCGTATAATATACAAATAATAGAGATGGAGATGAAAACTCTAGGTACCCACGTGATGATATACGAGTACGTGATGATATACTGAGTATAATCGACTTTAATCGATAAAGTTAAAGTCATTCAAGCTTACACACCGAGTGATGAATTTGAAGAAGGTGGTGCAAGAGGTTGTTATTTTAAAAGCGAGAATCGGTGAGGTGAGGAAAGCTCAAACCTTCGATTTATTAATCCATTTGAAATTTCGATCGAATAGGAACCGTGGCCTATAGACTCGCTTTTACCACCAAGTATGACGCGTGTTCATAACGCTTTCACGATCGATGTTACGTAAATATGTGGACTAACCAACAATGTCATTGAGTTAGAACCGGACGAGATAGCCAAGACTTAACGTATTTGGAGGTACTCACTCCAAGATTTTGTAGAGGAAAGAAACATGACCTATGCATCGAGGTTATACCATAAGTTAAAGTTTTGTGGAGAAACCATGTTATTGAGGAAATGACTGGGAGTTGGAAACGAAAATGAAAGCGAGGTATCTTTACCTTTCAAAACACCAGTACGTACGCCAATTTCGAGGACTAAATTTCATAAGGAGGGAGGTCAGAAGACCCCTAATTTTTTAAATAAAAAGGAATTTCCTTTATTTATTATTTTGAAATAGTAAGGGTGGATTTGATTAATGTGGTTAGTTATGGGTAAAATACATAAATATTTCAAAATAAGCAAGTGGTTATAAAATATTCATTTTATGGGGAATATTCGTTTGGTCGTGGAATATTAGATATTGTCGGGAATATTCGCAATTACGACAGTATGACCATGCATGTGGGCCCCATAACGGAAAAAGCGATTGGATGAGGAAAACGACAAAGTTTGGGTGGTTATAAATAACTTGGCGTAGTTGTTACCAATTAAGACTGTTGGAATACCGGTGGTTAAAATACGATGAATACGCGTGGTCGCACAAGAAGATATTGGCAGACGGTACAAGATTGTTGAATTATTGATCCTTACGTAAGATGGCACTACTCAATAATTTTCACGATGAGTTATTATTTAATATTTTATTTTATTGATTCAATAATTCTTTGCGTTGATATTTTATATTATTGTTGTTCAATAATTGTCACCGCACATTATCTCCATTATCGGATCAATAATTCATATTATTTGAATAATATTATTAGATAACATTATTGGCAATGTCTAGAAAGTTACATCAAGGAGAGGTTTGGTCACCTAATCGTGCCAAGAAGGAGAAATCCTTATCTGAAAGCCCCTCTTCCTGAAGGAACTACCGTCATTATAATTGTGATTTCGTAATATTATTTGTGAATAATTAATTATTGATTCATATGATAAAGAAATATTTATTTTATGTGGATATAAATGATGGATTTATTTATGTGGTTATAAATGAAGAAATTATTGTTGAGGTGTTTTATCAATATTTTACCAGATTGGAGGTATTAAAAATTAAATCGTGGGTTTTGAGATATATATCATGGGGTTATAATTTTTATCCAACCGTTGGATTGTGGTAATTTTTGGGTATGTTATACATACATAAGTTGAGTATATGTCCACAAATTTTGAACCGAATTAAAATGCACGAATGATTTGTTATAAATTTTGAGAGGTGTTTGATTAGGAAAGTAGGGTTATAATTGATTTTGGTGGAAAATTCTAGAATTGAGTGGGCCCCACTTGTGGTTGGTGAAGAAATGTGCTGAATTTTATTTCAAATGTGGTGGGTGGCAATAGTAGCGAGTAAAGCCATCGTAGCAAGTCAAGTCCGCTTTATGGGCTAACATCTTCCTATAAATAGATTGCTAAGTTAGAATTAAAAATCACACCGTAAAACAAAGTTTTTCTTCTCTCTATATTATTGAGCGTATTTTGTGAGTATTTAGATACTTTGAGAGTTCTTTGTCAAGACAAGTTTCATTCAAGATCACTCCGACCTTTCCTTCCGAAATCGATTCTTTGAGGTAAGGGATGTTATTTTCTTCTCAAATGATATTAATTCTTCAATATCATTATCTTTGAAATATTGGTTGGTACTTTTTATCAAATTTGGAACTTTTTCATGTCTGGGGTTACTATTCATGAGTTACTATTCACGAAGTTATTATTCATGAGTTACTATTCACGAGTTCTTATTCACGAAAGTACTATTCATGAAGCGTGAAGATGATTTTTTTTGTGGAATTTCTATCTTTGGGTGTTTGAGTTACTTATTCACGATACTAAGATTATTCACGTGATACGGCAGACTATTCACGAATACTAAGACTATTCAATAGAAAAATGAAAATTTTTCTTTTAAATCTAAAATATCTATTCGGATACTAGCTTTGATTGTATCCATGTTTTGATCATTCTTGAATTTTACTTCACTATGATTATTTATGAAGTATTTTTGAACTTCTGATTGTTTAAAAGTATTTAATCCATAATATTTGTCATTTTGTTTCCTTTGGATTCGTTTCTTTAAAAATATTTTCATCATCTTCATCTTAAATGATGATATTATTGAATATCTTTGGCTCTGTAGTGCAAAGATGAATGATTTCAAGAATATCTTTGGCCCCAGTAGTGCAAAGATGAATGATTCTGAAAAATATCTTTGGCCTTTAGTGCAAAGATGAGCAGTGTTGAGATGAACATGACCGATTGATGAATATCTTTGGCCTTTAGTGCAAAGATGAACAGTGTTGAGATGAACATGACCGATTGATGAATATCTTTTGGCACAGTAGTGCAAAGATGAATATTTGATTTGAGATGAATATTGATTGATGTTACAGGATAAAATATTGATGATGGATCGTTAAATTCATAGATTATAGTAGATTTCATTCTCTACGTAACTCTTCTATGAATTATTATTTTCACCAATAATATTGATCCAAACTTGTTGTCTATTGTATTCTATCGATTTTTTCTCGTTGAGACTAACGATAATTTGTTGTATATTATCTTAGTCATAATATTCTTTATCGGGCTAGTTGAGCTCACCCTTTTCCTTGTTGTTCCATTTTTCTTCTCGGGAGGCGAGAATGTAGCGAATACTAGTCGGGGTATGGAATGAAGGTTCTAGAGAGAGTTGTTTAGTAGTCCTCACCATTATTGTAAAATAATGTATCAATAAATGTGATGAGGATTTATTTGAGTATAAATATTGTCTAGAAGATAATATTTGTATTTAAACTCACAGTTTTATTGTTGTAAAGTTGTAGTTGTTTCTGTACCATGTATTTGGCGACTCAGAATGGGTTGGATGGAATGGACCTATTTTGGGGTCGTCACAATACGTACCAACTCCGGTCCCAACAACGTTGCTTCACCCACCTCATCCCAGCATACTGGAGAACGACACTTTCTTCCATACAACGCTTCGAATGGAGCCATGCCAATACTTGCTTGATAATCGTTGTTGTTGTAGGAAAACTCCACCAATGGTAAGAACTTGTCCCAACTCCCTTGAAATCAAGGACACAGAGTCTTAATAGATCTTCAAGAGTTTGAATAGTCCTCTCCGACTGTCCGTCCGTCTGAGGATGATATGCCGAGCTAAATCGTAAGTCTGTGCCCATAGCTTTTTGAAAACTAACCCAAAATCGTGAAGTGAATCTTGGGGGTCTCGATCGTAAACTATGGATACTTAAGATACCATGCGATCTTCTTACAATCTCTTTTATGTACATACTGAGCAAGACGTTCAAGTGTATAAGTTTATCGATCGGTAAGAAATGAGCGAGACTTGGTCAATCTATCAACAATGACCCAAATCGCATCAATGCCTTGAGAAACCTTAGGAAGACCCCAGAATCTAATTCCATGGTAATGTGCTCCCACTTCCATTCTCGAATTTCAAGTGGTTGCAATGGACCTTTTGGTACTTGATGCTCCACTTTAACTCGTTGACAAGTTAGACACCTTGAGATAAACAATGCTATCTCTCTCTTCATATTGCTCCACCAAAATGTATGCGAATAATATCATGATACATTTTGGTACTCCCAGATGGATTGAAAATGGTGTGTTGTGCGCCCATCATGATATTATACTTTAAATCGTGGTCGTTAGGAACACAAAGTCCGGAGTTGACTCAAGTATTCCTTCTTCATCGATTCTTGCTTGCCCTAAGATAAGACCTTCGTGCACTTTCTTCCTCATACGCATCACTCTGTGTCCGTAGCTTGAGCAACTTTTAACTTTATCGATTAAAGTCGGTTCTACTCAGATACTCGCTTATCATCACATGCGTCCCTAGAGTCTTTAACTCTATCTCCATCCTTTGCAAGTCACACAAATGGGCCTTCAGGTTGACAATAACGCACTCGTACTTGCATATACGATCTTACGCTTTCAACGCGCCGCCTACCACGCTCGCTTTTCCAGGATGGTATTGGATGGTATGATCATAATCTTTCAACAGTTAAAGCCAAATTCGTTGTCGCATGTTGAGTTTCTTTTGAGTGAAGAAATATTTGAGGCTTTTATGATCCGTAAAGATCTCCACTTTCTCCCCATACAAGTAATGCCTCCAAATTTTAAGTGCAAGAAGACAAATAAATGCTAACTCTAGATCATGAGTAGGATAATTCCTCTCATATTCTTTGAGTTGTCATGAGGCATATGCTATAACTTTTCCATGTTGCATGAGAACACATCCCAACCCTTTGCTCAAGCATCATCCTTGTAGATGACAAATCCTCCGAGCCGGATGGTATTGTCGTAACAGTCTTTGAAATAAGTCTCCTCTTGAGTTCTTGAAAACACCTCTCACATTCTTCGCTCCAATCGAACTTTGTATCTTTCCGAAAGTCGGTGAGTTAATGGAGTAGCGATTCGAGAAAATCCTTCCACGAATCTCCGATATTAACCGCCTAAACCGAGAAAGCTACGATTTTTGGTCATCGATTTAGGTTGTTCCCACTTTGAATAGCTTCAATCTTTCTTTGGGTCAAACAGATATTCCATGACTTGATACCACGTGCCCAAGGAATGCTACTTCTTCAAGCCGTAACTCACATTTCTTCAACTTGGCATAAAGCTTATATTTACGAAGCTTTTGGAGTGTCACCTCAAGTGTTGCTTTCATGATCTTCACGGCTTTTGGAATAAATAAGGATGTCATCAATAAAGACGACCACAAAGTGATCTAAATATTCCTTGAATACCGGTTCATCATATCCATGAAGGCAAAGAGGAGCATTAGTCAATCCAAAGGACATGACTAGGAATTCATAATGCCCGCATCGAAGAGTTCGAAAAGTCTTTGGAATGTCGCAGATTCTAATCTTCAATTGGTGATATCCGAACTAAGATCAATCTTTGAAAAGAATTTGGCTCCCTCAATTGGTCAAACAGTCCTCAATACGCGGGCAATGGATACCTATTTTGATGGTGACATGATTCAACTCCCGATAATCAATACAAAGTCGCATACTCCCATCTTTCTTCCTCACGAATAGAACAGGAGCACCCCAAGGAGAAGTCTTAGGGACGAATAAAGCCAATGTCTAACAATTCCGCATTGGGTCTTTAACTCACGAAGTTCAATAGAGCCATTCGATATGGGGCTTTGGAAATAGGTTTTGTCACGGGTTCAAGGTCGATACAAAATTCAATTTCACGCCTGAGGGTAGGCCGGGAAGTTCTTTGGGGAATACGTCGGAAATTTATTAACAATAGAAATATCGTTCAAAACCGACGTATTTTTGTTTAAATCGTGATATGAGCTAAGAAAGCTTGACATCCGCTTTTTCAATAAACGAATAGCTTTATGGCTTGAGATGACCGTGATTGATTTTAATGGTTTGGTCGTTTGAATTAAGATAATAGGTTGATTAGGAATATGAAAGCTAACAACCTTACAAAACAATCAATTTTTGCATGATAAGTAGTTACCCAATCAATCCCACAGAATCACGTCAAATGCAAGTATTTTTAATGAAATAAGATCGATGTGTAATGTGAGGGTACCGATTTGAACCAAACAAGACTTATAAACATTGGATGTAATAAAGGTTTCTCCCAACGGAGTTTCCACAGATAAGTCAAAGTCTAATTTCTCCTGAGTCAAATTTAATCGATGAGCGCAAGTAGAGAAATAAAAGAATGGGTAGAACCCAGGTATCAAATAAAGTATAGACTTCATTAGAGTTTATGATAAGCTTACCGTGATGACCTCATTCGGATTCCTTGCTCTTTGGGAGGTCACAACAAACGCCTCCTCAGACTACTGGGTTTTGACTTTTTCGGGACGACCTTTGGTGCCTCCATCCTAGCTGAATTTGTCTTGATGAAACGACAAAATCGAGCTAAGTGACCTTCTCTTCCACAATTATAACATTCTTTGGACGACATGGCACAGTTTGGACTGATGTGTCCCTCTCCTCCGCATTTGAAGCATATGATAGGTGGTCTTTCTCCTTCCTTAACAACGGGGTCTTTGGTGATGACGCGTCTTTCCATCATTGTTGAATCTCCTTTTCTTGAAATGTCCATTCTTATTGTTTTTGGCCCGATTACCACCAAGTGGTTACCATATCCGCCCGTTGATTCCCTCCACGTTTGTTGTCACCGCTTCGATGACTACTCTCGCCGGTATTATAATTTTCTTTACCGCTTCTCTTTAAGTTGCGTTGACTCATTATCGCGCCCACTAATCGAGCCCTATTTACAACATCCGAATACAAACACGGTTTATGAGAAATAAAATGTCGACGTATCTCCGCTTCAAACCTCTTAAAAACATTCGCGCCATTCTCTCTTCATTATCCACCAAGTGGGGCCGAACCGTGATAACTCCGCAAATTTTGCCTCGATTGCGATACTACGGCCATATTGTTTTGTTCCAACTTGATAAACTCCACCTCCTTCATGTGGCGAATACTTTCGTGAAAGTATTTGTCGTTGAAACGACTCTGGAACTTCTCCCAAGATATCTTCAAGACAAAGAAGTTGAGTACGTTTTTACCGATTCCCACCAAAGAATCGCTTCTCCAAGAACATAAAGGCGTGCAAAGGGAACCTTTTGCTCCTCGTAGCATCCCAAGACATCAAATATCTTGGTAATCTGCTTTATTCATGCTTCCGCCTTGAAGTGGTTTTGCTCTCCTTAAACTCCGGTGGTCCCAGCTCCTTGAATTGTTTAGCGGTGATCGCTCGAGAGTTTTCCGTGTTTCCACCTACGTTTTGGATGTGAGTCGCTCTCACTTTCATTGTTGCATAAATTGCATAAAGCCTCCGAACATTTGATCATTCATCATTTGGTCGGTGTTGTTGTTTGCATGAGGATTGTCGCCTTCGCGATGCACATTATCCTCGATTATTGATATGGTGAATCAACGATCGCTCAAGGCCCATTGCTATTCTCAACATTCTCGGATGTCATTTTCAGACATCGCCACAAAACAAAAGGTTAATTGACATGTAACAAATTATCCCTATCTTCCGACCAACCAATAAAATAAAGACATAAACTTAGGTAGGTCATACTAGCGAAGGTATTCTCCGTCTCTCCCTCCTAGTACTATTCTCACATCTTAGCCAGGATCATATCCCTAAGCTCGATACTAACCGTGACGCCCCAAAATTAGGTATACATCACCCATCTTGGGTAGTCGATACATGGTATGTAATTTAAATACAACTACTTAATATAAATCGTAGGTGTACAATACGATATAAATCGTGAGTTTGAATACAAATATTGTCTACTAGATATTATACAAACTCAAAAGGAGTCCTCATTACAATTATTATCACACTATTTCACGTAATAGTGAGGACTACTAATGCTATCCTCGGACCATTACTACGTTCCCCGACTCGTCCAAATTTATGTTCTCATTTCAAGAGAATAAACGGTGAAAGAAAAGGGTGAGCTCAACTAGCCCAAGAAGAAATATTATGACTAAGATAATGCGAATAAATTATCAATAGCCTTCAACAAATGTTAAAAGCGATAAAATATAATAAACATCAAGTTTAATCTGCAATGAAACAAGCAATCCATTAAAAGAGTCAAGTAAAAAATAAAATCTACTATCTTTTATGATTTAAAAGGTTTTTCATCACTGTTATAGCTGAGACTCAACTTTAATAAATATTCCACATCATCGAATCACCCCTGCACTACGGCCAAGGATATTCTTTAGTATCACGACCACAATTATTCATGCTTACTACTACCAAGAATAGTTGTGTATTCATTAATGGTCATGATCATGTCAACAATCATTCCATCAATGCACTACTACTAATCGAGGATTTTTATCACATCATTTGTAACATTACAATCATGATTACAATCAATTGTCTCTCGGTCATAATCATACCAAGTCCATCTACGCACTACCTCTGGCCATGCGGTGACTTTCAATATAATATAAACATGAGGATGATGACAATGATATAAGAATTCAATAAAACAAGTTCAAGAATTATTTTATCCAGGAATTATTAACGTCCAAATTATCAACATGATATTGTTTTGTAGAGTAAAATTCAAGAATGATCAGAAGAATATTTCCATGAAAAGATACTGGATGAAACGCAAATATCAAGGATATTCCACTAATTTCATGGAGTATAGAAGTCAAAGTTTTAACCAACTGGGTATCATAAAGAATGGAATAACAAAAGAAATCACCATGCATGCGATAGGACCCATGACAGCAAAAGTTATTCCAACAGAATAATAAATAATCGGAACCAGTCCCGCCAGAAACACACAGACATGTGATGTTCCAATGAGAATAATAGAAGAATGTCACCAAGTATAGGTAAGCCGCGTATATGAGTTATTCCAATGTAATAATAAGCAATGGAATAACAATGCTTCTCTTCATGAATAAGAAAGAATAACATCCCTTACTTTTGGTAGGAGATTGAATACTGTAGTAGTGTAGTAACAAAATACTCTTTCTTCTTTCTCTTATATTCTCTATACTTTCTCTCTCTAAAGCTTGAATGAATTCGTGAAAAATAATGAAGCACTAGGCCTCTATTTATAGAAGATTTCTAGCTTAAGACCTACCATGTGAAAAGGCAAGTGGCTTGACGAATTGGTGATGTGAAAAGAAAGGTGGTTCGGACACTGTAATGTGAAACGACAAGTGGTTCGACGCTCGTAATATGAAACGACAAGTGGTTTGGCCTTTGTAATGTAATGTGAAACGGCAAGTGGTTTGGACGTCCCGGTAAAGGTAATTACTATTGACGAAGGTAAATACAATTGACGAAGGTAATTACTATTCACAAAGGTAATTACTATTGACGAAGAGACTCTTAGATGATGACATATGGGCCCCCCATAAAATAATCAAACTTACCACAAACGTCTCATAACAGACTCTTTATATACATTAAGGATTGAATTAAGAGAGTTGGTAGCCAAACCTTCATGCAGTTGGTTGCCAAACTTTCATACCAAGGTAACCAATTCATACTACAGGTGTGGAGGTAGATTGGTTACCTTGGTATAAAAGTTTGGTTACCTTGGTATAAAAGTTTAGCTACCTTGGTATGAAGGTTTGGTTATCAACATTACATTACACATCACTCTCTTATCATTCTCTTTCCTATGTAGTGTTCTTATTTTCTTTTTGACATGAAATTGGGTCTCACCGGCGAAGGGGGGAGGAAGATGACCGACGAAGGGGAAGAGGAAGATGACCAACGAAGGGGAGGAGGAAGATGACGTTGCCAAACTTTGAATATTTGAATTTGAATTATTATTTTTGAATTTGTTTTTGTTGTTAGATCCAATATATTTGAATTTGAATGATTAATTATGACAGTTATTTTTCCTTGATTTTAGGTTTCCTTATTATTATGAATTGAATCCTATACTAATTCCCTAAATTAAGGAATCCTAATTGCACTAATATTGTAAATAAATATGGAAAATGTATTAATTGTGTAAATATTTTATGAGTGCACTATTATTGTAATTACTTACTAAATGTTGTATATTATTGTAAAGGACCCAAAATTTAAAGTAAGCCCAAGGTCAATTTTGGATCAAGTTGGATTAACTTGTCACACATACATTCTAACTCACACTCCTCATAAATATAATGAAATAAAATAATTTTTTTATAACTATGTAATCTATGTATTCATGAGGATAAATAATAAATAAAACTCCCCATAAACATATTATTAAAGTTTTAATCAAGTATTTGAGAAGAAATAATTAAATATTCAATGTACACTTTTGAATCTAATTATAAATTATAAATATTCATAGACACTATAGGAGTACTCCACACACTAAAAATGGACATCTAATTATTAATGGACATCTAAATATTAATAAGTAGAATATTCATTTTGAAATTTAGAATTTCAAAAATGATAAAAATTTATTTGAATATTGTAATTCAGAGCATTGATATTATTGTATTTATTAATAATAAATAAATTAACATTCATTCATTAATGAATTATACTTTAAAATTCATTATTTATTTTAATAAGATTGGCAACTAAAGTTTAATTATTTATATTTATTTAAAACTCACTATTTTTTATATTTTTAATATATATTTATTTTCCTCCCTTTTATGATTAGGATGTTTAATTAATATGTATAGTTTAAACTTTAAATTGTGATTGGTGATGGGAAATTATTCAATTTTATCCTTTATTTTTGTAAATAATTTGAATGAATTTTATATTAGGTGACTAATAAATCAATTCAGATACCTAAATATTCGAATAATCTAATTATTTGAATAAAATAAAATGTAAACGAATATTATTTATATTGGGATATTATTTTGAATATTGGATACGGATAACATATTATCCGTATCCGTATATATTCGTTTACACCCCAGTGAAAAAAAAATGAAAAAAAATTGAAATTACAAATTAAAGGAGAAGGGGTTATGAAAAATTGAGAGTAAACATAAGAATAAGAGAGTAAAACATAAAGAGAGAAAATACAAGAGTACGGTTATTTATTTATATATGGACTAATTACTATGGAGCCTGTAAATATAGTCAAAAATTTTATAATTACTATTTTTTAAAAGCTAATAATTCGAAAAGTAGTTCCTTCGAGCAACCAACTTGGTTCCACGGGTTAGATTAATTTATTTATTGGTAAAAATAAAATAAAATATCAGTACCCTAATGCAAGTCGATCCAAAAGATTTGTTTACAACCATTTAGATTTATATACAATGCTCAATATACAATCCTATCAAACTTAATTTCAAGATACAAAGACATTAATCATAAATATATTAAAGTCTTCAATTAATACATCCTTGTTCTTAATTACGTACAAACCTTCAACACCAAGAAAGAAATTCAGATTGATCAAGCAGAGATATATTTTTGTTTTAGGATTATAAATTAAAGTGACATGAAATTCTTAATTTGTCGTTACTTTTTTATTATTATTTTCAATATTAAACTACCACAATTGAATTCATAACTAATACTAAGACTATAATATTTGAGAATATTAAATTATCTTTAAAAGTCGTTATTTTATAAATATAACTTTAATTTTGAAACGTAAAGAATATTAATTACTACAAAATGACAAACCTAACATATTAGACTCATCCTATTTCCGGTGTTGGATCAAATAATATGAAATTGTGGTTATTAACACGTTCACCAATGAAGTCACAACTCACAAGTCTCCTAGACAGTTCATATAACGTGCTTACTACACATTATGCCCTAAATTCCAAGTTTGAAATAGTCCCACTTCCAATTTTGAAAGCCCAAAAGTTAGACAAATGTGTTTATAATAATAAAAAAACTAATGAAGATTTTAAAATATCTATCGACTTGTGCTAGCAATCTATTCAATTGAGTATGTGTTGGAGCAATTTCCTTGTACCAATTCGTGAGGATAGTTTGACAAGTAAGGTAGCTGTAAATTAAGGTTGTAGAAAGGAATTTTTGTACAATGAAATTTCCAATGAATTACTAAATTTGTTTTAAAATTAAAGATATAATATTTTACTTTTTATTTATTTTTTCTAAAATCTTATTTATATTTATTTTTCTAGACTATAAAAATGACATAAAGTTCCTTACAACTTAATAATTACTTTTATAGTTGATTAATTAGGTATTATCATGCTAGCTATCTCTACTTATTTCTTACTAATAGTTTGAATAAATTTTAAAAAAAAATTATAAACAATTACGATTTAAAAATGTATTTCTAATTTTAAAATTAGATTACTTACTAGAACTTATATATAAACACAAAAATACAATGTCAAGTCAATCACCACATGATCAGTAATTACTATCCATAGAAGACGGAGTGAAATTGAGGTTGCTTGCCAATATTGACTTAAAACTGATAAATGTAAGTGTGTGTCTATATATATATATATATATATATCGGATCGATCAAGTCTATACTCCTTTCTTCTTATTATCATCTTTCACCTCTTTTAAGTGAGCGATTTTCATTCATACAATCGTCAATCTATACTTTTTAATGACGCTATATGTTGTCTGTCGCTAAAAGTATAAACGACGGTTGTATGACCGAAACCGTCGCCTAAAGGGAGGTGAGCACGGGTATAATAACAGGTTTTAATATATATATATAATATTATTATTAATATTAATAATTGTTAATTATTAATATTACTAATATTACTGTAATATTATTATATTACTATAATAATATTTATTATTAATATTAATATTAATACAATATTATTATAGTAATATTAATAATACAATATTATTAATATTAATAATAATAACAGGTTTTAATATATATATATATATAATACTATTATTAATATTAATAATTGTTAATTATTAATATTACTAATATTACTATAATAATATTAATTATTAATATTAATAATATTGTATTATTAATATTACTATAATAATATTGTACAATTATTAATATTAATAATAATATTATATATATATATATATTAAAACCGGTTATTATTATTAATATTAATAATATTGTATTATTAATATTACTATAATAATATTGTATTAATATTAATATTAATAATAAATAGTATTATAGTAATATAATAATATTATAGTAATATTGTATTAATATAAATATTAATATAGTAATATTGTATTAATATAAGTATTAATATAGTAATATTGTATTAATATAAATATTGTAAAACATTGCAATAGGTTAATGATAAGGAAAGCATTGCAAAATGAAGTCTGCCCAGCCAGTTGAGCTTTTGTACTTTATTTTTTTTTATTTTTTATTAATTTATTAAAAGTTAGGAAGAAATTAGAATTTCGGAAGAAAAGGGTTATTGTTGTAATGTGTTATAAGAAATCTATTGTCATTGGATGGAATCCCTATATATATATATATATATATATATACTGAATTGGCTAATTACTACACTATATTTAAGCAGACAAAATGGAATTCAAGCGCCTCCCGATATTGACTGTGAATCAGAAAGAGGTTGTTTCAAGAAAAAAAAAAAAGAAGGGAAAAAGGATAATAGCGCAGACGAAAACAAACAGAAAACAATGTTACAAATTCACTAAAATGATAGAATCAAATCTGAGCCCATCGGTGGAATGGAACAACTTCACCAAATTCGATTCCTTAATATTTTATAATTTTCTTCTACTAATTAATATAATTAATAAAGGTATGGCTGATTCGAATAAAGTTTAACCACTTATTTTTGTAGACTTATCTTACAACTATTAAAGGTGGCGACAGCTGCATCGCTATACAATGAATCTATACACTACTGCCACGCCCATTATTTATTTCAGATTAGGGCAGGATCATATTTAAAAAGATCAGGACAAGTAAAATAAGGTTACTTAATGTTAGTTAAAAAGAATAAATAAATATGTTTTCATCTCTTAAATTAGTACTATTTCGTCTATTTTCCTTAATTCCTTTAAAGCAAGATAAATTTATATGTGGCTAGGAATCACTTGCATGTAAAATCAACTTAGTAATAAAAATGTTACATTTAACAACACAAAATATTTGTTTGTGTTGTTGGTCCATTGCTAAAAGTGATGTGTCGCAAAATGTGTAACAGAGAAATTTGGGTGAAAAGTATAATTGAAGGGATCCTAGTCTCTCTTTTTAAGGCAGATGGATATTTCAAGCGAAAAAATTATGTTGCCAGGTTAATAAGCGACACTAAAAGTGTTGATAGAATATTATATAAGTGTCGCTAAATGTATATTTTTCTGACAACAATATTTTTGCTCGGACAATATCAATCCTCATTTGTATAAAATGATAAAATATCCACAAGTTTGATATCATAATTGCAATGTGATGCCACCATTATTTAAGTAACAATTTATTATTTTTAGGGGTAAACATGAAACTGAAATACATTCTTAATTAATATTTTAAAGTTTACAAATGAGACACTTTTGTGAAATGAAAGGAATACTAATTAATACTCCCTTAGTTTTTAAAATATGTGGTCATTATTGATTTTTTAAAATTAATTTGAGATATTTTAAATTCAAATTGATATGAGATGATTTAATTTGAGTTATAATATTACTAAAAATGATTAATTTTAATATTAAAAAAATTTAGTATAAAAAAAAAATAAAAATCAATTCATTGAGTTAACTTAACCGGTTTAACTGGTTTGATTGATGGTCTACCGATTCTATCCGATTTTGACCTTATTAGTCCAATCAATTTTTATCGGTTGAACAGCAATTCGAGTTTATTCTATTGGATGTAAAGAACACAGATAATATAAACCAGTGTTGGTGCCATTTGGTGTACCAATTCTTGGGAGTAGTTTGACAAGAAGGGTAATTATTAGGCTGTATCGTAAATGACTGTCTATACAAGATAGCATAAATAACTAACTATAGTCGCTCTCTTCCAAAATCGAAAATATTTTTTGTAAAACCACGATCGTTAAGAATTTTTTTAAAAAAATTATCCTTAATATTGACTGGAATTAATAGTAGTGACATGACATATGTTAGGATTTAAATTGTTTCAAATCAAATAAATAAAATAAAGAGTGATAAATTAATAAAAAAAATTAACGTGAAAAATATTTAGAAAACATTATGTGCTAAACTCTGAATCTTCGTTATTATTTTAAAATAATGAGTGTAATCCTTTAAAATTTTATGCCCTAAACTTGCCTTGGCCAAATTTTATGCCCTAAACATCCCTGAATCTAGACGAACATACAACTCAGAGTCTCGGTGTTCAGTTATTAGCTTGGGCTTCATGTATTGGTGTTATCTAGCTTGGGTTTCATTTGCAAAAAAAAATTGTATATAAGAGTATGCTTCGGTGTTTAATTTTTAGATAGAGCTTCATGTTTTGATATTTTGTTTTGGGTGTATAAATTTATGTATTGTATTTCAATTGTGGCTCTTTCCAAAACTTTTGGAATTGTCACAAGATGCGTACTTTCAAGTTTTACTGAAAATTTTATTTTGTCGATCAAAAGAACCCACCCACCCACCCACCCACCCACAATTTTGTTTTGTACGAAATATTAAAATTAGGATGCTGCATGATTATGCTATACTTCAACAACTAGCATTAGATTCTATTATAGAGTAACTACAATTTTCTTTTTCTTAATTTAGTTAGAACTCCTCACGTACAATAAATAAATCTATTAAAATAGGACATTTCTAAAATAAAGCTCTCTTACTATAAATAGATTTCTTCTTAGAATAGTATTCCCTCCATCCCTTAATATAAGTTATTTTAAAAGAAATGTTTTTGTCTCTTAATATTTGTCGTTTGAGAATTTCAAATAAGTATTAATCGCTTAATTTTCAATATTATCCCAAATATTAAATATAATTTTGGGTATCTCACTATTTTATGTCCAATAAATAATATATTTTTTTATAATACAAGGATAATATAAACAATTGATATTATATTTAATGTTATACAATCATTTCCTTAATACTTCTGCACAACTCTAAAACGACTTATATTAAGGGACGGATGAAGCATTCAACAATATACTCAATTACTATGAAAATACTCTCTCCTTCCCATAAAAATTGACCTAGTTTTACATTTTTAGTTAAATTGACCATTTAAATAATTGAAATTTATATTATTTTTTTGTAAATATAAGTGAAGAAATTATAACTATGTCAAACTAAGCCAGTTTTTTAAAGACAGAGGGAGTAAGTAATGAATGTTTGTAACTTATAACACTTTAAAAATATGTCTCTAATTTTAATTAGAGTGGATAATTTTTTAAAAATGTATATTTAATTTTATAATTGAGGAAGTATTAGCAAGCAAACAGAAATATACATTGTTGAGTCAACTGGCACATGATCAGTAAGAGTTAATTATTAATCCATTATCCTAGCTGGCCATTTAGAAGATATAATGAGATTTGAGGTTTCCAGCCAATGACTTAAAACCGGAGATTCTGAAAGTTAGAACGATGGTTAACTACTCCAATATATTAGAGTAGCAGACAAAGTGGACTTTCTTCTAAATAGTACTCCAAAATCTAAGAGCAACTTTTTTGGAAATGCCACAACATTTATTAATTTATTATAGTTATAATTAAATTTTGCTGATAAAAAAAATAATTAAATATCGCCTCCCTATACTGACTTAGAACTAAAAAACAGGAATTAATATATTAGTAGTCCGATTACTCCATCCAGTATTTAATAATAGCAGACAAAATAATCTACTTTGCCTACGGAATCAATGTATTATTACTAGGGCCAATACAATGTGTAATCATCACTTTACCTCCCGATGTTGACTTTTAATAGAAAATTTGAATAAATTTATTAGCACTAGGCTTACAGTGTCAGTGTGTATATATATATATATATATATATATATATATATATATATATAGAGAGAGAGAGAGAGAAATTGCATGCCTATTTTGACTTAAAAGCAGAGAAAAATATATAATCTATTCATTTGAAGAAATTGACGCATCATAATGCTGATTGCTAGTGGTTGGAGAACTGGTGGGTCAAGTAAATTGATTGCCGGAGTAATTGGGGGCGGTCCGGTGCACTAATGACCGGTACCGTCCGGTACACTTTGTTTTTTATTTTTTGTTTTTTGTTTTTTTGTTTTTTTTAAATCACAATTATGAGAAAAATAAATAAAAATAATAGAAAGAGTTTGAAAAAAATTATAAAGAAAATATATTTTTATTAAAAAAAACATCAGAACTCGCTTACATGATTTTTTAATAAAAAATATACTTTCTTTTATAATTTTTTTTTTCAAACTTGCTCCATTATTTTTTATTTATTTTTCTCATAATTGTGATTAAAAAAAAAATAAACTTAAAATGTACCGGTCATTAAGCCTACGGGACCTCCCCCAACACTCGCCGGAGGGAAAAGATAAAAGAGTCAATGTTACTAAATAAAATTTGGTTAGGGTCCAAAATGGAGTACTCCCTCCATTCCTATATATATATATATATATATATATATATGTCATTTTAGATTTTTTTTTGTTATTTTTAATTATTTGTCGTTTGTAATTATCTAGAAGAATTGATCACTATTTTTCTCAAATTGCTTCTTATTATTACACCTAATTTTTTATCCATATTTATCATTATCCTATACTACTCTATTCTTAAGTCTCTCTCTCCTTCTCTCAATAAAACTCTTTAATTATGAGATAAGTGATGTGAATGATATTATAGACAATTGATAATATATTTAATATTTTTCAATCATTTTTCTTAATTCTTGTGCAGATGTCTAAAACGACATATATTAAGGAACGGAGGGACTATCAAATTTGGGTTATGATTAATTGAACGTTTGGAAGTTTGGACCGTCAAGTTCGATGGTTCAGGTTCGGTTTAACTTGTTACTCCCTCAATTCTTATATGTAGGTCGTTTTAAATTTTTTTTGTTATTCTTAATTATTTATCGTTTATGATTATCTAGCAAAATTGATCACTATTTTTTTCAAATTGCCTCTTATTATTCCACTTAATTTTTTAATCCACATTTATCATTATCCTATATTACTCTTCTACTAAGAGTAGTTCTCTCATTCTCCCAATAAAATTCTTTCATTATGAGATAAGTGGGGTGAATGGTATTATAGACAATTGATAGTATAAATAATACTTTTCAATCATTTTCTTAATTCTTGTGCACATGTCTAAAACGACATATATCAAAGAACGGAGAATGTATTCTTTTCTCTTGGATTGCGTTTTTAGTTTATCAAACTGAGCATCAATATATCAACCGTGTCAAGTTACCTATCTAGATAAGGATTAATACTGAAGTTTCGACCATAAATTTAGTAAATTATACCTTCCGCTTTCTTTAATATAAGGCCGTTTTTTTAGCCAAGCACAAGATAATACGAAATGATTATATAACATTAACTATAATATCAATTATCTATTTTTTCCCTCAGATTGGAAGGAAGAAGTGTTATTTATTGGATGGAAAAAAAAAATGGTAGAACCAAAATTACATTAAATATTTGGGATAATATTGGAAACCAAGAATTAATCTTTCTTGAAATTCTAAAACGATTTATATTAAAGAATAAAAATATTTCTAAAACGACTTTATATTAACGAATCGGAGAAAGATTATTTGGGAAAAATAATAAAACTTTATTATCAAGTTCGTTGTTACTATTTAATTATTAAGAATCAATCAAATTTCATTAAAAAAAGAAGAACTAAACTCACAAATAAATCTCACACTGAGAGAACGAGCTTTACATAAAGAAAGAAATCAATTCATAAACAATAAATGAAGAATAAACTTACATAAGTTATAATTGAATCTGAGACCTAAAAAAAAGAAAAGAAAACATTTTATATAAAAGTTAATCTTTGAATCTAAGGACAACTCTTGGTAGACATGCACAAATACTTCGATCTGATGTAGCCTGATGTAGAGCTATCAGGTTTTAGGTCAGACCTAATCGTTGACTTTGGGTCTATTATATCTTGAGCTTTGACAAGTCAAGGTAAGGCGAGGCGGTTGATTTAAGTCTGTTAGGCCAGGCCTTGGCCACTCTTGGCTGTGGTCTGATTTGGCCTCCAGACCAGGCCTAGGTCGATACGATCCTTTTATATTTTTTAATGTTAAATATTAAAAATATAAATTATAAAATATTTATTAATAAATTTTGTAAAAATACTGCAAGATTTTTAAGATTTATTTTATTTTAATATTTTACTGCATATCAATATAAGTTGGATGATTAGAACAAAAAAAAATCCTCTTAAATTAAAGGAAAATATAATTTAAATATAATTGAAATATAAAGCAAATTGATTTCCTACATGTATGTCTACTATGTACAATTTGTCTTCATAAAAAATATAATTTGAATACAATCAATTGTGATACATATGACTATATAGATTTAAAATAAAATTAACTTATCAGAATTACACTTTTATATTTTGAATATAAAGTTAATTTCTATTTTATTTTTTAGTACTAGCATCAGTTGGACATATATTTTTAAAGTTTAAAAACATATTTTCCTTTGTGGTCATTAAACACTTACATAATTATATCTCAAGTTATTTTCAATTAATTTTCTAATTGCTTCATGGAATTATTCTTTAAATTGCTACAATAAAATACATGAAAATAACCAAAATTATAAATCCCTAAGAATTTAGCATATCCAAATTAATAAAGAACTTGAGTATTTACAAAAATTAAATTATTATTAATATTTAATATTAAAAATAAGTTTATTGATGTATTAATTAATGTTAATATTTGATGAGTAGATTTTATACCTATAAATCCAGTATTAGTAAACTTAATTATTGTTATCTCTGAGTGTTTTTAGTATCTTTTTATTTGTTTTTGTATTTATTTATTTCAAGTTAGAGCTGGAGGGACAAATTGATCATTTGAGAGAAGAAAAAGATTACAAATCATTAAAATTAGAGTTGAGTGGCATTTTTCTAAATACGTGGTCGTGGTTGAGCGCCTAAACGCTTATGCACGCTCAATGTTGCCAAACTTTGCTATTGTGGGGCAAGAAAATCGTGCCTTGTCAGTTAATGTTTCGTGTTAGCTGAGGAGGAGAGAAATCCACGAAGAGCACGAAATTGATTGATTGATTGAAGAGGGGAGAACGATAAGTGGGCGATTACTCCAATGACGCGTGACAGAACTCCTAGAATCCGGAAACCGTGTTAGGGTTATTGGGATTCCAAGAGCCTTCTTCTTGATTCCTTCCACTCCTAGAATCCGAAAACCTTATTAGGGTTATTGGGATTCCAAGAGTCTTCCTAAGTGTTGAGAAAGAATGTCCAGGTCCTTTGATCATCCAAGAGTCCAAGTCATGTGTCTGAAGAGAGGTCCCCTTTCTAATGGAATGGAAGGGGTATTTATAGGGTTTTCTGGAAAGTAGTCATGTGCCAAGCATATGCTTTCAAGGAAATTCCAAAAATACCTTTTAATCATCAGAGTAATGCCCATATCATCCTGTCTTTCTAGCCACCAATCCAATCCCTCAATCAATTCCCAAAACGAGCTGCCTCCACGAGCCTTCTCCCTCGGGACCAGTGGCTCGAGTCTCACATATTTATTTTTAGCTTTTCCGTCTTCATTTTATTAGGTTATGCAAACCCTAATTTGCACATTTAATAAGGTTGTGGAACCCTAATCGTGTATTAAATTCAATTAGGTCATGTGAATCCTAATTTGCACTTGGGCCCATATTTGCTTCCTGTGCTAGAGTCACTTTTCAAAAGAGACTGTCGTGCAAGAATACTTCAAGCTTTTGAATGATTTTGCGGGACTCCACTTTACAGGTCTTGAAGACAAGGGTCCTAGAAGAGGGAACCCCTAGGGAATCCAAACCCTATGGAGGCAAAACCTAGCAGGGCTCTTCCTTGGACATATTGAGAAATCTTATGAAAATCTTTCCAGATCTTGCTTAATCTTTATTTTCTTAATAATTTTTTTTTTGTTGAGACACTTGATTTATTTGATGCTCTCCATCCGGGTGTTGCCACCTTGCTGTATAAAGACCTTGGTTATCCTCCGGATGACCTAGGCTTCGAGGAGTCATTAGCAGCACAACAGACCCCTGCTATTTCATCATTTGTCTCGATGAACTCTATGATTGCTTCTAAAGTAGCTCCTACTAGAGTTTTCTCCAATCCAAGTGGAGATCTTGTTTCTTGGAGGGGCTTTCAGATATCCTCTTCTAGTCAGGAAAGTCTCGAGCATCTCCTAGCTCGATTCCCGCAGATACTTGACTAGCTGATTATTAAGGCAGCCTCTGCCCAAACCTTTTTTTTAGATCGTCTCGCCAACCTTTTTCTCGGGCTTCACGATATTTCTTTAAACTCTTTGTGAGTTGAGGACTTAAAGAAATTTAGCGATGATGTAGATGACCTTGCAACTATAGGTGTTGATATGTCTCCTTTTTGTGCTAGGCTGGATCATCTTAAGTCAAATTTTAATCTTGTTGCACAATGTTCGGGGGTCGTTGTACGTAAGTGTGAAGATGAATCTTTTTCGGTACAAATTTCAGATCTTGATGAAGCCGCAAACAAATTAAAGATCCAGTCTCGAGATCTAAAGTCCCAACTTCGGGATGTAGAGTGCCAGCTTCAAGACTTAGAATCCACTACCCGATATATTAGGGAGCCGAAAGCTACGAATCTCAATATTCTGGAAATTACTGACTTAAAAGCTTTAGTTATGCACCCACTTCAGTTTGATATGTCATGACCTTTAGATCATGGCCTTTTGTAGTATTTTCCATTTCCTGTATCAGAAAACTCATTTACATATATTTTATTTATCAAAATAGAGTTTCTTTATCCTTATTGATTGCCTTTAATTTGAATGATTCCGTAAAACTCAATATTTATCATTGAATTTCAAGTTATTCAAATTAATACTCCATTACAACAGTAGGCATTGAAAGAATAAACATGAATTTAAAGAAAAGACATGTTTTTTTTTGATTTCATGCAAACCAACACTTGACTCTATATTTTTTTCATTAAGTATAAGTGAAGGTTTGAAAATAACATTTCAGATAATAAATCTTACTTTTGACGGAGAAAGCATAACGTTCGCCACTTTTAGAGATAAAGTGTAACTTTTTCACGGTTGAGGACTTATACTCATGTGCCTCAATAACTTTTGAAGTTGAAAGTGTAACTTCCGAGGGCTGATAGTCAGGTACCTCGATTACTTTTGAAGTTTAAAGTATAACTTTTTGATCTGAGGGCTGCTAGTCAGGTTCCTCTATTACTTTTGAAGTTAAAAGTATAACTTTGTGATCCGAGGGCTGTTAGTCAGTGTGACGCCCCCAAAATAGGTATACATCACCTATTCTGAGTCGCCAAATACATGGTACAGAATACAAATACAACCTTAAACATAAGCTGTGAGTTTTAATACAAATATTGTCTTCTAGACAGTATTCAAACTCAAAATAAGTCCTCAATACATTTATTATCACACTATTTTATAGAATAGTGAAGACTACTAATGTTATCATCTGGACCGTCACTCCGTTCCCCGACTAGTCCCTGCTACGTTCTAATTTCCTGAAGAGAATAATGAAAGCAAAAGGGTGAGCTCAACTAGTCCAGTAAGAAATATTATGACTAAGATAATGCGTAATAAATTATCATTAGCCTTCAATGTGTTGTTAAACCGATAAAATATAACAAACAACAAGTTTAACTGCATCGGAACAAGCAATCCATTAGAAGAGTCAAGTAGAGAATAAAATCTACTATCTTCTATGATTTAAAAGGTTTTTTATTACTTTTATCGCTGAGACTCAGCTTAATAAATAATCCACATCATCCCTGCACTACGGCCAAGGATATTCATTAGTATCACGAGCACAAATTATCCATGCACTACGAGCCAAGGATATTCGTGTATTCATCAATGGTCATGATCATGACTACAACTGTCTATCAATGCACTACGGGCCAATGAGGAATTTTACCACATCATTTGTAACATTACAGTCATGATTATACCGAATAATCCCTGGTCATAATCATACCAAGTCCATCTATGCACTACAGGCCACATATGACTTTCAACATAATATACACATGAGGATGATGATAATGATATAAGAATTCAATAAAAACAAGTTCAAGAATTAATTTATCCAGAACCAATAACGCCCAAATTGTCAACATGATACTTATTTGTGGAGTAAAATTCAAGAATGCTCGTAAGAATATTTCCATGAAAAGGTCTTTGGATGAAGCCTTAAATATCAAGGATATTCCACTAATTTTATGGAGTATAGAAGTCAAAACTTTAACCAACCGAGTATAATAAAGAATGGAATAACAAAAGAAATTACTGTGCATGCGATAGATCAGATATATAAAAGTTATTCCAAATGTAATAATAAATAACGGAACCAGGTCATGCGTAAACGCACAGACAGGATGTTCTAACAGAATAATAAATCATGGAACCAGGTCATGCGTAGACGCACAGACAGGATATTCCAACAGAATAATAAACAACAGAACCATGTCATGCGTAAACGCACAGACAAGATGTTCCAACAGAATAATAAATCATGGAACTAGGTCATGCGTAGACGTACAAACATGATATTCCAACAAAATAATAAACAATGGAACCAGGTCATGCGTAAACGCACAGACATGATGTTCCAACAGAATAATAAAGAATAGAATAACAAAAGAATTTCACCAAGTATAGGGTATCCCGCGTATACAGGTTATTCCAATAGAATAATAAAGAATGGAATAACAGAAGTTCTCTTCACGAATAAGAAAGAAAGAATACCCCTTACGAGTACAACAAATAATATTCTTACCGTAAAAGAAGAGTATTAATCGATAGATGAGGATATTCTTGAAGAAAACTTGCAGACTATGCTTCAAAGCTTCTTAAAACTCTAAAGAAATACGCCAAGATTATGTAAGAATTCTCCGAACTTACGGTGTGGTTTTCAATTTAACTAAGCATCCTATTTATAGGAAAATAGAAAGGATCTTATCTTTTGCACTATGAAATAAAATATATATATATATATATATATTTATATATTTTATTTAAAATCTAATAAAATAAATAACTTTATAAAAGTATTCTGCATTTTATATAAAAAAATTTACTATACAAAATACTATGCATAATAGAATATTCTATATTATATTTATAGTCTAATAAAACGAATAACTTTATAAAGGTATTTCTTTTTATATAAAAAGATTTTCTGTTTTATTACATTAATAATACTAATAAAACAAAATTTATCATCATTATTATAATTCACAATATTAATCGACCATGTCGTCCCTGTGAAAGAGGGGCTTTCAATAAGGATTTCTCCCATCGTTGCGCGCAATTAGGTGACCAAACCTCTCCTCGATGTAACTTACAGACATCGTTAATATTGTAAATAATAATATTAATAACTTTGTCATCTCAATTATTGATTATAAAATATCGACAATAATTGAATCAAATAACGTGAGATACTTGCAAAGAATTATCGTAATAATAATTAAACAAAACCGAGTAACTTCTCACGTAAGATCAATAATCAATACCGCCAGTGCTACTACGCAATGCAACGTGTATTATCAGTACTTTTTACAAATGGTGTTTCAACAAAGATTAATCAGTAAAACTTCCGCCGTTATTTTCATAAAGTATTTTTTTGCGTTTTCTCAATCCGACAATAATTAGTTGCTAGGGTCCACCAATGATTGTCTTGGTTACGAATATTTTTCATTAAAACGAATATTCCCAAACCGATCGAATATTCTATAACAACTTCATGACTTTGCAAAATTTATAAATATTACCCATAACTATAACATTATATCAAATTAATTTTATAATATTCAAAAATGATATTTATAGAAAATTCATCTTTATTCATAAAAGTTGGAGTCTTACAGTCAGGTGCCTCGATTACTTTTGAAGTTGAAAATATAACTTTATTATCCGAGGGCTGCTAGTCAGGTGCCTCGATTACTTTTGAAGTTGAAAGTATAACTTTATGATCCGAGGACTTATAGTCAGGTACCTCGATTACTTTTAATGATAAAGGATAACACTCGGGTGCCTCATCACTTGGGTCGTCCAATTTCTTGGCAAGTGTGATCTACGAGGACTTGAAATCAGGTGTCTCGTCACTTGGGTCGTCCAATATCTTGGCAAGTGTGATCTACGAGGACTTGGCCACCATTTAGAGTGGACCACCATCTTGGGTGGATTTGTGATATTCTTGTATCTACAGTTCAGAGATCTTTCAACGGTAGAGCTAGTATTTGGGTTATCCTTCATCTTGTGTTGATGAAGCTTGTGTAACAAAACTTCTCATGTCTTCGGGTGATCATCCTGGATTTTTTGAGAGAATCTTGATCAAGATTTTGTTCGTGGCCTTTGCTTGTCTATTACCTTTGGGTAGTGAGGTGATGATTTATAGTGTCTCACCCTGAATCTTTCCATCAGATTTTTAACGTCCCTATTGATGGAAAGAGTTCTATTATCTGATAAGATGTTTGGACAATGGCTTGTTTAGCACGTTGTTTCCTTTTCAATTTCGATTTCTCCTGCTGCTATCTTCTCGTGATAGATTCTTCGCAGACTATAACAGTCTATGGTGGAGTGTCCTAAATGTTGATGGTACACACAGAAATTTGGTCCTTTTTTTCATCTCTTCCGTCACAACAGATCTGGCCCTGGGAGGTTTCACCACTCCATGTTCAACCCATTGTTCATACAGGCCCCTGAATCCCTTCTTATTGTATGTGATGGCCTTTAGAACTGGCATTCTTGTATACTTGTCTTCGGGCTTTCCTCTTCTCTGTTCAACATTTCTCTCGTTCTTCCCCTCTTGCCCCCTTGTGGTTTTAACTGAGAATCTGCCAAAGCCACAGTTGTCGTGCTCTTGCCCTTCCATGTAACCATCGCATGGCTAGTCGACAAAGTCATGATTCCTCCCAAGTCTTGTGCAAAAGATGAGAAGGTCGCGAATGAGTCACGGGCTTTTATAATGAGATAGGGATTACATGCATCTAAATCACCATTTTTGCATATGCTGACCAAGTTCTTTTCCTCGATTGGCTCTACACACTTTTGTGCTCGGGCCCTAAATCTGTCCACATAATTTGACAGCTCCTCGTTCAGTTTCTACTTGAATCACATGAGCTCTACAATAGTTACCTATTTTTGGCAATATGTTGCCTTGCATTTCCTTTCTCCCCATTGTATTTTGGAAATTGCAGGGGATGCTCAATATACACTGTTGGATATGGCTGTCTCCGAATGTATGCCGGGTAGGGTGGAGTAAAGTCTAACTCCGAAGGTCGGGATGTATGCTTGCGAAGTTGATTGATCACATCAATGATATCCTCCTTCGTTACTTATTGGCTTGTGGTATGGACTCTTTGTTGTGTTGTGATGTATTGATGCATTAGCCGTGTGTATGGTACAGAAATTGGCTGATGTACACTGGTAACATGTAAATTCTATATCAGTTGTGCTTATGGGCTAGCTAGTTCGTTAGACGAGGCTTGGGATGGCTGGTATCTGCACTTGTGAAAATACGGGGATAGTGGTTGGAATGATGTTTGTCTGAGGCTGGTTGACTTACAGTCTGAGTTGTGGCACGTCACCATTGTTCTGATGAGGTGCAGTCTGATTCTCCTTATTGTTGATATCGTTGTTTTTGTCCTCCACTCCTGCTTGATCTCCTTGCGAATTTCCTAGGAACATGGCGTTGAAAGTGGGGATCTGCATTAACTGCTGGCGGCAATTCCCCATTTTCTCTTGCTTCCTCTACACCTCTAGCATCATAGCCATCATCATTCTTTGTCCTTCTCATGATTCCTTCAATGCCTTGAGCATCTCCAGTTGCAGATCATTTGTCTGCTCTATACTTGCTTACTCGCCTTTTTCATGCCATCATGATCTTTGGCCCCTCACGTAGGAAGAACTTGAGGGAGCTCATCCCTATGTCCTCATGTATTTCTTGAATCTTTCCTTAATTTTAGTCATCTTGCTCGTCATGATTACCAAAGTTTTATTGGGAAATTACTTTGGAGCTTGTTATAAAGTGTGCCTCCTAGGGGTTGAACCCTAAGTGGGGAACTGTTGAGTTCTTCTTCTCTTATTCATTTCTTCTGTTTTGGCTCTTCCTTTGTTTGGTAGTTAGTCTTGTGTCAAGCATCCTTCAGGCTTTCTTATGGAGTTACTTCTTGGTCGTCTTCAAAATTGAGTCCGTTAACCCTTTCGTATGAATCATCATCCCAAGGGGAGACCATTTGAAAAAAGGTTTATTAAACTCGTCTGTCGACTCTGGAGGATGCTCTGTCGAGAATATATATTTTTCATGGATATTGTCCTATAACAGAACCAAATTTGTTAATCATATGGGCATTTATATATTAACACATGTGTACATATGTAGGAATGCAAATATGTAAGGAATCATATAATGTACTTCCCTTGATTTAAAAAGTTGGAATTATGGAGAACATGGAGTTCTCATGCCCCCAGTTTTCTTTAGTTTGAGAAATCGAAAATAAAGAAAACTTCGTGAAATACTTCTTCAATTTTTATTTTTTTTTTTAAAATGTGAGAGTTTCCACTCATTCTTCGCGTAACACGACTCTTGAATGATCGAGATTATGGTTCGAACAAGAGATGGATAATGTGGGCAAGGAAATCGTGCCTTACCATTTAGGATTTTGTGTTGGCTGAGGAGGAGAGAAATCCACGAAGAGTACAAAATTGATTGATTGATTGAAGAGGGGAGAACGACAGGCGGGCGATTACTCCAATGACGCGTGGCAGAACTCCTACACTCCGGAAACCATGTTAGGGTTATTGGGATTCCAAGAGTCTTCTTGAGTGTTGAGAGGGAATATCCAGGTCCTTTGATCTTCCAAGAGTCCAAGTCTTGTGTCTGAAGAGAGGTCCCCTTCCTAAAGGAATGAAAGTGGTATTTATATGGTTTTCTGGAAAATAGTCATGTGCCAGGCACATGCTTTCAGGAAAATTCGAAAAATACCCTTTAATCATCAGAGTAATGCCCATATCGTCCTGTCCTTCTAGCCACCAATCCAATCCCTCAATCAATTCCCAAAACGAGTTGCCTCCACGAGCCTTCTGCCTCGGGACCAGTGGAGGCTTCTCTCGGGTCTCGCATATTTATTTTCGGCTTTTCCGTCTTCATTCCATTAGGTTATACAAACCCTAATTTGCACATTTAATGAGGCCGTGGAACCCTAATCGTGCATTAAATTCAATTAGGTCATGTGAACCCTAATTTGCACTTGGGCCCACAGCTGCTAAGTTGAGTTCGAAGTCAAACGGGAATCTAAAGGAGGGATTTAGACCAATACAAATAGGAGAAGATTTCAGAAAAGAAGTATTGATTAATTTATCAAATCAATTGCAGAGAGAACAATCATTAAAAAGATAGATTGCCAAAACCATCACGTAAAGACTTTCATGATGGATGTGACGCCCCCAAAATAGGTATACATCACTATTACGAAAGTTGTCAATACATGGTGCGTAAACAACTACAACTTTATTATTACAACAAGAAAGCGTGAGTTTGAATACAAATATTATCTTCGAGACAATATCTATACTCAAATAAATCCTCATCACATTTATTGATACATTATTTTACAAAATGGTGAGGACTACTAAACAATCCTTTCTAAAACCTTCATTCCATACCCTCGACTCGTACTTCGCTTATATTCTCGCCTCCCGAGAAAATGGAACAAAAGGAAAAGGGTGAGCTCAACTAGCTCGGTAAAGAATATTATGACTAAGATAATATACAACAAATTATCGTTAGTCTTCAACAGGAAAAATCTAATAGAATCTGATAGACAACAAATTTTAAATCAATATTCGCAATGAAATAATAATTCATTAGAAGAGTTAAGTAGAGAATGCAAACTACTATCTTCTATGTATGAATTTTAAAAGTTCATCGTCTATCTTTTATTCCCGTAACATCAATCAATATACATCCGGAATCAAATATTCATCTTTGCACTCTGTGCCAAAGATATTCATCGATTGGTCATGTTCATTTAAACACTGCTCATCTTTGCACTACATGAAGACCCTAAATTTTTAAATAAAAGGAATTTCCTTTATTTATTATTTTGAAATAGTAAGGGTTGATTTGATTAATGTGGATAGTTAAGGGTTAAATACGCAAATATTTCAAAATAAGCAAGTGGTTATAAAATATTCATTATCGCTTCGGGGAATATTCGTTTGGTCGTGGAATATTAAATGCTTCAGAATATTAAATGCGACGCACTTGCCTTGACCATGTGTGGGCCCCATAACGTAAAAAGCGATTGGATGAAGAAAACGACAAATATAAGTTGTTTTTAAATAACGGCAGTAGTTGTTATCAGATTATCATCGTTGGAATACCCGGTGGTTAAAACACACTAATACGCGTTGTCAACAAGAAGACACCAGTATTGCACCAATTATTGATTCTTACGTAAGAAGGCACTACTTAATAATGGTTATGCTTATATCTTTGGCCCGTAGAAGTAAAGATGAATGATTTTTGAAGAATATCTTTGCCCAGTAAAGTGCAAAGATGAGCAGTGTTTAAATGAATATTAATTAATCGATGAATATCTTTGGAACGTAGTGCAAAAGATGAATATTTGATTCCGGATGTATATTGATTGATGTTACAGGATAAAAGATAGACGATGAACTTTTAAATTCATACATGTAAGATAGTAGTTTGCATTTCTACTTAACTCTTCTAATGAATTATTATTTCACCGTAATATTGATTTAAAATTTGTTGCCTATCAGATTCTATTAGATTTTTCCCGCTGAAGACTAACGATAATTTGTTGATATTATCTTAGTCATAATATTCTTTATCGAAAGCTAGTTGAGCTCACCCTTTTCCTTTTTGTTCCATTTTTCTCGTGAGGCTAGAATATAATAGAAAGATTTAGCCTGAAAAAATGGAATGAAGGTTTTAGAAAGGATTGTTTAGTAGTCCTCACCATTTTGTAAAATAATGTATCAATAAATGTGATGAGGATTTATTTGAGTATAGATATTGTCTGTAAGATAATATTTGTATTCAAACTCACAATTTTATCGTTGTAATAATAAAGTTGTAGTAAGCTTCGCACTCACGACGACAACTCGTATTAGGTGATGTATATACCTATTTTGGGGCGCCACAATTGGTATCGAGCTTAGGATATGATCTCTGGCATGTTATCGGGGAATAGAACCAGGAGGGAGAGACGAGTAAATCCTTCGCTAAAGTGTGTCCTACCTAAGCTTATTTGTTAGTTGGTCAAGATATAGGGATATTATGTGATATATTGATTTCTTAATTAACCCTTTTTTTTTTACGACAAGATTTGAGAATGTCGATCGAGAATATTAACAATGGAAATGAGACCGTGGAGATGCCTCAGACTCACCAACGAGGAGAACGTGCAACAGTTTGGCAATGTTCCTCCCGTGAACAACACCATTGAAAGCGAGATGATGAACGAGGGGATGTTTAGAAGTTTTTGCGATTCATGCAAAATCGACGAGGAGACTCGTGTTCAAAATACAGGAGGAAATGATAGCAATTCACGGGTTGTCACAACCAAGCAGTTCAAAGAGTTGGGACCACGAATTTAAGGGAAAGCCAGATCCGATGCGTGGCGGAAACATGGGTCAAGTAAATTACCAAGATATTCGATGTCTTGGGGTGCACGGAGAACAGAAGGTTCCATTCGCCACCTTTATGTTCCGTGGCGATGGCATCATTGGTGAGTCTCGTGAAGCGTACTCCATCCAAACCGCATTCAGCATGACTTGGGAGACGTTTCAAAGCTATTTAATGACAAATACTTTCACGAAAGTGTTCGGCTATATGAAGGAAGTGGAGTTCATCGATTGGAACAAAATAACATGCCGGTGTCTCAAGACGAGGCAAAGTTTGCAGAGTTATCCGTTTCAGACCTCATTTGGTGGAGAATGAGGAACGATGACGCGGATGTTTCTTAGAGGTTTGAAAACCCAAGATACGCCAAGATCTCATTTCTCATAAATTTTCTCTTTATTCAGATGTTGTAAATGTGGCTCAATTATTAGAAGCGAGATAACGAGTACGGTCGGTGAGGACCACAACCGTGGATTGTATCGTAGAGATAGCGATCAATGTAATAATGATAACTCATGCGGAGAAAGAAATGCATTGGATGTAAATGGTAACCTCTCCGGTGGTAATCATGGCCATGAAAATAGAAGAAGCGAGTCAGAGGAGATTTTAAAAGAGGAGATTTAACAATGACTACGTATGAAGATGACGGTCTTGGCAAAGAATCGGTTCTAAGGGAGGAGAACGACCACCTGGCCATATGCTACAAATGCGGAAAAGAGGACATATCACCAAACCGCCCACAACAGTTCAAGGTATGCTATAATTGTGGAAAGGAAGGACATATCGCTTCGAGATTGTACATAAAGGCGAAACCTAGTTCAGTGGGGACGGTGACTCAAAAATCGTCCGTAAAAGTCAAAGTCAACGATTCCGGAAGAGCGTTTGTTGTGATCGGTCATAATGCGAGAACCCAAACGAGGTGATCACGGTAAGCTATTTATAAATTCTCGCTAAGTTTATACCTTACTTGATCTAGGTATACCCATTCATTTATCTCTCTGCATGTGCTCAACGTTTAAACTTGACTCCGGAAAAAATAGACTTTGACCTATCTCGTGGAAACTTCGTTAGGAGAAACTTTCATCATATCCAATCGCTTATAAATCTTGTTTGATTCAAGTTGGCACCATTACCTTATTGTTGACCTTATCTCTTTAAAGATACTTGCTTTTGATGTGATTTTAGGGATTGATTGGTTAACTACTCATCATGCCAAAATTGATTATTTTCGTAAGGTTGTTAGTTTTCATATTCCTAACCAACCGTTGTATTTAATTCAAGCAACTAAACCATTAAAATCGATCACCATCATATCTAATCATAAAGCTATTTGTTTATTAAAAAACGGATGTCAAGCTTTCCTAGCCCATGTTATGGATTTGAATAAAGACACGTCAAATTTGAATAATATTCTGTTGTTATTGACTTTCCGACGATTTCAAGAACTTCTGGCCTACCCCTTTAACGTGAAGTTGAATTCTTTATTGATCTTGAACCCTGCATAAAGCCCGCTTCTAAAACCCCATATCGAATGGCTCCTATTGAACTTCAGGAGTTAAAGGTCCAACTACGAGAATTGTTGGACATCGGCTTCATCTGGCCCCAAGTACATCTCCTTGGGGTGCTCTGTTTTATTTGTAAAGAAGAAAGACGGGAGTATGCGATTTTTGTACGACTATGGGGAATTGAACCATGTCACCATCAAGAATAGGTATCCTCTACCTCGTATTGATGACTTGTTTGACCGATTCAGAATGGGCACAATTCTTTTCAAAATCGATCTTCGCTCGATATCATCACCAAGATTAGAATCGAGGATATTCCAAAGACCGCTTCGTAACTTCGGTATGGGCATTATGAATTCTTAGTCATGTCTTTCGGACTAACTAATGCTCCCGCGCTTTCATGGATATGATGAACCGAGTATTCAAGGAATATTTGGATCAATTCGTTGTTGTCTTTATTGATGACATCCTCATATATTCCAAAAGCCGTGAAGATCATGAGCACCATTTGAAGTGGTACTCAAAGGCTTCGTGAAAACCAACTATATGCCAAATTGAAGAAATGCGAGTTCGGCTCGAGGAAGTAGCATTCCTTGGGCACGTGGTGTCGAAACATGGAGTATCCATTGATCCGCGAAGCCAAGATCAAGCAATACAAAGTTGGGAGCAACCAAAGTCTGCATGATCAAGCACGTAGCTTTTTGGGCTTAAATTGGTTATTATCGGAGATTCGTGGAAGCGGTTTTCTCAATCGCTACTCCATTAACTCGCCTAACTCGGAAGGATACAAAATTCGTTTGGAGCGAAGAATGCGAGAAAAGTTTCCAAGAGCTTAAGAGGAGACTTATTTTAAGACTGTTCTAACAATACCATCCGGTTCGGATGGATTTGTTATCTCACAACGATGCTTGTGCAAAGGGTTAGGATGTGTTCTCATGCGGCGTGGGAAAGTCATAGCCTTTATGCCCGCATGACAACTTAAAAGAGTATGAGAGGAATTATCCTACTCATGATCTAGAGTTAGCGGCAGCAATCGCCTTGCTAAAAATATGGAGGCACTATCTATATGGGAGAAAGTGGAGATATATTCGCACCATAAAAGCCTTAAATATTTCTTCACTCAAAAAGAACTCATCATGTGGCGTGACGTTGGCTCGAAAGCTATTGAAAGACTACGACCACACTATTCAATACCATCCCGGTAAAGTTTAACGTGGTAGCCGACGCATTGAGTAGAAGATCATATCGCGGAACGAAAAGTGCGATGATGTCAAGTATACGACAGAGCCAACTTTAATAGAAAAAGTTAAGGTTGCTCAAGCCACCGCAATCTTGTGATGCGTATGTAAGAAGAAAGTACAAGAAGGAGCTATTCCGTAAGCGAGAATTGATGAAGAAGGAATACTTGAGTCCACTCTAGACTTTGTGTTCTAACGACTACGATTTGAAGTACAAGATTATGATAGAGGCACACAATACGCCATTTGCAATCCATCCTCGGAAGTACTAAAATGTATCGTGATCTTGACATACATTTTGGTGGAACAATATGAAGAGAGATTGCAAAGTTTATCTCGATGTGTTTAACTTCGCTAACGTGTAAAGGCGGAGCATCTTGTACCTAAGGGTCCGTTGCAACCACTTGAGATTAGGAATGGAAGTGGGAACACATTACTATGGATTTCGTTCACGGGTCTTCCTACGGTTTCTCAAGGCATCAATGCTATTTGGGTTATTGTTGATAGATTAACCAAGTCCGCTTTCATTTCTTGCCGACACGGAGACTTATTCCTTGAACGTCTTGCTAGTATGACGTGAATGAGATTGTGAGGTTGCATGGCATGCCCAGTATCCATAGTTTCGGATCGTGACCCAAGATTCACTTCAAGATTTTGGGTTAGCTTGCAAAAAGCTATGGGCACGGATTTGCGATTTAGTTCGGTATACCATCCCTAAACGGACGGACAATCGGAGAGGACTATTCGGACTCTTGAAGATCTATTAAGACTCGTGTCCACAGACTTCAAGGGTAGTTGGGATAAGTATTTACCATGGTGGAATTCTCCTACAACAACAGTTATCGTGCAAGTATAGGTGTGGCTCCATTTGAAGCATTATATGGACGAAAATGTCGTTCTCCAATATGTTGGGATGAGATGGGTGAAGCAACATTGTTGGGACCCGAGTTAAGACGTATTATGATCACCGAAAAGATCCAAATGATTCGGACAACGATACAAAGCAAGACAAGATCGACAAAAGAGTTATGCGGATCTTCATCGAAAGGACGTGGAATTTGATGTAGGGATCATGTATTGTTGCGAGTTGCTTCATGGAAGGGAGTTACAAGATTTGGGAAGAGAGGAAAGCTCAATCCACGATTTATTGGTCCATTTCAAATACCGAGTAGAAATGTAGCCTATAGACTTGCGTTACCTCGAGTATGTCTCGTGTTCATAATGTGTTTCATATATCCGTATTTCGTAAATATGTGAAAGACCCGAACCACGTTATTGAGTTAGAATCCCGGACGAGATAGTCAAGACTTAACGTATGAGGAGGTACCTGTCAAGATCTTGGGTAGGAAGGAGCATGTCCTACGCGCAAAGGTCATACCACAAGTTAAAGTACCTGTCAAGACTTTACACCACTATGATTATTTTTGAGGTATTTTTGAACATGGATAAAACAAATCTGAATCCTTAATCCTTAATCCTTGTCATTTTGTATCTTTGGTCTCCAATAAATCATATAAATCAATAATTAATTATTCACAAATAATATTACGTAATCACAATATCGACAACCGTGCGGTTCTGGAGAGAGGGGGCTTTCCAATAAGAATTTTTCTTCATCGGGCGCCGCAATTAGGTGACCAAACCTCTCCTTGATGTAACTTTCTAGACATTGCCAATAATGTTATCTAATAATATTATTTAGATAATATGAATTATTGCTTCGATAAAGAAAAATATCGTAGTAATGACAATTATCAAACAACAAAGAATATAAAATATCAACGCAAAGAATTATTAACTCAATAAAAATCGAATGAGCGGTAATTATCGTAACCATTATCGAGTAGTGCCTTCACGTAAGAATCAATAATTGGTGCAATACTGGCATCTTCGTTCAACAACGCTGACGTATTAGTGTGTTTTAACCACCGGGTATTCCAACAAGATAATCGGTAATAACTACGCCAGATTATTTAAAAACAACTTATATTTGTCGCTTTCTTCATCCAATCGCTCGTTATGGGGCCCATTGCATCAAGGTCTTGTCGTCGCATTTAATATTCCACGACCAAACGAATATTCCCAAGACGATAATGAATATTTTATAACCACTTGCTTATTTTGAAATATTTGCGTATTTAACCCTTAACTATCCACATTAATCAAATCAACCCTTACTATTTCAAAATAATAAATAAAGGAAATTCCTTTTTATTTAAAAATTTCGGGGTCTTACAATGGACGTATACAAGACGGCCATTGTGATGCTTAAAGCCATCACGAAAACCTTTTGTGATGGTTTTCCTACTTTTTGTGATGGATTTTGGCCATCACAAATGACCATTTTTTAGTAGTGAATGAAGGAAAACACGAAGGAGGATTGCAAGGGTTAAAGATCAAAGAGAGAGTCTAGGAGCAAATTCAGAATTTCGTTTTCTCTTCTTTAATTAATTTTATTCATTGTAATTATCTGGGATGTTTGTGTTATTAATTTGGATGATGTTTTCCTTATTTATCATGAACTAAATTTTCATTAAGATTGCAACAGAACTTGGTATGTAGTTTAAATTAAAAATTCTCATTGAATGAAAGTTGGTTTTTATTGAATTATTTATTATATTTTACGTTTATTAATTAATTATAACAATTACTGTGATAATTTATATAAAATTGGAAGATAGAATATAGATTTAGATATGGATATAATAACATTTGTTCATATAATCTGAATAGGGTTAATATGATTAACATGTAGGATAAGAATATACTTATGTGTCTTTTGTATTCATCGAAGAAATTTGTGCGTAAAACCCTAATTAACTTGATTCATATAGGAATATAATGACTTGATTGACTAAGATGTTCCTTGTAATTCTGTGTCTTAAAGATCAGATTTAAGAGGATTTTTTTCACGTGTTTTTGGAAGAAGTGCGCAAGTACTATAAAACATTCTTGGATAAATGATTCATATTAACTAATTGATTTAAATGAGAAGTAAATTAATTTAAATGGAATACTAAGAAAAGTTGTAATCTTAACCTGTTAAATATGTAGTTACTCTTATGAACTTCTGATCTTAGTTATTAGTTAGTTTTTGTTAATTTTAATTTTCGAATCCCAAACTTTATTCCGTAGTTTAAAATAGGATTAATTGCATTGAAATTGATAATTGATAAATATTAATTTATTTTTTTGTGGGAACGATACTTTTTTTATCATTGTATTATTTGTTGACCACACACGTATACTTACGTGCGAATTGTCGATATCATTTTTGGACAACAATATTTAACATTAAAAGTAATGAGGAATATTAATAAAATTTAATGTTAAATATTAGTAATTTAGTTTTTATAATAAACTAACTTATTATTATAATATTTAATCAACTAAATAATTAACTTATTATTAATATTAAATATATTAACTAGTTATATTCATTGAAGATGTATATTAATTTAATATATTTATAAAAAATCAAGAATGAATAATTAAATTTTAAATTTGATTGATGTATTAATTAAAACTAATGTATTATAATTTATAAATTACAATAATAAATAAATAAAAATTTATACTTCATTGATGAATAACTATAATTTTAATGTTTAAAATATACAATAATTGAATAAAGAATTAGAACAGTCCGGACTAGGCCTAAGGCTAGGTCAAGCCAGGCAAGATCAGATCAAACTTTTTTATAAATCAGACTAATCAAGATTTCTGTCTTAAAAGAGCAATTTTTCAAAAAAAATTGATCGGACTTGATCGATCAAGACTCTGACTAGTCGAAACTTTGACTAGACTGAATTCAAATCGAACCTAGGCCGCATGTGGAGGGTCTTTTGTGCATCCCATACTCTCATGCGTTACTTTTTATACAAAAATGTTATTATCACATAAAAAAAATCACATATATAATGTTTACACATACACATGTATATTGTGAGCCCTCGCCTGATATGTGAGATCTGTAGTATGTATATATGTGTATATGAATATTATGTGATCTTTTATTATGTGATAGTAATATTATTTCTTTTTATATTGTTATTCTTTATACTTGCTGTCAGGACAGTCTAGTTTAGACAAAAATTAAAAGAAAAAAAGAGAAACTTTAGTTTGTTTATTACGTAAAATTAATAATAGGACAAAAGGTGGTCAGTAGAATCAGTGAGCATCAACCATCAAATTAAAGGAACATGCATGCCTCATTTCATCTGTCTAACACTGATGTATGAATACAATTAATATTCATTTTTAGATCTTTACTTGGAGTGGAAAGGTGACAACTGGCAATGGATCTCCAAATTAAATTTTTGTCCCATGTTTACAAAATTGCCTCCTCAGTCGATTTAAAGGATGTTTGATAAAAATTGAATAAATTTGAATTTGAATCTAAATTTAAATGAGTTGAATCTGAATGAAAAAAATTATTTGATAATTGACATGTCTGAAACCTCTGAATGACAACTTTATTATTTTAGCCCTTCTAAAAAAATTCAAAATTATTATAAATTTATTTAATATTACTTAATATAATAATTAATATTTTATTTTTATTTTTATTTTTTTTTACTTCATTTAGCTGCTTATTCAGCTCAAAAAATCTTACTTAGCCATTCAGCTCGTCTATCTTACCGATTCAGCCATTCAAACCAAAACAAACGCACTGACCGATTCAACCATTCAAATTCAGCTCCGTTCAACTCTAAACAAACACCCCCTAAGTCTACTAATTTTGTATTTTTACGGAAGAATAGTAGTAGATAAATTGACTCACATCTTGGCGGATATTACAAATATTATTACTATTTTGAATAATGTTAAAAATACAAACTATTTTATAAATTGTTGATGTGACATATTTCATCTCAATTTTTTTTGTATGGTCGAAGACTACATTAAAGTAATTTGTTTGTAGGATAGTTTGTGTCTGTAACATTGTTGTATTATTATTATTATTATTATTATTATTATTATTATTATTATTATTATTATTATTAAATCAATAATGTGTAATTTGATTCTGGTATATTAGATCTTTATGTCCTACTATTACATATGGGGTCCCGACTGTTCTTATTGAATTCTGATAGTTAAACGTGCTACATACTACTAACAAGAATCTAATGAATTATTACTTGCATTAGAATTCAAATCTCTTAGTATTATCATGATCAGTTCCGATTTGAACATTATAAAATTGGAGTAATGATCAGTTCCGATTTTCAATTATTTGTAAAATACATAGCTTGAAATTAAGAAAATTACCTAACTAATCTTCAAGATGTTGCTATACCGTATAATCTCAATGGAAAAAAATGATCTCGAAACGAGTCCAAGAGTATTTTTCTCAAATCCTTTTTAAGGTATTTGAATTTGTACTCTAATTCGAATACAATTTTATAAACCTTTGTTTATATTCAAATTTGATTGGTTTAATTGTACTTAAATTTGACTCGACTCACTTTTTATTTGAACTATTCGAAAACATTTGAGACATACACGAATTCGAATTGGATCATTTATATTATGATAATATAAATAAAATTGACTCAGTCAACTAATTAGAATAATTTAATTTTAAATACTATGTATTAAATAAATGGAGTAAATACTCAATACTATATTCGAGTAAGGATTAACGAATTTGTAATAATTAAATGAACGAATATTAGGTGGCTAATAAAGTGTTTGAGTATTAAAATAAATTCAAATTCAACTTATTTAAATCATAAATTTATGGAGTCGATCTCGAATCAGGCTTCGAACCAGTTGGATTCATATATATGACCCTTCAGCAAATTATGAAACTCATTTTTGTAATTTATCTTTTTTATAGAGTGAGGGTAGTGCATGTCAGACTTTTAGGTTTAGTTAATGCAATTTTAAAATATCATATTTGACGACCATTCAAGAAGAGAAGTCCAAAAATGAGTTTACATACACAAAATAAATATAAAAAAATAATGAAACTTATGAGATAATTAAAAGATAAATTTGAAAGAATCCAAACGGCGAGGATTCAAATCTGACTAGTGTTCCATGTTTTTTTTACGGGCTGCTCGTGACGTGCATGCTTAATAATTGACTTTAAAATTTTGCCAGGCCACCGATTAATCGACTAGTGTACCACGTTCACAAATCACAATTAAGTACTGGAAACTTAAACTAATTCTGGTCACACTAATTAAGTCCATGATCTACCTACTCCACACATTATTAAAAGTAATGGTAGAGATAAAAGAGTATATTCTTTTTATTTCGGAGATAATAAAAAATAATCTTGTTATCCCATAATGCAACTAATTTGTGCTGAAGGATGACGCATTATTAAACAATTGAATAGTAATAATCAGTAAGACTGGATGGAGGGAGCACTTGAAATTAGTCAAGATTGTACAGCTCCATAAATGGATTGGGAATATAGTTAGTATTTTGGGGATGACAATTTAGACCAAATGCCTATATATGTTTTCATCATCTCTTGACCTAATGAAACGAGTGAACAAAATTAAAAGACATGCAGTATCTAGAGTTGGTAGCAAGAAATGCACCATATTCATTTTTCGTTGCGCCATGCTTTAGCTCTACACTCTACTTACCTAATCCATCTAATATTAAATATTAACAGTGGAACACTAGCTTGTATGTTCCTGGGCTTCGACATAAAAAATAATAATCAAAAAGAAAATGATGTTGTCGAATTTTTTTATTTTCCTTTTTGAATTGAAATATTCACTTTAAAATGTAGATATTGGTTGAACAAATTTACATTTAGCAACATTTTTACAACTGTTCCAACAGTATTTAACAGCTATACTATCAACTTCACAAAAAGAGTTCTATTTGAAATTTTTACTAACCACAAAGATATATATTCATTTCATGTTTTACCCTTTAAATTTATTAAGTGTTTAGTTTAGTAGTGATGTCATAGTATTAATAAAAATTTAACTTGACAATATTATTTCATTTTTATATTACAATAAACATATAGACTCCTTTTTTTGAAACAAATTATTTATATATTTATTTTACAAATGATCAAGAATTTCTTGTGGATGCAATGTGTCAACTTTATAAAGTTAATTGACAAGATCGTGCAATTAAACATATTATATAGTATTCCCTCGTTTCCAAATTATAAGACTAATATTAATTTTTAAAAGTTAATTTCAAATATTTTCAAACTCAAAATTGACATGAATTTATTTAGTTTATTTCAATATATATAATCATGAATATCATTAACTATCTAAAAAATACTACTATTTATAAAATTTAAATGAATCATGCCACTTTTAAATATAAAAAATATTTTAAATTAATTTTTAAAAATTAATAATATTAATCTTATAATTTAAAACGTATGAAGTATTATATTTTTCTAAAGTAGAATGTATTACTATATGAAAATAATAATTCACCTCTTACTATATATAAAAAGAAAGTTTGTTGTGCACGTCAATTTTTAAGCTTTCCTTGCATATTCATGTACCATAGTTTTAGAAAAGAATAATAACATCCATACGTGCCAAAACAAATGATTCACTATTTATATATTTTATTAACTGGAGTTTCCAATTTAGACACGGTAGTATCTATCCATCGTGAGGACCGGGGAATATTATACGTTGCTGACCGTAACGTAAATAAGCAGTCTAGTCATGAAAAATCTTTAGCGACAGAACTATGAAGCCTTGTTGCACATTATTTGAAGTGTCACTGAATGGTGATATAACGCCAAATATTCATGCATGATCAATGTCTATATGTAGTTGTACCATTTGAAGGACAATTTCTCTCGCTACTGTTCTACGAAATGTGACAATACTTGACAAAAAAAAAGAGAGTAAAAGAATTACTCTAAATACACAGAAAATTTTCTAATATTTAAATTATTATTAACAAAATAAAAAAACTCCATATAATTCAATCCACAAGCGCCCAATTTTATAGCTAAAAAGTTTTCTTATCAGATTGTAATAGAATTCTTATAACTATAAAAACAAACTTCTAATAGATAACAACTTCCTATAATTATACCAAAAATTAATTACGCGATAACATAAAAAGATTTACTTCCTAGTAAAATACTACTACCATAAAAGAACAGAAACATAATAAAAATAAACCCGAAGCCAGATCCGGATAAACTCAAAGTTAACTGGACCGAACTCCAGTTCTGATCTCGTAGAAGTCCGCCATCCGAACCCGACAAAGTTAATGAACGTCATTCTTGCATCGATCCTCCAACTCATGATACTTCAACGCCAACAACGTGCTATTCGACTGGTCAACATCTTCGGAATCAAAACATTCTACATAAATACTGAATAAAAAATTCAAGAGATAACTAATCATTCTAACAAATGAGTTTTTTTAATGACAATACCTTATTCGTTAGGGCTAAATACAATTTAGTAAATCAAGTATATCATTATATTCATGATTCAACCCTCAAAGAATTTGGGTTTACAATTTACTACATCAAGTGCCTAATTTAAACAATTTAATTAGACCCCGGTTTTAGAATTCGATCAAAATTGACTGGATTACCCGACCCACCCAAGAATACGATCGAGTTTTGTGTATTTAATATTAGTTGACCGTATAAATATACGATTTTACTTAATTTAAAAAATGGCTATTACAGTTCTGTTACATCAAGTACCACCATATTCATGATTCGGCCCTCAAAAAATAAATTATAAATATAATAATTTTAGCCCTTTAAAAAAAGTAACTAATTCCGTAGAAATATAGTATAAAATTATAAATACAATTTAAAAGTATAAATTTATAAATAAAATTATAAAATTATAAATACAATTTGTAAAATTTAAGTGTTGATATAATTTGTCAAATTTAAAACATAAAATTTATAATTTATGATATAATTTATAATTTGCAAGATTTAAGTTGTAAAATTTATACATACAATTTGTTAAATTATATATACAATTTTAAATTTTTTTTTTATAAATAATATATATATTAACTATTGTTTATTTAAAGAATAAAACGAAAAACAAACGAAAAGAAGGTGGTGTTGGATAAACTAATTAACTACTATTTATTTGAATAATCTTTTGACTAAATAAAAAAACTCACTTTTCAAATCCAAAATACATTACCTATGTCGTCTTATGTATATTCTCTCTTTGTAATGCACTTTTTGCACACCATCTCCTCTCTCCTCCTCCTCAATGGCGATTATCAGCCTTTTTCTGTCAGAAAAGTTTTTGAATTAACATAAAATTTTAGATTATTTTCTCCTTAAGTCGATCAAAGCTATTTGACAGAATCCAAGGCTGAAATTCCAAAATTTGAAGGAACAAAACAATTTGAAGGATTAGTGCCGGGAAGAGCCAGGGAGATAGGAGAGAGAGCAAATCAATTATTTTTTTCTTTTTGTCTTTTTCAATTTTCCCTCCTCCTTTTATATGCTCTTCCAATATAAAAATGGTATTATTTAATTAATTCATTTTTTGGTGCTTTTGTCAAATGTTTAAAAGTTTAATATTATTCGTATTAAAAATATAATTTGTATGCTTAAAAATTTATTGATTTTTTGGTAATTAAGTCTTTTTTAAAATTTAAAATAAAAAATTATATTTGGTAATCTTTGTATTAATATTTAATTTTAATAATTTAATATATATGTAATAATTATTTATAAGGATTTATACATATTTAATACGTCAAAATAAGTATTTATATAAATTTTATATGAATTAGGTACGTACTTGATGTAGTAAATTGTGAATATGGTGATATTTGATGTAACATAAGTGTTATTAGCCTGTATTCTATACGGCCAAACGTTATACAATCCTTATCTGATTGGAAAATTAGGTATTTCGGTCAATTTTGTTCAGATTCTAAAATTGGGAACTATATTGTATACAATTAGGTACTTAATGTAGTAACTTGTAAGTCCAAATTTTTTAAAGGGCGAATCATGAATATAGTAATACTTGATATAAAGAAAATGTAATTAACCCTATTCGTCCGAACCAAAGTATGTCCAGAGAGTACTAATACTACACCCGACAAGAAATATATATCCAAGAAATTTTGTGAAAAGTATAATAAATTGGCCGTAAAAATTAGTTACACATTACTACTTGTCATGAATCTGGTAAAACTTGGAGCTTTATCTTTCTATTCTCTTCCATTAATGCAAATTAAAGTCGACTTTGAAAAGTCTAAACAGAAAGTAAAATTTCAACATATACAAGCAGGAGTAAAAATTAAACTTAATCAAATATAATAATTTAATAGCTCAAAGCCTGATAAGTCCAAAGGAAGGTGCCTGGCGTGCTTGGTATTGGGTCCCACTTTTGGAAGCTTAAATACTGAGCTTCCAGGAATTTTTAAGAGCAGACAAGTAGTAAGGCTAGCTAGTGATCAACAGAGAAAAAGATAGAGAGGGAGGACAACGGCGCACAAAGAGCTTCTCTTTCTGTCCTGGTATGTTTTCTTTTTACACACACTGACACACATAAGTACATAGGACATATTTTTATGTTATTTATTTCATAGAAATGAGTCATTTCATCTTTAACTTAATTATTCGAATCCAAAGGTAGTATTAGAATATATAAATATATGAATACATGCATGCAAAATATTTTTGTGCTCTCACATATTTCCATTTCGCACACATTAATTACTTTCAAGTATTTCAGTTTCATTGTTTTAATCTTTTAAATTGTACACGGGGGAGTTTATTCAGACAGCATTTAGTCACCTAATTTCAACCAGGGTTTTGATTTCACTGATGGAGCTAGGTTTACAGAAATGTGATCTAACTGTCCTAACTGATTTCTGCAACTAAATGATGCATCCCTTGATCTGCAAGTGAATACTTTTTATATTAAACGCTGATATGATACGTTTTTTTTTTCATCCTAATTTTCAAATTCTAAACATACCTAAACCCATCCTAATTGGGTTTTTTTACTGCAACTAAAACGTTTTTTTTTTTACTTTTACCAGCACATCAAAGAAAAATGGGTGCAGGTGGTCGTATGTCGGGTCCGCCTACTGGCAAGAAGACTGCAGCTGAAGCCCTTCGACGTGCTCCTCACGAGAAACCTCCGTTCACAATAGGGGACTTAAAGAAAGCTATTCCAGCTCATTGTTTTCAAAAGTCCCTTATTACCTCTTTCCGATACCTTATTCAGGATCTCCTCATGGCCTACTCCATCTACTACGTAGCCACAAACTATATCGACCTCCTCCCTCGTCCTCTCAACTACTTGGGTTGGGCTGCTTACATTGTTGTTCAAGGCTGTGTCCTAACCGGGGCTTGGGTGGTCGGCCATGAATGTGACCACCATGCATTCAGTGACTACCAATGGGTTGACGACCTTGTTGGCCTAGTAGTCCACTCCTCGCTCCTCGTCCCTTATTTCTCCTGGAAAATTAGTCATCGTCGTCACCATGCCAACACCCAATCCCTTGAAAATGATGAGGTATATGTCCCAAGGTTCAAGTCTAATATACGAAACTACTACAAAATCTTCAATAACCCACCTGGCCGAGTCCTTGTCTGGCTCACTACACTACTTATAGGTTTTCCTTTATACTTGATGTTCAATGTATCCGGGCACAAATATGAAAGGTGGACTTCTCACTACGATCCCCATAGTCCACTTTACTCTGACCGTGAACGTAAGGAGATCATTATTTCCGATGTTGCTATTCTTGCAGTTATCTATGGGCTATACCGTCTCGTATTGGCCAAAGGATTTGAATGGGTTTTCCTTGTGTATGGAGGCCCACTTCTAGTTGTTAACGGATGGTTTGTGTTGATCACCATATTGAATCACACACACCCATCATTGCCGTACTATGATTCCACTGAGTGGGACTGGTTGAGAGGAGCTCTATGCACTGTCGATAGAGATTACGGAATTTTGAACAAAGTCTTCCATAACGTGTGTAATGCTCATGTTTGTCACCATATTTTCTCAATGATTCCACATTATCATGGACTCGAAGCGACTGAGGCAATGAAGCCGATATTGGGTGAATATTACCAGTATGATGGAACTCCAATTCTAAAAGCAATGTATAGAGAAATGAAGGAATGCATTTATGTTGAGAAGGATGAAGGTGAGACAAAAGGAGTCTATTGGTACAAAAGTGAGTTTTAATGTGCATGTTGACAAATAGCAAAAAGCACAAAACCCTTGGGAGCGGTTTCTGCACTTGCTACGTCATATTTGTCTTTCATTTCCTAGAAGTTCAGGCTTTTTAGTTGCGTTGTAAGGAATGAACAGCTAATGTCCTTGATCATATAATAATGCTAGCTGCATGTTTTATTAGATGTTCATGCTCCTCCCCCTTGAACTGTAATTTCTTAGTGTTTGAGTAGTACGTACTTATCAGATGTTGAGATTCAAAATCCAATATCTTTGCTGTAAAGAATAATACCACATTTCCTGGTAAATTCTGATGAATTTTAGTGTGGTTGTGGCGCAAATTCTACAACCAACTATTTTCAAGGCAAACTAAATTCAGTGTCAGAAATTTCAACTAATTCGTATATCAACATCTATTTAAGGTAAGTATCATGTTAGAATTCTCTTTTTTAATATCATGTATCAAAAATTTTAAATTAATTGACAACGAATTGAGCAATTTCTCAAGATTATATAATTAGTTTTCATTATAAAATTTTATACCTCAGAGTTAAGTATAATTTCAGAAACAAGAAATGAATAAAAATTTACAGTACACAATTACGTGATATGATGAGTTGCTACCTAACACTGGGTAATACCGTTTAAGTTGGCTAATTTCTCTAAAAGATGTGGTGGATTGATTACCGGTTTATTAGGTAGATATGATTAGGATTCTATGCATCTCTTGAAATTTGTATTTTCTGATGTTCGAAATAAAAAATAATTTAAATAAAACTAATTTCTTTGTTTAGTTTAAAAGACTAATTTTCTTTGTTTAGCTTACAACTTAAGATAACTACTAAACAACATAAATTAAGTACGTATAAACGGATAAACCATTACAAAATACACCAATATTTACCACACAAAAAAGGAAAAAAAGAAAAGAAAAGAAAACACCATTCGCAAACAAAATCAAATGCATGCCTTTGTATGTGTTACTCCCTTGGCCTTAGAAATCAGAGTCTATTGACTTTTAAAAAAACATAAAAATAAATTGAAAGCACATTAAGTTTTCTTAGAAGATAGTAAATATATTCTCCTATATTTTTACTATAAATTTCAGACTACATTACTTTTTTAATTTTTTTTTTTTAAGTATTCCCTACGTCTTGAATATGGAAGATGTTGGGCCATAATCCTTTTCCTTATTGGACTGTAATTAATAATGGGCCCTTCCTGGATCACATTATCTTTAAGTCTGGTTGGTCCCGAATGGTTTACCAGATTCTTGATCATTTCATTGGGTTCTTTCGGTTGGATCCTATTACTGGGTCATTTCCATTATTCGCTTAGTCGTTGAATTACCCATTATAGAAATTGTCACTTAACCCAACTTTTGACCAATAATCATTATACCAAGTGACAGTTGACTATTGTGTCTGCCACCTTTCTGCATGACATTAATGAGGATGAGACTCAGATGATGCCCATGGTGGAAAACAAAGTGGTAGCGGCAGAGTGGAAGTTATCGCTTACTTTTCTGGTGAAATGACCGAAAGTGGAAAAAAAAAGGTGTCGAAAAGTGATGAAGTGGTACCAGAAACAAGAGTGGAGTATGCATGGGGCTAAGATCACATAAGAGGGTAAGTAATACATTCATTCATTATTATTATTCTATCTTTCGTGCATTAGATATTATTTTCCTCCATTGTTAATCTTGTGATCATCAGACGACTTTCACGCCGAGCTATCCTCGACAGTCGGCCAAAGCCGCCAAGCTTTTGGTGTTGACTTGTTGAACCGTAGGATATTGGACGCGTCTTGGTGATTGGGACGTGGAGAAAGATCTTGGCGTTAACATTGCGCTAGAAGGAGGGGAGTTCTAGTGTCATCGAGTATTTTTCAATCACGCATCGTGTTTGTTTTACGTCGATATTCATGGTGAAGAGTAGAACACCTACATTCGGGCGGCGTACCGAGGTCGCCGGTGAATCGACACCACGAAAGTGTCGCTCGAGGATCGTTTGGGACCCCGTGATAAGTGTTTATGCTAAAGACACGCCTAAACGATCCTCAAGATTTTTGGTCGAAGGCGGTGGGCAAGGCTAAACGAGGCTAGTCTTCCCGACGGATAAAAGCGTCTGTCAGCCACCATGGGCCGAAACGAGTAGAAGGCACTTTTGCTAGAACTCGATAACCGAGAGGACCGGGATGAAAAAGCTTCACGATTGGCTAAGATGGCGAGATGAGGCGGATAGAGCTATGGAAGTACTCGTGAAGCAACGACAGGATATAGTTGAAGCGGATGGTCGGATGGCGAGAGTTGAGAAACGAAGAGCTGGGTTATAATCAATCAAGAGCAAAGGACACCAAGTGGGAAAGAACACATTCATTCAGACTAGAGTCTCGAGGCCGAAATCGAGAAAGAAGAAGAAGATCCAAGCCCTACTCCTCAAAGATCGGGGAGGTACATTACCCTGCTGATTCTAAGGAGCAGTGTCGGAGAGAGAACGAAGAGGTCGATCCAGAGATCATACTCCCTGAAACCACAAAGAAAGCCCTTGTTGTTGCACATTCTCGCCTTTAGTGCCCGAAAGCTCAAAGACGAAGCATATCTAGAGATCGTACTCAGAGAGTCATCGAGGGTACACCACCGTGGACACTCGTCATCGAAAAGCCCTTCAGAATCAAGGTTCTATTGTAAGAAACCTATTCTACTCGGAGGAGGAAAGAGTCATGGGAAAAAGAAGCATCATCCCAACCGGAAGGTGTAGAGTATCCGTCAAAGAGTTAAAAGAACTTCTAAGAAACAAGAAGTACAAAAAACGAAGGATACTTCGGGAAAGAAGACATCCCCTTTTTCCGCGGAGATTCTTAAAGAAAAAGCTGACCCCACCAAGAAGTTGCCCCATATCGAGAGTTATAATGGATTGGGAGATCCCTATGACCACAGTCAGGCGTTCGACCGATTGATGGATTATTATGACTTTAGCGATACTGCTAAGTGTCATACTTTTGTCACAACACTCAGGAAGGATGCCCGACATTGGATGGGGACTTTGCCCTCAGATTCAATTTCATCTTGGGCAGACATGTGCAGTAAATTTCATGCTCGCTTCGGGAGCAACAAAAGAATGGGAAAACCAACTGGTTCGTTAGCTCAGGTTCGACAGTTTTCGAATGAGTCTTTGGGCCAGTATGTGAAGCGGTTCCATGAAGCAGTTGGCCAAGTGACAGACATGAACGATCTACAAGCCGTTGGACTGTTTCAGAATGGATTAGATCTGGTCAAATCGGAGAAGTTGGTGAAGAAGTTAATGTTTCATCACCAAGAGTCTCATTTGAAGCCTTCGACAAAGTCAAGGTTATATCGTGGTGGAGGAAGCCATGGACAACCTCAAACGCCCTTCTTGGATAAGCTTTTAAGGAGACAGACGATGTAACCGACAGAGACCGTAAAAAGAATGAAGGAATAAAGACCGAATACTTAAGGTGGGTCAAGAAATATAACAATTGAGATAGGGTGAAGGACGTTCGTCCGCTTCTCCAAAAAAAGTGAATAGACGTACACGATGACTTAACACGTATGGTACGTTATCTTAGATAAAATTAAGAATCAACCTATCTTCGAGCCACCTCGAGATAACATTAAGCCCGGGAAAGGGAATTCTCATAAGTATTGTGACTACCATCAAGCTTCGTCGTCATGATACAAACGATTGTGGCTAGTTTGAAGGACTTTATTGAAAGAAAGGTACAAGGGGCTTTGATTGAAGATGTAATGCCAGAACTAATCAACAAACGGAGACGGAGAGGCCTGTTCTCGTAGCTCAACCAGATTCAGCCAAGTGTTGCGGCTCGGAACGACTGTAAAGGCACGTAGTAGATGTCATCACTTGGGGTACTTTTGGTAAATTCGTTGGAAAGAAGCTTACCGGTTACTTGGATTCGATCATGTCAAATAAGGGTACCTCCCAAGACCGACAGACCTTATTCGAGTACTGGTAATCTCTTTTATCGATGAAGATTACCCTTGAAGTCATCGAATCAAGACGAGGGATCATTGTGTCTTGCCCGCGCAAGTGGGTTCGGTGGATATGAAGCGGATGATTTTAGATAATGGGTCTTCGTAGATATTCTCAGTATGCCCACGCTTATCGAGGATACACCTAGATGGGTTAAAGATGGAGATAGGATAGAGGCTCCTTTATATGGTTTTAGTAACTACCGGTCAAGGTGGTTGGAACCATTGAACTACCAAATCATCTTGAACTAGCCCCCAACAGTAGAAATTATTTGCAAATTTTATGTTGTGTATGTAGATTTCGCTTATAATGCTATTTTGGGAAGGCTCGCTTTAATTGCTTTGCAAGTTGTGACCTCTATTCCTCATTTCAAAATCAAATTTCCTACTACTCATGGAATTGGCGAGGTGAAAGGAGACTTGGATCTCGCTAGAAGGTGTTATAGAACGCTCGTGATTACTTCGGAGTGGGGAGTGTCGAAGCAAAAGCGGACTATGGCGATAGAGATCGAACCCTTCACAGAGAGTTCCGAACCGTTGGTCATGCCAACCAAGAAACGGAGGAGATAGAGCTCATTCCCGCAAGGATAACAAGACGGTGAAAATAGGTTCAGTTCATCGGAACCTCTCCGGGACGAACCTCATGGAGCTCCCTGCAATCTTATGTTGATATTTTCGCACGGGAGCCTCGGGATATGCCAGAGAGTAAGCGAGGATATCGCCGAGCATCTATTTTGGAGGTAAATCCGTCAAAAAGCCAGCCCCAAGAAGAAGAGGAGGATTTTCACTTTGAACGTCGCCGAATAATCGACGAAGAGATTGCAAAATCGTTGGTAATGACTTCATCTTCGAGATTGACTACCCACAATGGATGGCGAATGTGGTGCCGGTACGAAGCAAAATGGTAAATGACGAGTCCGCATCGACTACATTCGACCTAAATAAGGCTTGTCAGGAAGGATTTCTACCCTCACCCCACATCGACCAACTTATCGATGGCACTTCGGTACGCTTTGTTAAGTTTCATGGACGCATTCTCGGATATCATCAAATTTCCATGTGCAGAGGAGGATATACCGAAGACGGCGTTCATTACGCATCGTTCTAAAGTATATGCCTATAAGAAAATGACTTTCGGCCTCATCAATGCTGGAGCCACGTACCAGAGGATGATGAACCATGTCTTCAGATATCAGCTGGGCAGGAATGTGGAGGTGTACGTAGACGACATAATTGTTAAAAGCATGTTGGTGCATAAACACCTAGATGATTTAGAAGAATGCTTTGAGACGATTAATTCGCCAAGACAATTTGAGACCGAACCCACTAAATGCACCTTCGATCTAGGTCCGCAAATTTTGGGTTATCTTGTGTCGAGAGAGAATTGAGGCCAATCCGAGAAAAGATTCAAGCGATCCACGAATATGAAGACTCCTCACCATTTAAAGATATTCAACGTCTGACTGGAAGGATTGCAGCTTTAAGGAGGTTCATGTCCAAGTCGGCAGAAAGATGTCTACCATTCTTTGATACATTGAAAGGGCCGAAGAATGCAAAGACGTTTCAATGGACTTCGGAGTGTGAGAACGCCTTCCAGAGCATCAAGTCCTACTTATCTTCGACGCCTTTTTTGGTGAAGCCCGCTCCTTCTGAACCCCTATATTTGTACTTAGTGACTAGTTCGTTGGCGATGAGGAGAGTTTTGGTGCGTGAAGTTCAAAAAAGAGACCGGTTTATTATGTAAGCCATGTCCCGGGATGTCAAACAAGGTAACGAACATTGAAAAGTTTGCTTTTACTTTAATAATCGCTAATCGAAAGCTTAGGCAATACTTCTAGGTAGATTAGTAATAGTATATCTGGATCGACCTTTAAAGAAGATTATGGGCAAACCCGAGGTATCGGGGAGATTAAATTGCGTGGACGATGGAGTTGTCCCAATTTTTCATTGAATATCATCCCCGAACCGCCATCAAAGGGCAAGCCTCGCTGATTTTGTTGTTGAATGCTCGTTTCAAGTCGATGAAGTTGTGGCGGAAAGTGAAGGATCAGACAGAGCGATTGCGATTCTTCAATGGCGAGTTCGTGGACGCCATTTGTATGCAGATGGGTCTTCTACCACACGGACGTCGGTGCAGCGAGGATTATTTCGAGCGAGTCCTGAGAGGATTCAAGTGCGTGAAGCCATCGATTTCAGTTCAAAGCGACAAACAACGGTTTGAGTATGAGGCGGTACTTGCAGGGTTACGACTGGCAAAGAGTCTTGGAGTTGCAAAGAATAATCATCTTCAGTGATTCTCAGTTAGTCGTTAAGCAACTTTCTGGGGAATATGAAGCTCGAGGCCCAAAAATGATCAAATATCTAACAGAATTGAAGGAACAACTTCAGCATTTCCAATCCTACGAGTTTCAAGGGGTCGAGCGTAATAACAATTCAATTGCTGATGCACTCTCCAAATTAGCCACTACGGATGTTAACGTCTTTGATGGGTCAGTTTACTTAGAAATTTGGCAACATCCTAGTATTCATCATGAAGCGGTGATGTGCGTTGACCGAACCAACTGCTGGTTGACCCCATATATAGAGTATCTGGCAGATGGCGTCTTACCTTCTGATCGGATGCTCGCCAAGAAAATCAAGTATAAAAGTGCTAATTTTGTTACGATTGATGGGGATCATTAGAAGAAGAGCTTTCATCTCCATTATTGAAATGCCTGACTCCATCTGAAGCTGAATATACTCTTCGGGAAGTACATGAAGGCATCTATGGCGACCATATGGCGGCTAAGTCATTAGCCTATAAAGTACTTCGACAAGGATACTACTGGCCTACCATCTTCAAAGAAGCGACTGAATACATCAAAAAGTGCGAGAAGTGTCAACTCAGCAATTCGATCTATATCACCACCGTAAGAGCTATACTCGATCTTATCTCCTATACCCTCGGCCGTCTGGGGGTTGATATCTTGGGTCCACTACCAAGGCAAAAGGTCAAGTCACTTTGTTATAGTTGCCATCGACTATATGACCAAGTGGGTAGAAGCAAAACCACTTAGGTTAATAACGAACAGAATGCTTGAAATTTTGAAAGAATCGGTAGTATTTCGCTTTGATTCCTAAGGTGGTAATATCGGACAATGGACGCGGTTTATGGGATCGAAATTTGAAGCATTTTTGAAAGAATCTGGGATTCAAAGACAGAAAGACTTGATGGCTCATCCACACCGAATGGACAAGTTGAAGTTACCAATAGAACGCTGCTGTGAATGGGATCGGCCGCAGATTGGACGAAGCCAAAGGCGAGATGGCCGGAGGAGCTACTTAGCGTGTTATGGGCTTATCGAACTACTCCGAGGGACTACAACGGGGATTCACCTTTTAGATCGGCCTATGGTGCGATGCCTTAGTCCCGCTTGAAATTGGATCTCAAGTCTTGAGTCATCAATTCAGAGAGATCTACAATGAGGAAGGGCTTAAGGCCAACCTTAATTTGCTTGAGGAAGTAAGAGAATGCCTTAATCGATTGGCGACTATCGTGAAGAGTGGCAAGCATTATAATAAGGGTAAAGTTTCAAGGTTCAAGTAGGAGATTTTGTCTCGAGAGAAGCTCAAGCATCTACACCTCGAATCTGGAAAGGCGATGCCAAACCGGGAAGGACCGTATGAAATCATCAAGAAATCAAGCCGGAACTTATCGATTAAAGGCATTAGATGGATCGTGCAATTAAGAATACTTGGCATCTTGGGAAGCTTAGAAGTACTTTCGGTAAAAATGATGTCGAAGACTTTGGAAGTCCAGTAAATATTTATGTCATCATTAATAAAAGTTCCCTTTTTTCTTGACCAAATCTTGTCTTCATTGCTGATCGGTTCAACAGAGTTAGGAGGTTCGGGTGGACTCGCTAGCCATTCGATGGCAGCCTTTTCGGCAGGTGGTCCTTATGAGTTTGTCAGGCCCTTCGTGGTAGGCAAACGTCATTGGTGTTAGGAGGTTTGGGTGGACTCATTTGGCCATTCGATGCGACCTTTTCGGAGTGGTCCTTATGAGTTTGTCAGGCCCTTCGTGGTAGGCAAACGTCATTGGTGTTAGGAGGTTCGGGTGGACTCGCTGGCCATTCGATGGCAGCCTCTTCGGCAGGTGGTCACTTAGACCTTGTCAGGCCCTTCGTGGTAGGCAAGTGTCATCTTTAGACTTTGGCAGGCCCTTCGTGGTAGGAAAATGTCATCCTTTAGACTTTGTCAGGCCCTTCGTGGTAGGCAAATGTCATCCTGTGGTTTTGTTAGGCCTTTCGGGGTAAACAAATTCCTAATGAAGCAGATCTGTCTCACACTTCGGTAACTAATAAGTATCCCTTTACTTTATTACCTAAATTTTTTCGAAGTGTTGAGTTCGGAAAGCTTCATTCTTAAACTTCATCTTATCTCATTTATATGACATGTTTAGTTGTTACTAACGATTGAGTTTGACCCGTGAAGGAGTTTTGTGCATCTTTTCACTTAAATAAATATTGGAGTATTGGCGGAAAAAATAAATATACTCAAGTCATAAGGAATGAAGCCATTTTTCATTAATATATAATCTAATTACAATATTAGATAATTTTACAAATACTATAAATTAAAAAACAGAACATCAACTTCAGCGCGCCATCTTCGTCATCCCGATTTAATCGAAAAGAGATGGATCCAAGTTGGTCAGCAGATGACTTCTCTCCTTGCCACGACTTGGCAGAGCTCGTAACTCTCGGAATATATCTTCATTATCTCCCCATTTATTTCGTCCGAGTTCCGGTACTCTTCACATATTTGTTTGCGAAGGTCGTCGGTTAAAGGAGGCCTAAGGTCCCGAAGAGCCTTGAGTTCTTGGATTTCTTCTTCGCGCTTGAGCCGCCTATTCATGTGACGAGTCTCTGCCGCCTCCAGGTTATGGATGGTCTTGGTCAGGATTTTGGCATCAGCCTTCAATTCCTCGATCTTTTCCATCCTTATCTCGCTCCTCTGAACTAAGTCAATGTTCATCTTGACGATCTCCTCGTGCTGTGTTTTAATTGACTTTAGCTCTTCATTGGAGGCCTTCACATCTCCCTTGGCTTGGGCTAACTCTTTTTGAAGACCTTCATTTGTATGAAGAAGGCATTCACGTTGAGTCTTCTCTTTAGCCAAGGCAGACTTCAGAAGGGCATTCTCCTTCCTCAGGGCCTCTTCCTCAGATTAGGCTTTGAGGACCCTTGACGAAGACGCTTTGAACACAAAGACATTGGCCTATGTGTTTCCAATATTATTTGATCAGTTTTCAGATATATAAGTATGAAGATAAAATCGGAGATAAAGGGAAGAATCGTTTACCTTCGCCAAGTAGCTCATGCCTTCGCTGAGTAGATCCCCATTCGAACTGTTCCCGAACCGATGATCGTCGGTTTCACGAACAAAGGTGTTGAACAGTTGGAAGGGAAAATGGGCATTTAATCGGGGCCACATTGTTGGGGAGGCCATGGCGTCCTGTTGGAATTCGGTATTTGGTTGTCTTGGAGGAGAAGGCGGAGGTTCATCGTGAACTGGTGAGGAGTCCACGTATGGTTTCGAGAGAGGGATCGCAAGGCGAGTGCGTTCGGGGGTTGGCGAAGAGTCTTTGAAGATGAGAACCGGTGGGGTCGATGGATGTTTTCTTTTTGGGATGGAGTGGGGGGGACCACTGTCGGTTCATCGTCAGCACTGAATTTACGTGGGCGTAGTCGGAGGTGACACCAAGAGGTGGGAACTTCGAGCTCTTCTACAGTCGGGGGTTATCTTGGTTCTTATTTTCTTTACACGAATGACCTTAGCCCAATCGTGCAAAGGAATATCAAGCGAGCTCCTCTCACCGGGGTAGGTTCGAAGTTGGAGGATTGGGAATTCGGTTGAGAAGGTTGTTTGGGGGTTGCTTGGGAAGTGTGTCGAGGTCACTTTCGTGGGTTTGTTTCGTTGGGTGGATTTGGATCGTTTGGCGGATCTTTTTTCTTACGAGGTCCGAGGTTTTCTTGGGTATGTTGGGTTCGTGGGTTTGAGGTTCATCGGTTTGAAGGGAAGAAGTTGGTGGATCGGTAGTAGGGGTTAACTTGGGAAGATTCTTCACGGATGCTCTTCACTTGCATCCGCATTTATCCTCGCTAAAAATCTTCCGGATCTCTCACCTCCGAGAGTCGGTTTGATCGAGACACCTGCAAAAACCCATATATCGTAACTGTATCACTTATATATCTCGAAACTATGTTACAAAGTTATTTGAAACTTACATTTGTGGTCATATAGCCGAGGCTTGTTTGGTCGAAGTGTGAAACTCCATTCTTTGGAGGAATCTTCTTCAAAAGTCTCATCATCTCCTCACCCGGAATCCTTTGGATATGTCTCCAAAGTCGCAGAGACCCCGATCGAGAGGTAGTCGATCTGGAAGAGAAGAGATCTCGGGTCCCGTGATGAAAAACCACTTCTTATGCCAACCCTTGTTCTTTGGAAGGGTATATCATCAGTCTCTCTCGAACACAGTGTTGGCCTGGGGAGACCGCTTGCTCAACATTTGAAGCCTCATTCTCGAGACCTACCGGCAGAGAAGAGGGTGAAGAAGATGCCAACAGAGGGAGCAATCCCTAGTTCATGGGAGAAGGCAATAAATGCCAGGATGTGGATGTAGGAGTTGGGCACTAACTGGGCGAAGCCCACTCCTATGAACCCTAGGAGGGTAATGATAAAGACATGGAGAGGTAGGCGAACCCCCTTTTCCAAGAAAGTGACAGGCATGGCGACCCAACCGTCCGGTCGCTGGTACATACGCTCTTCAGGAGCAGGGGCCCTTATGGCGTACATATCAGGAATCTGATAACGAGTCCTGAGCATGTATATCTCAGATTCCGTGACTGAGGAACGGATGTTGGCATGGGGGAACTGTTCCCCGTCCTTGAAGAAGTCTGAGGCAGAGGGGATCAGAGAAGGATTTCCCCCCATGGTTGTTGATTGGGGGTTAGAACTCGAACCCTCTTGGTTAGGGTTTGGGTTGGAAGGAACGATCTCGGTGGGGAGTCGCACGAAGGGGAGAATTTTGGCTAGAGGTTACGGTCACCATTATTAAGATTCGTGAAGCGAGGAGAAAGAAGTTCTGAGAGGAGAAGAAAGCTCAAAGGTTCAAATTTCAAATTAGCGAGTAAAACCGCCGAATTGGTAAAGTTTACCTTTTTATCTTGTGATTACTACCAGAATTGAGGGCGGCACATTTAATTCATTGCAATGATGATGAATGGGAAGAGGTTTCGTCCGTTTTTAGATCTAAATATCTTCACCTATGTGGGCTTGCGTCTATTGGGCTTCCCACTTCTATTCTTGATATCAATTTGGACCGATTTTGATGGACTTTGGTGAGTTTCACTTTGGATCTCTTATGACTTATCATAGTTTGTTATGTCCTGGGCCTATACTATTTATAGTCTTTCATTAAACACCCTGTTTAATATAAGACTAGGGGGTAATGTTGGGCCATAATCCTTTTCCTTATTGGGCCGGACTTAATGGGCTCCTCCTGGATCATGTTATGCTAAGTCCCTGGTTGGTCCGAATGGTTTGGGGCCGATTACTTGATCATTTCATTGGGTTCTTTTTCGGTTGGATCCCATCACTTAGGTCATTTCCATTATTTGGGCTTAGTCATTTAATTGGCCCATTATACAAATTGTCACTTAACCCAACTTTTGACCAAAGAATCATTATACCAAGTGACAATGATTATTGTGTTTTACCCCACCTTCTCGCATGGCATTAATGAGGATGGGACTCGGATGGCCGTGGTGGAAAATAGTGGCAAAGGTGTGGAAGTGGGGCGCTTTACTTTGGTGAAATGATAGGAAGTGGGGAAAAAAAGTGTCGAAGTGATGATGAGTGGTACGCAGAAAACCGAGTGGAGTATGCATGGGGCTAAGATCACATAAGAGGGTAAGTAACACATTCATTCATTATTATTATTCTATCTCTCAGGCATTAGATATTATTTTTCCTCCATTGTTAACCTTGTGATCGCCTGTATTGACTCTCACGCCGGAGCTATCCTCGATTGGTCAAAGCCAAGCTTTTGGTGTTGACTTGTTGAACTGTGCAGGATATTGGACGCGTCTTGGTGATTGGGACGTGGAGAAAGTTCTTGGCGTTAACAGAAGAATATTGAAGTATTTTTTTCTTAACACGCAAACCTCATTCCTAACACGCAAACCTCCGTATAAAAAATAAGCATCCACTTCCAAGGCACATCCATCAATCATAGAACCGTTTGTCCTTGACCTCAAGCCCTTGCCAAACCATTTGAGGTATGCATATTTAGGGGAGTCATCCACCTTGCCTGTTATCATTTATGCATATTTAGATGAGGGTCAGGAAGAGAAGCTACTTCTAGTGCTCAAACAGTATAAAACGGCCCTGAGGTGGTTGATTGCAGACATTAAAGGGATCAGTCCATCTCTATGCATGCATAAAATCCTACTTGAGAAAGGGTCTAAGCCGTCCATTGAACATCAGAGATGGTTGAACCCCATTATAAAAGATGTGGTCCGAAAAAAAATTATCAAGTTACTATATGCGGACATTATCTATTCCATCTCAGACAGTCCCTGAGTTAGTCCCATTCAGTGCGTGCCCAAAAAGGGCGGCATGACAGTATATAGGAGTATTTACATGCAAACCTCATTCTCCTAACACATGCACTAGGGTTTGTCAATGTAACACATGCACTAGTGTTTGTCAATGTAACTTACGTAGTTGATTCACTCCTCATTAATTCGTCAATGCAAGTGTGCTATGATATTCTAGTTTATTAGGGATCATATCTGTGTGTTGAACCTACATATATTTAAATTATTAATTAATTGCCTGAAATGTCCAGTTTGGTTTGCTGACAAACATAATTAACTAATAACTTAGATACTTGAATTTTGTTAAATTTATAAAATGAGACCATAGTCAAATATATAAAAATATCAAATTCTTTAACTCAAAATTAATTAATAATAAATAGAATTAGTCTAAATTACTCCCTCCTATTCAGATTAAATGACGTTTTAGAAAGTTTAATTTTATTCTATATAAGTGTCGTTTTGGAATCTCTATGCAATCTTGCACTATTTTTTCCTAATTTACCCGTCTATTTAATATGCTTAGTAAATACAATTGTGGAGAGAAATAATTAATTAGGGACAATTGTGGAGAATGAGAAGAGACAATTGTAAAAAGAGAAATAATTAATTAAGGACATAAAAGATATTTTATATTATTTCTTAATAAGTGTGCTTAACTCTAATATGTTATTTAATCTGAATAGGAGAGAGTATTATATATTAGATATATTTTTTCAAAATATTTAATATGAGACCAGATATATCTCTAAAGCATCTTCCCACCACATATAGGTACAAATTTACGGGATTAATAATAAGTTTTCTGTCAAACTGCACGTGCTTGTTTATTTAAAGATATTTTATCCATGTGAGTATGCAAATAATTTTAATTAGTTTATACTTTATATGGAGGTGCGGTAGATGTAGAATTTTTAACAAACAAGCACATGCTGTTGACAGGTAGAATTTTTAACAAGATTAGTCATATGGGATCAAATATCTTTAAACAAACAAGCACATGCAGTTTGACAGAAAACTTATTATTAATTCCAGAATTTTGTACCTCTATGTGGTGAGAAGATCCAAGTATCTAAGTTATTACTCTCTCTGTTCCAAATTATTTATTGTTCTAGAGTTCTACACACATACCAATATGTGTGATAAAAATATTAAAATACCCTTATGTGCTAATTTTTTGTTTTCTGCAATTAAGGCTTTAGTAAAAGGAGATTGTCCATGGAAGAGTGTGCTAAGGTCTTTTAAGAAGTATAACTTTGGCAATCACATTCTTATTGGTGGAAATATGAAAAGGATGCTTTAAAAAGAGGAGAGACTTGAATGAGTAATGACAATCAACAATTAAGGTAAAGGGGCAAACTTGAAAAACAAAGAGAAAAAATACATTGAAATCTTGAAAAAACAAATATTGTGGAACAAAATTTTTCTGCTAAAACAACAGATAATTTGGGACGGAGGGAGTAGTTAATTATATGTTTATGATGCAGGAATATCTGAGCCCAATAATGTTAAATTATCAGATAGCACATGAATGATATTGAAAAAACATGAGTTAATAGATCAGCGCAATAGTGTAAATTGACTTCGAGATCGGAAGTTCGACTTAGTTGACTTAACTTCAGAACGATTAACTTCGGGACAGATGTTTGGATTTGTGACGAACTTCTTCAGAAATGACATCATGACTTTGGGAAAATCAGATTGACTTGATTATTATTATTTAATTCTTTTATGGTAATAGTGTTTTATTAAGTAGTAAATCTTTTATGTTGTTACGTAATTAATTAAGATATAATTATTAAGAGTTTATTATTAGGTAATAAATCTTTTATATGGTTACGTAATTAATAAAGATATAATTCTTAGGAGTTGTTACCTATTAGGACTTTGTTGTCATAGTTATTTGTTTCCTATTAGAAGTTTATTTCCATAATTATAAGAATTTTGTTCTGTTTTGATGAGGAAGTCTTATAGCTATAAAATCCGATTTTTGGGTTGAATTAGAGAAATAAAGTTTTTTTTTAATAAATATAATTTACACATTTGAGTGATTTCTTTGTGTTTAGGGTAATTTTCCAGCGCTGAATAAAATAGTGATTATCCTGCGGGTTAGGGTAACAAGAAATTCACAAGCAAAATTAGAAGTAAGAAAATTACCCTAAACACAAATAAATGTATTTAATGTGTAAATTATATTTATCAAAACAAAAATTTCTTTTTTAATTCAACCCACAAGCCGGGTTTTATAGCTATAAGACTTCTTTATCAAAAGAGAACAAAATTCCTATAATTATGAAAATAAACTCCTAATAGGTAACAAATAACTATGACTGTAAGACCCCGAATTTTTTTTAAATAAAAAGGAATTTCCTTTATTTATTATTTTGAAATAGTAAGGGTTGATTTGATTAATGTGGATAGTTAAGGGTTAAATACACAAATATTTCAAAATAAAGCAAGTGGTTATAAAATATTCATTGTTGTGGGGAATATTTCGTTTGGTCGTGGAATATTAGATCGTGGGAATATTAAAATGACGGCCGCCAGCCCATATGTGGGCCCCATAACGGAAAGCGATTGAATGAGAAAAACGACAAAGTTTGGGTGGTTATAAATAACGTAGTTATTACAATTAAGATGTTTGAATACCCTTGGTTAAAATACAATGAATACGCGTGGCGGTCGACAAAGAGTACCATACCAGATCGCATTAAAGATTGTTGAATTATTGATCCTTACGTAAGATGGCACTACTCAATAATTTTCACAAAGAATTATCGCTCAATATTTTATTTTATTGATTCAATAATTGTTTGCGTTGATATTTTATATTATTGTTGTTCAATAATTGTCATCGCACAAGATTTCCCATTATCGGATCAATAATTCATATTATTTGAATAATATTATTAGATAACATTATTGGCAATGTCTAGAAAGTTACATCTAAGGAGAGGTTTGGTCACCTAATAATTGCGCCAAGAAGAGAGAGATCCTTATCGAAAGCCCCTCTTTCCCGGGAACAATGTTCTGGTTGTCATAAATGTGATTCTCGTAATATTATTTGTGAATAATTAATTATTGATTCATATGATAAGGAAATATTTATTTTATATGAATATAAATGATGGATTTATTTATGTGGTTATTAATGAAGGAATTAATGTTGAGGTGTTTTATCAAGATTTTATCGGATTGGAGGTATTAAAAATCAAATCGTGGGTTTTGAGATATATCATGGGGTTATAATTTTTAATCCGACCGTTGATTGTGGTAATTTTTGGGTATGTTATACATACATAAGTTGAGTATATGTCCACAAATTTTGAACCGTTTAAAATGAACGAATGATTTGTTATAAATTTTAAGAGGTGTCGATTCGTAAATTAGGTTATAATTGATTTTGGTGGAAAATTCTAGAATTGAGTGGGCCCCACTTGTGGTTGGTGAAGAAATGTGCTGAATTTTATTTCAAATGTGGTGGTGGCAATAAGTAGCAGGTAAAGCCATCAGTGTAGTGTGTCAAGTCCGCTTCTAGGGGCTAACATTTTCCTATAAATAGAGGACTAAGTTAGAATTGAAAATCACACCGTAAACATAAGCTTTTCTCTTCTCTCTCTATATTATCGAGTGTATTTTGTGAGTATTTAGATACTTTGAGAGTTGCTATTCAAGATAAGTTTCATTCAAAGATCACTTCCACCTTTCCTTCCAACAATCTTGATTCTTTCGAGGTAAAGGATATTATTTTTTTCAGTAATGATATTATTTCTTCAATATCATTATGTCAAATGTCGATCCAAGTTTTTATCAAATTTGGAACTTTTTCATGCTCTCGGGTTACTTATTCATGAGTTACTATTCACGAAGTTACTATTCATGAGTTACTATTCACGAGTACTATTCATGTAAGCGTGAAGATGTTTTTTTGTGGAATTTCTATCTTTTGGTGTCTGAGTTACTTATTCACGATACTACTAAGACTATTCACGAATCAAGACTATTCAATAGAAAAATGAAAATTTTTCTTTTCGTCTAAAATATCTATTCGGATACTAGCTTTGATTGTATCCATTTTTGATCATTCTTGAATTTTACACCACTCGTGATTATTTTTGAGGTATTTTTGACGTGGATAAAACCAAATTAATCCTTAATCCTTGTCATTTGTTTTCATCGATTCGCTTTCTTTAAAATATTTTCATCATCCTCAGTCTTAAAATGATATTATTGAATATCTTTGGCCTGTAGTGCAAAGATGAATGATTTCAAGAATATCTTCTACCAGAAAGGCAAAGATGAATGATTTGGAAGAATATCTTTGGCCAGTAGTAAAAAGATGAATGATTTGGAAGAATATCTTTTGGCCCAGTAGGCAAAGATGAACAGTGTTTAAATGAATACGACCGACCGATGAATATCTTTGGCCTTTTAGTGCAAAAGATGAACAGTGTTTAAATGAATACGACCGATCGATGAATATCTTTGGCATTTAGTGCAAAGATGAACAGTGTTGAGATTTAATACGACCGATTGATGAATATCTTCGCCTGTAGTGCAAAGATGAATATTTGATTTGAGATGAATATTGATTGATGTTACAGGATAAAATATTGATGATGGACCGTTAAATTCATAGATTATAGTAGATTTCATTCTCACGTAACTCTTCTATGAATTATTATTTCACCGCGAATATTGATCCGAAACTTGTCATCTATGTGATTCTATCGATTTTTCCTGTTGGAGACTAACGATAATTTGTTGTATATTATCTTAGTCATAACATTCTTTATCGGGCTAGTTGAGCTCACCCTTTTCCTTGTTGTTCCATTTTTCTTCTCGGGAGGCGAGAATGTAAAAGTACTAATCGGGGTATGGAATGAAGGTTACAGAGAGAGTTGTTTAGTAGTCCTCACCATTATTGTAAAATAATGTATCAATAAATGTGATGAGGATTTATTTGAGTATAAATATTGTCTGTAAGATAATATTTATATTTAAACTCACGATTTTATTGTTGTGATAATAAAGTTGTAGTTGTTTTCGTACCATGTATTTGGCGACTCGAGAATGGGTTGGATGGAATGGACCTATTTTGGGGTAAATCACGGTTGGTATCGAGCTTAGGATATGATCTCTCGCGGAGATCGGGAAATAGAACTAGGAGGGGAGAGACGAGTAAATCCTTCGCCAAAGTGTGTCCTACCTAAAGCTTATTTGTTAGTTGGTCAAGATATAGGGTTATTATGTGATTGATTTCCTTAATTAACCCTTGTTTTATGATGAGATTTGAGAATGTCGATCGAGAATATTAATAGTGGTGTAAATGAGACCGTGGAGATGCCTGTATACTTAACAACGAGGAGAACGTGCAACAGTCGGGCAATGTACCTCCCGTGAATAACACCAACGAAAGCGAGATGATGAACGAGGGATGTTTAAAAGTTTTTTGCGATTCATGCAAAATCGACGAGGAGACTCGTGTTCAAAATATAGGAGGAAATGATAGCAATTCACGGGTGGTCACAGCAAGCGATTCAAAGAGTTGGGACCACGAATTTAAGGGAAAGCGATCCGATCATGGCGAAACATGGGTCAAGCAAATTACCAAGATATTCGATGTCTTGGGATGCACGAAGGAAACGTAAAGTTCCATTCGTTATTTTTATGTTCCGTGGTGAGGCAGACATCGGTGGGAATCATGAAGCGTATCCATCCAAACCGCACTCAAAGATGTCATGGGAGACGTTTCAAATAGTTCAATGACAAGTACTTCCCCGAAAGTATTCGGCTATATGAAGGAAGTGGAGTTTATTAGATTGGAGCAGAATAACATGATTTGTCCCAAAGACGAGGCGAAGTTCGCGGAGTTATCCGTGCTCAGACCTCATTTGGTGGAGAATGAGGAACGATGACGCTTGGATGTTTCGAGAGGTTTGAAACCCAGATACGCCAAGATCTCATTTCTCATAAATTTTCTCTCTATTCAGAGATGTTGTCAATGAGGCTCGGTTGTTAGAGCGAGATAACGAAAGTACGCTCAACCGAGGGACCATAACCAGGATCATATCAAGATAGCGATCATCGTAATAACGATAACCACGGAGAAAGAAGAATACGGACAAAAGCGGTAACCACTCTGGTGGTAATCGTGGCCATGAAAATAGAAGAAGCGAGTCGGAGGAGATTTTAAAAGAGGAGATTCAACAACGACCATTTGAAGACGCCGGCGCTTGAAGAAGAACTAGTTTTAAGGGAGGAGAACGACCACCGGTCGTATGTTACAAATGCGGAAAGAGGGACATATCACCAAACCGCCCACAACAGCTTTAAGGTATGCTATAATTGTGGAAAAGAAGGACATATCGCTCGAGATCAGACGATATCGAAACCATCCAATGGGAATGGTGACTCAAAAGGATGTCCCGTAAAAGTCAAAGTCAACGGTTCTTGGAAGAAGCGTTTGTCGTGCCCGGTCAAAATGCGAGGAACCCGAACGGTTAGCGCAGGTTAGTTAATTATAAATTTTGCGAAGTTTATACCTTACTAGGGACAACGGTTCTACCCATTCTTTTATCTCTTGCTTGCTTTGCGTTCAACGTTTGAACTCGACTACGGAGAAATTAGACTTTGACCTATTTATGGAGACTCAGTTAGAGAAACTTTCATTACATTTGTTGTTTAGAAATCTTGCTTGATTCAGTCAGCACTATCACATTACCGTTAACCTTATTTCTATAGAGATATTTACTTTTGATGTGATTTTAAGGTTAACTACTCATCATGCCAAATTGATTACTTTTCGTAAGGTTGTTAGTTTTCATATTCTAAGCAACTCGTTATTCAAATTCAAGTAATCAAACCATTGTAGTCAAACATTTTCATATCAAGCCATGAAGTCATTCGTTTATTACGGATGTCAAGTTTTCTTAGTCCATGTTATGGATTTGAATAAAGACACGCCAAATTTGAATAATATTCTTGTTGTTATTGATTTTTCCCGACGTATTTTTCAAGAATTTCTTGGTTTACTCTCAAAGTTCGATATTAAATTTTGTATCGACTTTGAACCCAGACAAAACTCATTTCTAAAAATCTCATATCGAATGGCTCCTATTGAACTTCGAGAGTTAAAAATTCAACTATAGAATTTGGTACCGAGCCTTTATTTTGTGACTTCCTTTGTGGAATTCACCTAAGCCCGAACTCTCTGTAGGGACGTCATATTCGATGCGATAGTAAATCGATAGGTGTCATTGTGACGTCTTATCCAAGATTGGGATATGAGTCACACGTTGAGAGCAACCTAAGTCAAGAATCTAAATACGTAGCTTTTGAAGCTTAGTTGGTTATTATCGGAGATTCGTTGAAGGATATTCTCGAATCGCTATTCCATTATCGCAATTGACTCGTAGAGATACAAAATTCAAATGGAGCAAGGAATGTGGGAAGAGCTTCAAGAACTCAAGAGAGACTCATTTCAAAGATATGTTCACCATGCCATCCTCGAAAAGTTTAACGTGGTAGCCGACGTGTTGAGTAGAAGATCGTGATACAAGTACGAGTACGATATCACAAAGACTCATTTCAGTATAATATACAAATAATAGAGATGGAGATGAAAACTCTAGGTACCCACGTGATGATATACGAAAGTACGTGATGATATACTGAGTATAATCGACTTTTAATCGATAAAGTTAAAGTCGCTCAAGCTACACACCGGAGCTGATGAATTTGAAGAAGGAGGTGCAAGAAGTTGTTATTTCAAAAGCGAGAATCGGTGAGGTGAGGAAAGCTCAAACCTTCGATTTATTTGAAATTCTCGATCAAATAGGAACTGTGGCCTATAGACTCGTTTTACCACCAAGTATGACGCGTGTTCATAACATTTTTCACGTATCGATGTTACGTAAATATGTGGACGATCCGAACCACGTCATTGAAGTTAGAACCTGATGAGATAGCCAAGACTTAATGTACGAGGAGGTATTGCCAAGATCTTGTAGAGGAAAGAACATGACCTATGTCATCGAGGTTATACCATAAGTTAAAGTTTTGTGGAGAAACCATGCTTATTGAGGAAATGACCTGGGAGTTGGAAACGAAAATGAAAGCAAGGTATCTTTACCTTTCGAAACACAGTACGACGACGTCAATTTCGAGGACGAAATTTCATAAGGAGGGAGGTCAGAAGACCCGAATTTTTTTAAATAAAAGGAATTTCCTTTATTTATTATTTTGAAATAGTAAGGGTTGATTTGATTAATGTGGATAGTTAAGGGTTAAATACGCAAATATTTCAAAATAAGCAAGTGGTTATAAAATATTCATTGTTGTCGGGGAATATTCGTTTGGTCGTGGAATATTCGCATCGCTTCGGGAATATTCAGACGATGCAAGACAACATCCATGTATGGGCCTATAATGTGAAAGCGATTGGATGAGGAAAACGACAAAGTTTGGGTGGTTATAAATAATGCCAGCGTAGTTGTTACCAAGTTAAGATTGTTGGAATACCGGGTGGTTAAAATACGATGAATACGCGTGGTTGCACAAAGAAGCAATACAGGTATCGCATAAAGATTGTTGAATTATTGATCCTTACGTAAGATGGCACTACTCAATAATTTTCACACGAAGAGTTATCGCTCAATATTTTATTTTATTGATTCAATAATTGTTTGCGTTGATATTTTATATTATTGTTGTTCAATAATTGTCAACGCATGAGATTTCCCATTATCGGATCAATAATTCATATTATTTGAATAATATTATTAGATAACATTATTGGCAATGTCTAGAAAGTTCGCTTCAAGGAGAGGTTTGGTCACCTAATTGCGCGCCAAGAATGAGAGATCCTTATTGGAAAGCCCCCCTTTTCCGGGAATGACTGGTCATTATAAATGTGATTCTCGTAATATTATTTGTGAATAATTAATTATTGATTCATATGATAAGGAAATATTTATTTTATATGAATATAAATGATGGATTTATTTATGTGGTTATTAATGAAGGAATTAATGTTGAGGTGTTTTATCAAGTATTTTATCGGATCGAGGTATTAAAAATCAAATCGGGGTTTTGAGATATATCATAAGGGGTTATAATTTTTAATCCGACCGTTGGATTGTGGTAATTTTGGGTATGTTATACATACATAAGTTGAGTATATGTCCACAAATTTTGAACCGTTAAAAATGAACGAATGATTTGTTATAAATTTTAAGAGGTGTCTGATTCGGAAAGTAGGTTATAATTGATTTTGGTGGAAAATTTAGAATTGAGTGGGCCCCACTTGTGGTTGGTGAAGAAATGTGCTGAATTTTATTTCAAATGTGGTGGTGGCAATAAGTAGCAGATAAATCCATCAAAAGTAGTCAAGTGCGCTTTTACGGCTAACATTTTCCTATAAATAGAGGACTAAGTTAGAATTGAAAATCACACCGTAAACATAAGCTTTCTCTTTCTCTCTCTATATTATCGAGTGTATTTTGTGAGTATTTAGATACTTTGAGTTGCTTTATTCAAGATAAGTTTCATTCAAAGATCACTCCGACCTTTCCTTCAAGCAATCGATTCTTTGAGGTAAGGGATATTTTTTTTTCAGAATGATATTATTTCTTCAATATCATTATCTTTGAAATGTCGATCAAGTTTTTATCAAATTTGGAACTTTTTCATGCTCGGGGTTACTTATTCATGAGTTACTTATTCACGAGTTACTATTCATGAGTTACTATTCACGAGTTACTATTCACGAGTACTATTCTATGAAGCGTGAAGATGTTTTTTTGTGGAATTTCTATCTTTTGGTGCTCTGAGTTCTTATTCACGATACTCGAGACTATTCACGAATCTGCAAGACTATTCAATAGAAAAATAAAAATTTTCTTTTAAATCTAAAATATCTATTCGGATACTAGCTTTGATTGTATCCATGTTTTGATCATTCTTGAATTTTACACACTTTGTGATTATTTTTGAGGTATTTTTGGACGTGGATAAAAAACTAAATCCTTAATCCTTAATCCTTGTCACTTTGTTTCAATTGGATTCGTTTCTTTAAAATATTTTTCATCATCCTCGGTCTTAAATGATGATATTATTGAATATCTTTGGCTTCAGTAGGCAAAAAGATGAATGATTTCTGAAGAATATCTTTGGCCCGTAGCAAAGAGATGAATGATTTAGGAAGAATATCTTTGGCTTTGTAGTGCAAAGATGAATGATTTCGGAAGAATATCTTTGGCCCATAGTGCAAAGATGAGCAGTGTTTAAATGAACACGACCGATCGATGAATATCTTTGGCCTTTAGTGCAAAGATGAGCAGTGTTTAAATGAACACGACCGATCGATGAATATCTTTGGCCTTTAGTGCAAAGATGAGCAGTGTTGAGAGACGAACATGACCGATTGATGAATATCTTTGGCTCTGTGGTGCAAAGATGAATATTTGATTTGAGATGAATATTGATTGATGTTACAGGATAAAATATTGATGATGGATCATTAAATTCATAGATTATAGTAGATTTCATTCTCTACGTAACTCTTCTGCATGAATTATTATTTCATTACTTAATATTGATCTCGAAACTTGTTGTCTATTCAGATTCTATCGATTTTTCCTCGTTGGAGACTAACGATAATTTGTTGTATATTATCTTAGTCATAACATTCTTTACTTGGGCTAGTTGAGCTCACCCTTTTCCTTGTTGTTCCATTTTTCTTCTCGTGGAGGCGAGAATGTAGCGAGTACTAGTGGGGGGTATGGAATGAAGGTTCAGAGAGAGTTGTTTAGTAGTCCTCACCATTATTGTAAAATAATGTATCAATAAATGTGATGAGGATTTATTTAAGTATAAATATTGTCTAGAAGATAATATTTGTATTTAAACTCACAGTTTTATTGTTGTGATAATAAAGTTGTAGTTGTTTCTGTACCATGTATTTGGCGACTCAGAATGGGTTGGATGGAATGGACCTATTTTGGGGTCGTCACAATGACAACAAGTCCTAATAGGTAACAACTACTAATAATTATATTTTATTTAATTACGTAACAATATAATAGATTTACTACCTAATAATAAACTCCTAATAATTATATCTTAATTAATTACATAACAATATAAAATATTTACTACTTAATAAAACACTATTATCATAAAAGAATTAAATAATAATAATAATCAAGTCAATTTGATATTCCCGAAGTCATGACTACGCCATTCCCGAAGAAGTTCGCCACGAATCTGAACGTCTGTCCCGAAGCCGATCGTTCCGAAGTTAAGCTAACTGAGTCGAACTCCTAACCTCGAAGTCAACCGACACCGTTGCACTGATCCATTAACTCATGATTTTTTAGTGTCATTCATGTGTTATCTGACAACTCATCATCATCGGGTTTAGATCCTCTTGCATCAATCACCCCGAATTACAAAGAACTCGTCCTCAAGTTCTCACCATCCTCCACAAAACAAGGAATCATCTGATCTGGTGGTAGTCCAGGAGGAAACTCTTCAGACATCAAGTCAGAGAATTTTAACTGCAATTTCTGTATATCTGCTGGTACTTCGGTGTTCCTATCTGCCGAAATGCTTTCACAAGGGAGTGGAACATACATCACGCCTTCACGATCAACTAGCCTTCGATGGAAATCAAACTATGGACAACTGGTTTAGGTTCCCTACTGCTCGAGCCGAACTGATTTCTTCCCTCTGAGGTTCTAATACAACCTTTTTCCTTTTTTTACTAAGGGAGAACATATTTTTCCGACCATCATGAATGACTCTTCGGTCATATTGCCAAGGTCAACCTAACAACACACGACATGCGTCCATTGACACCATAACACATACACCACACTATCAAAGTTTTTCTTACCGATGAAAAAACACACTAAGCACTTTTTATCCACTGTTACTTTATTGTCATTTTTTAACCACGACAACTTATATGGTTTGAGATGTCCATCTCTTTTCAACTGCAGTTTCTTGACAGCCTTTTCGGACATTAAGTTCTCATAATTACCGTTGTCAATGATTAACTTTGCAAACTTTATTTGCTACGATGCAAGTTGCATGAAAAATATTAGTTCTCAACCAATCATCTTCGGAATCACCCTTGGGAGTCAATACACTCTTATGAGCGATCAGAATCTCTTGGCTATCTCCATACGACACATTTTTCTTTGTGTTATCAACATTATATTCAACATATTTAGGTTCTCCATAAAGTTCTCCTTCATCTTCATATTCATCGTAAAGTTCTTCATCTTCATATTCATCATATATAGAATCTTTATACTCTTCCACTTCTTCGCCTATTTCTTCCTCAACTACGTGATATTAATCCAACTATTCTTCAATTTCAGATATATTCTCCTTAGAGCCCAAATCTCGACAATGATCTATTCGACCACGTCGTTCCCATAACTGCTCCCTATGGTGGTAATGATTATCAAAATCGAATTCACAGAATCATTAAATTCCTCATCACGATTAAGGTGCGAGAAATACTTTAGGACTTCCTCAGTCGGAATCTATCCACGAGAATAATAACCCTCCTCGTCATGATCAAGGTGTATGACTTCCTCAGCCGGAACCTGTAGACGATAGTGATCAAGGTGAGAGACTTCCTCATTCAGAACCTATCCACATCGACCTCGATTTTGCGTCGTTAGACATCAGGTTAACTCTACAACTTCTCTCTGTAAATTCTCAATCATCACGTTCTGAATGTTACGACCACAATTCGGGACTTCCTTAATCGGAACCTGCCCTCGACAACCACGACCACCAACCATTGAAATTGAGAAAATCTATTCTTAGAAAGATGTTGATGCTTTGATACCAACTGACAATGGGCAGAATAGTGATTATCGTGTGGGCTAGGGTAATAAGAAATTCACAGGTAAAAGAAGTAAGAAAATTTTCCTAAACACAAAGAAATCTTTCTAATGTGTAAATTATATTTATCAAAATAAAACTTTCAATCTTTAATTCAACCCACAAACCGAGTTTTATAGCTATAAGACTTCCTTATCAAAACAAAACAAAACTCCTAAAATTATGGAAATAAACTCCTAATAGGTAACAAATAACTATGACAACAAAGTCCTAATAGGTAACAACTCCTAATAATTATATCTTAATTAATTACGTAACAATATAAAGATTTACTACCTAATAAAACACTATTACCATAAAAGAATTAAATAGTAGTAATAATAATCAAGTCAATCTGTTCTTCCCAAAGTCATATATGACGCCATTCCCGAAGAAGTTCGCCACGAATCCGTACACTTGTCTCGTAGTAGATCGTTCTGAAGTTAACCAACTAAACTGAACTTCCTACCCCGAAGACATGAGCCGAACTCTCGATCCCGAAGTCAACCGACATCGTTGCGCTGATCTATTAACTCGCGGTCTTTCGGTGTCATCCATATATTATCCGACAACTCAATATCATCGGGCTCAAATCTTCATGCATCAGTTTATCATCACACCAAAATGGACATTTCAGGTAATTAATTAATAATTTAACATATATGTAGGTTCAACACACACACGATCGATCCCTAATAAACTATAATATCATAGCACATTTAGGTGCTATTTGTTTATGTTTAAATGACTGAATCGGTTAACCATTAAGTGCATTTGTTTTGGAAAAGAAATTGTCTGAATGACTGAATTGGTTAGCCATTCAGACGATTTGGGCTGAATGGACTGAATGAATTTTTTTACAATATTAACAATTATATTAAGTAATATTAAATACATTTATAACAATTTTGAATTTTTTTTAGATGGGTAAAATAATAAAAATCTGTTATTCATCAGATGTTTCAAACATGCCAATTATCAAACAACTTTTTTTATTCAGATTCAGATTCAAATTCATTCAATTTTTATCAAACACCCCCTTACAATATTGCCGAATTTAAGAGTGAATCAATTAGGTAAGTAAATCGACAACTCAATTGAAGGCGAATTCAATTTTAATATATGTTTATTGCAAATTGTAAAGTTATTTCCTTCAAATTAAAATTTTATATGGATATGCTGTTTATTTTAATAATTGATTGGTTCATCAACCTTGCTAGTCGTGCAGTATACAAAAAAGACAACAATTAATAATTAATTGGTTCCATTGGCTATTTCTCTTACCAGTAGTAACCTCGTCACTTGACAATACATTTGATTATGGTTGATAATATGGCTAGAGTAAAAATGACATTGTAAGTGAAGGAAATGTCTCCCCCTTGATTCTCATTTCACAAATTCAGTATATATACATGATTACAATGCTTGATTCTAGGCTATAATTAAAGACATGATTAATCAAATACCACTGAATATTTATATACTAAATATATACTCTATCATACCCATGATCGAAGCGGGGAGGTAAATACTTTCGAGATCGTTAGAAAATCATTAAAAAGTAATAAAGTGGATTACCTTTCGTGAAAATATCAGCTATCTGGTAGCGAGATGAGACATAAAGCACGCGAACTTGTCCTCTTTCAACTTTTTCTCGAACAAATAAGATATCCATCTCAGTATGCTTGAAATGCGTTGATGTTGTGCAGAATATTCTTTGGAAGAAGATAGATGCTTGCAAGCGTTATCACAATACAAGCGTTGCCTTCTCGAGAAATGAACATGTAATTCTAACGATGAATTTTCGAAGCTAACATGATTCGGCAATAACATTGGCGACACCTCTATACTCAGCTTTAACACTAGACCGAGATAAGGTGGGTTGTCACTTAGACGACCAAACAATCAAATTATCTCCAAGAAATACACAGTAACCAGATGTTGATCTTCAAGTGTCAGGACACCCTCCCCAATCCACATCCGTATAGCCAGTGAGAATAAAAAACTTGGATTTGTATAGATGCAAGTTAAAGTCGAGCGATCCACGAAGATAACGCATGATTCTCTTAAGTGCAGTCATGTGTTTGCTCTTGGGGTCATGCATATGCAAACATACACAGTGGATCGTGCATATGAGATATCCGATGCGTAAAGCGTAAGATATTGCAAGGCTCCGGCTAAGCTGCGATAGTGTGTGGGGTCTTCATAAGGTGCTCCACCCGAATTGCTCAATTTTGCCTTCGTATCCACATGGGTGGGTGACGGCTTGCATGAAGACATACCTTCCCTCTCAATGATGTCTTCCCTCTTAATGACGTCTTCAACATATTTCTTTTGGCAAAGAAATAAACCTCTTTCGTGATGGGTCACGGCAATTCCCAAGAAATAATGTAAGGGACCCAAATCTTTCATAGCAAATTCCGATGTCAGAATAGACATGATATGTCGATGAAGAGCCTTAGATGATGTGGTAAGGATTATGTCGTCAACATAGAGAAAAATGTATGCCATGTTATTTCCTTTGCAATATATAAACAAAGAATGATCTGATTTTCTATGTATAAACCCCATTGTAGAGACAAAATCCGTAAACAGTTTATACCAAGCCTGAGGTGCCTGTTTGAGGCCATACAGAGACTTCTTGAGCAAGCATACATAGTCTGGATGGTTTGGGTCGCGAAAACCCATAGGTTGATGCATGTAGATAGTTTCATGTAATTGACTGGGCAAAAATGCAGTCTTGACATCTAGTTGATGTATGGACCAAGAATTCGATAAAGCCAAACTGAGCACAGTGCAAATTGTAGCGGGTTTCACTACCGGGTTGAATGTTTGACCACAGTCGACACCAACCCGCTGAGATCTGCCATCACCAACAAGACGGGCTTTATACCGCTCAAAAGATCTATCAGATTTCTTTTTATGAAAAAAAATCCATATACACCGAATAATATACACATTAGACAGACGGGGCACTAACTCCCACATCTTATTTTTAATAAGAGCATCATATTCATCCAACATGGCCGCTTTCCAATTCGGGTCGGACAACACAGTTTTGGGGTTAGATGGCAGAGGGGATTGCGAAACCGAAGAAGTTAAATTAAAATGACTTTTGGGCTTATAGATCCCATGCATGCTGCGTGTGGCCATGAAGCGATTTTGGTTTGGATTGGAGTGGTGTATGTGTGGATCTGGTGGGGATGTGGTAAGGTTCAATTTGTGAGCTTGATGGGCCTCTGAAAAATGGGGAGTTTTCAGAATTTGGGTTTAGGACCTGTTCTTTGGAAAAGGGATTGTAGTAAATTTGGGTGGAGGACTTGGGGATCGATTGATGAGAATTGAGCTGGGCCCAAAATCACTGGGAGTGTTATTGGTGTTGGTCCCAATTTGCGGGCTGATGGTGGGAGTAGGAAGAATAACGAGCTCATGTAACATGAGATGGATTCCATCATCAAGAAATTCATAGGAATGTGATGGAGGTGTATAAAAATTAGCAAAGAGGAATTTAGTCTCATCAAACACAACACGTCGAGAGATAATTATTTTACGACTAGAGAGGTCATAACACTTATATCCTCTATGGTTTTGTGGGTAGCCTACAAAAACACAAAGGTTAGAACGAGCTTGGAGTTTATTAATATTGGTGGGGAGAAGAAGAGGAAATCACAAGCAACCAAATACTCTTAAATGTGCATAGGAGGGATCCCAAAAATAGAGAATTTGAGTAGGACAAAAGTGTTTAAGATTTTTATTTGGGAGAATGTTTAATAAATATGTTGCCATATATAAAGCATGATGCCAAAATGACGGTGGCATAGATGAGTGAGCAAGAAGGGTGCGAATCAAGTTGTTTATGGTTCGAATTTTACGTTCAGCTTTACCATTTTGAGAGGAGGTATGGGGACACGAGAACCGAAACTCATACCATGGTTGCGACAAAAAGATTGGAATTGTTCATTATCAAATTCCCTCCCGTCATCACTTTGAAAACCTTTAATTTCCTTCTCAAATTGAGTTTTAATATAAGTGCTAAAGGAAAGGAAACTGGTGTAGACTTGCGATTTCTTGCCAATAGGAAACGACCATATAAAATTAGAATAATCATCAAGAAGAAGAATATAATACTTGTGTCCTGCTGAACTTAAAATGAGAGATGTCCACAAGTCACTATGAATAATATCAAATGGCATAGTAGTACAAGAAGTAGATGGATAAAATGGCAACCTAACATGTTCCCAAAAATACACGAAACACAAATACTAGTGCATGAAGATTGTTTACATTCAATCAATTTATTATTTCAAAGAGAGCGAAAAAATGATGCTCCCGGGTGGCCCAAACGATTAAGCCATAAAGTAGCAGAAAGAGCAGCAAAATTTGATGGAGTGGTGGCGGGAAAACTCGTGGTAGTGGATAAGGGGTATAACTCCCCGGTGCTATCACATCTCATTAGGGGAATCCTCGTCTGTATATCCTTCACAGAAAACCCAAAAGGATCAAATTCAACAGAAACATAATTATCAGTTATGAAATATAGAACAGAAACAATGTTTTTAATTAAGTTTGGGACATGGAGGACATTGGACAGTGTTAGGGGTGGATGAGGTGGAGATAATGATTTTTGTCCATAACCACGAATCGAAATAACATGACCACTTCTAACAATTATATTTTTATTATTGCTCGAATTAAAATAAGACGAAAGAGTACCTTGCGACGTCGTCATATGCGAAGTAGCACCAGTGTCCATGTACCAATTGTCATCGGGAACGTTGAGAGACATAGTATGCATCACTTCTTCAATATTTGTGGGTGCATAGGAGGGGGAGCTGGGCGCTGGCCTTGTCAAGCTTCTTTGCGGACGTTGTCCTAAAATTCGTTTGCCGACGATCGATGGTGGGCGTGTCTAGGAAGATGATGGGTACGAGCATGGAGACATTCCCCAATCGGCGTTATACTGCCACCATGGTGGCAGATGCTACCATGGACGGGGATGGGTAGCCTGTTGGTGGTTGCCGCCACCAAAGGACTGGTTTTGACCACCCTTTCCTCGACCGCGTCCACTATTATTCTTCCCTCGATTATTAGTACGGTTGTTCTGGCTATTATTGTTCTTCCCACATCCACCAGTATTGTTTCAATTTTGACTATTATCATGGCTTGTCCCTCGTCCAGAACCGTGTGTCTCTTCGTTGCCGGTGTTGGTTGTTACGAGAGCCGTGCCGGAGGCACCTGACGCCATAGCCACCTGTTTAGCTTTGCGCGTCTCTTCGAGAATTAGTTTCGATCAAGCCTTGTAAAACAGAGGTTATGGGTCACTTTGTTGTATGAATGTAGCCACACTATCATAGTTCTCATTTACCCCCGCAATCAATTGGAGAACCAACCTGTGATTATTAACCGATGCCCCAACATTTGACAGTTGATTCGCAAGCATATTGAGTTCTTGGAAATATGCCGAGATATTAAGAAAATCATCCATATGAACTTGGGTGAATTGATTTTCCAAGTAAACTGCCCGTGAGTGTTTGTTGTCTTGAAAAATGCTTTGTAAGTGTTCCCATGCTTGTTGTGCCGAAGAGTCGGGCTCCAAGATAGTGTGTAGGAGATCGTTCAAAATCGTTCCATAAATCTATTAAAGGACTATTGCATCCAAACGAGACCACAATTCATAAATGAATCGATCGCCGTCCTCCTCTCCTTACCTCGAACTGACGACATGGGCGGCGTAGGGATGATATGGTCCATCACCTGATACGCACGATAATGGATCTTAAAAAGCTCCGCCCAGGATGAGTATTGACCTTTCTCCATCTCAAGAATAATGGGGATAAAGTTCTTGACGTTTCTTATAGCTAGGGCCGGATGGAAGCGTGAGTTATCGGCCATGTAGAATGAGAGGGGAGGAGAGGAGAAAAACAAAAAAAATGAGATGAGGCAGAAGAAAGAGATGGGCGATAGAGAAACACCTAGGGAACGACTAGGGTTTATTGGGCTTTGATACCATGAAGGAAATGTCTCCCCCTTGATTCTCATTTAACAAACTCAGTATATATATATATATATATATATATATATATATATATATATATATATATATATATATATATACACACACATCATTACAATACTTGATTCTAGGCTATAATTAAGGACATGATTAATCAAATACTACTTGAATATTTACATACTAAATATATACTCTATCGGTAAGAACAAATATATATTTTATGATGTTTTTTAATTACATTTAAATAATAACAATTAATATTTTATATGGTACCTATTTGTTTTAGAATAATATATTTAAAATTAAATATTAATAATACATCAATATATATATATATATATATTAATAATGCATCAATATATATATATATATATATATATATATATATATATATATATATATATATAACATCTATTTTGCTATGGATCAAAAATTGTCATATAACATCTCTACCTTTCATTAAATTTATGAAGGGCTGAGATTAAATTAATGAAATCGCCGTCCGCTAGAATTTTTAGTGGACATGTTTAAGAACTTTTTTGGACCAATGTACCCCCACTAAGCCCAAACAGGTATATATATAACTTTTTAACATCCACGTCCGCTAGAATATATAGCGGACAGGTTTACTAACGCAAATTCCAAATCAGCAACATATTGATATCAACAACATACTGAAGCATAAGCATGCAACATGCTTTTAAAATTCAAATACATCCGCCTGCACATAAATACAAATTCTAGTGGACTAACAACAGTTGACTCAAGTCTCAAGATGAGTATCAGATGAGTATCAAAAAGTAAATCAACAGAGTATTTTTCTTACAGAACAGTTAGTGATTAAAAACAAACATTTATATGTTGCATGCCCCTCGCGTAGAAATAAATTAACACAAAAGTGAAAAAATTGGTTGCTAAAACTTTTCTTTACATCTAATCCATATGCAGGACATGTCTAAATTATATCTCAAATCTCCAACTTGCCAAGTTTTATTCACCCAAGAGATTATTCAACTAGTTCTGAAGGCTGCAACACAAGTTAAAGAAACAGTTCAATGTCAGAGATATAGATCCAAAGAAATGGTCAAAGCCAATTTTAGTTATCCAAAATGATACATGTAGTGTGAAACTTGTGCGCTCGAAAGCTATTGCTCCAGGAGGAGAATGAGATTCTGTACATCTGAAAAAGGTTTTTACATATGTTCCCCATAACCTACATGGATCAGAATCTTATGGACATTAAGATGACAAATGATACTCAAGAATGTCTTGACTTTGTTCTTCAGAACCTACTCATCTAAGCAAATGATAAGTTTTACACAAATTACGATAACCCACTACAAAAATATAGACATTTGGCAATAATTTTTCGGGCAATGACTTATAAAGTCGTTTCCAAAAATGCATGTTTATCAACAAAATTTGTCATTCGTTGCAGTTTATGAAAGGCTTTCATATTACTAGAAAAACAAGAATACGTGATGGAACTTTGTGAGAGTTTTTAAAAACAATCATAAAAGATAGTCATTTGTGATGGATTTTTTAAGCAATCATAAAATAATAGTATATATGTTGGCTCTTAGTGATGACTAATCTTGCCATCAAAGTATTATAATTGTGATGGTCATGTCAATCATACTGATTTTTTTACACAAAATAAATTTTCTTTTTGTGACTCATTAACTCATCACTTATAGATATACCCTTTTCGTGATTGTATTTAAGCTATCACTAATATTTTAATGTAAAAAATAATCAAACCAATATTTTATGATGGCCGTGACAATCATTAAAAAGATAGATTTTTGTGACGACTTTTATTTGTAATTAAAGAAGGTATTTTGCGATGGAATTTTCAAGCCATCTAATGATTGGGTAATATACCCATGAATCGGATATATTTGGGGTTAAATTATTGTATTCTCAAGGCATTTAGATTCATTTTTACCATGGTTAGTTTATATTTTACAGATTCGGGAGCTGGAAGGGTGATTGAGGAAGTTTGGATCATAGAATGGCATTTTGGTAATTAAAGTAACTTTACTTCACGGGGCGTTAAAATCCAATGGCCAATGGCTACCTGGTCGTGGATCTTGTTGACCAAACGCATGTGGACTTTTGTTTTGACTGGGCAGTTGGAGGTTATTTGAAGTTGAGTAGAACAAGGATTGTGGTAGGAGTATATAAAGGCTATTGGAATTGAATGAGAAAATTATCAACCACAATTGGAGGCTAAGCAAAGGATTACTTGAAGATTAAGGATTGGCTCGAGAGTTTTTCTCCTTCTCCTTATTTTCAATTTGTGTAATTCTTTAAGGATGATTTTTCAAAGATTGTTGGTTTTATTTTCTGTTATGAACTAATTCGTTAATTAAGATTTCAATTGAACCTTTTATGACTATAAATTAGTTATTCAATTTATTCCAATTATTTATGTTAAAGTGAATTATTTATCTTGTCTTGTGCATATTGATTAATTATTTGGCCATTAATTACCTTGTTACTCTATAAGGAATTGGAAGAGGAATTCTAAGGTTAGAACTGGGCATGATAACATGTGACTTAGTTATTTGTATAGTGAATAATTAGGTTTGTGAATTGAATGGAAATATCTATTCACCGCATGTAACACATAAGGAATTGGGATTGAAGGAGTTTAATTCAATTGTTTTGCATAGGAATATAGCAAGATTAATTTGGATTAAATAGAAGTCAATTGATCACTTGGAAAAGGGCTTTTGGCATTTGATAATTCCTGTTAACAATTTAATAGACATAATAATTGGGATAATTGGATAATTGGTTTATAGTTCATAATTGGGGATATTGAAGTCTTAATCCTTATTTATCTGAATTCATTCAAGTCTTATTTTTGTTTATTTGTTTTCTTTCAGAATAATCTCTTTTAATTGTTTAATTTAGTTTTATTAATTTGGAAAATCACAATTTATGGTTGTTTAAATAAAATTGAATTGATATAGTGCTAGTAGTTGGAATTTATTAATTAAAATTCTCTGTGGGATCGACACTCTATCTTATCACTTTATTACTTGTTGACTGTGTACACTTGCACAAATTCATTGATTGCGAAATCGACCAACACCATCACAAAACAATAAAATATATGATGGCTCCAAGTGATGAATAATTTTACCATCATTATAGAGTATTTGTGACTGCCATTGCAATCACCAAATTAAATCTTATGTGGAAGTAATTTTGTTTAGTAAGTCAACTCACATATGTTTCCTTTTATATTTTGTTTTAAAATTATAATCATGATCTGGGCTTTAGTGTAGTGGTAATACTCATTAGTTAGTTTGCAAATGGGGGAGGGTTCGAATCCTACAAGTATCATTTGATATAATTAATATAGATACAATTAATACAGTGAAATAAATTATACGTAAATAGAGATTCACGTTCTTACATTTGATCCCTAAAGTCTAACTTTTTTTGTGATGACTTTGACAATCATAATAGATCACGTGTTAATGTGAATGTATTAATCATCACAAAAGCACTAAGCATTTGCGTGATTTCCAAAACCAACACGTAAAACATTTCATGATGGGCGTATACAAGACAGTCATTGTGATGCTTAAAGTCATCACGTAAATCTTTCATGATGGTTTTCTTACTTTTTGTGATGGATTTTGGCCATCACAAATGACCATTTTTTTAGTAGTGCCATTTTTCATAATGAAATTCATAAGTCGTTGCAAAAATTCGTTACCAAATCATTGGCGGGGAAAAAAAACACACCGCCTTATTATTTTTTTGTAGCCGATGAGATTTCTCCTCATTGTCGACAACGAAAACTTTTTTGTTGCTATATTTCGTTGCCTAATATAGTCCACATTCATTGGTAAAAAAAAAATTTCGTTGTGTATTTAATACATTTTTTGCAACGACTAGTAAATTGTTGCCCAAAATTAAGACAAATCTAATAAGTATGCCTCTTTTTTCCCCCAAAACGCATCATTTTTCATTTAAAATTTTTTATTTATTTGGACACAATTTTATACAGTGAAATATTTCACTCCGTCCGTCTCAAAATAAATGCCTAGTTTTATTTTTTTAAAAAGTTATAATTTATGAAATTAAAATTGAGCGCATATAGATATATTTTCTAATTTATAAAAATTAAAGTTTGTAGTTAATTAGATGTAGTTTATAGTGATCATATTCGCACACTTATAATTTTGAAAAAAAATATAATTATTTTCTAAAATAATTTATATGAATTTTTCTTGTAAGTCGTTATTTTACATATATTTTTGTTAACAAGGGATGGGCAAGGAATCGAAATTACTCCCGAAATTGTATCAAAAATCGACAACACTAAATTTTTTAAATTTAATTGACTTATAAGTGATTATTAAATTTTTTTCATGCTTCATGTGTTATATTTTTTATGTATTAGATAAATTTTACTACCATATATATATATATATATAAATGTTTCTCTTTACAAAAAAATTTATTTTTATAGTCTCCAATATTTTTAAATTTATTCTTCTCGATATATATATATATATATATATATATAATGTTAAAAATAATTTGTATCATCATTATATTTATAATTGTATAATACATTAAAATAAAGAAAATTGATATTTCCATAAGTATCTTTGATATTTTCACATGGTTCTCTCCCACATGAACATACAGTAGATCCCACCTTTATGTGAGAAAAAACCATGCGAAAATATCAAAAATACATGTGGAATTAGTGTTCCCCTAAAATGAAATAGATAAAGCAAGTTGACATTTATGATTTTTATGACTCTTTTTTAAACTTTATTATAAGATCGATGCATGCATATATATATATATATATATATATATATATATGGGTCTCCATCTGCAGAATCGGTTTCATAGTATAATCTTAATGACCCTTTTTTTTGATTAATTGCACGATATGTACTTGTATAAAAAAAAAAAAATAAAAAAAAAAAAATTTCAAATAGTAAGAACCTCTTGAAACACAAAAAAAAAAAAAAAAAAAAATCCCAATGTAGTAAGAGCCTCTCAAAAACAAAAAAAAAAAAAATCAAGAGTAGTAAGAGCCTCTTACTTACACAGAAAAAAAAAAAAAAAATCCATAAGAAATGTTTGTTTTATAAAACAAATGTTTTTATTTTGTTATAAAATATAGCAAATGTTTGTTTATTTTATAAAAATGTTTTTATTTTGTTATAAAATATATTATAAAACATTTGTTATAAAATATTTGTTTTATAAAACATTTTTTTTATTTTTAGTAGTAGAAAATAAAAAAAATGTTTTATAAAAACAAATATTTTATAACAAATGTTTTTATTTTTGTTATAAAATATATTATAAAAATATTTTATAAAAAATGTTTTTATAATATATTTTATAACAAAAATAAAACATTTTTATAAAATAAACAAACATTTGCTATATTTTATAACAAAAATAAAACATTTGTTTTATAAAAACAAACATTTGCTATGGATTTATTATTTATTTTTTTTTTTGTGTCGTAAGAGGCTCTTACTACGACATTTTTTTTTTTTTTGTGTTCTAGAGAGGCTCTTACTATTGACATTTTTTTTTTTTTTTTTTTTGTTTTAGAGAGGCTCTTACTATTGAGATATTTTTTTTTTTTTTTTTATATGTTTACATGTCGCACTTTGGCCATCCAAAAAGGGTGTCATGATAAAGCACTACAAAGAACCTATCATTGTGGATAAAGTTCTATATATATATATATATAGATATAAAATTATAATTATATTCATTGTATTTGAACATATATTATTATTATTGTATAATTTTTCATTGAAAATTAAAAGTCAACCAAATTATCAAGTTAAAATGACCAACCAAATTAATTTGGATAAGATTTTCAATTATCTTCATATATATATATGAATTATTATTATTGTATAATTTGTATTTGAAAATTATAAGTTTAACCAAAGCTTATATAATAAGTTTATATATATATATATATATATATATATATATATATATATATATATATATATATATACGTAGCTTAAATTATACGATCCATCCCACATCAATTCATCACCTAACAATAAGACACTGTAGACGTAGCCCAATAATAAGTATGTTGGACCACCTCCTTACCTAAAAGGTTAACCTATTAGGTTGAGGCTCTACCATACTTATTAACCCATTTACACTCTTGAATTTATCCGATGTGGAATTCATGTGAAATATCCTAACAATCTTCACCTTTCACTTGAATACCCATCACAAATATCATATTAGAGTATTCTCATAATTAAGCACACCTTCTTTGAATCATTCAAGAGTTCTTTGCTCGACTCTAATACTACTCCACCACGCCAGCAGCAAACGTGTGTGTCTCAGCAGTTTTTCCTAGAGCCATCCGAGCCCTGCTCCACCCGATTCAAATACTTCACCTTTGAGTCCTTCAAGAGCTTTGCTTGACTCTAATATTACTCCACCACATCCGGGAAAAACGTGTCTCAGCAACTTCCCTGCGAATCTCCATCCCAAGTATTTTCCTAGCAACACCCAAGTCCTTCATGTCAAACTCATTTCCCAACAAGTTCTTCAACCTGTTTACCTCAATCATGCTCTTTGCAGCAATAATCATGTCATCCACATACAGTAACAGAAAAATATATGAACCATCCTCAAGATTTTTCACGTAGACACAACAATCATACTCACATCGAGTGAACCCAATCCGGATCATGAAGGAATCGAACTTCTTATACTATTATCTTGGAGACTGTTTCAGCTCATACAGTGACTTCTTCAACCTGCATACCATGTGCTCCGTCTCCGGCTGCTTGAATCCCTCGGGCTGCTCCATGAATATCACTTCCTTCAAATCACCATGAAGGAAGGATGTCTTCACATCAAGTTGCTCTAATTCCAGATCATAGCTAGCCACCAATGCCAAAATAATCCTGATTAAGGTGTGTCTCACCACCGGAGAAAATACCTCATCATAGTCAATTCCCTTCCTCTGCGAGTATCCCTTTGCTACCAATCGAGCTTTAAACCGTTCCTTTTCCTTTTCGACATAAAGATCCTTTTTCTTGTACACCCACTGCTTTCTGGTTTCTTCCCCTCGTAATTTCGACAATTCCCAAGTTTTATTTTTCTTCAACGACTCCATCTCCTCCACCATGGCCTCCATCCATCTGTCCCTTTCAGAACTACCAATAGCTTCTTGAAATGTGGACGGGTCCCCACTAGTAGTAGATAGAGCGTATGCAACCATATCCTCAAACTTGTACCTCTCCGGTGGTTTGATAGTGCGTTTGGGTCTCCTGCATGCAATGATTTCGCCCCGCCGCTGCTCCCCGATTTTCTGTTCCTCGGTGGTAAATTTCAGTGTCATTACTTTCCAGTTCAATTTGAACTTCCCGCTTCAGACACGGTTACATCATCAAATTTCGGTTTCGACCTTCCTGTTCAGGTTGACCATGGAAGCCTCATCAAAACCACATCTCTCATCGATTACTACCTTCTTTGAATTCGGATCCCATAGCTTGTACCCTTTACACCTTTCTTATAGCAAGAAAGATACACTATTTGGACTTGGCATCAAGCTTTGATCTCTCATCACACGGAACGTAACGTAGGTTGGACATCCAAGATCCTCATACTCGAGTAGTCTATCTCTCACTGCCATACACCTTCAGGCCGCTTTTAATACCTAGAAGCAAGATTACTCATGACCTGCTTATCAAATAAACCGCAATACTCACGCTTCCCGCTGCCGTAAATCCTTCAAATCCCTTTACATTTAGTCTCATGCACCGTGCCCGCCTCGCAATAGTTCTGTTTCATTTCTCTCGCCACTTCGCTTTTATTGTGGAGTTTTCTGACGATACCAGTTGACGTCAGATCCCGTTCTCTTCACAAAAATTCACAAATGGCTCGTACTTGTACTCTGTCCCATTGTCTGTCCTGAGGCACTTAATTCTTTTCCCTGTTTGATTTTCCACTCCAGCTTTCCACACCCTGAACTTATCGAAGACCTCAGACTTGTGTCGCATGAAGTACACCCAAACCTTTCTCAAAAAGTCATCGATGAAAGTCAAGAAATACAGCGATCCCGATTTTCAAGCTACTCTCACTGGTCCCCATACATCAGAATGCACATAGTCAAGTTTCCCATTCGTTTTGTTCACCGCACTCTTAAACTTTTTACCGCATAATCGCTTTTCCCAAGACACGAACTTGCGTAAGTCTAACTTGCACGACTTTATCCCTTTCAGCAGATTTCTCTATGTAATTCTAAGATCCCACGTTCTCCCATATGCCTAACCGCATATGCCATAGTGTAGTATCATCAATATCTTCCGCCAGTAGTGGCTAGCTCCACCTATAATCGTAGACTCCCTATCATCCGATAGATATTCCGATTAACCTTAGAACCTTTCATTATTACCAGGCACCCTTTGTCACTCTCATGGCTCCACCACAGGTTTTGAACTCACGTACCATTAGAGTCTAGAGTTCCCAATGAAATCAAATTCTTCCTTAAACCTGGAATATGCCTCACCCGGCCCAGAGTTCTTACAACACCATCGAACATCCTTATCTTCACCGTGTGTCTATCCCAATGACATTGCAGACGAAGCATCGTTACCCATTAGAAGCGCCCCACGCACCACCGACTTGTAGGTGTCAAACCACTCCCTGTTAGGTGACATGTGAAACGAACATGCTGAATCCAAAATCCATGAGTCTGTCACGTCTGTGTTTGTTGACACTGACAACATATCCCCATCATCTGATGATTCTTCCACGACGTTTGCCGATTTTGCAGATTCAATTTGTTTCCTTGTTCCTTCACCCTTATTCTTATTTGGACAATCCCTTTTGAAGTGCCCTGTCTCGCGACATCTTAAACACTTACCCTCATCTGGCTTAGGAGTCTTGCCCCTCGACTTAGATTACCACTGCGTTCCTGGTTTCCCCCTATCCGTTTTTCTGCCACGTTGCTCTCCACCTTTTACCATTAATCCTTCACCCGAAATACCCTCGGATTGTTGCTATCGCTGGTTAAATATTAGTAGAGCAGAAGTGACTTCTTCCAATTTCAGAGTCTCTTTTCCCAATAAGAGGGTCGTCACAAGATTCTCCATGGAACCCGGTAGAGAACACAATAACATCAACGCTTCGTCTTCTTCCTCGAATTTCACTTCAATCCTTAGCAAGTCACTAATTGTTTGATTGAATGTGTGAATAAGCTCCGAACCTTCAATCATCTTTAGCCCAAACAGTTTTTGCTTCAGAAACAATTTATTCGTCAACGACTTTGACATATACCTGGATTCCAATTTACTCTATACACCCGATGGCGATTCATCACCGATCACATGATGCATAACCTCGTCTGCTAGACACAAACAAATTGTACTTACCGCCTTCGCTTGGAGTTCATCCCAGTCATCAGTCGTCATAGAATCCGGTTTCTTCTTTAATGCCTTTACCAATCCCTTTTGCACCAACAGATCCTTTACCCTCTGTTGCCATAGCCCAAAATTTCTAGTCCCATCAAACTTCATCACATCAAACTTTGTTACCGATGAATTTGATCACATCGTTACCACGTGTTATACATATGCTCTGATACCAATTTGTAGCGGAATTGTACGATCCATCCCACATCAATTCATCACCTAGCAGTGCACACCTGTGTAGACGGGCCCAATAAGTATGTTGGATCACCTCCTTACATAAAAGGTTAACCTATTAGGTTGAGGCTCTACCATACTTATTAACCCATTTACACTCTTGTATTTATCCGATGTGAGATTCATGTGAAATATCCCAATAATATATATATATATATATATATATATATATATCCAAAGTAATCAAAAAAGGAAGGGAAAAAAATATTTTCTTCCATATCCACCTCATTCACTCGGCTAATTAGGGCAAAGAAGAAAGAGAAATAAAGAAAATGCAGAGAAGAGAAAAAAAATGCAAAAAAGAAAAGGAATAACAGAGAAGGAATGCCCTGAAGATTGTGATACAAACTAAATTTGATGAAGATTATGATCAAATGATACATCAAGGAGGGGTTCAATCTCGGCCATAAATCAATTGTTCAACAAAAGTACAAACAAGAGGTTATCTGGTGAAAGAAAACGAATGGATTTTTGTTAGCCGACGAAAGAAGTGATATGATGGACATTTGATTTGCGTAAAACAACGAACGAGATTAAAATGAAGAATCATCCGGTGAATATAGCTGCGAAGATACAAAGCGGATTTATAAAACAAGTGTGAACGAGATAGAAATACGGAACGACTTAGTGTAATAAGCTAAGTTGTAATAAAAAATTGTGTGGATGCACGCAAAAGACTTTTGTTTTAAAAATATGAATTGTAAACTATTCATTTATTTTTGTAAAGAAAATTAGTAACTGGATGTGTTATAAGGTATAACATGCATTGCGATTCAAAAATACATAAAGAAAATAATTGTTGAATTATGGTTATGAGGATCCAAAAGAATAATATCATATCTGTGACGCCCCCAAAATAGGTATACATCACCCATTCTGAGTTGTCAATACATGGTACAGAAACAACTACAACTTTATTATTACAATGAAGAAATCGTGAGTTTAAATACAAATATTATCTTCTAGACAATATTTATACTCAAATAAATCCTCATCACATTTATTGATACATTATTTTACAAAATGGTGAGGACTACTAAACAATCCTTTCTAAAACCTTCATTCCATACCTGAACTAAGTACTCATTTATATTCTCGCCTCTGAAGAAGAATGGAACAAAAAGAAAAGGGTGAGCTCAACTAGCTCAAGAAGAATATTATGACTAAGATAATATACAACAAATTATCGTTAGTCTTCAACAGGAAAAATTTAATAGAATACAATAAACAACAAGTTTTAGATCAATATTCGCAATGAAATAATAATTCATAGAAGAGTTCGTAGAGAATGAAATCTACTATAATCTATGAATTTAACGATCCATCATCAATATTTTATCCTGTAACATCAATCAATATTCATCTCAAATCAAACATTCATCTTTGCACTACAGCCAAAAAGATATTCATCGATCGATCATGTTCATCTCAACACTGTTCATCTTTGCACTCTGGTGCCAAAGATATTCATTGATTGGTCATGTTCATTTAAACACTGTTCATCTTTGCACTACAGCCAAAGATATTCTTCAGAAATCATTCATCTTTGCACTACGGGCCAAAGATATTCAATAATATCATCATTTAAGACCGAGGATGATGAAAATATTTTAAAGAAACGAATCCAATTGAAACAAAATGACAAGGATTAAGGATTAATGATTCATGCACTTTGTTTTATCCATGTTCAAAAATACCTCAAAATAATCATAGTGGTATAAAATTCAAGAATGATCAAAAACATGGATACAATCAAAGCTAGTATCCGAATAGATATTTTGGACGAAAAGAAGAAATTTTATTTTTCGATGAATAGTGCCGATCACGTGAATAGTCAGTATATGTGAATAAGTCCAGTATCGTGAATAGTAACTCAGAGACACCAAAAGATAGAAATTCCACAAAAAAACATTTTCACGATTCATTGAATAGTACTCGTGAATAGTAACTCGTGAATAAGAACTCATGAATAGTAACTCGTGAATAAGTAACTCATGAATAGTAACCCCGACATGAAAAGTTCCAAATTTGATAAAACTTGGATCAACATTTCAAAGATAATGATATTGAAGAAATAATATCATTTCTAAAAAAAATAATATCCCTTACCTCAAAGAATCAAGATTTCTTGGAAGGAAGGTCGGAAGTGATCTTTGAATGAAACTTAGATCAATAAAGAACTCTCAAAGTATCTAAATACTCACAAAATACGCTCAATAATATAGAGAGAAAAGAGAAAACTTTGTTTCGGTGTGATTTTCAATTCTAACTTAGCCCTCTATTTATAGGAAAATGTTAGCCTACCAAGGCAGCACTTGACTGCCACTGATGGCTTTTACTTCGCTACTATTGCCACCCACCACATTTGAAATAAAATTCAGCACATTTCTTCACCAACCACAAGTGGGGCCCACTCAATTCTAGAATTTTCCACCAAAATCAATTATAAACCTAATTTAAGAATCAGATACCTCTTAAAATTCATAACAAATCATTCGTGCATTTTAACGGTTCAAAATTTGTGTACATATACTCAACTTATGTATGTATAACATACCCAAAAATTACCACAATCCAACGGTCGGATTAAAATTATAACCCATTAATATATCTCAAAACCCCGATTTAATTTTTAATACCTCCAATCTGATAAAATATCGATAAAACACCTCAACAATAATTTCTTCATTTATAACCACATAAATAAATCCATCATTTATATCCACATAAAATAAATATTTCTTTATCATATGAATCAATAATTAATTATTCACAAATAATATTACGTAATCACATTTATGACAAACCAGCCGCTCCTGAGAAAGAGGGGGCTTTTCGATAAGGATTTCTCCTCATCGGCGCGTAAGCAATTAGATGACCAAACCTCTCCTCGATGAACTTTCTAGACATTGCCAATAATGCTATCTAATAATATTATTCAAATAATATGAATTATTGATGATCGATAATGGAGATAATAATGCAAGTTGACAATTATTGAACAACAATAATATAAAATATCAACGCAAAGAATTATTGAATCAATAAAATAAAATATTGAAGCAAGAATTCATTGTGAAAATTATTGAAAGTAATGCTTTCTTACGTAAGGATCAATAATTCAACAATATCATGTAATACCGTAGTGCCATTTATGCAACCACGCAGACATCGTATTTTAACCAACCGGGTATTCCAACAAGATTAATAACGGTGAATAACTACGCCGTTATTTTTAACCAACTTATATTTGTCGTTTTTCTTCATCCAATCGCTCAGTTATGGGGCCCACATGGTTGCATACTGTCGTCTTACGAATATTCCCGACAAACGATTGAATATTCCACGACCAAACGAATATTCCCGACAAAATGAATATTTTATAACCACTTGCTTATTTTGAAATATTTGCGTATTTAACCCTTAACTATCCACATTAATCAAATCAACCCTTACTATTTCAAAATAATAAATAAAGGAAATTCTTTTTTATTTAAAAAAAAATTTCGGGGTCTTACAATATCAAAAGTTGAAATTTGAGTTAACATATGACATTTCGGGTTGAATCATAACCTATGATTCCGAATATAAGTACATATTATAAAGAATGAGATTTCAGGGAAAAAGATCGTTGAGAAATGTTTTTAAAATTTATGGTTAGCATTAAATTATAAGGAAAGTTTTACGTAACTAAATCTTTATTAATATTAATTGCTAGAAAAAGTTTTAAAATTTGTGAGTTTTATCAATTATAATATTGATTATTGATAAGAATAAGGATGATGTTGGAATTTAACACACAAGATCGAAAGTGAAAATAGTCCTGATTTTGGGGTCATTACGATATCCTCTATGTCAGACAAAGTTGAAGCATTGGTGCTGAAGGACCATGACAAGAAGGTGGAAGAAGGTTTATATGAGACTGACCCCGATGAAGCATAGAACTCTTTTTGATAATGCCAAAAGGGGAGAGTTTTTTGAATTATGATTATGATTTTGGGAGATTTTAGATTGTGAACTTATTTTATTATACTGCTCTGGTTATTGGGATTTGATTAAACTATTTTTGTGGTTGTTTATCTATTTTGGGATATAATTATTTGGATATTATTTTGGGATGAGATGATGGTTATGAAATTTGGTTAGGGGGAACATGTGAATTAAAAGGTATAATATATTGTCATTGTAAGACCCCAAAATTTTTAAATAAAAAGGAATTTCCTTTATTTATTATTTTGAAATAGTAAGGGTTGATTTGATTAATGTGGATAGTTAAGGGTTAAATATGCAAATATTTCAAATTAAGCAAGTGGTTATAAAATATTCATTATCGTCGGGGAATATTCGTTTTGGTCGTGGAATATTAAATCTTGTCAGGGAATATTAAATACTGACGTAAACTTGAATGTATGTGGGCCCCATAACGGAAAGTGATTGGATGAAGAAACGACAAATATAAGTTGTTTTTAAATAGCGGCGTAGTTATTCACAGATTATCTTTGTTAAAATACCCGGTGGTTAAAACACACTAATAATACGCGTTGTTGAACAAGAAGTATTGCGGTATTGCACCAATTATTGATTCTTACGTAAGAAGGCACTACTCAATAATGGTTACGATAATTCTTTATTCGATTATTTTATTGAGTTAATAATTCTTTGCGTTGATATTTTATATTCTTTGTTGTTTGATAATTGTCATTCTGGCGATTATCTTTCATTATCGAAGCAATAATTCATATTATCTGAATAATATTATTAGATAACATTATTGGCAATGTCTAGAAAGTTACATCTAAGGAGAGGTTTGGTCACACTAATTCGGCGCCCGATAAGAAGAAATTCTTATTGGAAAGCCCCTCTTTCTGAGGGCGCACTGGTTGTCAATATTGTGATTACGTAATATTATTTGTGAATAATTAATTATTGATTTATATGATGAGGAAAATATTGATTTTATGTGGATATAGATGAGAAAATTTTTAAAATGACAATTGTTGAAAATTAATATTTTATCTTTTCTAATAAAATAATTCATTTAAATATATTATTTTAATAATATATTAACGGTGATATTTTTACAACGAATGTGGGATATATGAGTATCTGAGGAGGAAGAGTATTTTTGTTGCAATAAATGTTTAAAACATGTTAAAACATGTTCGGTGGACCCCATTTATTATTTGAAATTTGATTATAGCTTGTAAAATCGCTTGGTTTTGGATTTTGGTCGATTTCTGTTTGGAATTTGGAAAAACTTTCTTCTGCAAAGTTGTAGAGAATTGAATTTCCTATAAAACTCATGAGATTCGAATTTTCTGATGAAAGGGCTATTTATTATGAATTATTGAAGTTAGAAGCTCAAAATAATTGATTTTGGAAGTTTAAAATATTTAAAATAGGAAAAACGTTTTTGGAATGTTAGGTGGCCTCATTTAACATGTGTAGGAGCTGAATTCAGTTGGCAAGTGTGCGTATGAGGTTTTGGAAAATAAATATTAATATTATATTAAATTTTACTGCTTTTTGGTGTTCTAAGCAATTTCCTATAAATAGGGTCTTAGGTTAGAATTGAAAATCACACTTTAAGAAGCTGAAGTTTTCTCTCTCTATATTATCGAGTGTATTCTTGTGAGTATTTTGAGTATACTTTGAGTATTGCTATACGGTCTGCAAGTCCAAGTCATGCCTTTATATCAGGGTGTTCAATTTTAAATCTTGATCTTTCGAGGTAAGGGATATTATTTTTTTGTAATGATATTATTTCTTCAATATCATTATCTTTGAAATGTTGATCTGAAGTTTTATCAAATTTGGAACTTTTTCATGTCTGGGTTCTTATTTATGAGTTCTTATTCATGAGTTCTTATTCACGAGTTCTTATTAGCGATGATTCTTATTCACGAGTTCTTATTCACGAGTACTATTCATGAAGCGTGAAGATGTTTTTTTTGTGGAATTTCTATCTTTTGGTGTGGAGTTACTATTCACGTATCTGACTTTATTCACGTATATGGCACTTATTCACGATATCACTGATCTTATTCATAGAAAAATAAAATTTCTTCTTTTCGTCAAAACATCTATTACGGATACTAGCTCGATTGTATCCATGTTTTGATCATTCTTGAATTTTACACCACTATGATTATTTTTGAGGTATTTTTTGGGCGTGGATAAAACCAAATACGAATCCTTAATCCTTAATCCTTGTCATTTTGTTTCTTTGGATTCGTTTTTAAAAATATTTTCATCATCCTCGGTCTTAAATGATGATATTATTGAATATCTTTGGCTGTAGTGCAAAGATGAATGATTTCGAAGAATATCTTTGGCCTATAGTGCAAAGATGAGCAGTGTTGAGATGAACATGATTAATTGATTAATATCTTTGGCACGTGAGTGCAAAGATGAGCAGTGTTTAAATGAACATGACCGGTGATGAATATCTTTGGCTGTAGTGCAAAGATGAATATTTGATTCGGATGTATATTGATTGATGTTCTGAGGATAAAATATTGATGATGAATTTATTAAATTCATAGATTATAGTAGATTTCATTCTCTACGTAACTCTTCTATGAATTATTATTTCGGCTGCGAATATTGATCGAAACTTGTTGTCATTGTATTCTATCAGATTTTTCCTGTTGAAGACTAACGATAATTTGTTGTATATTATCTTAGTCATAATATTCTTTCTTGGGCTAGTTGAGCTCACCCTTTTCCTTGTTGTTCCATTTTTTCTTCTCGGGAGGCGAGAATGTAGCGAAGTCTTAGTAGGGGGTATGGAATGAAGGTTCTAGAGAGAGTTGTTTAGTAGTCCTCACCATTTTTGTAAAATAATGAATCAATAATTATGATGGGATTTATTTGCATGTGGATATTGTCTAGAAGACAATATTATATTTAAACTCATTATAGATATATATTGAAGTTATTTTTTGTACCGTGTATTTGTCGAGAATGGGTGTTGTGTGTATACCTATTTTGGGGGCGTCACATTTAATATCGAGCTTGGGGATATGATCTCTGGCGGAGATCGGGGAATAGAACTAGGAGGGAGAGCGAGTAAATCCTTCGCTAGTGTGTCCTTCCTAAGCTTATTTGTTAGTTAGTCAAGTATATAGGGATATTATGTGATATATTGATTTCCTTAATTAACCCTTGTTTTATGACATGATTTGAGAATGTCGATTGAGAATATTATGATGGAGTAAATGAGTAGTGGAGATGCACTGTCTTTACCAACGAGGAGAAGCGTCTGTGGTGACAATGTTCTCTCCTGTGAACAACACCACCGAGCATATGATGAGCGGGGGATGTTTAGAAGCTTTTTGCGATTCATGCAAAATCGACGAGGAGACTTCGTGTTCAAAATCTGAGGAGAAATGATAGCAATTCACGGGTGGTCTGCCCAAGCGATTCAAAGAGTTGGGACCACGAGTGGGGAAGCCGGATCCGATTAAAGGCGGAGGCGTGGGTCAAACAAATTACCAAGATATTCGATGTCTTGGGATGCGGAGGAACAGAAAGTTCCATTCGCCACCTTTATGTTCCGTGGCGGCGATTCATTGGTGGGAATCGTGAAGCATACCCATCCATCCAATTTCGCGACGTATCATGTCATGGAGCGTTTCAGAAAGAGTTCAATGACAAGTACTTCCACGAAAGTATTAAATCGTATGAAGGAAGTGGAGTTTATTAGACTAGAAGCGAGAATAACATGGCGGTGTCGATGAGGCGAAGTTCGCGGAGTTATCCGAGTTTGCACCTCATTTGGTGGAGAATGAGGAGCGTATGACGCGGATGTTTCGAGAGGTTTGAAACCCGACATACGTCGATATCTCATTTCTCATAAATTTTCTCTCTATTCGGATGTTGTCAGCGGGGCTCGATTGTTAGAAGCGAGATAACGAAATACGTTCAACCGAGGGACCATAACGAGGATCATCATCAAGAGATAGCGATCATCGAATAACGATAACCAGACGGAGAGAAAGAAGAATACGGACAAAGGCGGTAACCATTCGGTGGTAATCGTGGCCATGAAAATAGAAGAAGCGAGTCGGGAGGAGATTTTAAAAAGAGGAGATTCAACAACGACCATGTGAAGGCGTCGGCGCTTGATGTGCAACTAGTTTTAAGGGAGGAGACGACCACCGGTCATATCTACAAATCACGGAAAAGAGGACATATCGGTCAAAGCGCCCACAACAAGCAGTTCAAGGTATGCTATAATTGTGGAAAGGAAGGACATATCGCTCGAGATTATACGATGGCGAAACCTAGTTCAATGAGGGACGGTGACTCAAAAGGATGTCCCGAGAAAAGTCAAAGTCAAGCGATTAGGAAGAAGCGTTTGTTGTGGTTTGGTCAAAATGCGAGAACCCGACGAAGTTAGCAGGTTAGTTAATTATAAATTCTTGCTTGAAGTATATACCTTACTAGATATTGGTTCTACCCATTCTTTTATCTCTCTTACTTGCGTTTCAACGTTTGAACTTGACTACGGAGAAATTAAACTTTGACCTATCTGTGGAGACTCCATTAGGAGAAACTTTCATTACATCCGTTGTTTAAAAATCTTGCTTGATTCAAGTTGGCACTTTATCATTACTGTTAACCTTATTTCTATAGAGATATTTACTTTTGATGTGATTTTAAGGTTAACTACTCATCATGCCAAATTGATTGCTTTTGTAAGGTTGTTAGTTTTCATATTCCTAAGCAACTTTGTTATTCAATTCAAGCAATCAAACCATTGTAGTCAAACATTTTCATATCAAGCCATGAAGTCATTCGTTTATTACGGATGTCAAGTTTTCTTAGTCCATGTTATGGATTTGAATAAAGACACGTCGATTTGAATAATATTCTGTTGTTATTGATTTTTCTGACGTATTTCACGAAGAATTTCTTGGCTTACTCCCAAAGCACGATATTAAATTTTGTATCGACTTTGAACCCGGTACAAAACTCATTTCTAAAATCTCATATCGAATGGCTCTATTGAACTTGAGGAGTTAAAAATTCAACTATAAATTTGGTACTGAGCCTTTATCTTGTGACTTCCTTTGTGGAATTCACTAAGCGAACTCTCTGTAGGGGACGTCATATTCGATGCGATAGTAAAGCGATAGGTGTCATTTGTGACGTCTATATCAAGATTGGGATATGAGTCGCGGTTGAGTGAAACCTAAGTCGATTATCGAAAGACGTAGCTTACAGGCTTAGTTGGTTATTATCGGAGATTCGTTGAAGGATATTCTCGAATCGCTATTCCATTAACTTGGTGACTCGTAGAGATACAAAATTCGAATGGAAGCAAGGAATGTGGGAAGAGCTTGAAGAACTCAAGAGGAGACTCATTTCAAAGACATGTTACGATCATACCATCCCGAAAAGCGAGCGTGGTGGCGACGCGATGAGTAGAAGATTATATCTTGAGGAGCGAGTGCGATGATGTCAAGTATCGCATAGAGCCAACTTTAATAGAAAAAGTTAAGGTTGCTCGAGCCACCAGGCGGGTGATGCGTATGAAGAAGAAATACAAGAAGGAGCTATTCAAGCGAGAATTGATGAAGAAGGAATACTTGAGTCCACTCTAGACTTTGTGTTCTAACGACTACGATTTGAAGTACAAGATTATGATGAGAGGCACAATCGCCATTTGCAATCCATCCTGGAAGTACTAAAATGTATCGTGATCTTGACATACATTTTGGTGGAACAATATGAAGAGAGAGATTGCAAAGTTTATCTCGATGTGTTTAACTTTGCCAGCGTGTAAAGGCGGAGCATCTTGTACCTAAGGGTCCGTTGCAACCACTTGAGATTAGGAATGGAAGTGGGAATACATTACTATGGATTTCGTTACGGGTCTTCCTACGGTTTCTCAAGGCATCAATCTTATTTGGGTTATTGTTGATAGATTAACCAAGTCTGCTCATTTCTTACCGATCACGAGAGACTTATTCCTTGAGCGTCTTTCTCGTATATGCGTAAATGAGATTGTGAGATTGCATGGCATGCCGGTATCCATAGTTTTAGATCGTGACCCAAGATTCACTTCATGATTTTGGGTTGTTTGTAAAAAGCTATGGGCGCGAATTTCTGATTGATTTGGCATACCATCCTCGAAGCGGATGGGCAATCGAAAGGACTACTCAAACTCTTGAAGATATATTAAAACTCGTGTCCTAGATTTCAAAGGAAGTTGGGATAAGTACTTGCCATTGGTGGAATTCTTATACAACAATAGTTATTAAACAAATATAGGCATGGTTCCATTGAAGCATTATATGGGACGAAAATGTCGTTCTCGATATGTTGGGATGAGGTGGGTGAAGCAACATTGTTGGGACCCGAAGTTAAGACGATATACTCACCGAAAAGATCCAAATGATTCGACAAGCGTATACAAAGCGGCACAAGATCGACAAAAGAGTTATGCGGATCTTCATCGAAAGGGCGTGGAATTTAATGTAGGGGATCATGTGTATTGTTGCGAGTTGCTCCGTGGAAGGAGTTACAAGATTTGGGAAGAGAGGAAAGCTCAATCCACGATTTATCGGTCCATTTCAAATTCTTGAATGAGAGTAGGAAATGTAGCCTATAGACTTGCGTTACCTCAAAGTATGTCTCGTGTTCATAATGTGTTTCACATATCGACTGCCGTAAATATGTGAAAGACCCGAACCACGTTATTGAGTTAGAAAGCCAGGACGAGATAATAGAAGACTTAACGTATGAGGAGGTACTGTCAAGATGTTGGATAGGAAGGAGCATGTCCTACGCGTAAAGGTTATACCACAAGTTAAAGTTTTGTGGAGGAATCATGCTTTATAGAGGAAATGACACGGGAATTGGAAGCGGAAATGAAAGCGAGGTATCCTCACCTTTTCAAAACACACAGTACGTCACGTCAATTTCGAGGACGAAATTTCATAAGAAGGGAGGTGTAAGAAGACCAAATTTTTAAATAAAAAGGAATTTCCTTTATTTATTATTTTGAAATAGTAAGGGTTGATTTGATTAATGTGGATAGTTAAGGGTTAAATATGCAAATATTTCAAATTAAGCAAGTGGTTATAAAATATTCATTATCGTCGGGGAATATTCGTTTGGTCGTGGAATATTCGTCTTTGTCGGGGAATATTAAATGCTGACAGTAGTGACCATGTGTAGGCCCATAACGGAAAGTGATTGGATGAAGAAAAGCGACAAATATAAGTTGTTTTTAAATAACGGCGTAGTTATTACCATTAATCTTTGTTAAAATACCCGGTGGTTAAAACACACTAATCTGGCGTTGTTGAGCGATAGCACGGTATTGCACCAATTATTGATTCTTACGTGAAGGCACTACTCGATAATGGTTACGATAATTCTTATTCGGTATTTTATTGAGTTAATAATTCTTTGCGTTGATATTTTATATTCTTTGTTGTTTGATAATTGTCATTCACGATTATCTTTCATTATCGAAGCAATAATTCATATTATCTGAATAATATTATTAGATAACATTATTGGCAATGTCTAGAAAGTTACATCTAAGAAGAGGTTTGGTCACCTAATTGCGGCAGCTTGATGAAGAAATTCTTATTGGAAAGCCCTCTTCTCTGAGGCTGCACGGTTGTCAATATTGTGATTACGTAATATTATTTGTGAATAATTAATTATTGATTTATATGATGAGGAAAATATTGATTTTATGTGGATATAGATGGAGAAAATTTTTAAAATGACAATTGTTGAAAATTAATATTTTATCTTTTACGATAAAATAATTCATTTAAATATATTATTTTAATAATATATTAACGGTGATATTTTTACAACGAATGTGGGATATATGAGTATCTGAGGAGGAAGAGTATTTTTGTTGCAATAAATGTTTAAAACATGTTAAACATGTAAATTGGACCCCATTTATTGGTGAAATTTGATTATAGCACATAAAATCGCTTGTTTGTGGATTTGGTCGATTTCATTTGGAATTTGGAAAACCTTTCTTCTGCAAAGTTGTAGAGAATTGAATTTCCTATAAAAACTCATGAGATTCGAATTTTCTGATGAAAGGGCTATTTATTATGAATTATTGAAGTTAGAAAGCTCGAAATAATTGATTTTTGGAAGTTTAAAATATTTAAAATAGGAAAAACGTTTTTTTTGGAATGTTAGGTGGCCTCATTTAACATGTGTAGGAGCTGAATTCAGTTGGCAAGAAGTGTGCGTATGAGGTTTTGGAAAATAAATATTAATATTATATTAAATTTTACTGTTTTTGGTGTTCTAGCAATTTCTATAAATAGTGGTCTTAGGTTAGAATTAAAATCACACGAAGCTGAAGTTTTTCTCTCTATATTATCGGCGTATTCTTGTGAGTATTTTGAGTATACTTTGAGTATTGCTATACTGGTGGTGCAAGTCCAAGTCATAGCTTTATATCAGTGTTTTTTTAATTGAAATCTTGATCTTTCGAGGTAAGGGATATTATTTTTTTTGTAATGATATTATTTCTTCAATATCATTATCTTTGAAATGTTGATGAAGTTTTTATCAAATTTGGAACTTTTCATATGGGGTTACTATTCATGAGTTCTTATTCATGAGTTCTTATTCACGATTCTTATTCAGCGAGTTCTTATTCACGAGTTCTTATTCAAAGTACTATTCAAAGTGAAAGCGTGAAGATGTTTTTGTGGAATTTCTATCTTTTGGTGTGAGATTTACTATCACGTATACGACCTTTATTCACGTATCTGACTTTATTATCTGACTTTATCTTATTCATAGAAAAATAAAATTTCTTCTTTTCGTCAAAACATCTAATACGGATACTAGCTACGATTGTATCCATGTTTTGATCATTCTTGAATTTTACACCACTATGATTATTTTTGAGGTATTTTTGGTCGTGGATAAAACCCAAGTACGAATCCTTAATCCTTAATCCTTGTCATTTTGTTTCCTTTGGATTCGTTTCTTTAAAAAATATTTTCATCATCCTCGATCTTAAATGATGATATTATTGAATATCTTTGGCTGTAGTGCAAGATGAATGATTTTGAAGAATATCTTTGGCTTTTGTAGTGCAAAGATGAGCAGTGTTGAGATGAACATGGTGGATTGATTAATATCTTTGGTGCACGTAGTGCAAAGATGAGCAGTGTTTAAATGAACATGACCCGGTGATGAATATCTTTGGCTGTAGTGCAAAGATGAATATTTGATTCGGATGTATATTGATTGATGTTCTGAGGATAAAATATTGATGATGGGTATTAAATTCATAGATTATAGTAGATTTCATTCTCTACGTAACTCTTACATGAATTATTATTTCCATTGCGAATATTGATCGAAACTTGTTATACATTGTATTCTATCAGATTTTTCCTGTTGAAGACTAACGATAATTTGTTGTATATTATCTTAGTCATAATATTCTTTCTTGGGCTAGTTGAGCTCACCCTTTTCCTTGTTGTTCCATTTTTCTTCTCGGGAGGCGAGAATGTAGCGAAGTCTTTAGTCGGGGTATGGAATGAAGGTTCTAGAGAGAGTTGTTTAGTAGTCCTCACCATTTTGTAAAATAATGAATCAATAATTATGATGGGGATTTATTTGCATGTGGATATTGTCTAGAAGACAATATTATATTTAAACTCACAGTATATATTGTCGTATTTCACACGACATTTGTATTATTGAAGTTGTAGTTTGTTTTTTGTACCATGTATTTGGCGACTCAGAATGGGTGTTGTGTATACCTATTTTGGGGGTGTCACAGTCATCATCAAGACACTACAAAAATAAACCTTATTTCCGACGATATTAGTCTTATTCTGTCGGAATTAGGTTATTTACGAGGGAACTTTTGGTCGCAAATTCTGTCGTAATTACACGCGTCGAAAATAAGTCCATCGCAATTAGCTATCTTCAACGGAATTAAGTACGACGTAATTCCGTCGTTCATAACCTAAGTTAAAGGGATTAGTTCCGAGGGGATAATTCCGTCGGGGATAAGCCCACATAAGTTCGAGGGAATATTTACGACAAACTATTTCAGTCGTACATAATGATCGAGTGCTAAATACGACGGAATTTTCGTCGTGCATAAGCTATTATTGACAGACTTTTTATTTATCAGTTAAATCAGAAAACCTTATTTTGACTGAATGTTCGTCGAAATTACCTTTTTCCTTCGAAAATATTTTTTTAAAAAATATTTTAGTTTCCAGGTGTTTAAACACAATATTTTTGTACCTGCAACCTCTTTCAGCCCAATAACAGTACTATTTCCTGTCATTCAACATATTTTCCTGTCATTCAACATATATATTCGCCAAATATATAAACTAAACTAACAATTACAAATGATCTACTAACTCATCAACGATTACAATAATCTACTAACCCATCAACAATTTCAAATATTAACGAATGTTCCAATATGTATATACAATTTACAACACTTTCAGAGACTACACTAATAAGTACAATTAAAGGAATGAATGACAAATGAGTCTATAAACTAGTGTAAGACCCCAACTTTTATAAATAAAGATGAATTTTCTATAAATATTATTTTTGAATATTATGGAATAAATTTGATATAATGTTATAGTTGTGGGTAATATTTATAAATTTTGCAAAGTAAGCAAGTTGTTATAAAATATTTGTTTGGTTGGGGAATATTCTTTTGTCGGGGAATATTAAATACGATTTGACCAATCATTGGTGGACCCATTAACGGAAGTATTGTCGTAGTTGGAAAGCGACAAAATTATCTTTCTATAAAAATAACGGCAGAGGTGTTATCGTTAAAAGCGTTGAAACTACCCGATAGTAAAAAAATGCGATGTCTGGCGTAGTTGTATAGTAGCACACGATATTGATTATTGATCTTTACGTGAGAAGTCACTCAAACCTATGCTCAATTATTGCTACATTAATTAACGCATCATATCTCTTATATTATTGATTCAATTATTGTCACAAGATTATCATCGTATAATATGTTATAGTATTAAATCAATAATTGAGACGACAAGTTATAAATGATTAATAATTGTTAAAAGATTAAATATGTGTTGATTAAAAATAAAATGATTTGTGGTAATATTTATTCAATCCTTGATGTATATAAAGAGTGCATTATGAGAAGTTTGTGGTAAGTTTGATTATTTTATGGGGGGCCCATATGTCATCATCTAAGAGTCTCTTCGTCAATAGTAATTACCTTCGTCAATAAGTAATTACCTTTGTGAATAGTAATTACCTTCGTCAATAGTAATTACCTTCGTCGATAGTAATTACCTTTACCAGACGTCAAACCACTTGCCGTTTCACATTCTGAGCGCCGAACCACTTGTCATTTCACATTATAGGCGCCGAACCACTTGTCGTTTCACATTACGGTGTCAAACCACTTTTCTTTTCACATCATTAAATCAAGCCACTTGCCTTTTCACATGGCAAAGCTTGTAAGCTAGAAATCTTCTATAAATAGAGGCCTAGTGCTTCATTATTTTCATGAATTCATTCAAGCTATATAGAGAGAGAAAGTATAGAGAGAATAAGAGAAAGAAGAAGAGTATTTTGTTACTACACTACCGCAGATTTAATCTCCTACCAAAAGTAAGGGTGTTATTCTTTCTTATTAAGCGAAGAGAAGCTGTTGTTATTCCATTGCTTATTATTACATTGGAATAACCGATAATATCGTGGTTTACCCTATACTTGGTGACATTCTTCTATTATTACATTTGGAACATCACATGCATGTGTTTTACACGGACTGGTTAAAATCTTTATTATTATTCTATTGGAACATCCTTTCTATGTGTTTTTTTAATGGGACTGATTCCATCTTTATTATTATTCATTTGGAACATCACATGCGTGCGTTTTACGCTTGGGACTGGTTCCATTCTTTATTATTCTGTTGGAATATCCACATGCATGCGTTTTACTGTGGGACCAGTTCCGTTATTTATTATTACATTGGAATAACTCGCTTGTTTTGGCCTATCGCATGCATGGTGATTTCTTTTGTTATTCCATTCTTTATTATACCCGGTTGGTTAAAACTTTGACTTCTATACTCCATGAAATTAGTGGAATATTCTTGATATTTGCGCTTCATCCAAAGATCCTTTCATGGAAATATTCTTCTCGATTCTTGAATTTTACTCTACAAAGCGATGATCGTGTTGTGCGGTTTGGATGTTATTGGTTCCTAGATAAATTAATTCTTGAACTTGTTTTATTGAATTCTTATATCATTGTCATCATCCTCATGTTTATATTATGTTGAAAGTCATCGTGGGCCTGTAGCGTAGATGGACTTGGTATGATTATGACCAGAGACTATTCGGTGTAATCATGACCGTAATGTTACAAATGATGTGGTAAAAATCCTCGATGGCTTCAGTAGTGCATTGATGGGATGATTCTTGGCATGATCATGACCATTAATGAATACACAAATATTCTTGGCCCGTAGTGCATGAATAATTGTGGTCATTGATACTAAAGAATATCCTTGGCAGTAGTGCGGGGGTGATTCGATGATGTGGAATATTTATTAAAGTGAGTCTCAATTTATAATAAATGATGAAAAACCTTTTAAATCATAAAAGAAAGTAGATTTTATTTTCTACTTGACTCTTTTAATGGATTCTTTGGTTCATTTGTAGTTAAACTTGATGTTTATTATATTTTATCGGTTTAACATGTTGAAGGCTAATGATAATTTATTACGCATTATCTTAGTCATAATATTTCTTCTTGAGCTAGTTGAGCTCACCCTTTCTTTCATCGTTTCTCTTGTGAAATGAGAATATAAATGGGACGAGTGGGGAGCGGAGTAATGGTCCGAGAGGATAGCATTAGTAGTCCTCACTATTTACGTGAAATAGTGTGATAATAATTATAATGAGGACTCCTTTTGAGTTTGTATGATCTCTAGTCGACAATATTTGTATTCAAACCCACAGTTTATGTCGTATTGTACACGACAGTTATATTAGTAAGTTGTATTTAAATTCTGTACCATGTTTCTGACTACCCAAGATGGGTGATGTATACCTAATTTTGGGGGCTCACAACTAGTATGATCATTGGCATCTCCATCACCCTCGCTATCGCCATCTCCATCGCCATAGCCATCGCCGGTCTCAGTCCCAGTCCCAGTCCCCTTGCCATCGCCACCATGTTCATAAAATTAAAAATAAAAATCATTAGTTCGTATATATGTGAGAAATAAAAAGATATTATTTTTAAATTAAAATAACATAAACATGAAGAATAATGAAATAACATAAACATGCAGACTAATGAAAAAAACATAACATGCAGAATACCTGAGTAGGCGGGGGCTGACGAAAAGCCTGCTCTTGGAGGGTAACCACCATCCGGAGCATCTCGTCGCCTAATGCGTCGAACTGCTTCTATGGCAAGCCCGTACTATCTGCGGAGGCCCCAACTAGAACCTCCTGACGAAGAAACACTGGATCCGTATGGAACCTATCCGACATTGTCGCGATCAGCCTCTAGAATAACTCGTCGTCCAAGGCAACGCCTAAATGAGATGGTCCAATAGCTGCTCTCGGACGCTGGCGATGGCTAGATCATGTGAAAATATAAATAACACAACGTCAATAATTTATAAGTTATGAGAATTTCGTGAAACATAAAGAATTAATATTATTACCTCCATGTAGTGTATATGTAGGAATCCTCGGCAGACCCACCACTCGATACTTGCTAGTACTACTAGTAGGGGGATCGTGAGACTCGACCCATAGTCTCAGCCCCTTATCTCGAGATAAATTAATCTGAGGAGGGGGACTCGTGGAATCTAATGGCTCAGAACCCCCCTAACACCCCCAAACTTAGTTATATGCTGGTCCTGAAGCTTCTGAAATCGGTCCTGTAATTTATATTGTATACGTGAGTTATCTCACTATAGAAAACAAATCGTTGAAACCTCTCTCATTACAATCGTGCTCATTATTGAAGTGTAAGAGCATCGTCACTACAAAAAGCTTGTTGTCCATATCATTACCCGGATACAGCGAGACCCCGGATTCATATAGCAACATGTAAAAGGCAGCATCTGTATCATTTAGCACTTGTTTAGCAATGCTTGAAGAAGGCTCATTTTCAGCCAAGTCAATATTAGTAGGGTCATAAGCATCAACCAACATCTCCACCGGATCATAGTTTTCGACGTATGAATCCCGTTGAATATTATCCTCCACAGTACTGTTGATCACTTCTCTCTGCTCAGTTGATTCCCCGTGATGAGTCCATACGAAGTACCCACCCACAAATCCACGGAAAAATAAGTCGAATTTAATCTCGTCTACTTTTTTCCATATCAGGTTTTAACACTTGACACACAGACATCACATCTTTCCATTCGGATCATCAACATGCTCTATTGCTTTGTTCAAGAAATCTGACACCCCATCACGATAAGCTGAGACTAATCCTCTCCTATCACTGCGTATCCTACAGTACATCCAACTCTGGTCAGCTGACATCTTTAACTGCACAGACCACACATTCAGTATAGGGATGTTCATGCATGTGGTCCATGCATGAATTAGAATATGTTCCTATTACGACATCTCTATAAGAAAGGTGTAATTCAGGCTTCTATCCCGTTCCTGGATGCGTCTCTTCACTAGTGCCAACACGTTTCACACGTGTCTACTGTTTTATGAAAATTTCGACAGCACCTCCCCATGGGTTCCAAGTACACGAAATATATTAAGATAACTCAATCTAAGTATGTACTCAGAGAACATGTAGAGATAACAGCCGAAAAATCCTTAAAACAACAAAAACGTGTCGTTTCGTATTGGCATCGGCCTAAGTGAAGGACATAACATCCAGTAATAGTCCCAAAGTGGGAACTATTCGACATTCACTCCTACTAAGTGAATGTCAAACGGGTTTATAAGTTCCAAAGTATAGTTCATAAATAATCCTTCCATTAACCATCAAACATATTAACTGCCTTATTTGAGCTGGCAAAAACTTAAGTTAAACAAATAGTTGTAAAGCGCATAAACAACTTACGTTGGCATCTGCATGGTATCATGCAACATTAACACTCAAAGTCAATGTGAATAAATCATTGCGATGTGAATAAATTATTACTTATTACTTATTACTTATTTATTATTTATTATATATTAATTATTTATTATTTATTACTTATTACTTAATTATTATTTATGATTTATTATTTATTGATTATTGATTATTTATTTTATTATTTATTATTTATTCATTTATTTTTATTCAAATTAATTTAATTTAATTTTAGTAGTAAGAAACTAAGTAAATGCTACTTAATTTATTTTAATATTAGGAAACTAATTAAATAATAAATAAATATACTTACAGGGCCCACACATTTGGCAATTGCAGTATTCCGACAGAAATTCTGTCGAAAATTTCAAATATCACATTCATAAACAACACTGTCCATATTCCAAAATCTAAATTCAATACACTAACATATATATAAACTGCAATTGCATAAAGAAAAGCAAAGACATTCATAATTATCATATGTCCACATTTCAAAATCCAAATTTCAATTTCAGCCTCTCAATTTCAGATTTTCAGAGTCCCAATTTTAGCCTCCCAAATTCACAGCAACAACATATCATACAAATATCACAAATATAATTAGGTTAATCTCATATTCAAAACTCATACTAAACCTAAAACAAATTAAGCTACAAATTTCAGAAATATCATACAAATATCATGTCCAATATCAGAAATATCATACATTTAATTAATTTGCAAAGTAAAGGTTTAGAAATATCATACCTTGAATTAATGTGAAAATTTCAGAAATACCGGTGGTGGCGGTGGCTGCTGGAACGACGGTGGTGGTGGCGTCTGGCGACGGTGACTGCTTGTGACGCCCCCAAAATAGGTATACATCACCTATTCTGAGTTGTCAATACATGGTACAGAAACAACTACAACTTTATTATTACAACAGTAAAACTATGAGTTTGAATACAAATATTATCTTCTGTACAATATCTATACTCAAATAAATCCTCATCACATTTATTGATACATTATTTTACAAAATGGTGAGGACTACTAAACAATCCTTTTCTAAAACCTTCATTCCATAATTCCAAACTCGTACTCGCTATATTCTCGCCTCCCGAGAAAAATGGAATAAAAAGGAAAAGGTGAGCTCAACTAGCTCAAGAAAGAATATTATGACTAAGATAATATACAACAAATTACCGTTAGTCTTCAACGGAGGGAAAAATTTAATAGAATCTGATAGACAACAAATTTTAAATCAATATTCGCAATGAAATAATAATTCATTAGAAGAGTTAAGTAGAGAATGCAAACTACTATCTTCTATGTATGAATTTAAAAGTTCATCGCTCTATCTTTTATCCCTGTAACAACAATCCATAAACATCCGAATCAAATATTCATCTTTTGCACTACTGAGCCAAAGATATTCATCGATTAGTCATGTTCATTTAAACACTGCTCATCTTTGCACTACAAAGCCAAAGATATTCTTCAGAAATCATTCATCTTTTGACTATGGGCCAAAGATATTCAATAATATCATCATTTAAGACCGAGGATGATGAAAATATTTTTAAAAAAACGAATCCAAATGAAACAAAATGACAAGGATTAAGGATTAAGGATTCGTACTTTTGTTTTATCCATGTTCAAAAATACCTCAAAATAATCATAGTGGTGTAAAATTCAAGAATGATCAAAACATGGATACAATCAAAGCTAGTATCGAGAATAGATATTTTTGACGAAAAGAAGAAATTTTATTTTTCGATGAATAGTGCCAGTATCACGTGAATAGTCTTCAGTATACGTGAATAAGGCCGATACGTGATTAGTAACTCAGACACCAAAAGATAGAAATTCCATGAAAAAAACATTTTCACGCTTCATGAATAGTACTCGTGAATAGTAACTCGTGAATAGTAACTCATGAATAGTAACTTCGTGAATAAGAACTCATGAATAGTAACCCCGACATGAAAAAGTTCCAAATTTGATAAAAGTTCCAACCGATATTTCAAAGATAATGATATTGAAGAAATAATATCATTTGAGAAGAAAATAACATCCCTTACCTCAAAGAATCAAGACTTGGAAGGAAAGATCTAAGTGATCTTTGAATGAAACTTGATCAACAAGAACTCTCAAAGTATCTAAATACTCACAAAATACGCTCAATAATATAGAGAGAGAAAGAGAAAACTTTGTTTCGGTGTGATTTTCAATTCTAACTTAGCCCTCTATTTATAGGAAAATGTTAGCCCAAGCAGGACTTGACCTGCTTACCGATGGCTTTACTCGCTACTATTGCCACCCACCACATTTGAAATAAAATTCAGCACATTTTTTCACCAACCACAAGTGGGGCCCACTCAATTCTAGAATTTTCCACCAAAATCAATTATAACCCTACTTTCCTAATCAAACACCTCTTAAAATTTATAACAAATCATTTGTTCATTTTTAGCAGTTCAAAATTTGTAGACATATACTCAACTTATATATGTATAACATATCCAAAATCATGAACGATCCAATCTGGTCGATTAAAATTATTACTCACGCAATATATCGTAAAAATACCGATTTGATTTTAATACCTCCATTCAAACAAAAAATACCGATAAAACACCTCAACATTAAATCCTTCAATTATAACCACATATAATAAATAAATCCATCATTTATATCCATATCAAATAAATATTTTCTTATCATATAAATCAATAATTAATTATTCCCAAATAATATTACAGAATCACAATTATGACAACGAGTGGTTCAGGAAAGAGGGGCTTTCAATAAGGATCTCTCATCTTGGCGGCGCAATTAGGTGACCAAACCTCTCCTTAGTATGTAACTTTCTAGACATTGCCAATAATGTTATCTAATAATATTATTCAAATAATATGAATTATTGATCCGATAATGGGAAATATCATGCGGTGACAATTATTGAAACAAAGAATAATATAAAATACCAACGCAAAGCAATTATTGAATCAATAAAATAAAATATCTAATAAGTAATTACTGTAATAATTATTGAGTAGTGCCTTCTTACGTAAGGATCAATAATTGATGCAATACTGCAGTGTCATCTTGTTCAACAACGCGTATTAGTGTGTTTTAACCACCGGGTATTCCAACAAGATTAATTCGGTAATAATTACGTAGTTATTTTTAAACAACTTATATTTATGTCGTTTTCCTCATCCAATCGCTTTCCGTTATGGGGCCCACATGGCGGTCGCTTGCACGCATACGAATATTCCGACAAAGATTTAATATTCCACGACCAAACGAATATTCCCAACAACAATGAATATTTTATAACCACTTGCTTATTTTGAAATATTTGCGTATTTTACCCCTAACTATCCACATTAATCAAATCAACCCTTACTATTTCAAAATAATAAATAGAGAAAATTAAATTTCATTAATAATAAGTTGGGGTCTTACAACCTCCCTCCTTATGAAATTTCGTCCTCGAAATTGACGACGTACACAGTGTTTGAAAAGATGAGGATACCTCGCTTTCATTTTCGTTTCCAATTCCTGTGTCATTTCCTCTATAAGCATGATTCCTCCACAAAACTTTAACTTGTGGTATGACCTTTCTTGGCGTAGGACATGCTCCTTCCTATCCAAAATCTTGACAGTACCTCCTCACACGTTAAGTCTTGGCTATCTCATCCCGGCTCTTCTAACTCTATAACGTGGTTCGGGTCTTTCACATATTTCTGAAATGAGATCGTGAAACACATTATGAACACGAGACATACTTGGAGGTAACTTAAGTCATATAGGCTACATTTCTATTCGGTCAAGAATTTGAAATGGACCAATAAATCGTGGATTGAGCTTTCCTCTCTTCCCAAATCTTGTAACTCCCTTCCATGGAGCAACTTCGCAATAATACATGATCCTCACACTAAATTCCACGTCCTTTCGATGAAGATCCGCATAACTCTTTTGTCGATCTTGTGCCGCTTGTATACGTTGTCGAATCATTTGGATCTTTTCGGTAGTCATACGTCTTAACTCGGGTCCCAACAATGTTGCTTCACCCACCTCATCCCAACATATTGGAGAACGACATTTTCGTCCATATAATGCTTCAATGGAGCCACACCTATACTTGCTCGATAAGCTGTTGTTGTAGGAGAATTCCACCAATGGTAAATACTTATCCCAACCGCCTTGAAGTCTCAGGACACGAGTCTTAATAAATCTTCAAGAGTTTGAATAGTCCTCTCGATTGTCCGTCCTTTGGGGATGGTATGCGAACTAAATCGCAAACTGCGCCCATAGCTTTTTGCAAGCTAACCCAAAATCTTGAAGTGAATCTTGGGTCACGATCCAAAACTATGGATCTGTGCATGCCATGCAACCTCACAATCTCATTTACGTACATACTAGCAAGACGTTCAAGGGAATAAGTCTCCGATATCGGCAAGAAATGAAGCGATTTGGTTAATCTATCAACAATAACCCAAATAAGCATTGATGCCTTGAGAAACCGTAGGAAGACCCGAATCTAAATCCATGGTAATGTGTTCCACTTCCATTAGGAATCTCAAGTGGTTGCAACGGACCCTTAGGTAATAGATGCTCGCCTTTACACGTTGACAAGTTAAACACATTGAGATAAACTTTGCAATCTCTCTCTTCATATTGTTCCACCAAAATGTATGTCAAGATCACGATACATTTTAGTACTTCGAGGATGGATTGCAAATGGTGTATTGTGTGCCTCCATCATAATCTTGTTCTTCAAATCGAGTCGTTAGAACACAAAGTCTAGAGTGGACTCAAGTATTCCTTCTTCATCAATTCTCGCTTAGGAATAGCTCCTTCTTGTACTTTCTTCTTCATCACGATCGACTCCGCCTCGGTGGCTTGAGCAACCTTAACTTTTTCTATTAAAGTTGGCTCTACGCGTATACTTGACATCATCGCACACTTTCGTTCCGAGATATGATCTTCTACTCAATGCGTCACTACCACGTTCGCTTTTACCGGGATGGTATTGAATAGTGTGGTCGTAGTCTTTCAATAGTTCGAGCCAACGTCATTGCCGCATGTTGAGTTCTTTTGAGTGAAGAAATATTTAAGGCTTTTATGGTCCTAATATATCTCCACTTTCTCCCCATATAGATAGTGCCTCCATATCTTTAATATGAAAACATTTTGCCGCTAACTCTAGATCATGAGTAGGATAATTCTCTCATACTCTTTAAGTTGTCGCGAGGCATAGGCTATGACTTTCCCACGTTGCATGAGAACACATCCTAACCCTTTTCCTCAAGCATCATCGTGAGATAACAAATCCATCCGAACCGGATGGTATTGTTAGAACATGTGCCAAATAAGTCTCCTCTTAAGCTCTTGGAAACTCTTCTCGCATTCTTCATTCCAAACGAATTTTGTATCCTTCCAAGTTAATTGAGTTAATGGAGTAGCGATTCGAGAAAACCTTCCACGAATCTCCGATAATAACCAAACTAAGCCCAAAAAGCTACGTACTTGATCCACCGACTTTGGTTGCTCCAACTTTGTAGATTGCTTCATTTTCACGGGTCCACGGATACTCCATGTTTCGACAATGCGTGCCCAAGGAATGCTACTTCCTCGCCGTAACTCGCATTTCTTCAATTTGGCATATAGTTTGTTTTCACGAAGCCTTTGGAGTACCAAACTTCAAATGGTGCTCATGATCTTCACGACTTTTGGAATATATAAGGATGTCATCAATAAAGACAACAACAAACCGATCCAAATATTCCTTGAATACTCGGTTCATCATATCCATGAAAGCCGCAGGAGCATTAGTTAGTCCGAAAGACATGACTAAGAATTCATAATGCCCATACCGAAGTTCGAAGGCGGTCTTTGGAATATCCTCGATTCTAATCTTCATTGATGATATCCGAATCTAAGATCGATTTTTGAAAAGAATTGTGCTCTTGCAGAATCGGGTCAAACAAGTCATCAATACGAGGTAGAGGATACCTATTCTTGATGGTGACATGGTTCAATTCCGATAGTCAATACAAAGTCGCATACTCCCATCTTTCTTCTTTCTGAATAAAACAGGAGCACCCCAAGGAGATGTACTAGACGAATGAAACCGATGTCCAACAATTTCGTAGTTGGACCTTTAACTCTCGAAGTTCAATAGAGCCAATCGATATGGGGTTTTAGAAATGGGCTTTGTACCGGAGTTCAAGATCAATAAAGAATTCAACTTCACGTTCGGGGTAGACCGGAAGTTCTTTCAGAAATACGCCAGGAAAGTCAATAACAACAGAATATTATTCAAATTTGACGTGTCTTTATTCAAATCCATAACATGGGCTAAGAAAGCTTGACATCCGCTTTTTCAATAAACGAATAGCTTTATGATTAGATATGATAGTGATTGATTTTAATGGTTTAGTTGCTTGAATTGCATAACAACGGGTTGGTTAGAATATGAAAACTAACAACCTTACGAAAACAATCAATTTTGGCATGATGAGTAGTTAACCAATCAATCCCTAAAATCACATCAAAAGCAAGTATCTTTAAAGAGATAAGGTCAACAGTGTAAGGTAATGGTGCCAACTTGAATCAAACAAGATTTATAAACAAGTGGATGTGATGAAAGTTTCTCTAACGGAGTTTCCACAGAGATAGGTCAAAGTCTAATTTCTCCTGAGTCAAGTTTAAACGTTGAGCACATGCGGAGAGATAAAAGAATGGGTAGAGGCGGTATCTAATAAGGTATAAACTTCGCAAAAATTATAATTAACTAACCCATGCTAACTTCGTCGGGTTCCTCAACATTGGGAAGTCGCGACAACCGCTTCTCCTTTGAACTACCCGGCTTTGACTTATGTCAGGGTAGCATTTGGTGTCGTTATTATTGTTGGAATTGACTTTTCTATAGGGCATATTCCACCTTCAATCGCTTCATCAGACTCTCGATTCATGATCTGAATCATCAATCTTCGATCCATATCGAATTGAGATTGACCGCTCTGTACAGGGTAATTTAAAACTCGATGTTGGGTTCTTCCAATTGCTGTCCAAAAAGAGAAATGTATATCATCTATTTTAACCTTTTTGGATCGGACGTCTCTTTCTACAATATCAACATGTCGTGCGGCTTTTACCCACGCATCCTTCATTCTCACTCGTTCAGTTGTTCCTTTATATTTGAATTCTCAGATTCCAGCTTTAATAACTTACCCTCTGCCAAAGCGTGATTTTGTTCGAGCATCACATATCGGGTAACACAATTTTGAATTGTTGTATCTCTTTGTTCCACGACCGCTTGCAGGTTCTTCAACTCGTTCTTCTAGCTCACTTAATACGATCTCGTAGTTCTACATTTTGATCAAAATTTCTTCTAATAAATTCTCCTCGGGTTCCTCTTCTTCCTCACTCTCATCTCGCCATCTTAAATACCGCCATAAAACAAGGGTTAATTAAGGAAATCAATATATCACATAATATCCCTATATATCGACCAACTAAAAAAATAAGCTTAGGTAGGACACACTAGCGAAGGATTTACTCGTCTCTCCCTCCTAGTTCTATTCCCGATCTCCGCCTTGGAGATCATATCCCTAAGCTCGATATATTAACCGTGGCGCCCCCAAAATAGGTATACATCACCTATTCGAGTTGTCAAAACATGGTATGTAAACAACTACAACTTTATTATTACAACAAGAAATCGTGAGTTTGAATACAAATATTATCTTCTAGACAATATCTATACTCAAATAAATCCTCATCACATTTATTGATACATTATTTTACAAAAATGGTGAGGACTACTAAACAATCCTTTCTAAAACCTTCATTCCATACCCCAGGCTGCACTCGCATTATATTCTCGCCTCCCGAGAAAAATGGAACAAAAAGGAAAAGGGTGAGCTCAACTAGCTCAAGAAAGAATATTATGACTAAGATAATATACAACAAATTACCGTTAGTCTTCAACGGGGAAAAATTTAATAGAATACAATAGACAACAAATTTTAAATCAATATTCGCAATGAAATAATAATTCATTAGAAGAGTTAAGTAGAGAATGCAAACTACTATCTTCTATGTATGAATTTAAAAGTTCATCGTCTCATCTTTTATCCTCTGTAACAACAATCCATAAACATCTGAATCAAATATTCATCTTTGCACTACAGCCAAAGATATTCATCAATGGTCATGTTCATTTAAACACTGTTCATCTTTGCACTACTACAGCCAAAGATATTCTTCAGAAATCATTCATCTTTGCACTACACAAAGCCAAAGATATTCAATAATATCATCATTTAAGATCGAGGATGATGAAAATATTTTAAAGAAAGCGAATCCAATTGAAACAAAATGACAAGGATTAAGGATTAAGGATTCAGTATTTTGTTTTATCCATGTTCAAAAATACCTCAAAATAATCATAGTGGTGTAAAATTCAAGAATGATCAAAACATGGATACAATCAAAGCTAGTATCCGTATAGATATTTTGGACGAAAAGAAGAAATTTTATTTTTCGATGAATAGTCAGATATCGTGAATAGTCTTGATACGTGATTAGTAACTCAGACACCAAAAGATAGAAATTCCACAAAAAACATTTTCACGCTTCATGAATAGTACTCGTGAATAAGAATCGTGAATAAGTAACTCATGAATAGTAACTCGTGAATAGTAACTCATGAATAGTAACCCAGAGACATGAAAAAGTTCCAAATTTGATAAAAGTTCCAACCAATATTTCAAAGATAATGATATTGAAGAAATAATATCATTTGAGAAGAAAATAACATCCTTACCTCAAAGAATCAAGATTTTGGAAGGAAAGATCTAAGTGATCTTGAATGAAACTTGTAATTGAACAAAGAACTCTCAAAGTATCTAAATACTCACAAAATACGCCAATAATATATAGAGAGAAGAGAGAAAACTTTGTTTCGGTGTGATTTTCAATTCTAACTTAAATTTCTATTTATAGGAAAATGTTAGCCTACCAAAGCAGATTTCTTGACCGCTACCGATGGCTTTTACCGCTACTATTACCACCCACCACATTTGAAATAAAATTCAGACACATTTTTCACCAACCACAAGTGGGGCCCACTCAATTCTAGAATTTTCCACCAAAATTAATTATAACTCTACTTTACGAATCAAACACCTCTTAAAATTTATAACAAATCATTCGTTCATTTTAACGGTTCAAAATTTGTAGACATATACTCAACTTATATATGTATAACATATCCAAAAATCATAACGATCCAATTCACGATTAAAAATTATAACTCACTTAATATATCGTAAAAAATAATGATTTGATTTTTAATACCTCCATTCCGACAAAAATACCGATAAAACACCTCAACATTAAATCCTTCAATTATAACCACATATAATAAATAAATCCATCATTTATATCCATATCAAATAAATATTTTCTTATCATATAAATCAATAATTAATTATTCCCAAATAATATTACGTAATCACAATTATGACAACCGAAGCGCTCCGAGGAAAGAGGGGCTTTCAATAAGGATCTCTCTCATCTTGGCGTGCAATTAGGTGACCAAACCTCTCCTTAGATGTAACTTTCTAGACATTGCCAATAATGTTATCTAATAATATTATTCAAATAATATGAATTATTGATCCGATAATGGGAAATCTTGTGCGTTGACAATTATTGAAACAAAGAATAATATAAAATACCAACGCAGCAATTATTGAATCAATAAAATAAAAAATCTTTGAATAAAGAATTATCGTAATAATTATTGAGTAGTGCCTTCACGTAAGGATCAATAATTGATGCAATACTGAGTGTCTTCTTGCTCAACAACGCCAGATTAGTGTGTTTTAACCACCGGGTATTCCAACAATGATAATCTGTAACAATTACGCTAGTTATTTTTAAACAACTTATATTTGTCGTTTTCCTCATCCAATCACTTTCCTCACATGGGGCCCCACATAGTCGCTGCTTGTCAATTGCATTTAATATTCCCCGACAAGATTTAATATTCCACGACCAAACTAATATTCCCCAAACAACAATGAATATTTTATAACCACTTGCTTATTTTGAAATATTTATGTATTTTACCCCTAACTATCCACATTAATCAAATCAACCCTTACTATTTCAAAATAATAAATAGAGAAAATTAAATTTCATTAATAATAAGTTGGGGTCTTACATCACTCTTTGGTGGTGGTGTCGGTGGTGGTGGTGGGCCGGTGGCAAATATTCGGTGGTGGCCTTTGGTGGTGGTTGCGTTTGGTGGCGGAGATGGTGGTTGCGTTTGGTAGTAGGGAGATGAGAGCAGTGAGAGAAAAATAAAGGTGAGAGAGAGAATGAGAATGAGAGGCGTCTGGGGAGAAAGTGATCTGATTAGGTTTTTAAACTTATTTTTGACGGAATTTCCGTCCAGAATAAATCCGTCATAATTATGTTATCTTCGACTGATAGTCCGTCGACAGTAAACATTATTCCGTCGAATATAAGTTTGGCGCTGTCGCGAACTTTGGCACCAAGGGGATCCTTCTATTTCTGACGGACGTCTGTCGGAATTACTGTATTTTTAACTGAATTATTTTTGACTGAAATATCCGTCGGACATAGCCTATCTTCGAGGGAATATTTTCGTCGCAATTAAGTCCGTCGAAATTAGCCAGTTTTCTTGTAGTGAGAAGGGGAAGAATGTTGATTTATATCCTTTCTGATTTTAATGATGACAATTTATTTGGGTTTGTGATTAGTTTAGTGGTATTGGTTGATTTGCTTTGGCTGGTTTAATATGTTGTAGATTGCTTTCTTTGTCGGCCCAAGTTAGATTAATAGTACAGTACTGAAGTTTCCTACTAGATCTAGGTCTGTTAGGGATCACATAAGAAATTATTATGATTCTCTAGCCTAAAAGATTTTAATTGCAAGACATCATTGAAATTTATTTTAGAGTAAATCTACACACACATCTAATTTACACCCTCCTTACCGATACGCGGGAGCTTGGGTCATTTTGGATATTTTGTTTTTACTTTCTGTCCCACATATTACCACTCCTACTCCTCTGTTAATTGTCCTCTGTCCCAATTTCTCTCCCTTCTCTAAGTAAATCGTTTTCATCTGATGAAGAAATTCCTTCAAATCCTCAGCAGAAGAAGATCACCAAGATCAATACCTTACTACACCTCCCACCGTCAAAGAAGACCTCTCCGCCCTCGGCCAAACTATCGGCCGCCAACTCCGCGGCGTCGCCGACTTCTTCGCTCCACCACCTCCCTCCTCCGTCCCTCCCTACTTCAAAACGAGTCTCTCCTTTCTTTCCTCTAATAAGGCAGTGATGAAGATTTCTAGGTTTGCCATGAATTTGTTACAGTTTGGAGGCAAAGAAGAAGAGGACGAAGAATATAACGGAGGAAGTTGGGGAATTTGTTCTCAAGATTTCGAAGCGGCGGGTGTTATTTACTGATTTTCTTTAACAGTAAAGTTCTAATATGCTCATGTTGTTTCAATTACATGTAATTACATGTGCATAATATTTATATTGTATTTTTATACTTTCAATCCAATCAGACCCACTAGGACTAATGGGGAATTATAACGAAAATAGGATGATTTCTGATTAATTTTTGGGTTTTTAAGTTTTTCATCGACTTAAAAACTCATGATTGGATTTGAGAGAAATTGGGACAGAGGGCAGTTAACGGAGGAGGAGGAGTGGTGAGATATGGAACAAAAAGGAAAAAAAAAATCAAAATGACCCGAGCTCCCGCGTATCGGTAAGAAGAGTGTAAATTGGATGTGTGTGTAGATTTACTCTTTATTTTAAGGGCTAATATGGAAACAATATTAGTATGAGTTTGAATGGAAGTCTTTTATGGAAATAAAACAAGAGTCCTTTATGGAAACATAATTTGTCAGGAAATATAATTTGTGCTGACGGGAGAAGCTGGTGTGAGATAGTGTCTGAATTAGTTCATTTAATATATGAGCAGAACACTATCGTGTAAACGTGTTTAAATGCAGAGTGTATTTAAATCGAAATTTGAAGACAAAAAATCTGTTTATGCGAGTAAAGTTGCAGGTTATAAACTGATCATCCTGTATATTGTCTTTCTCATTTCGTGTTAGAATTTATAAACTTATTATTTATTGGACGAGATTTTGCAACAACAATAACGACAACAAAAATATTGTACGTAAAAGAATTATTTGTCTTTTTTTAATGCAAATTTGACACGAATTTGTAAAGGTTCCAAGATTTGGCAATTGCATTCATCAAACTATATATATAAGATTGTTTGTTGCATTAATTTGTTTTAACATCTACAAAAATTTAGATCCAAATCTGAACAAATAATTCAGTCTTAATTTATATGGTTGATCAACAATGAAGAAAGTCATGGCCTTGCAAACAAATCAAGGAGTATAATACATCTTTATCGTTCATACTGGGAGATACATTTGTATTAGTAATGAACATTGCATGGCGGCTACGTTATTAGTTTAACTCAGTTTATTTTTGAACCAGTAGACACCTTTGGTCTTGTCACTTTCCTCTGCCTCAACATAGAGACACTCTTTTGCCTCTCTCCACATTGCCTTGTAAAATGGAGTGCCATCGTAATGATAATAATCCCCTAATACTGGCTTTATTGCTTCAGTAGCCTCCTCTGCATGATAATGTGGGATGGTGGAGATCAAATGGTGGAGCACATGAGTGTCGGCTATATTATGGAACACTTTGTTTAGAATTCCATAATTTCTGTCGACGGTGGCTAGAGCTCCCCTTAACCAGTCCCACTCAGAAGAATCATAGTGAGGCAACGAAAGATGAGTGTGATGTAGCAAAGTGATCATCACGAGAAATCCGTTTACAACATGTAACGGAGCTCCATATACCAGCATAACCCATGAAAATCCTTTTACTAGGGCAACACGATATACCAAATAAAAACCGGCAAGAAAACCAATATCGGACAACAAGATTTGAACTCGTTCACGTTCAGAGTAAATAGGACTGTATGGGTCAAAGTGGCTTGCGAACCGATCATAAGATCGTCCGGCTATGTTTACAATCAAGTACAAAGGCCATCCAAGGGTGAGAGTGAATGCAATGATGAAGATTCTACCGATAGGGTTGTTGAAGTAATGGTAGTACGATCGAATTGTTTCCTTGAATCGAGGGACATGGTTTTCATCGCGGTCAAGAGAATTGGTATTGGCATGGTGTCGACGATGACTAATTTTCCAAGAGAAATAAGGGACAAGGAGAAGAGAATGAAGAACAAAGCCAACAGCATCATTTAGCCAGTGATAGTCGCTAAAGCCATGGTGGCCACATTCGTGGGCTACCACCCATATGGCGAACATGAAACAACCTTGAACATACACATAAGCAGTCCATGCGAGGTAAGAGAGAGGTTTAGGAAGGAGAGGGATGTAATTTGTGGCAAGATAGTAGAGGAGGAAGCAAACAGCGATGTCGTAAACTAGGTAAGAGAAAGAGCGAATGAGGGAACGATCGAAACAATGGGGTGGAATCGCTTTCTTGATGTCAGCGAGTGTAAATGGAGGTTTTTCATGCGGAACTCGTCGCAAAATATCTTCATTTTTCTCTGCTTGCTTTCCCTCACTGGTAACAGGCATACGACCACCTTTACCCATTGTTTAACAATCTGCAAAGTAAAAACCGAAAGCAAATACATTATTTACATTGATTTTAATATAGTGATGAAGCTAGAGGTAACATGAAACAGGAATTTCTTTTTCCCTTCATAAGAAATAAATACTAATATAAACGAAATTAATTTGATTGTATAGAAATTTCGTTTGTCAACCAAGCATTAATCATTCTATTTCAAGCCTAGAAAATCATCCTTCGAGTAACAAGAGAATTAATACGTACTCAAAATGAGAAGTAACAAAAATTAATTAAACTAATTGTCTAAACAACAGATTTATGTTTGTACTTGTGAGTTTGTAAAAATACCTGAGAAAGATATGTGCTTTCGCCTCTAATCTCTCTCTCTCCCCCTCTTTTTTGCTGGTCTTATTTGTTGTTAGGTTTTCCTCAACTTCACTACTTGGGCTTGTAATCTATATATAAGAACCACTATTACATGTTTAGTTATCGTTCAGTGGGTTTAATTCAGAATCAACATATCCAGTCAAAAAGAATGAGTCAAATTAGTACCGCCAGGACTATTCATTATACCATGTATGCATATGTGAAGGATATACGTACGTTCGTATATCAACATCTATTTAAGGCAAGTATCATGTTAGAATTCTCTTTAATATCATGTATCAAAATTTTTAAATTGATTGACAACGAATTGAGCAATTTCTCAAAGATTATATAATTAGTTTTCATTATAAAATTTTATACCTCAAGGTTAAGTAAGATGATAATTATTTTCTTTACCAGATTCACATCTTATAATTTCAGAAACAAGAAATGAATAAAAATGTACAGTACGTGATATGAGTTGCTACCTAACACTGGGTAATACCGTTTAAGTTGGCTAATTTCTCTAAAAGATGTCGTGGGATCGATGATTACCGGTTTATTAGCTAGATATGATTAGGATTCTGTGCATCTCTTGAAATTTGTATTTTCTGAGGTTCGAAAAAAAAAATTAATTTAAATAAAACTAATTCTTTGTTTAGTTTAAAAGACTAATTTTCTTTGTTTAGCTTACAACTTAAGATAACTACTAAACAACATAAATTAAGTACGTATAAACGGATAAACCATTACAAAATACACCAATATTTACCACACAAAAAGGGCAAAACGAAAAGAAAAGAAAACACCATTCGCAAACAAAATCAATTGCATGACTTTGTATGTGTTACTCCCTTGGCCTTAGAAATCAGAGTCTATTGACTTTTAAAAAAAATAAAAATAAATTGAAAGCACATTAAGTTTTCTTAGAAGATAGTAAATACTCCTATATTTTTAATAAGTAATAAATTTCAGACTACATTACTTTTTTAAAAAAAAACTTTTTTAAGTATTCCCTACGTCTTGAAGGTGGAAGAATATTGAAGTATTTTTTTCCCGGTCATTCCTCGGGGCTGAAGAATATTGAAGTATTTTCTTTATTAATTTCCAAATGCTAGTCAAAGTACGTGTTCTAATTAACTTCTAAATTTGTTTTTTAGTAGTTGAATGAAACTGGTGTTCTCAGTTCACGTGGCTGGAAATTAATTGTAAAAACGTCAAAATAACATTCAAACCTCATTCTTCTTGATTCTAACACATCCACTAGGGTTTGTCAATGTAACTTACGTAGTTGATTCACTCCTCATTAATTCGTCAATGCAAGTGTGCTATGATATTCTAGTTTATTAGGGATCGTATCTGTGTGTTGAACCTACGTATATTTAAATTATTAATTAATGGCCTGAAATGTCCATTTTGGTTTGCTGACAAACATAATTAACTAATAACTTAGATACTTTAATTTTGTTAAATTTATAAAATGAAAACAAAGTCTAATATATAAAATATTAAATTTTTAACTCAAAATTAATTGATAATAAGAAGAATTAGTCCAAATTATTATATATTAAATATATTTTTTCAAAATATTTAATACAAGACAAAATATATCTCTAAAAATCTTCCCACCACATATAGGTACAAATTTACGGGATTAATAATAAGTTTTCTGTCAAACTGCATGTGCTTGTTTATTTAAAGATATTTTATCCATGTGAGTATGCAAATAATTTTAACTAGTTTATACTTTATATGGAGGTGTGGTAGATGTAGACTTTTTTAATAAGTTTATAGTCACATGGGATGAAATATCTTTAAACAAACAAGCACATGCAGTTTGACAGATGTAGAATTTTTAACAAGATTAGTCATATGGGATCAAATATCTTTAAACAAACAATCACATGCAGTTTGACAGAAAACTTAATTAACTAGATACAAACTCGCACATTGCGGCGAGATTATTCAATTTTTTAATAATAAATATGTATGTACAATTAATAAATTAAAATATAATAAAAATATGGTAGATTGTTGTGCGATGATCAAATTTTACACAGAAAAACAAATAAATATACATTATAGAGGGTAGTGTTGAGAGTTTACCGGTTTGTGCATTACATCTTATGCTTTGTTCCAAGGTATATTTACTGCATGAATTTAGAATTTCGAACTTATGCTAAAGTCTAAAATCTAAAGATACAAAGCAAGAAAGAAAAAACCATTCAAACCTAAATTTGTGTAGACAATCAACAAAATATTACAAACAAAAATTAAGGGGACAAAGAGAGGAAAATACAGGTCAGGCCCAAATCTTTAGTCCCGAATTGATTTTAATGGCCATATAGGATTAGTTATCATATTTCCACATTTATATGTACTATATGTTAGTTGTTCAAAAAGAGTTATGGAGAAGAGACAGAGAGTAGAGGAAGAAACAGTGTAATATATTACATTGAAGTGAAAAAGGGTGACACAAACAATAATATTTGCCCTATAACGTCATATACATCTAAAAGACACCCGCATGGCCAACTACAAGTCAATACTGTAACCACTCTGTCAACCAGACAAGCACTAAAGTAGGCCTGCTAATGAGCAAGGTTGGTCCCCTATTGTAGCACCAGACATAGCACACACACATATATGTTCTAAGGCTACATTATAGTGACTTTGCCTTGTATGGATTTCCTTCCAATGTGCTTAAATGTGATTGATTCTTTTTTATTCCTCTGTGTAATTATATCTCACGAAATCTATAAAAAAAATAAGTAATGTATTTAAATCAAATTTTCCCCTTACTAAAAAGGTCGTTCCATATTTAGAAATGCAATCACCATTTAATATTGAAAATTTAGAAATGCAATCACTATTTCATTGGGTTAAATGCTTTTTCAGTTATCGTACTATAGATCAACTTACAGATGGATAACTGAACTTTTTTTTCTTACAGTCAACTCACTGTACTCGATTTTACTAACAAAAATAAAAAAAACCGTTAAGTCAACCTTTCGATTTTAACTTAAGTGATGATAACGATGGCGGTGATTTCTTAAAAAAAGCCTATGCATATAGCTAGTAGTATTGACATTAAGCAAGTAATAATGTGGATTTGAAAAAAAAAAATTATGAAAAATGAAAAAAATATTTTAAAGTATAATATAAATTATAAAAATTAGCCAAAAAATAAGAAAATAAATAAAAAATAAAAATAATTATTTTTAATAAAAATTAAAAAGTGCAAGTATTTTTAAAAAAAAAAAATTAAAACGCATTTTTTTAATAAAATAATTGTTTTTTTTATTTTAATAAAAAAATTAAAACGTAGTTTTTTTAATAAAAATAATTTTTTAATAAAAAAAAAAAATGCAGTTTTTTAATAAAAAAAAAAATGCGCAGTTTTTTAATAAAAATTAAAAATTGTAGTTTTTTTTAATAAAAATAATTAAAAGTCATTTTTTTTTAATATAAAAATGAATTTTTTTAATATTTTCATTAAAAAACTGCATTTTTTTATTTTTTAAAAATTAATCTGTTAATTTTTTAATTTTTAAAAACTATTTTAGAGATTAAAAAATTGCATTTTAAATCATTAATAGTTTAAAGAGTTTTTTTATTAAAAAATGCATTTTAAGTCAACTTGACTTAAAAAAATAAATTATTTTTTTAGAATAAAATTAATCATTAATTTTTTTATTTTAAAAAAAGCTGCATTTTAACAATTATTTTATTAAAAAATCACCATTTTTTAATAAAAAATGAAAAAAAAAATTATTAAAAAATTTCATTTTATATTAAAAAAACGCATTTTAACAATTATTTTATTTAAAATTAAAGATTTTATATTTTTTAATAAAAAAAAAAAAAAAACTATTAAAAAAGTGTATTCTTTTATATTAAAAAAACTGACTTTTAATTATTTTTATTAAAAAACTCCATTTTTATATTAAAAAACTACATTTTTTATTTTATTAAAAAAACTACGTTTTATTTTTTTTTAATAAAAAAAATGCATTTTTAATTTTTATAAAAATAATTATTTTTATTTATTTATTTATTTTCTTATTTTTTTGGCTAATTTTTATAATTTATATTATACTTTAAAATATTTTTTCTATTTTTCATAAAAAATTCCTCCAAATCCACATTATCACCGCCACGTCCGCATACTAAACCGCCACATAAAGCTTTTTTTTTAAACAAGTCACCGCCACATCACTCATCACGCTAAGTCAAAGGTCGAAGATTTAACGGTTTTTTTAATTTTTGTTAGTGAAATCGAGTACAGTGAGTTGATTGTAAGAAAAAAGAGTTCAGTTATCCATCTGTAAGTTGACTTATAGTACGATGACTGAAAAAGCATTTAACCCCTATTTCATTGGAAGTGGCTGGAAGTCAATGGTTCATAAGGAGTTAGTTATGGCATATCTGGCACTTGAAGAATGAAAGAGAAAAGGAGCAAAAGCAAACACTCTAAGTATGTGACTATTGTTTTTAGTCTAGTGGCAAAGTAAGTGACCTCAACTTGTGGACAAATCATTTTTTCCACTTTTCTCTTTTTCTATTTTTTTCTATTTTTATTGACCAAAGTGTAGCCAATTGATTTATTTTCCCCGTCATTAACTACTTTTGTATTTTGTTTACTGCAAAGAAAGGGTTGCCTCAACTTAACTTTTTACAATCCTACTAAAAGAGAAGAAAAAGGTATGCGAAGATTTAAAAAATCTCTTAAAAATACAATTTTTTGTATGTATTTCAGAAAAAAATTAATAAAAACAATCCTAATACAATTGATTGTTAAAGAAAATAAGTATTGTTCTCTTAGTTTTCCATTTTATTTATTTTTCCCATACTCTCAATAGTTAATACATGTCAAAACATTAAGTACTATTGGAACTTCTATCATTATGCTAAAATATTGATTATAGTTACCCATCATACTTTTAGTAAATGGATCCAAATTTAATCTACAAACACGAGAAATCTAATCAGAAACGTAAATTAACAAAGTCGAGTAAAAATATATTAGAAAAAATTAGGAAAGTCAACAAAAAAAAGATCTGGCAAACGATGGTGGTGTTGCGAATCTTGGCGTTGCCGTAGGGAATGAACTTGAAGAAATCGATGTCGTAGAGTCCGTCATCGAATATTAGATGTCAGACCCCAGATTTTATGAATAAATATTTAATTTTCTCGAATTATATTTTTGAATATTATGGTGTTGATTTGATATAATGTTATAGTTGTGGGTAGTATTTATAAATTTTGTAATGTACACAAGTTGTTATATAATATTCTTTTTGTCGGGGAATATCCATACGACGGTACAATCATTGGTGGACTCCACAATAGAATTATTGTCGGATAGAGAAAACGACAAAAATTACTTTATAAATATAACGGCGAAAGTTTTACAGTTAACTGTTGAAACACCGGTGTAAAAAAGTACAAGAATACGCGTGGTCGCACAAAGATAGACACTACGGTATTGATTATTGATGCTTACGTGAGAAGTCACTTTCGGTTATACTCAATTATTGCTACATAATTCACGATCATATCTTTCATATTATTGATTCAATTATTGTTTAAAGATATCATCTGCATAATATGATATATTATTCAATCGAAGTATTCGGGACACTTTTTCGTGTCGAGTACTATTCACAAGTTACTATTCACGAGTTACTATTCACTCTAGTATTGCATGCATCGGGTATTTGGGTACAATATTATTCCATGAGGAGATGTCTTAATTTTCGCAATAGTTGGTTGAAGATATAATAAGAATCAATATGGACCGCTGGTGGAATTATAATAGTAAATCAATATGGATCGCTGGTTTAAAGTTTTAATAGTAAATCAATATGGACCGTTGTTTTAAGTTTTAATAGTAAACAAATATGGACCGTCCGTTTAATAGTAAATCAATCTGGACCGTTCATGAATTAGATACTATTCATTCCATTTTCCCATAAATAGAAGCTCATTCCTTCATTATTTCTTACGAATTCACTGAAACTCTAGAGAGAGAATCACAAGAGAACCTATAGAAAACTATTATGCTATTTTCCTACTCTTATATTCAGTTTCTTTTACGGTAAGGGGTATTATTTCTTTTGTGTTCATGAAGAGAACTTCTGTTATTCCATTATTTATTATTCTGTTAGAATAACGTGTATACGCGAGCTACCCTATACATGGTGACATTCTTCTAATATTTCGATTTCTTTATTATTCGCTTGAATATCCTCATGCAAGGCGTTTACGCGGACTGGTTCCATTATTTATTATTCGTCGAGAATATACCGCTATGCATGCGCTTACGCCGGACACGGTTCCATTATTTATTATTCGTGAAATATATCGTCTGCGCGCTTACGTTCTGGGACTGGTTCCATTATTTATTATTCGCTTGAATATCATCGCATGCAATGCGTTTACGGTGGGACACGGTTCCATCCTTTATTATTCGTTAGAATAACCCGCTGTATGATCTCATCGCATGCATGATGATTTCTTTTGTTATTCCATTCTTTATTATACTCGGTTGGTTAAAAATTTGACTTCTATACCCATGAAATTAGTGGAATATCTTTGATATTTGCGCTTCATCCAAAGATCTTTTCATGGAAATATTCTTACGAGCATTCTTGAATTTTACTCTACAAAGCAAAGATATCATGTTGACAATTTGAACGTTATCGGTTCTCGGATAAATTAATTCTTGAACTTGTTTTATTGAATTCTTATATCATTGTCATCATCCTCATGCTTATATTATGTTGAAAGCCATCGTGGCCTCAGTGCATAGATGGACTTGGTATGATTATGACTGAGGATTATTCGGTATAATCATAACCGTAATGTTACAAATGATGTGGAAAAAGTCCTCATTGGCCGTAGTGCATTGATGGACGCTTTTTGGTATGATTATGGCTATGGATTCTCTTTGGCAGTAGTGCAAAGATGAATTATTTTATGGCATGATCGGGGACCAGATTGATGAAAACATGATTAGCTTTAGTAGTAGTGCATGGATAATTCGTGGTCGTGATACTAAAAGAATATCATTGGTAGAAAAGTGCAGGGTGATTCGATGATGTGAATTATTTATTGTCGAGTCCCGTTGATAAAAGTGATGAAAACCTTTTAAATCATAGAAGATAGTAGATTTTATTCCTATTTGACTCTTCTAATGGATCGCTTGTTCACCGCAATTAAACTTGATAGTTGTTATATTTTATCGGTTTAACAACATTGTTGAAGGCTAACGATAAATTATTCTCGCATTATCTTAGTCATAATATTTCTTCATTGGGCTAGTTGAGCTCACCCTTTCTTTTCACCGTTCTCTTGAGTGAAATGAGAACGTGGCCGGGACTAGTCGGGGAACAGAGTGATGGTCTTAGATGGTGCATTAGTAGTCCTCACTATTCGTGAAATAGTGTGATAATAATTGTAATGAGGACTCCTTTTGAGTTTGTATAATCTCTAGTAGATAATATTTATATTCAAACTCACGGTTTATGTTTTGTCGTATTGTATACTGCAGGTTGTATTATTAAGTTGTATTTAAATTTGTACCATGTATCGGGCGACTCAAGATGGGTGATGTATACCAAATTTTGGGGGCGTCACGGTTGGTATCGAGCTTAGGATATGATCCACGACTCAGGATGTGAGAATAGAACTAGGAGGGAGAGACGGAAATTCCTTCGCTAGTATGACCTACCTAAGTTTATTTGGTATTTAATTGGTCACGTCGAATATAAGGATAATATGTTATATGTCAATTAACCTTTGTTTTGTGGCGATGATCCGAAAATGACATCCGAGAATGTTGAGAATAGAATGGAGCACGAGAGACCGTTGATTCTCCACGGATCAATAATCAAGACAATGTGCAACAGGATGGCGATAATCCTCCGTAAACAACAACACCGATCAATCGACGAACGATGCAGACGTTTAGGAGCTTTTTAGAATTCATACAACATCGGCGTAAGGCGGCTCCTGCTCATAATGCAGAGGAAACAATGGCAACCCACGGTTGGTCACCGCATTAAGCAATTCAAGGAGAGCGGGACCACCGGAGTTTTTGGAAAAGCGAACCACTTAAGGTGAGACGTGGTTAAAGCAGATCACCAAGATATTTGATGTCTTGGGATGTTCGAGGAGCAAAAGGTTCCTTTTCCACCTTTATGTTGCGTGAAGAGGCGGATCCTTTGGTGGAAATCAGAAATGTACCTAACTTGGACGACTCAAGATGTCTTGGGAGAAATTCCAAGAGTCATTCAATGACCGAAGACTTTCCGAAAGCATTCGTCACATGAAGGAGGTGGAATTTATCAAGTTCGAGCAAAACAACATGACCGTGTCGCAAAGACGAAGCCAAGTTTGCCGAAGTTATCCCAATTTCGCCCCACTTGGTTGATAATGAAGAGAGAATGACGCGGATGTTTTTAAGAGGTTTGAAGCCGGAGATACGTCAATATCTTTTTTCTCATAAATTGTGTTTGTATTCAGATGTTATAAATAGGGCTCAGTTAGTGGAGCGCGATAATGAGTCAAAGCAACCAAAAGAGAGCGGTAGAAAAATGATAATCTGGTGATAATGATCATCAAAGCGGTGACAATAAACATGGAGGGAATCAACATGCCAGAAATGGTAACCACTTCGGTGGTAATCATGGTCAAAACAATAAGAATGGACATTTCAAGAAGTGGAGATTCAACAATGATGGAAACACGTCAGCACCAGCACCCGTTGTTAAGGAAAGATAATGACCACATATCATATGCTTCAAATGCGGAGGGGAGGGACACATCAGTCTAAACTGCGCGATGCCGTCCAAAGCATGCTATAATTGTGGAAGAAAAGGTCACTTAGCCCGATTTTGTCGTTCACCGAAGACAAGTTCAACTAGGATGGAGGCACCAAAGGATGTCCCAGACAAGCCAAAGCCGGTAGTTTAAGAGATAGCGTTTTTTTTTTCGTGACGAGGAACCTGAATAAAATTATCACGGGTATGTTAGTCATAAACTCTTGCGAAGTCTATACCGTATTAGATACCGGTTCTACTCACTCTTTTATTTCACCTAGTTGTGTTCAATATTTGAAGTTAACTCCGGAGAAGTTAGACTTTGATATATCTGTTTAAACTCAGTTGGGAGAAACCTTCGTTACCTCCACTATTTATAAATCTTGTTCAAATCAACACTTTCACGTTACCTGTCGATCTTATCTCTTTGAAAATACTTGCCTTTGATGTGATTTTTGGAAATGATTGGTTAACTACTCATCATACTTTTTGTAAGGTTGTTAGCTTTCATACTCCTAACCAACCTGCTATGCGAATTCAAAGTAACCAAACCATTAAAGTCAATCATTGTTATATCAAGCCATAAATAAAGAGCCCCGATCCTTTCGTTGTTGACTTTCTTGTGTGGAATGCACTGAAGCCAAACTTTTACAGAGGCAACGCGTCGTGAATAGCGGTGACAAGTTGATAGTATCAATGTGACGTCTTATCCAAGTCTTAGATGAGAGCCACGCTTTTTAATGATATTTCTATTGTTAATAAATTTCCGACGTATCCTTGAAGACTTCTTAGCCTACCCTAGAGCGTGAAATCGAATTTTGTATTAACCCTAGTACAAAACCCATTTCTAAAACCCTCAAATATTTTCTTCAACTAAAGCGAACGTAACATGCGCCAAAGACGTTGGCTCGAGCTGTTAAAGATTATGATCGTATCATACCATCGTGGAAAAGCGAACGTGGTAGCTGACGCGTTGTGTGACGCCCCCAAAATAGGTATACACAACACCCATTCTGAGTCGCCAAATACATGGTACAAGAAGCAAACTACAACTTCAATAATACAAATGTCGTGTGAAATACGACAATATATACTGTGAGTTTAAATACAAATATTATCTTCTAGACAATATCTATACTCAAATAAATCCTCATCACATTTATTGATACATTATTTTACAAAAATGGTGAGGACTACTAAACAACTCTCTCTAGAACCTTCATTCCATACCCCGACTAGTACTCGCTACATTCTCGCCTCCTGAGAAGAAAAATGGAACAACAAGGAAAAGGGTGAGCTCAACTAGCCCAGTAAAGAATATTATGACTAAGATAATATACAACAAATTATCGTTAGTCTCCAACAGGAAAAATCGATAGAATACAATAGACAACAAGTTTCGGATCAATATTCATAGCTGGAAATAATAATTCATAGAAGAGTTACGTAGAGAATGAAATCTACTATAGTCTATGAATTTAACGATCCATCATCAATATTTTATCCTCAGTAACATCAATCAATATTCATCTCAAATCAAATATTCATCTTTGCACTGTGCCAAAGATATTCATCAATCGGATCATGTTCATTTAAACACTTGCTCATCTTTGCACTACAAAGCCAAAGATATTCTTGAGAAATCATTCATCTTTGCACTACAGCCAAAGATATTCAATAATATCATCATTTAAGACCGAGGATGATGAAAATATTTTTAAAGAAAAGCGAATCCAAATGAAAACAAAAGAACAAGTATTATGGATTCTACTTTAAACAATCCGAGTTCACAAATACTTCATAAATAATCATATCAAGTAAAATTCAAGAATGATCAAAACATGGATACAATCAAAGCTAGTATCCGTAATAGATATTTTGGACGAAAAGAAGAAATTTTATTTTTCGATGAATAGTGTCAGATATCGTGAATAGTCCGATACGTGAATAGTATCTCAGACACCAAAAGATAGAAATTCCACAAAAAAAACATCTTCACGCCTCATGAATAGTACTCGTGAATAAGAACTCGTGAATTGTAACTCATGAATAGTAAGAATCGTGAATAGTAACTCATGAATAGTAACCCCGACATGAAAAAGTTCCAAATTTGATAAAAGTTCCAACCAATATTTCAAAGATAATTATATGAAGAAATAATATCATCTCGAGAAGAAAATAACATCCCTTACCTCAAAGAATCGATTTTTGAATGAAAGGTCGAAGTGATCTTTGAATGAAACTTGTCTTGAGCAAAGAACTCTCAAAGTATCTAAATACTCACAAAATACGCTCAATAATATAGAGAGAGAAAGAGAGAAAACTTGTTTACGGTGTGATTTTCAATTTAACTAACTTAGCCTCTCATTTATAGAAAATGTTAAGACGGCAAGAAAGAGACTTAACTCTACAACCCGATGGCTTTACTCGCTACTATTCCCACCCACCACATTTGAAATAAAATTCAGCACATTTCTTCACCAACCACAAGTGGGGCCCACTTAATTCTAGAATTTTCCACCAAAATCAATTATAAACCTAATTTAAGAATCGGACACCTCTTAAAATTCATAACAAATCATTCGTTCATTTTAACGGTTCAAAATTTGTGGACATATACTCAACTTATGTATGTATAACATATCCAAAAATTACAACGATCCAACGGTCGGATTAAAAATTATAACTCACACAATATATCGTAAAAATGCTGATTTGATTTTTAATACCTCCATTCCGACAAAATTACTGATAAAACACCTCAACATTAAATCATTCAATTATAACCACATAAAACAAATAAATCCATCATTTATAAATATTTTCTTATCATATAAATCAATAATTAATTATTCACAAATAATATTACGTAATCACAATTATGACAACCGGTAGTTCCGAGAAAAGGGGCTTTCCGATAAGGATTTCTCTCATCTTGGCGTAGCAATTAGGTGACCAAACCTCTCCTTGATGTAACTTTCTAGACATTGCCAATAATGCTATCTAATAATATTATTTAAATAATATTAATTATTGATCCGATAATGGAGATAATGTAAGTGACAATTATTGAACAACAATAATATAAAATATCAACGCAAAGAATTATTGAATCAATAAAATAAAATATTGAAGCAAGAACTCATTGTGAAAATTATTGAGTAGTGCCATCTTACGTAAGGATCAATAATTCAACAATATCATGCAATCTGGTAGCACTTCTTGTGCAACCAACGCCAGTATCGTATTTTAACCAAGGGTATTCAGCGGTCTTAATTCAGAATAACTACGCCGTTATTTATAACCACCCAAACTTTGTCGTTTTCTTCATCCGACGGTTATCCGTTATGGGGCCCACACATGGTCATCGCTACTGGCGCATTTAATATTCCCCGACAGCAGACGAATATTCCACGACCAAACGAATATTCCCCGGACAAAATGAATATTTTATAACCACTTGCTTATTTTGAAATATTTGCGTATTTAACCCCTAACTATCCACATTAATCAAATCAACCCTTACTATTTCAAAATAATAAATAGAGAAAATTAAATTTCATTAATAAAAAGTTGGGTCTTCTACAACCTCCCTCCTTATGAAATTTCGTCCTCGAAATTGGACGTGACGATACTGGTGTTTCAAAAGATGAGGATACCTCGCTTTCATTTCCGTTTCCAATTCCGTGTCATTTCCTCTATAACATGATTCCTCCACAAAACTTTAACTTGTGTGGTATGACCTCAAGGCGCGTAGGACATGCTCCTTCCTATCCAAAATCTTGACGGTACTTCCTCACACGCGTTAAGTCTTCGCTATCTCGTCCGGTTCTAACTCAATGACGTAGTTGGGTCGTCCACATATTTACGTAACATCGACACGTGAAAAAGCGTTATGAAACGCGTCATATTTTAGCGGTAGAAACGAGTCTATAGCCACAGTTCCTATTCGATCGAGAATTTTAATCTGGATTAATAAATCGAAGGTTTGAGCTTTCCTCACCTCACCGATTCTCGCTTTTGAAATAACAACTTCTTGCACCTCCTTCTTCAAATTCATCACCGATTGTGTAGCTTGAACAACTTTAACTTTATTGATTAAAGTCGATTATACTCGTATATCATCACGTGGGTACCTAGAGTTTTCATCTCCATCTCTATTATTTGTAAATTATACTGAAATTAGTCTTTGACAATATCGCACTCGATTTTATATACGATCTTCTACTCAACACGTCGCCTACCACGTTCGCTTTTCCGGGATGGCATGGTCGTAACATGTCTTTGAAATGAGTCTCCTCTTGAGTTCTTCAAAGCTCTTCCCACATTCCTTGCTCCATTCGAATTTTGTATCTCTACGAGTCAATTTTGCGATAATGGAATAGCGATTCGAGAATATCCTTCAACGAATCTCCGATAATAACCAACTAAGCCTGAAAGCTACGATTTCGACATCGACTTAGGTTGCTCTCAATCGTGACTCATATCCCAATCTTGGATAAAGACGTCACAATGACACCTATCGCTTTACTTATCGCATCTAATATGACGTCCCCTATAGAGAAGTCTCGGCTTAGGTGAATTCCACAAAGGAAGTCACAAGATAAAGGCTCAGTACCAAATTCTATAGTTGAATTTTTAACTCACGAAGTTCAATAGAGCCATTTGATATGAGATTTTAGAAATGAGTTTTTCAATCGGGTTCAAATTCGATACAAAATTTAATATCGAGCTTTGGGAGTAAGCCAAGAAATTCTTCAGAAATACATCGGGAAAAATCAATAACAACAGAATATTATTCAAATCGACGTGTCTTTATTCAAATCCATATCATGGATTAAGAAAACTTGACATCCGTAATAAACGAATGACTTCATGGCTTGATATGAAAATGTTTGATTACAATGGTTTGATTGCTTGAATTGAATAACAAAGTTGCTTAGGAATATGAAAACTAACAACCTTACAAAAGCAATCAATTTGGCATGATGAGTAGTTAACCTTAAAATCACATCAAAAGCAAATATCTCTATAGAAATAAGGTTAACAGGTAATGTGATAGTGCCAACTTGAATCAAACAAGATTTATAAACAGTGGATGTGATGAAAGTTTCTCCTAACGGAGTTTCCACAGATAGATCAAAGTCTAATTTCTCCAGAGTCAAGTTTAAACGTTGAGCACATGCAGGAGAGATAAATGAATGGGTAAAGACCCCAGATCAAGTAAGGTATAAACTTCGCAAGAATTTATAAATAGCTTACCCGTGATCACCTCGTTTGGGTCCTCAGATTATGACCGGTCACGACAAACGCTTCTTCCAAGAACAATTGACTTTGACTTTTTCGGGACATCCTTTTTGAGTCATCATTCACGCATTTGATCGGGTTTCGATATCGTATAATCTCGGCGATATGTCCTTCTTTTCCACAATTATAGCATACCTTGGAAGGCTTTGAGCAGTTTGACCTTATATGTCCCTCCTCTCCACATCGTAGCATCTAGCGGCGATCGTTCTCTTCCCTAGAATTTGTTGATAGGTCGATGATGTTCACGACGCGTCTTCCCGTCATCGTTAAATCTTTCTTTTTAGATTGGACATCTCTTTCCATAATATCAACGCGTCAAATGCGACTTTTTACCCATGCATCACTCATTCTCACTCGTTCGCTTATTTCTTCTTTCAATTTCAGATTCCACTTTATCATCTTATACTCGCCAAAGAGTGCTTCATTCAAGCATCACGATCGGGTAACACAAGCTTGAATCGTTGCATCCTTTTGCTCCACGATCGCCTGCAATTCTTTAGCCTCGCTTCTTCTAACTCATGAATACGATTTTGCAATTCTATATTTCGATCATAAAATACCTCTAATAAACTCTCTTCGTACTCTCTTCTTCCTCTTCTTCCTCACTCTCATTTGTTACCTCTGCGATTATCTCAAAGGTGCAACTATCAATTCTTCACTCACCACATGGATATCTCTAATTCCTTCTTCGCTCGACATTACATTATCTCGGTTGGCGATTAGAGGTGTCTCCACGATCTCATTCACTCCATTGTTAACGCTTACCAGCCCATTCTAAAAAACTATCATAAAACAAGGGTTAATTAAATAAATTAACAAATCACATAATACCCCTATAATATGACCAACCAACAAATAAGCTTAGGTAGGACACACACTAGCGAAGGATTTACTCGTCTCTCCCTCCTAGTTTTATTCCCCGATCTCCGCCGGAGATCATATCCCTAAGCTCGATATTAACCGTGGACGCCCCAAAATAGGTATACACAACACCCATTCTCGAAGTCGCCAAATACATGGTACAAGAAGCAAACTACAACTTCAATAATACAAATGTCGTGTGAAATACGACAATATATCTTGTGAGTTTAAATACAAATATTATCTTCTAGACAATATCTATACTCAAATAAATCCTCATCACATTTATTGATACATTATTTTACAAAATGGTGAGGACTACTAAACAACTCTCTCTAGAACCTTCATTCCATACCCGACTAAGATTTCGCTACATTCTCGCCTCCCGAGAAGAAAAATGGAACAACAAGGAAAAGGTGAGCTCAACTAGCCCAAGAAGAATATTATGACTAAGATAATATACAACAAATTATCGTTAGTCTCCAACAGGAAAAATCGATAGAATAATATAGACAACAAGTTTCGGATCAATATTCGCAGCTTGAAATAATAATTCATGTAAGAGTTACGTAGAGAATGAAATCTACTATAGTCTATGAATTTAACAGATCCATCATCAATATTTTATCCCTGTAACATCAATCAATATTCATCTCAAATCAAATATTCATCTTTGCACTAAAGCCAAAGATATTCATCAATCGGCCATGTATTCATTTAAACACCGCTCATCTTTGCACTCTGAAGCCAAAGATATTCTTCAGAAATCATTCATCTTTGCACTCTGTGCCAAAGATATTCAATAATATCATCATTTAAGACTGAGGATGATGAAAAATATTTTTAAAGAAAACGAATCCAGTGAAACAAAAGAACAAGTATTATGGATTCGTACTTTAAACAATCCGAGTTCACAAATACTTCATAAATAATCATAGTGGTGTAAAATTCAAGAATGATCAAAACATGGATACAATCAAAGCTAGTATCCAGAATAGATATTTTGGACGAAAAGAAGAAATTTTATTTTTGATGAATAGTGTCAGATATCGTGAATAGTGCCAGTATACGTGAATAAGTAACTCAAACACCAAAAGATAGAAATTCCACAAAAAAACATCTTCACGCTTCATGAATAGTACTCGTGAATAGTAACTCGTGAATAGTAACTCATGAATAGTAACTCATGAATAGTAACTCATGAATAGTAACCCCGACATGAAAAAGTTCTAAATTTGATAAAAAGTTCCAACCAATATTTCAGCATAATGATATTGAAGAAATAATATCATCTGAGAAGAAAATAACATCCCTTACCTCAAAGAATCAAGATTTCTTGAATGAAAGGTCGGAAGTGATCTTTGAATGAAACTTATCTTAATAAAGAACTCTCAAAGTATCTAAATACTCACAAAATACGCTCAATAATATAGAGAGAGAAAGAGAGAAAACTTGTTTCTGGTGTGATTTTCAATTCTAACTTAGCCCTCTATTTATAGGAAAATGTTAGCATGCCGAAGCAGACTTAACCTGCAACCTGATGGCTTTACCTGCTACTATTCCCACCCACCACATTTGAAATAAAATTCAGCACATTTCTTCACCAACCACAAGTGGGGCCCACTCAATTCTAGAATTTTCCACCAAAATCAATTATAAACCTAATTTCCGAATCAGACACCTCTTAAAATTCATAACAAATCATTCGTTCATTTTTAACGGTTCAAAATTTGTGGACATATACTCAACTTATGTATGTATAACATATCCAAAAATTACAACGATCCAAGCGGTCGGATTAAAAATTATAACTCACACAATATATCGTAAAAATATCGATTTGATTTTAATACCTCCATTCCGGACAAAATTATCGATAAAACACACCTCAACATTAAATCATTCAATTATAACCACATAAAACAAATAAATCCATCATTTATAAATATTTTCTTATCATATAAATCAATAATTAATTATTCACAAATAATATTACGGAGTAATCACAATTATGACAATGAAAGTAGCTCCCGGAAAGAGGGGCTTTAGATAAGGATTTCTCCTCTTCTTGGCGTAATTAGGTGACCAAACCTCTCCTTGATGTAACTTTCTAGACATTGCCAATAATGCTATCTAATAATATTATTTAAATAATATTAATTATTGATCCGATAATGGAGATAATGTGCGGTGACAATTATTGAACAACAATAATATAAAATATCAACGCAAAGAATTATTGAATCAATAAAATAAAATATTGAAGCAAGAACTACTGTGAAAATTATTGAGTAGTGCCATCTTACGTAAGGATCAATAATTCAACAATCTTCGTGCAATACTGGTGTCTATCATGTGCAACCACGCCAGACATCGTATTTTAACCACCGGGTATTCCAACAGTCTTAATTCTGTAATAACTACGCCGTTATTTATAACCACCCAAACTTTGTGCGTTTTCTTCATCAAGCAGCTTATCCGTTATGGGGCCCACACACGGGTCGCTATTGCCGCATTTAATATTCCGACAAAGACGATCACGAATATTCCACGACCAAACGAATATTCCCCGACAAAATGAATATTTTATAACCACTTGCTTATTTTGAAATATTTGCGTATTTAACCCCTAACTATCCACATTAATCAAATCAACCCTTACTATTTCAAAATACTAAATAGAGAAAATTAAATTTCATTAATAATAAGTTGGGGTCTTACACGTTGAGTAGAAGATCGTATGCGGTTACAAGTACGAATATACGAACCCACGTGAATATAACAAATATACGATTAGAATCGACTTTAATCGATAAAGTTAAAGCCGCTCAAGCTACATACTCAGAGCTGATGAATGTGAAGAAGAAGGTTCAAGAGGGCGTTATTCTAGAAGCAAGAATCGACGAAGAAAGGAAATCTCAACCCTCGATTTAATTGACCCATTTTAATTCCTCGATCAAGTAGGAACTGTGGCTTATAGACTCGTTTTACCGCCAAGTATGTCGCGTGTTTATAACATTTTTAACGTATCAATGTTACGTAAATATGTGGACGACCCGAACCATATTATTAATTTAGAACCAGACGAGATAGCAGAAGATTTAGCAGAAAATTTAACGTATGAGAAGATACGTGTTAACATCTTGGATAAGAAGGATTATATTTGACGCTCAAAGGTTATACCTCAAGAGTTAGAATTTGAAGTGAAGTCAAGGTATCCTCACCGTTTCTAAGATACCGTGTACGTACGTAAATTTCGAGGTTAAATTCCATAAGGAGGGGAGATTGTCAGACCCCAGATTTTATAAATAAATATTTAATTTTCTCGAATTATATTTTTGAATATTATGGTGTTGATTTGATATAATGTTATAGTTGTGGGTAATATTTATAAATTTTGCAATGTACGCAAGTTGTTATATAATATTCGATTGGTGGGAAATATTCTTTTTGTGGGGAATATCCAAATGCGATGGTACAATCATTGGTGGACCCCACAACAGAATTATTGTCGGATAGAGAAAAAGACAAAAATACTTTATAAAAATAATGACGGAAGTTTTACCGTTAACTGTTGAAACACCCGGTGTTAAAAGTACGATGAATACGTGGTCGCACAAAGAAGATACTCAGATTGATTATTGATGCTTACGTGAGAAGTCACTCAGTTATACTCAATTATTGCTACAGTAATTACTGCATCATATCTCTCATATTATTGATTCAATTATTGTTATAGTATCATCTGCATAATATGATATATTGTTCAATCGAGTATTTGGGACACTTTTCGTGTCGGAGTACTATTCATAAGTTACTATTAATGAGTATTATTCACGAGTTACTATTCACGAGTTACTATTCATGAGTTACTATTCATCCAGTTACTATTCACTCTAGTATTGTGCATTCGGGTATTTGGGTACAATATTATTCCATGAGGAGATGTCTTTAATTTTTGAATAGTTGGTTGAAGATATAATAGTAAGTCAATATGGACCACCGTGGAGTTATAATAGTAAATCAATATGGATCATTTGGTTTAAAGTTTTAATAGTAAATCAATATGGACCGTTGTTTTAAGTTTTAATAGTAAACAAATATGGACCGTCTAGTTTAATAGTAAATCAATCGGACCGTTCATGAATTAGATACTATTCATTCCATTTTCCCATAAATAGAAGCTCATTCCTTCATTATTTCTTTTAATTCACCTGAAACTCTAGAGAGAGAATCACAAGAGAACCTATAGAAAACTATTACGCCACTTTCCTACTCTTATATTCGGTTTCTTTTACGGTAAGGGGTATTATTTCTTTTGTGTTCATGAAGAGAACTTCTGTTATTCCATTATTTATTATTCTGTTAGAATAACGTGTATACGCGAGCTACCTTATACATGGTGACATTCTTCTAATATTCCGTTCTTTATTATTCTATCGTAATATCCCGTCATGACGTTTACAGGACTGGTTCCATTATTTATTATTATTCGCCGGAATATCACATCACGTGTGTTTACGCCTTGGACCTAGTTCCATTATTTATTATTCCGCTTCGGAATATCACATGCGTGTGTTTTCGTGGGACTGGTTCCATTATTTATTATTTTGTCGGAATATCACATTCATGCGTTTACGGGACTGGTTCCATCCTTTATTATTCTCGTTAGAATAACCTCTTTTGTGCTTGATCTATCGCATGTATGGTGATTTCTTTTGTTATTCCATTCTTTATTATACTCGGTTGGTTAAAACTTTGACTTTATACCCATGAAATTAGTGGAATATCTTTGATATTTGCCCCTTCATCCAAAGATCTTTTCATGGAAATATTCTTTTGAGCATTCTTGAATTTTACTCAAGCGATATCATATTGACAATTTGAGCGTTATCGGTTCCCGGATAAATTAATTCTTGAACTTGTTTTATTGAATTCTTATATCATTGTCATCATCCTCATGTTTATATTATGTTGAAAGTCATCTGTGGCCTGTAGTGCATAGATGGACTTGGTATGATTATGACCAGGGATTATTCGGTATAATCATAACCGTAATGTTACAAATAATATGGGAAAAAGTCTTTATTGGCCCGTAGTGCATTGATGGACAGTTTTTGGTATGATTATGGCTATGGATTCTCTTTGGCCGTAGTGCAAAGATGAATTGTTTTATGGCATGATCAGGACCGTTGATGAAAACTGTTAGGTTTGTAATATTCATGAACGCAATCAAATTGCAAAAATAATGCGGAAGCGTGTAAAATCAGAGTTTAAAAATTATTTACAAACCATAAACTCGGATCACCCTTTATGCATAATTATTAATTAAACGAAAAGATAAAGAATAAATCATACCCTTGAAGATCGAGCTTCTTCAGGTACAAGTTCACCTCCAAATCCTTTCGCGTTCAATCTTGAATCCACCGGGTTTGGTTCCTTCCTTTGATCAACGTTAGCCACCAAAGTGTTTGGCCTCTAGAGGTGATCCACCAAGGAAAAATAAAGAATTCAAGAAGATGGTGTATTTGGCTCAAACCCTAGTTTTCTATCTCTATAGAAAAGGGTACTCTCCCAACAATTGGAATTATTACGTATGTTGAAAAAGTCAACAACCCCCCACCCATAATAAGACTCCTCTTATTAATAGATGTGGGCAACCCACCTTAACAATTAAGGAATTGGGTTTTATTTAATTAATTAAATTCTTTTAATTAATTAAGCTCCCTAATCTTATTAGGGATAATTAATTAAACTCCTTTAACTAATTTTCCTTCCTAATCCAATTAGGAATAAATGAGAGTACTTATATTAAATTAATTCCTAAACTCTTTTAGAAATTAAAATAATAATAATTGTAATAATATTAATAAGACTCCTCTTATTAATTTATATTTAATATTTCTAAAATATTAAATAATAAATATTAAGCTATTTAATTTATTCTATCACCATAGATTAAATTAAATATACATAACATATTATTACGATTATGCCATTAACTTCTTAAATAATTATTCTTCCTTTTATGGTGTGACCCTTTAGGTTCTCCATATTAAACCGGTTGTGAATAAATCAATTAGAACAATTCTAATCTTATTTAAATAAATAAATTAAACAATTAATTTATTTAAATAAATAATATTTATTCTACAATAGGGATAAGCCTCCCTAGCGATCAACGACTTTCCAGTAATATAGATTTCAACATTAATCATTAAAGAACCTTTGAGTAAATAGTTACCGTACAATTCAATCCTTCCACCATACAATGTCCCAATTAAATATAAGACATGGAATTATCGTCAAGTCTTATTTTATTTAATTATATGTATTTCGATCCTTAAATGCACAACTCAAATAATGCAAATTAGAAACTCCTTTCTAATTTCATTACGCCTTAAGCCAAGGACTACCGAGTTGTCATTTATCGAATCACATAGGACATTTCTCTTCTTTTATTAGAAGTGGTAGATTCTTTATTGATCATACATTATCTCCATGTACAACTTATTATACCCAAGCATACCCTTTGATATACCCTAAGGGTCTTAAGGAATAAGTCAAAGTATAACTCATCATACACAAGATACTATGATGATCTCAAGTCCAAGGATCACTTGTATTACTATCACTCTGAGGAATTCCTATTGACAGCAAATAAAACTCCATTAGGTATTCCTTAGCGAGCCACGCGTTCAGGTGAACTTATTCTCTAATAAGCACCTACATACTTGCTTTAGTGTCTCCACACAAATGATCATGAGATCAATCATCCTCATCAAATGAAAGCAAAGAACGATGTACCAATCTATCCGGATTCACTAATCCCCAATTTAGTAATCCAATGATTGGGAACTATTTTAGTTTTAAGCTTTCTAAGAATTTAGATCTCATTAGAATGATCATCATCATTATTCTAAAAGCATTGCTTAAAACTATGGGTTTATCACATATTATAAAACAAAGATCATGTAGATAATCAAAAGCCTTTAATAAATTAATACTTTTTATTAATAAATGAATAAGATTGTTACAAAGTATATGCTTTATCATCAAACATGATTGGCTCAGTGTGCATACTACTTCAAAAAACATGATTATCTTTAAGTAGTAGTGCATGGATAATTCGTGGTCGTGATACTAAAAAAATATCCTCGTCCGTAGTAGTGTGGGTGATTCGATGATGTGAATTATTTATTAAATTTGAGTCCCAGAGATAAAAGTGATGAAAACCTTTTAAATCATAGAAGATAGTAGATTTTATTCCTACTTGACTCTTCTAATGGATTGCTTGTTCATTGCAGCTTAAACTTGATAGTTGTTATATTTTATCGGTTTAATATCGTTGAAGGCTAACGATAAATTATTCTCGCATTATCTTAGTCATAATATTTCTTACTAGGCTAGTTGAGCTCACCCTTTCTTTCTTTGTTTTCTTGAGAAATGAAAAGTAATTTGGGACTAGTCGAGAACAAGAGTGATGGTCCTAGATGGTGCATTAGTAGTCATCACTATTTTGTAAAATAGTGTGATAATAATTGTAATGAGGACTCCTTTTGAGTTTGTATAATCTCTAGTAGACAATATTTGTATTCAAACTCACAGTTTATGTTTTGTCGTATTGTACACGACAGTTGTATTATTAAGCTGTATTTAAATTCTTTACCATGTATCTGGCGACTCAAAATGGGTGATGTATACCTAATTTTGGGGGCGTCACATTAGATAGATAATATCTTTGTCATTACTTCAGTACCCCATGTCATCAGTAAGTCAACATGGGCCTGGAAGTGTATTAGAGTACTAAAACACGCATAAATGAACAGATATGTCTGCATGTGAGAGTGTATAGGATTGAATTGCAATTATGATTGAATTTCCCAGCTGTTGCAAATAAATTCAAAAATCAAATTGTATGCAATTTAAAGTCAAATCAGTATCAAGGGAATAGATAGAGAACGACCTACTTCTTTTTGTGAAATGTAATGGTTTACATTAATGTCAGATTCAAAGAAATGCTAATTCACATGCTCGTTGAAACAATGGTTGCTTCAGGACATGAGCTGACCCAAGCAAAAACTGCAAAATAATACATATTGTTGAAATAACAATTATAATGCACCAATTTATCCAATCAGTTTCACAAAACATGATGCAATCAATTTTTTGGTGCGGATAGAATTCACTATTTTACTCAATATATCCAAGCAAACCAAAATTAGCACTTAAATGATCTTTTTAAAAGTTGCTGCAATATTATAAATATTTGCAACAGGAATCTGGGCAATAGTAAGATATAAGAGTTTAGACATACTTAATAGTTGATTTCAACATAACATAAACTATCAACCAAATAAATAATCCCTTGGACAAATAAATAATGTTCCGTGTCAGTCCAAAAAAATTATGTTCTATATGATAAATAATTAGCTGACAAATTATACATAACTATAAGAAGGAAAATTTAGTGAAAATAATGATGAGGGGTACCTGGCAAGAAGGTGTTGTTGCTTCTAAGTTTGTCACTGCCCAGAGGAATGAGATTGCTTCAATGAAGTCAATTTGTCCATTGTGGAAAATCTTGTCTAAGTCATCAATAATGATTTTGGCACTGAAGGGGCAAAGGGTTTCGTAGTACAAGTGTACAACCCAACTGAAACTTGCTTCGTAGAAAATATACAGGTTTCACAAGTTTGAAAATATTTTTCATTTTATAACTAATTTAATATAATTTGTTTAACTCACAAAAGTAATAATTTTTGTTTTAAAATTAAAGATATAATTAGACTTTTAAATTCAAATGATGACGTATTAAATTAATGTGAAATATTTAATATCATATAAATATTTGCAATATGAACGATCACGATCTATTGGATATGAATCAGTCCCCTTTTATTGGATACTTAGTTATTATCTCCTAAAATCATTACTTTTAAATCTCACATTAATAAATTGATTTTATAATCTCATAAATCACTACAAATCTAAACTGTTTCTAATATTATCATTAATAATTTAATTATTATCTCGCTAAAATCATAACTTTTTAATCACAAATTAATATTTTGAATTTATAATCTCTTAAATCTAAATTATTTTAGATAATTACAAAAAATAATATCATAACATTATGCTATTTTCCAAATCCACTTTCTTAATTACATTTCTCCATCACTCCATTTGTGGTGAAATAACATAACATAATATAATATATATGCACGGGATAGCGTGAAATTTAGAGTTTTATTTTACATAAACCTTTTGAGTGGCAATTAACTCGGAATTCTTGTCAGTATACATGGGCATGTGGCAATATTTGTCAAACTAATTAATTTAAAAAATGACTTGGAAAATTCTAGAGATAATTTCGCACCAATCATAATTCACAGCTAGCCTGCAAAAGATTGAGAGAGAGAAAGTGTGTGTGAGAGAGAGGAAAAATAAAAGTGTGAAGATTGAAGCATGAATGAATCCTAGTTATATATAAATGATCTATAACATGTACTTATTATAGATTAAAAATGAGTATACATTATCTATATTGAACTTCAATATAAGAATTAACATCCAAGATTATAATTAAAAAATTTACGTTTGCTACTATTTAATAGTGAACTACGTCGACGGGTTACGTCCGCTACTAATTAATAGCGGACGACACCCGTCATCTGAACGTGAATTTGTTAATTTTAATATTGGCCGTTGCTTTCTATATTGAATGATAAAGATGTTGTATGCTCATTTTTTATTTATAATAAATACATGCTATATCGAGAAAAGTTAGTCATATATATATATATATATATATATATATATATATATGATATTACAACAAAGAATTTTGAATTTTTATACAAGAATCTTCTCATATAAATAATAAATTGAACTCGCATTAATTGTAACACTCCAGTCCCACATCGAAAAATAGGAAAAAAATTTATCTGTATATAAAAAATTATTGTCTTGTTTAGATGCATTTGATTTAATTTGGACTCGAAATTTGACCCGAGTTGTTCATTAATATGAGTAGGATTTGTAAAAATATTCAAGTTTGTTTATTAAAATAACAATTTCTTTATATATATATATATATATATATATATATATATATATATAACCCCAATATTTTGAATAAAGATGAATTTTTATAAATATTATTTTTAAATATTATGGAGTGAAATTGATATAATGTTATAGTTGTGGGTAATATTTATAAATTTTGTAAAAGACGCAAGTTGTTATATAATATTCGATTGGTCGGGAATATTCATTTTAACAGGAATATTCGTATAACAACACAATCATTGGTGGACCCTACAATGTAATTATCATCGGATCGAGAAAATGACAAAAATACTTTATAAAAATAACGGCGAAAGTTTTACAGTTAATCTGTTGAAACACCGGTGTTAAAAGAAATGCGAATACGCGTGGGTTGATAAGAAGACACAAGATTAATTATTGATGCTTACGTGATAAGTCACCAGCTTTTGTTGGTATTATTAATGTAATAATACGAGAAAATCTTTTATATAAAATGTAATACTTTTATAAAGTTATTCTATAAATAGAATATATTATATTCTATTACGCATAGTGTTGTATAAATGTCTGCATAGTATTTTGATATAGTAAAATCTTTTTATATAAAAATGTAATACTTTTATAAAGTTATCTGCTTTTATTGACAATAATTAGAATATATTATATTTTATTATGCATAAGTACTGCGCATAGTGTTTGCATAGTAAAATCTTTTATAAAGTTATTCGTTTTATTATATTATAAATAGAATATATTATATTTTATTTAAAAGATTTTGCTTTAAATATGGACCGTCAGATTAAAGTAAATCAATCTGGACCATTCATGAGTTAGTTCTTATGCGATCCATTTTCTATAAATAGAAGCTCATTCCTTCATTATTTTCTTACTTAATTCTTTGAAACTCTGTAGAGATAAACTATAGAGAGAAAGAAGAAAGTATTCTGCTACTTCACTACTTATATATCCAGTACTCTTCTTCTTAAGGTAGGGAATATTATTTGTTGTACTCGTAGGGAGTATTATTTCATTTGTATTCATGAAGAGAACTTATGTTATTCCATTCTTTATTATTATTCGTTGAATAACCTATATACGCGAAAGCTACCTATACTTGGTGACATTCTTCTATTATTCCGTCTTTACTATATTCATTTGGAATATCCTGCTCGCGTTTTCTTTACACGGACCGATTAAAATCTTTATTATTACATTGGAATATCCTGTTGGCGCTTTTGCGTGGGACTCGCTCCGTCTTTTATTATTATTCATTGGAATATCCTCGTCATGCATGCTTTTACGCCGGACCGATTAAAATCCCCTTATTAGTATTCTCATTGAATAACTCCGCCAATACGCCAAGTACCGCATGCATGGTGATTTCGTTGTTATTCCATTCTTTATTATTCTATTGGAACATCCTGTCAAAAGCGTAATTTCGCACCGACTCGTTCCGTTATTTAGTATTCATTTGAATAACTCGCTCTATGCTGAAGTACCGCATGCATGATGATTTCTTTTGTTATTCCATTCTTTATTATACTCGATTGGTTAAAGTTTTGACTTCTATACTCCATGAAATTAGTGGAATATCCTCGATAATTACGCTTCATCCAAGATCTTTCATAGAAATATTCTTACGAGCATTCTTGAATTTTACTCTACAAAGCAGGATCGTGTTGACAATTTGGACGTTATTGGTTCTTGGATAAATTAATTCTTGAACTTATTTTATTGAATTCTTATATCATTGTCATCATCCTCATATTTATATTTTTTTGAAAGTCATCTGTGGCCTGTAGTGCATAGATGGACTTGGTATTATTATAACCGTGGATTATTCTATGTAATCATGATCGTAATATTACAAATGATGTGGTAAAGTCCTCATTGGCCGTAGTGCATTGATGGATGCTTGTTGGTATGATCATGACCATTAATGAATACACAAATATTCTTGGCCCGTAAGGCATGGATAATTGTGGTCGTGAGAAGAATATCTGGTCAGAAAGTAGTGTAGGGTGATTCGATGATGTGAATTATTTATTGTCGAGTCCCGGAGATAAAAGAGATGAAAAACCTTTAAATCATAAAAGATAGTAGATTTTATTCTCTACTTAACTCTTTTAATGGATTGCTTGTTCCACTCGATTAAATTTGATGTTTGTTATATTGTATCGGTTTAACATTGTTGAAGGCTAATGATAATTTATTTTGCATTATCTTAGTCATAATATTTCTTCTTTGGGCTAGTTGAGCTCACCCTTTTTTCCTTTATTCTCTTCGTGAAATGAGAACGAAATTGGACTAGTCGGGGAGCGTAGTGATGGTCCTAGATGGTGCATTAGTAGTTCTCACTATAATGCGTGAAATAGTGTGATAATAATTGTAATGAGGTCTCCTTTTGAGTTTGTATAATCTCTAGTAGACAATATTTGTATTCAAACTCACGGTTTATGTTTTGTCGTATTGTACATGTGCTTGTATTTGAATTACGTACCACGATCTAGCGACTCAAGATGGGTGATGTATACCTAATTTTGGGGCGCCACGGATTTGGTATCAAAGCTTAGGGATATGATCCTGGCTAAGATGTGAGACTAGAACTAGGAGGGGAGAGACGGGGAATTCCTTCGCTAGTATGCCCTACTTAAATTTATTTTGTATTTAAATTGGTTGGTCAGAGTTTAGAGATAATATGTTACATGTCAACTAACCCTTGTTGTGACGCCCCCAAAATAGGTCTAATCCAACCAACCTATTCTGAGTCGCCAGATACATGGTACAGAAACAACGATAACTTCATTAATACAATTGTCGTGCAAAATACGACAACACATAAACTGTGAGTTTAAATACAAATATTATCTTCTAGACAATATCCACACTCAAATAAGTCCTCATTATAATTATTGATACACTATTTTATAAAATAGTGAGGACTACTAAAACAACTGTCTTGAACCATTACTCCACACCCCGACTAGTTCTTACCGTATTCTCGTCTCCCGAGAAGAAAATGGAACAAAAAGGAAAGGGTGAGCTCAACTAGCCCAAAGAAGAATATTATGACTAAGATAATGTACAAAAATTATCCTTAGTCTTCAACAGGAAAAATCGATAGAATACAATAGACAACAAGTTTTAGATCAACAATCTATAATGAAACAACAATTCATTAGAAGAGTTAAGTAGAGAATGAAATCTACTGTCATCTATGAATTTAAAAGTCCATCATCGATATTTTATCCTCGTAACATCAATCAGTATACATCATAAATCAAATATTCATCTTTGCACTGCAGGCCAAAGATATTCACCAGTTGGTCATGTTCATCTAAACACCTGTTCATCTTTTCACTACGGGCCAAAGATATTCATCATAAAATCATTCATCTTTGCACTACAGGCCAAAGATATTCAGTTATATCATCATTTAGGATCGAGGATGATGAAAAATATTTTAAAGAAAACGAATCCAGTGAAACAAAAGAACAAATATTAAGGATTCGTACTTTAAACAATCCAAGTTCAAAAATACTTCATAAATAACCAGAGTTGAGTAAAATTCAAGAATGAAGACCAAAACATAGATCCAATCAAAGCTAGGAATCATAACAGACAATCTTGGACACATAAAAGAAAATTTAATTTTCTATGAATAAGTGTCGTGATTCGTGAATAGTCAGATATCGTGAATAGTAATCTCACACCAAAAGATAGAAATTTCACAAAAAAAATCATCATGCTTCGTGAATAGTACTCGTGAATAGTAACTCGTGAATAATAACTCATGAATAGTAACTCGTGAATAGTAACTCGTGAATAGTAACTCATAAATAGTAACCCCGATATGAAAAAGTTCCAAATTTGATAAAAAGTTCCAACCAATATTTCGGCATAATGATATTGAAAAAATAATATCATTTTAAAAAAAAATAATATCACTTACCTCGCAAAAACAATACTTCTGACTGGAATACTGGATATAGTGCTGAAGGAACTTGCACCGTATAGCAACACTCAAAGTACCAAAATATTCATTAGAAGAGTTAAGTAGAGAATGAAATCTACTATCATCTATGAATTTAAAAGTCCATCATCGATATTTTATCCCTGTAAAATCAATCAATATACATCTTGAATCAAATAGTCATCTTTACACTACAGGCCAAATATATTCATCAGTTGGTCATGTTCATCTCAACACCTATTCATCTTTGCACTACGGGCCAAAGATATTCATCAGTTGGTTATGTTCATTTAAACACTTGTTCATCTTTGCACTACGGGCCAAAGATATTCATTATAAAATCATTCATCTTTGCACTACAGGCCAAAGATATTCAGTTATATCATCATTTAGGACTGAGGATGATGAAAAATATTTTAAAGAAAACGAATCCAGTGAAACAAAAGAACAAGTATTAAGGATTCGTACTTTAAATAACCCAAGTTCAAAATACTTCATAAATAACCAGAGTGAAGTAAAATTCAAGAATGAAGATCAAAACATAGATCCAATCAAAGATATGAATCATAACAGACAATCTTGGACACAGAAAAGAAAATTTTAATTTTTTTGTGAATAGTGTCGTATTCGTGAATGAAAGTCTTGAGTATCGTGAATAGTGCCAGTATACGTGAATAAAGAATCTCACACCAAAAGATAGAAATTTCACAAAAAACATCATCATGCTTCGTGAATAGTACTCGTGAATAGTAACTCATGAATAGTAACTCGTGAATAGTAACCCATGAATAGTAACCCCGACATAAAAAAGTTTCAAATTTGATAAAAAATTTCAACCAATATTTTGACATAATGATATTGAAGAAATAATATCATTTTAAAAAATAATAATATCCCGTACCTCCAAAAAGACAGTACTTCTGACTGGAATACTGGATATAGTGCTGAAAGAACTTGCACCGTATAGCAATACTCAAAGTACTAAATTACTCACAAAATACGCTCGATATTATAGAGAGAGAAAGAGAGAGAAAACTTTAGTTTCTGGTGTGATTTTTAATTCTAACCTAAGCACCCTATTTATAGAAAAATGCTTAGAACACCAAAGCGTAAAATTGAATATAATAATAATATATTATAAAAATTTTCCTACGCCTCTAAGACTCACGAAATCAAAGCATGTTTACAAATACATGGGGGCCAACCAAAACAATAAAAACGTTTTTCTTAATAAAATAATTAAAACTTTCAAAAATCAATTATTTCGGAACTTCGGAACTTCAATAATTCATTACAAATAGCCCTTTTATCAGAAAATTCGAATTTTGTGAATTTTTATAGGAAATTGTCTTTTTATCAGAAAATTCAATTCTCTACAACTTTGCAGAAGAAAGGTTTTCCAAATTCCAGACAAAAATTGACCGAAATCCACATACGGACAATTTTACAAGCTATAATAAAATTTCAGTCAAGAAATGGGGTCCACCGACACACAAAACATGTGTTAATCATTTAATGCAACAAAAATACTCTTCCTCCTCATATACTCATATATTTCACATTCATTGTAAAAATATCATCATTATTATATTAATGAATTATTTTATCAAAAAAAGATAAAATATTAATTTTTAACAATTGTCACATTAAAAATTTTCTCCATCTATATCCACATAAAATCAATATTTTCCTCATCATATAAGTTAATAATTAATTATTCACAAATAATATTACAGAATCACAGTACTGGCAACCAGGCCGTTCCCAGGAAAGAGGGGGCTTTCCAATAAGAATTTCTCCTTACTGGCGCGCAATTAGGTGACCAAACCTCTCCTTAGAAAGAACTTTCTAGACATTGCCAATAATGTTTTCTAATAATATTATTCAGATAATATGAATTATTGCTTCGATAATGGAAAATACTGTGTAGTGACAATTATTGAAACAACAATAATATAAAAAATCAATGCAGCAATTATTGAATTAATAAAATAAAATATTGAACAGTAATTACTGTACGAATATTCCCTGTTAAAACGAATATTCCCCGACCAATCGAATATTATATAACAACTTGTGTACTTTGAAAAATTTATAAATATTACCCACAACTATAACATTATATCAATTTCATTCTATAATATTTAATAATAATATTTATAGAAAATTCATCTTTATTCAAAAAGTTGGGGTTTTACAATCTCCCCTTCTTATGAAATTTCGCCCTCGAAATTAGGGTACGTACCTGGTATATTGAAGAGGTAAGGATACCTTGATTTCATTTCAGATTCTAACTCCCAAGTCATTACCTCAACATCGTGGTTTCTCCACAAAATTTTGACTTGAGGTATAACCTTGGAGCGTAGAATATGTTCCTTCTTATCCAAGATTTGAACAGGAACCTCTTCATACGTCAAATCTTCCGTTATTTCGTCCGGTTCTAACTCAATAATGTGGTTCGGGTCTTCCACATATTTACGTAACATGGATATGTGAAAAACGTTATGAACATGAGACATACTTGGCGGTAAAGCGAGTCTATAAGCCACAGTTCCTACTCGATCGAGGATTAAAAATGGGCCGATGAATCGAGGATTGAGCTTTCCTCTCTTTCCAAATCTTGTAACTCCTTTCCATGGAGCAACATGTAACAACACATGATCTCCTATATCGAATTCCACGTTCTTTCGATGAAGATCAGCATAACTCTTTTGTTGATCTTGTAAGATTTTTATACGTTGTCGGATCGTTTGAATCTTTTCTATAGTCATACGTACCAACTCCGGTCCCAACAACGTTGCTTCACCCACCTCATCCCAAAGATCTTCGAGAACGACACTTTCTTCCATACAACGCTTGAATGGAGCCATGCCAATACTTGCTTGATAACTGTTGTTATAGGAAAACTCCACCAATGGTAAGAACTTGTCCCAACTTCCCTTGAAGTCAAGGACACAGAGTCTTAATAGATCTTTAAGAGTTTGAATCATCCTCTCCGACTGCCCATCCGTCTGAGGATGATATGCCGAGCTAAATCGTAAATCTGTGCCCATAGCTTTTTACAAACTAACCCAAAATCTTGAAGTGAATCTTGGGTCTCGATCAGAAACTATGGATACTAGCATACCATGCAATCTTACAACCTCGTTTATGTATATACGAGCAAGACGTTCAAGTGTATAAGTTTCTCGTATCGCAGAAGAAATGAGAGCAGACTTGGTCAATCTATCAATAATGACCCAAATCGCATCTACGCCTTGAGAAACTTTGGGAAGACCGATGAAATCCATGGTAATGTGCTCCCACTTCCATTCCGGAATTTCAAGTGGTTCTGCAATGGACCTTTTGGTACTTGATGTTCGCCGACTCGTTGACACGTTAGACACCTTGAGATAAATGCGGTATCTCTCTCTCTTCATATTGCTCCACCAAAATGTACGATTTAATATCATGATACATTTTGGTACTCCTGAGATGGATTGCAAACGTGTGTTATGCGCCTCCATCATGATTTTATACTTTAAATCGTGGTCGTTAGGAACACAAAGTCCGGAGTTGAATCAAGTATTCCTTCTTCATCGATTCTTGCTTCCGACATAGCACCTTCTTCGTGACTTTCTTCCTCATACGCACGACACCTGTGTCACGTAGCTTGGCGGCTTTAACTTTATCAATTAAAGTTAGTTCTACTCAGATATTCGCCATCATCATGTGGGTCCCCGGAGTCTTTATCTCTATCTCCATCCTTTGCAAGTCATACAAAATGGGCGCTCATTGACAATATTGCACTCGCATTCGTGATATGATCTTCTACTCAATGTCATGTACCTACCAAGTTTTTCGGGATGGTATTGGATGGTATGATCATAATCTTTAAATAGTTCAAGCCAACGTCGTTGTCACATGTTGAGTTCCTTTTGAGTGAAGAAATATTTGAGGCTTTTATGATCCGTAAAGATATCCACTTTCTCCCCATACAAGTAATGCCTCCAAATCTTTAGTGCGAAGACAACAGCTGCCAACTCTAGATCATGAGTAGGATAATTCCTCTCATATTCTTTAAGTTATCGTGAGGCATAGGCTATGACTTTCCCATGTTGAATGAGAACACATCCTAACCCTTTGCCTAAAGCATCACTGTAGATGACAAATCCCTCCTAACCAGATGGTATTGTCAGAACAGGTGCTGAAATGAGTCTCCTCTTGAGTTCTTGAAAACTCTTCTCATATTCCTCGCTCCAACCGAACTTTGTATCTTTTCGAGTAAGCTGAGTTAGTGGAGTAGCGATTCGAGAAAACCCTTCTACGAATCTCCGATAATAACCAGCTAAGCCGAGAAAGCTACATACTTCGGTCACTGATTTAGGTTGCTCCCAACTTTGAATAGCTTCAATCTTTGTTGGGTCAACAGATATTCCATGACTTGATACCACGTGCCCAAGGAATGCTATTTCCTCAAGCCAGAACTCGCATTTCTTCAACTTGGCATAAAGCTTGTATTCACGAAGCTTTTGGAGTATCAGCCTCAAGTGTTGCTCATGATCTTCACGGCTTTTGGAATAAATAAGGATGTCATCAATAAAGACGACCACAAAGTGATCCAAATATTCCTTGAATACTTTCGGTTCATCATATCCATGAAGGCAAAATAGGAGCATTAGTCAATCCAAAGGACATGACTAGAAATTCATAATGCCCGCATCGAAGTTTTGAAAGTCGTCTTTGGAATGTCATCGATTCTAATCTTCAATTGGTGATATCAAGAATGAAGATCAATCTTTGAAAAGAATTTGGCTCCTTGCAACCGGGTCAAACAGTCATCAATACGTGGCAATGGGTACCTATTTTTGATGGTGACATGATTCAACTCCCCGATAATCAATACAAAGTCGCATACTCCCATCTTTCTTTTCACGAATGTAAGCAGAGCACCCCAAGGAGAAGTACTAGACTTAATGAAACAGATGTCTAACAATTCTCGTAGTTGGGTCTTTAACTCCGAAGTTCAATAGGAGCCATTCGATATGGGGCTTTGGAAATAGGTTTTGTACCAAGTTCAAGGTCGATACAAAATTCAATTTCACGCCGGGGTAGGCAGGAAGTTCTTCGTAATGTCGTCATGAAATTCATTAACAATAGAAATATCATTCAAAATCGACGTTTTTTTTTAGATCCGTGACATGAGCTAAGAAAGCTTGACATCCATTTTTCAATAAACGAATAGCTTTATGGCTTGATATGACAGTAATTGATTTTAATGGTTTGGTTGCTTGAATTAGCAAAATAGGTTGGTTAGGAATATGAAAGCTAATAACCTTACGAAAAAAAATCAATTTTTGCATGATGTGTAGTTAACCAATCAATCCCTAGAATCACATCAAATGCAAGTATTTTCAAAGAAATAAGATCGATAGGTAACGTGCAGGTGCCGATTTGAACTAAACAAGACTTATAAACAGTGGATGTAATGAAGGTTTCTCCCAACGGAGTTTCAACAGATAAGTCAAAGTCTAATTTCTCCGAAATCAAATTTAATCGTTGAGCGCAAGTAGGAGAAATAAAAGAATGGGTAGAACCAATATCAAATAAATTATAGACTTCGCTAGAGTTTATGATAAGCTTACCCGTGATGGCCTCGTTCGGGTTCCTTGCTTTCTGGGAGGTCACAACAAATGCTCTCCCTTGCACCACCGGCTTTGACTTTTCTGGGACGGCCTTTGGTGCCTCCATCCTAGCTGAACTTGTCTTCGGTGAACGATAAAATCGGGCTAGGTGACCTTCTCTTCCACAATTATAACACGCTTTGGATGGCATCGCGTAGTTTGGACTGATATGTCCCTCCCCTCCGCATTTGAAGCATATGATAGGTGGTCGTTCTCCTTCTTTAACCACAGTTGCTGGTACTGACGTCTTTCCATCATTGTTGAATCTCCTTTTCTCGAAAGATCCATTTTTACTGTCTTGGCCATGATTACCACCGAAATGGTTACCATTTTTGGCATGTTGATTCCCTCGCCGTTTGTTGTCACCGTTTCGATGACTAATACCACTGGTATTTTCATGCTTCCGGCTGCTTTCTCTTGGTTGCGTTGACTCGTTATCGCGCTCCAATAACTGAGCCCTATTTACAACATCTGAGTACAAACACAGTTTATGAGAAATAAGATATTGACGTATCCCCGGTTTCAAACCTCTTAAAAACATTCGCGTCATTCGCTCCTCATTATCGACCAAATGGGATGCAAACCGGGATAATCCGCAAATTTAGCCTCGTATTGCGACACGGTCATATTATTTTGTTCCAATTTGATAAACTCCACTTCTTTCATGTGATGAATACTCTCGGGAAAGTATTTGTCGTTGAATAGCTCTTGGAACTTCTCCCAAGACATCTTGAGTCGCAAGGCCAGTGAGTACGCTTTTCTGATTCCCACGAAGTCCGCCTCTTCACGCAACATGAAGGTGGCGAAGGGAAACTTTTGCTCCTCGGAGCATCCTAAGACATCAAATATCTTGGAGATCTGCTTTATCCATGCTTCCGCCTTAAGTGGTTTAGGTTCTCCAATAAACTCCGGTGGTCCCAGCTCCTTGAACTGTTTAGCGGTGACCGTCCGAGAGTTTCCAGTGTTTCCACGTATATTTTGGACAGGAGCCGCTCTCGCCTGATGTTGCATGAATTGCATAAACCCTCTGAACAGTCCATCATTCATCATTTGATCAGTGTTGTTGTTTGTATGAGGATTGTCGCCTTTCTGATGCACATTCTCCTAATTATTGATATGTGGAGACTCAACGGTCTCTTGTCCTCCATTGCTATTCTCAACATTCTCGGATGTCATTTTCAGATACTACCACAAAACAAAGGTTAATTGACATGTAACATATTATCTCTAAACTCTGACCAACCAATTTAAATACAAAATAAATTTAAATAGGTCATACTAGCGAAGGAATTCCCCGTCTCTCCCCTCCTAGTTCTAGTCTCACATCTTAGCCAGGGATCATATCCCTAAGCTTTGATACCAATTGTGACGACCCCAAAATTAGGTATACATCACCCATCTTGGGTCGCCAGATACATGGTACAGAAATCAAATACAACTTACTAATACAACTGTCGTGTACAATATGACAAAACAAAAACTGTGAGTTTGAATACAAATATTGTCTACTAGAGATTATACAAACTCAAAAGGAGTCCTCATTATAAATATTATCACACTATTTCACAGAATAGTGAGGACTACTAATGCTATCCTCTGGACCATCACTCCGTTCCCCGACTCGTCTCAGCCTATATTCTCATTTTCAAGAGAACGGTGAAAGGAAGGGTGAGCTCAACTAGCCCAGCAAGAAATATTATGACTAAGATAATGCAGAATAAATTATCATTAGTCTCCAACAATGTTAAACTTATAAAATATAATAGACATCAAGTTTAACTGCAGCGGAACAAGCAATCCATTAAAAGAGTCAAGTATAAAATAAAATCTACTATTTTTATGATTTAAAAAGTTTTTCATCACTGTTATCGCTGAGACTCAGCTTAATAAATATTCCACATCATCGAATCACCCTTGCACTACGGCCAAGGATATTCTTTAGTATCACGACCATAATTATCCATGCACTACGGGCCAAGAATATTTGTGTATTCATTAATGGTCATGATCATGCCAATAACTGTCCATCAATGCACTACGGGCCAATGAGGACTTTTACCACATCATTTGTAACATTACGGTCATGATTACACCGAATAATCCTTAGTCAAAATCATACCAAGTCCATCTATGCACTACAGGCCACAGATGACTTTCAAAAAATATAAATATGAGGATGATGACAATGATATAAGAATTCAATAAAAAAAGTTCAAGAATTAATTTGTTCAAGAACCAATAACGTCCAAATTGTCAACATGATACTTCTTTGTAGAGTAAAATTCAAGAATGCTCGGAAGAATATTTTACGAAAAAGATATCTTTGGTGAAGCCGCAATTATCAAGGATATTCCACTAATTTCATGGAGTATAGAAGTCAAAACTTTAACCAACTGAGTATAATAAAGAATGGAATAACAAAAGAAATCACCATGCATGCAGACTTCGCGATAGACAAAGTTATTCCAACGTAATACTAAATAACGAGAACCGTGTCAAAGTAAATTCGACCGGCTGGGATGTTCCAACAAAATAATAAAGAATGGAATAACAACATAAACCACCATGCATGCAGACGATGGCGAGGTTATTCCAACGAGAATACTAATAAGGACGGAATCAGTCCGGCAGAAACGCATGCATGTGATATTCCAATGTAATAATAATAATGACGGAAGCAGGTCCGGCGTAAAACGCACAGATAGGATATTCCAACATAATAATAAAGACAGAATAATAGAAGAATATCACCAAGTATAGGGTAGCCCGCGTATACAGGTTATTCCAACAGAATAATAAAGAATGAAATAACATAAGTTCTCTTCATGAATACAAACGAAATAATACTCCCTACCTTAAGAAGAAGAGTACTGGATATATAAGTAGTGAAGTAGTGAAGTAGCAGAATACTTTCTTCTTTCTCTCTATAGTTTATCTCTCTAGAGTTTCAGTGAATTCGTAAGAAAATAATGAAGGAATGAGCTTCTATTTATAGAAAAATGGATCAGATAAGAATTAACTCATGAACGGTCCAGATTGATTTACTTTAATCGACGGTCCATATTTAAAGTAAAATCTTTTAAATAAAATATAATATATTCTATTTATAATCTAATAAAACGAATAACTTTATAAAAGATTTTACTATGCAAACACTATCGCATACATTATGCAAAACACTATGCATAATAAAATATAATATATTCTAATTATTATCTAATAAAATGTATAACTTTATAAAAGTATTTCTTTTTTTATATAAAAGATTTTACTATACAAAACACTATGCAGATATCTATATCTAATACTATGCATAATAGAATATAATATATTCTATTTATAGAATAATTTTATAAAAGTATACATTTTTTATAAAAAGATTTTCTCGTATTATTACATTAATAATACCAAAAACCTGAAGCGACTTATCATGTAAGCATTAATAATTAATACCGTGTCGCTTATGCAACCACGCCAGACATTGCATTTTTAACACCGGGTGTTTCAACAGCTTAACGGTAAAACTTCCATTTGTTATTTTCATAAAGTATTTTGTCGTTTTCTCAATCCGACAATAATTCCGTTAATGGGGTCCACCAATGATTGTGCCATTTATCGAATATTCCTGTTAAAACGAATATTCCCCACCAATCGAATATTATATAACAACTTGCGTACTTTGCAAAATTTATAAATATTACCCACAACTATAACATTATATCAATTTTACTCCATAATATTTAAAAATAATATTTATAGAAAATTCATCTTTATTCAAAAAGTTACGGTTTTACACTTACAACCTCCCTCCTTATGAAATTTTGTCCTCGAAATTGACGTATGTAGGACATCTTCTTTTCCTATCCAAAATCTTGACAGTACATCTTCATACGTTAGTCTTCAAATTTATCTCGTCTCGGTTCTAACTCAATAATGTGGTTCGTCGTCCACATATTTACGTAATAACGATACGTGAAAAGCGTTATGAACACGCGTCATACTTGGCGGTAAAAACCAGTCTATAGGCCACGCGCCCTATTCGATCGAGGATTTTAAATGGACTAATAAATCAAAGGTTTGAGCTTTCCTCACATCACTGATTCTCGCTTTTGGAATAACGACTTCTTGCATCTTCTTCTTCATATTCATCAACTCCAAGTCTGTAGCTTGAGTAGCTTTAAATTTATCGATTAAAGTCGATTCTAATCGTATATTCATTATCTTCACACATGTTCTTTGGAATCTTTAACTCTATCTCCATCTTCTGTAAGTCATACAAAATGGGTCTTTGACAATATCGCACTCATACTCGTATACGATCTTTTACTTAACACATCAACTACCACGTTCGCTTTTCTAGGATCGTATGGTCAAAACATGTGCCGAAATGAGTCTCCTCTTGAGTTCTTCGAAGCTCTTCCCAAATTCCTTGCTCCATTCGAATTTTGTATCTCTACGAGTCAGTTGCGTTAATGGAATAGCGATACGAGAATATCCTTCAACAAATCTCCGATAATTACCAACTAAGCCTAGAAAGCTACGTATTTCGATTACCGACTTAGGTTGCTCTCAACTGTGACTCATATCCCAACTTTGGATAGCACGTCACAATGACACCTATCGGTTTACTATCGCACGAATATGGCGTCCCCTACGGAGAGTTTGGTTTCAGTGCATTCCACAAAGGAAGTCACCTGATAGAGGCTAAGGTACCAACTCCTGTAGTTAGGTTTTTAACTCCTGAAGTTCAATAGGAGCCATGAGATTTTAGAAATGGGTTTTGTACCGGGTTCAAAGTCGATACAAAATTCAATATCACACATTGGGAGTAAGCCAAAAAAATTCTTCAAGAAATACATCAGGAAATTTACTAACAATAGAAATATTATTCAAATCTGATGTATTTTTGTTCAAGTCCATAACATGGGCTAAGAAAACTTGACATCCGTTTTTTAATAAACGAATGACTTTATGGCTTGATATGAAAGTGTTTGACTTCAATGGTTTGGTTACTTGAATTCAAATAACATGTTGCTTAGGAATATGAAAACTAACAACCTTATGAAAGCAATCAATTTTGGCATGATGAGTAGTTAATCAATCAATCCCCGAAATCACATCAAAAGCAAGTATCTTTAAAGAAATATGGTCAACAAGTAATGTGATGGTGCCAACTTGGATCAAACAATATTTATAAACAGTGGATGTAACGAAAGTTTCTCATAACGGAGTTTCAACAGATAAGTCAAAGTCTAATTTTCTCCGGAGTCAAGTTTAAACGTTGAGTATAAGCAGGAGAGATAAATGAATGGGTAGAACCGGTATCTAATAAGGTATAAACTTCGCAAGAATTTATAATTAACTAACCCGTGCTAAATTCGTTCGGGTTACTTGCTTTTTGAGAAGTCACGAAAAACGCTCTTCTAGGAATCGTTGACTTTGACTTTTCTGGGACAGCCTTTTGAGTCACCATCCCCGCTGGACTGGGTTTCATTCTGCATACAATCTCGAAAGCGATATGACCTTCTTTTCCACAATTATAACATACATTGGAAGGTTGTGAGCAGTTTGACTTATGTGTCCTCTTCTCCGTGATCTGTAGCATCTAATCTGGCGATCTTTCTCTCCTCTAAAATTCGTTCTTTGGTGTTGGTGCTTGACGCGTCTTCCGTCATTGTTGAATCTTTCTTTTGAAATTTTCACTTGAATTATTTCTTCTATTATCTTGGCCATTATTACCACAAAAGTGGTTACCATTTCGCATGATAATTTCCTCCACGATGGTTATCATTATTAGATGATCGTTGCCCCCCAGTATGATTATCATCGAGTTGTTGGTCATTATTCTTCAGTTGAGCCGACTCATTATCGCGCTCCAATAATTGAGCCCTATTCACAACATCTGAATATAAACAAAGTTTGTGAGAAATGAGGTATTGACGTATTTTGGGTTTTAAACCTCGCAGAAACATTCGCGTCATTCTCTCCTCATTATCAACCAAATGGGATGCAAATCGGGACAACTCGGCAAACTTAGCTTCGTACTGCGACACGTTCATATTGTTTTGCTCCAGCTTGATGAACTCTACCTCCTTCATGTGATGAATACTTTTGGGAAAGTACTTGTCGTTGAACAATTCTTGGAACTTCTCCCAAGACATCTTCAAGTCGGCAGAGGTCGAGTACGCTTTTCTGATTCCCACCAATAATCTTTCTCCTCGTAACACGAAAGTGACAAAAGGAACCTTTTGCTCCTCTGAACATCCCCAGACATCAAATATCTTAGTGATCTGCTTTATCCACGTCTCTGCCGTAAATGGTTCTGGCTTTCCCAAAAACTCCGGCGGTCCTAAATCCTTGAACTGCTTAGCGGTGACCATTCGTGAGTTGCCAGTGTTTCCACCTGCATTTTGAACAGTAGTCTCTCTCGTTTGGTTTTGCATGAATTCTAGAAAGTTCCTAAACATACCATCGTTCTTCATCTGCTTAGTGGTGTTGTTCACAGGAGGAACATTGCCAGCTTATTGCACGTTCTCCTCGTTGGTGAGCAAAGGTGTCTCCACGGTCTCATTTACTCCATTGTTAACATTCTCAGTTGACATTCTTAAATACTGCCATAAAATAAGGGTTAATTAAACAAATTAACAAATCACATAATACCCCTATATTATGATCGACCAACAAATAAGCTTAGGTAGGACACACTAGCGAAGGATTTACTCATCTCTCCCCTCCTAGTTCTATTCCCCGATCTCCGCCAGAGATCATATCCCTAAGCTCTGATACCAACTGTGATGCCCCCAAAATATGTATACAACACCCAACCCATTCTGAGTCGCCAAAAACATGGTACAAAAACAACTACAACTTCACTAATACAATTATCGTGCAAAATACGACAACACATAAACTGTGAGTTTAAATACAAATATTGTCTAATAGAGAGTATACAAACTCAAAAGGAGTCCTCATTAAAATTATTGATACACTATTTTATAAAATAGTGAGGACTACTAAAACAACCTGCTCTTGAACCATTACTCCACACCCCTTACTAGTTCCCGCTTATATTCTCGCTCTCCGAGAAGAAAAATGGAACAAAAAGGAAAATGGTAAGCTCAGCTAGCCCAGTAAAGAATATTATGACTAAGATAATGTACAACAAATTATCCTTAGTCTTCAACAGGGGAAAATCTGATAGAATACAATAGACAACAAGTTTAGATCAACAACTGCAGCGAAAAAAATAATTCATTAGAAGAGTTAAGTAGAGAATGAAATCTACTATCATCTATGAATTTAAAAGTCCATCATTGATATTTTATTCCTGTAAAATCAATCAATATACATCTTGAATCAAATTGTCATCTTTGCACTACAGGCCAAAGATATTTATCAGTTGGTCATGTTCATCTCAACACCTGTTCATCTTTGACTACGGCCAAAGATATACATCGATTAGCCATGTTCATCTAAACACTGTTCATCTTTGCATGTGCCAAAGATATTCAAAGTTATATCATCATTTAGGATCGAGGATGATGAAAAATATTTTAAAGAAAATGAATCCAAGTGAAACAAAAGAACAAGTATTAAGGATTCGTACTTTTAAATAACCCAAGTTCAAAATACTTCATAAATAAACGAGTGAAGTAAAATTCAAGAATGAAGACCAAAACATAGATCCAATCAAAGATATGAATCATAACAGATAATCTTGGACACGTAAAAAAGAAAATTTAATTTTTACGTGAATAGTGTCGATATCGTGAATAAAGGCCAGTATACGTGAATAGTAACTCGACACCAAAAGATAGAAATTTCACAAAAACATCATCATGCTTCGTGAATAAGTACTCGTGAATAAGAACTCATGAATAGTAATTCGTGAATAGTAACCCATGAATAATAAAGAATTACATGAAAAAGTTCCAAATTTGAAAAAAGTTCCAACCAATATTTTGACATAATGAAATTGAAGAAATAATATCATTTTTTTAAAAAATAATATCCCTTACCTCCAAAAAGACAAGATTTCCATTTGGAATCTTTGGATATAGTCTTTGAAAGAACTTGCAGATCAGATAGCAATACTTAAAGTACTAAAATACTCACAAAATACCCTCGATATTATAGAGAGAGAAAGAGAGAGAAAACTTTAGTTTCTGGTGTGATTTTTAATTCTAACCTAAGCACCCTATTTATAGAAAAATGCTTAGAACACCAAAGCAGAAAATTGAATATAATAATAATATATTATAAAAATTTTCCTACGCCCACTAAGACTCCTAAAATCAGCATGTTTACAACACATGGGGGAGCCAACCAAAACAATAAAAACGTTTTTCTTAATAAAAATAATTAAAACTTCCAAAATTAATTATTTGTAACTTCTAACTTCAATAATTTATAACAAATAGCCCTTTTATCGAAAATTCGATTTTCACAATTTTAATAGGAAATTCAATTTCTACAACTTGCGAAGAAGAAAGGTTTTCCAAATTCCAAATGAAATTGGCCAAGAAATCCACATACGGACGATTTTACAGGCTATAATCAAATTTCAGACAAGAAATGGGGTCCACCGACACACAAAACATGTGTTAATCATTTAATGCAACAAAAATACTCTTCCTCCTCATATACTCATATATCCCACATTCATTGTAAAAATATCATCATTATTATATTAATGAATTATTTTATCAAAAAAAGATAAAATATTAATTTTTAACAATTGTCACATTAAAAATTTTCTCCATTTATATCTACATAAAATCAATATTTTCCTCATCATATAAATCAATAATTAATTATTCACAAATAATATTACAGAATCACAGTACTGGCAACCAGACTGTTCCCAGGAAAGAGGGGGCTTTCCAATAAGAATTTTTCCTTACTGGCGCAATTAGGTGACCAAACCTCTCCTGTATGTAACTTTCTAGACATTACCAATAATTTTTTCTAATAATATTATTCAGATAATATGAATTATTGCTTCGACAATGGAAAATCTGTAGTGACAATTATTGAAATAACAAAGAATATAAAAAAATCAATGCATTAATTATTGAATCAATAAAATAAAATCTTTGAGCAAGAATTATCGTAACAATTATTGAGTAGGCCTTCACGTAAGAATCAATAATTGGTGCAATCGTTGTGCTATCATGCAACAACGCCAGTATCGTGTGTTTTAACCACGGGTATTCCAACGATTGATTAGCCCGGTAATGACTACGCCGTTATTTATAAACAACTTATAGTTGTCGTTTTCTTCATCCAATCGCTTTTTGTTATGTGCCCACACAAGGTTGTGCCGTTGTACGAATATTTCCCGACAGTAAGAATATTCCATGACCAAACGAATATTCCCCGACAACAATGAATATTTTATAACCACTTGCTTATTTAAAATATTTGCGCATTTTACCCATAACTAACCACATTAATCAAATCAACCCCTTACTATTTCAAAATAATAATTATAGAAATTAAATCTTTATTTATAAAAAGTTGGGGTCATACAACTTGCTTATTTAAAATATTTTGCGCATTTTACCTATAACTAACCACATTAATCAAATCAACCCCTTACTATTTCAAAATAATAATAATTAGAGAAATTAAATCTTTATTTATAAAAAGTGGGGTCTTACAACTTCCCCTCCTTATGAAATTTCGTCCTCGAAATTGACGTGCGTAGGACATGCTCTTTCCTATCCAAGATCTTGACAGGTACCTCCTCGTACGTTAAATCTTTTGCTATCTCGTCTGGTTCTAACTCAATAATGTGGTTCGGGTCGTCCACATATTTACGTAACATCGATACATGAAAAACATTATGAACACGCATCATACTTGGCGGTAAAACGAGTCTATAGGCCACAGTTCCTATTCGATCGAGGATTTCAAATGGACTAATAAATCGAAGGTTTGAACTTTCCTCACATCGTCGATTCTCGCTTTTGGAATAACGACTTCTTGCATCTTCTTCTTCATATTCATCAACTCCAAATCTGTAGCTTGAGCAACTTTAAATTTATCGATTAAAGTCGATTCTAATCGTATATTCGTTATCTTCACGCAGATTCTTGGAATCTTTAACTCTATCTCTATCTTCTATAAGTCGTACGAAATGGGTATTTGTGTTAACAATATCGCACTCGTAAACGCATACGATCTTGTACTCAACATGTCAGCTACCACATTCGTTTTTTCCAGGATGGTATTGAATGGTATGGCCGTAATCTTTCAACAGCTCGAGCCAACGTCATTGCCGCATATTGAGTTCTACATTCCTCGCTCCATTCGAATTTTGTATCTTTTCGAGTCAGCTGAGTTAATAGAGTAGTGATTCGAGAAAATCTTTCCACAAAATCTTCGATAATAACCAACTAAGCATAGAAAGCTACGTATTTCGATTACTGACTTAGGTTACTCTCAACTGTGACTCATATCCCAATCTTGGATAGCACGTCACAATGGTACCTATCAGTTTACTACCACACAAATATGGCATCCCCTACGGAGAGTCTGGCTTCGGTGCATTCCACGAAGGAAGTCACCCGATAAAGGCTCGGGTATAAACTTCTACAGTTGAATTTTTAACTCCTGAAATTCAATAGGAGCCATGAGATTTTAGAAATGGGTTTTGTACCGGGTTCAAAGTCGATACAAAATTCAATATCACACTTTGGGAGTAAGCTAAGAAATTCTTCAGAAAATACATCACGAAATTTACTAACAATAGAAATATCATTCAAATCTGACGTATTTTTGTTCAAGTCCATAACATGGGCTAAGAAAACTTAACATCCATTTTTTAATAAACGAATGACTTTATGGCTTGATATGAAAGTGTTTGACTTCAATGGTTTGGTTGCTTGAATTCGAATAACAGGTTGCTTAGGAATATAAAAATTAACAACCTTACGAAAGCAATCAATTTTGGCATGATGAGTAGTTAATCAGTTAATCAATCAATCAATCCCTAAAATCACATAAAAAATAAGTATCTTTAAAGAAAAAAGGTCAATAGGTAATGTGATGGTGCCAACTTGGATCAAACAAGATTTATAAATAGTGGATGTAACGAAAGTTTCTCATAACGGAGTTTCAACAGATAAGTCAAAGTCTAATTTTCTCCGGAGTCAAGTTTAAACGTTGAGTATAAGTAGGAGAGATAAATGAATGGGTAGAACCCCAGATCTAATAAGGTATAAACTTCGTAAGAATTTATAATTAACTAACCCGTGCTAACTTCGTCGGGTTCCTCGATTCGACCGGTCATGACAAACGCTCTTCCAGAACCGATTGACTTTGACTTTTACGGGATGACCTTTCGAGTCACCATCCCATTGGATTGGGTTTTGCTACCGTACAATCTCGAGCGATATGACCTTCTTTTCCACAATATCAACGCGTCATGCGGCTTTTACCCAGGCATCTTTCATTCTCACTCGTTCAAATTGTTTCTTCTTTCGATTTGCTCCTCGACATTTGAATTCTAAGATTCAAATTTTAATATCTTATATACCGCCAAAGAGTGCTTCTGTTCAACCATCCCACACCGGGTAATACAATTTTGAATTGTTGCATCCCTTTGTTCCACGACCGCCAGCCGTTCTTCAGCCTACTCTTCTAACTCATGAATATGATTTTGCAATTCTACATTTTGATTAATAAGTTCTTCTAATAAATCATCCTCAGGTTCTTCTTCTTCCTCACTCTCAGTTGCTACCTTTGCGACTAGCTTGAGTGTAACTTTTAATTCCTCAATCACCACATGGATATCTCTAATCACATTAACCTGGTTGATGATTAGAGGTGTCTCCACGGTCTCATTCACTCCACTGTTAACATTCTCAGTCGACATTCTCAAATACTGCCATAAAATAAAGGTTAATTTAATAAATTAACAAATCACATAATACCCCTATATTATGACCGACCAACAAATAAGCTTAGGTAGGACACACTAGCGAAGGATTTACTCGTCTCTCCCCTCCTAGTTCTATTCCCCGATCTCTGCCAGAGATCATATCCCTAAGCTCTGATACCAACTGTGACGCCCAAAAAATAGGTCCAATCCAACCAACCTATTCTGAGTCGCCAAATACATGGTACATAAACAACTACAACTTCATTAATATAATTGTCGTGCAAAATACGACAACACATAAATCGTGAGTTTAAATACAAATATTGTCTTTCTAGATAATATCCACACTCAAATCGATCCTCATTATAATTATTGATACACTATTTTACAAAAATAGCGAGGACTACTAAAACAACCTGTCTTGAACCATTACTCCACACCCCGACTAGTTCCCGCTTATATTCTCGTCTCTCGAGAAGAAAAATGGAACAAAAGGAAAAGGGTGAGCTCAACTAGCCCAATAAAGAATATTATGACTAAGATAATGTACAACAAATTATCCTTAGTCTTCAACGAGGAAAAATCGATAGAATACAATAGACAACAAGTTTTAGATCAACAATCGCAGCGGAAACAACAATTCATTTAGAAGAGTTAAGTAGAGAATGAAATCTACTATTATCTATGAATTTAAAAGTCCATCATCGATATTTTATTCCTCGTAACATCAATCAATATACATCATAAATCAAATATTCATCTTTTGCACTCTGAGCCAAAGATATTCACCGATTTGGTCATGTTCATCTAAACACTGCTCATCTTGCAGACTACGGCCAAAGATATTCATCATAAAATCATTCATCTTTGCACTACGGGCCAAAGATATTGATTATATCATCATTTAGGACTGAGGATGATGAAAAATATTTTAAAGAAAACGAATCCAGTGAGACAGAAAGATCAATAATACTCCATAAAAAACATTTTTATTAATAAAAATAAATAAAACTTCCAAAAATCAATTATTTGTAACTTCGAACTTCAATAATTCATAATAAATAGCCCTTTTATCAGAAAATTCAAATCTCGCGACTTTTTATAGGAAATGCAATTCTCTACAACTTTCAGAAGAAAGTTTTCCAAATTCCAAATGTAAATTGGACAAGAAATCCACATACTGGACGATTTTAAGTTATAATCAAATTCGGTCAAGAATGGGTCCACCAACATGTTTAACATGTTTTAAACAACTTTTGCAACAAAAATACTCTTCCTCCTCATATACTCATATATCCCACATTCATTGTAAAAATATCACCATTATTATATTATTAAAATAATATATTCAAATGAATTATTTTATCGTAAAAAGATAAAATATTAATTTTTAACAATTGTCACATTTAAAAATTTTTCCATCTATATCCATATAAAATCAATATTTTCCTCATCATATAAATCAATAATTAATTATTCACAAATAATATTACTGAATCACAAGATCGCAAACCTGCCGCTCCTGTGAAAGAGGGACTTTCCAATAAGAATTTCTCTCTTCTTTGGCATTACAATTAGGTGACCAAACCTCCTTAGATGTAACTTTTAGACATTGCCAATAATGTTTTCTAATAATATTATTCAGATAATATGAATTATTGCTTCGATATTGAAAAATATTGTGCATAGTGACAATTATTGAAACAACAGTTATATAAAAAATCAACGCAAAGCAATTATTGAATTAATAAAATAAAATATCGAATAAAGAATTATCGTAATAATTATTGAGTAGTGCTTTTTTACGTAAAAATCAATAATTGGTGCAATACTGCAGTGCATCAGGTAATAACGCCAGACATCGTGTGTTTTAACCACCGGGTATTCCAACATGTTGTTAATAAGATAACTACTTCTGACGTTATTTATAAATAACTTATACTTGTCGTTTTCTTCATCCAATCGTTTTTCCGTTATGGGCCCATTAAGGTCTGCGTACGCATTGCATTTAATATTCCCCGATGCAAAGAAGAATATTCCACGACCAAATGAATATTCTCCTAAGAACAATGAATATTTTATAACCACTTGCTTATTTAAAATATTTGCGCATTTTACCCATAACTAACCACATTAATCAAATCAACCCCTTACTATTTTAAAATAATAATAATTAGAGAAATTAAATCTTTATTTATAAAAAGTTGGGGTCTTACACTTGTTTTGTGGCAGTATCTGAAAATGACGTCCGAGAATGTTGAGAATAGCAATGGAGCACAAGAGACCGTTGAGTCTCCATATATCAATAATCAAGATAATGTGCATCAGGAAGGCGACAATCCTCATGCAAACAACAACACGGACCAAATGATGAATGATGGATTGTTCAGAGGCTTTATGCAATTCATGCAACATCGAAGCAGAAATGGCTCCTCGTCCAAATGTAGGTGGAAACACTGAAAACTCTCGAACGGTCACCGCTAAACAGTTAATCAAATCAACCCTTATTATTTCAAAATAATAAATAGAGAAAATTAAATTTCATTAATAATAAGTTGAGGTCTTACAACCTCCCCTCCTTATGAAATTTCGTCCTCGAAATGGACGACGCACTGGTATTTCAAAAGGTGAGGATACCTCGCTTTCATTTCGCATTTCCAATTCCTGTGTCATTTCCTCTATAGCATGATTCCTCCACAAAACTTTAACTTGTGGTATGACCTTTCTTGGCGTAAGACATGCTCCTTCCTATCCAAGATCTTGACAGTACCTCCTCATACGTTAAGTCTTCTGGCTATCTCGTCCGGGTTTCTAACTCTATAACGTGGTTCGGTCTTTCACATATTTATGGCACCGATATATGAAACACATTATGAACACGTAGACATACTTTCGGAGGTAACGCGAGTCTATAGGCTATATTTCCTACTCGGTCAAGAATTTGAAATGGACCAATAAATTGTGGATTGAGCTTTCCTCTCTTCCCAAATCTTGTAACTCCCTTTCATGGAGCAACTCGCAACAATACATATGATCCCCTATACTAAATTCCACGTCCTTTAGATGAAGATCCGCATAACTCTTTTGTCGATCTTGTGCCGCTTTGTATACGTTGTCGAATCATTTGGATCTTTTCGGTAGTCATCATACATCTTAACTAGGGTCCCAACAATGTTGCTTCACCCACCTCATCCCAACATATATTGGAGAGCTACACTTTTGTCCATATAATGCTTTAAATGGAACCACACCTATACTTGCTCGATAATCTGTTGTTTGTAGGAGAATTCCACCAATGGTAAATACTTATCCCAACCGCCCTTGAAGTTCAGGACACGTAGTCTTAATAGATCTTCAAGAGTTTGAATAGTCCTCTCGATTGTCCGTCTGCTTTGAGGATGGTATGCCGAATCGAATCGTAAATCTGCGCTCCATAGCTTTTTTGCAAGCTAACCCAAAATCTTAAAGTGAATCTTGGGTCACGATCCAAACTATAGATCTTGGCATGCCATGCAACCTCACAATCTCATTTACATATATACTAGCAAGACGTTCGAGGAATAAGTCTCCGTGACGGCAAGAAATGAGCAGACTTGGTTAATCTATCAACAATAACCCAAATAACATTGATGCCTTGAGAAACCGTAGGAAGACCCGTGAACGAAATCCATGGTAATATGTTCCCACTTCCATTTTCGGAATCTCAAGTGGTTGCAGCGGACCCTTAGGTACTAGATGCTCTCGCCTTTTACACGTTGACAAGTTAAACACATTGAGATAAACTTTACAATTTCTCTCTTCATATTGTTCCACAAAATGTATGTCAAGATCACGATACATTTGGTACTTCGAGATGGATTGCAAATGGTGTATTGTGTGCCTCCATCATAATCTTTGTACTTCAAATCAGTCGTTAGGACACAAAGTCCGAGTGGACTCAAGTATTCCTTCTTCATCAATTCTCGCTCGAATAGCACCTTTTGTACTTTTTTCTTCATACGCATCGACTCCCGGCCGGTGGCTCGAAAGCAACCTTAACTTTTTCTATTAAAGTTGGCTCTGTCGTATACTTGACATCATCGCACTCATTCATGCATGTGATCTTCTACTCAACGCGTCACTACCACGTTCGCTTTTCCAGGATGGTATGAATAGTGTGGTCGTAGTCTTTCAATAGCTCGAGCCAACGTCACGCCGCGATGTTGAGTTCTTTTGAGTGAAGAAATATTTAAGGCTTTTATGGTCCGAATATATCTCCACTTTCTCCCCATATAGATAATGCCTCCATATCTTTAGCACAAAAATGACTGCTGCCAACTCTAGATCATGAGTAGGATAATTCCTCTAATATTCTTTAAGTTGTCGCGAGGCATAGGCTATAACTTTCCCACGTTGCATGAGAACACATCCCAACCCTTTGCTCAAGCATCGTTGTGAGATAACAAATCCATCCGAACCGGATGGTATTGTTAGAACAGTCGAAATGAGTCTCCTCTTGAGCTCTTGGAAACTCTTCTCGCATTCCTCGTTCCATACGAATTTTATATCTTTCCAGTCACCGAGTTAATGGAGTAGCGATTGAAAAAAATCCTTCCACTAATCTCCGATAATAACCAGCGGCTAAGCCCGTAAAGTTACGCATTTTGGCCACCGACTTGGCTGTTCCTAACTTTGTATTGCTTCAATCTTCACGGGTCCACGGATACTCCATGTTTTGACACTGATGCGTGCCCAAGAAATGCTACTTCCTCAAGCTAGAACTCGCATTTCTTTAATTTGGGATATAGTTTGTTTTCACGAAGCTTTTGGAGTACCAAATTTCAAATGGTGCTTATGATCTTCATGACTTTTGGAATATATGAGGATGTCATCAATAAAGACAACAACGAACCGATCCAAATATTCCTTGAATACTCGGTTCATCATATCCATGAAAGTCATAGGAGCATTAGTCAATCCAAAGACATGATTAAGAATTCATAATGCCCGTCATCGAGTTTCTCAAGGCGGTCTTTGAATATCCTCGATTCTAATCTTCACTAATGATATCCGAACGAAGATCGATTTTTGAAAAGAATTGTGCTCCTTACAACTAGTCAAACAAGTCATCAATACGAGGTAGAGGATACCTATTCTTGATGGTGACATGGTTCAATTCCGATAGTCAATACAAAGTCGCATACTACCGTCTTTCTTCTTTACTTAATAAAACAGAGCACCCCAAGGAGATGTACTAGACGAATGAAACCGATGTCCAACAACTCCTAGTAGTTGGACCTTTAACTCCTAAAGTTCAATAGAGCCATTCAATATGGGGTTTTATAAATGAGCTTTATCGTGTTCAAGATCAATAAAGAATTCAACTTCACGTTAAGGGTAGACCGGGAAGTTCTTCGTAAAATACGTCGGGAAAGTCAATAACAACAGGAATATTATTCAAATTTGATTGTCTTTATTCAAATCCATAACACGGGCTAAGAAAGCTTGACATCCGTTTTTCAATAAACGAATACTTTTATGATTAGATATGATGGTGATTGATTTTAATGGTTTAGTTGCTTGAATTGCATAACAAAGTTGGATAGGAATATGAAAACTAACAACCTTACGAAAACAATCAATTTTGGCATGATGAGTAGTTAACCAATCAATCCCTAAAATCACATTAAAAGAAAGTATCTTTAAAGAGATAAGGTCAACAGGTAAGGTGATGGTGCCAACTTGAATCAAACAAGATTTATAAACAGTGGATGTGATGAAAGTTTCTCCTAACGGAGTTTCCACAGATAGGTCAAAGTCTAATTTCTCAGGAGTCAAGTTTAAACGTTGAGCACAAGCAAGAGAGATAAATGAATAGGTAGCACCGGTATCAAGTAAGGTATAAAATTCGCAAGAATTTATAAATAGCTTACCCGTGATAACCTCGTTTGGGTTCCTCGCATTTTGACCATTCACAACAAACGCTCTTCCAGGAATCGTTGACTTTTGAATTTTCCGGGATGTCTTTCGAGTCACCGTCCTCATTGAACTAGGTTTCGCATCAACAATCTCGAGCAATATGCCATTCCTTTCAATAATTATAGCATACCTTGAATCTGTTGTGGGCGGTTTGACCGATATGTCCTCTTTTCCCAGATTTATAACATACGACCGGTGGTCGTTCCTTCATTGGAACGATTCTTCTTGCAGACCGCTCGTCTTCACATGGTCGTTGTTAAATCTCCTTTTAAAATCTCCTCCCGACTTCGCTTCTTCTATTTTTATGGCCATGATTACCACCAGAGTGGTTACCATTTTTTTCCGTTTTTCTTTCTCCATTGGTTATCGTTGTTTTGTTGACTGCTATCTTCGATATTATCCTTGTTGTGGTCCTCGGTTGACCGCATCGTTATCTCACTCTAATAATTAAGCCCCTGCTTCCAACATCCGAGTAGAGAAAATTTATGAGAAATGAGATATCGACGACGCCGGGTTTCAAACCTCAAAGAAACATCCGCGTCATAACGCTCCCCATTCTCCACCAAATGAGGTGCAAAACTCGATAACTCGCAAACTTTGCCTCGTCTTTGGGACACCGCCATGTTATTCTCGCTTCCGCCTAATAAACTCCACTTCCTTCATACGATTTAACACTTTCGTGAAAGTATTTGTCATTAAATAGTTTTGAAATGTCTCCCAATACATGTTAAGTGCAATTTGGATGGGTACGCTTCATGACTCCCACCAAAGAGTCCGCCTCACCACGAAATATAAAGGTGGCGAATGGAAACTTTTGTTCCTCCGCATCCCAAGACATCGAATATCTTGGTAATTTGCTTGACCCATATTTCCGCCATGATCGGATCCGCTTTCCTTAAATTCGGTGGTCTCAACTCTTTGAATCGCTTTGGGACAACCCGTGAATTGCTATCATTTCTCCTCAGATTTTGAACACGAAGTCTCCTCGTTCGATTTTGCATTTAATCGCAAAAAGCTTCTAAACATCCCCTCGCTCATCATCTCGCTTTCGGTGGTGTTGTTCACGGGAGGAACATCACACGACTGTTACGACGCTTCTCCTCGTTGGTGAGTGTACAGCGTCTCCACGGCCTCATTTCTATTGTTAATATTCTCATTCGACATTCTCAAATCCTCATCATAAAACAAGGGTTAATTAAAGAAATCAATATATCACATAATATCCCTATATCTCGACCAACTAACAAATAAGCTTAGGTAGGACACATTAGCGAAGGATTTACTCGCCTCTCTCTCCTAGTTCTATTCCCGATCTCCGCCAGAGATCATATCCCTAAGCTCGATACCAACCGTGGACGCCCCAAAATAGGTATACATCACCCATTCCGAGTTGTCAATATATGGTATGTAAACAACTACAACTTTATTATTACAACAAGAAAAGCGTGAGTTTGAATACAAATATTATCTTCTAGAAAATATCTATACTCAAATAAATCCTCATCACATTTATTGATACATTATTTTACAAAAATGGTGAGGACTACTAAACAACTCTCTCTAGAACCTTCATTCCATACCCCGACTCGTACTCACTATATTCTCGCATCCCGAGAAGAAAAATGGAACAAAAAGGAAAAGGGTGAGCTCAACTAGCCCAAGAAGAATATTATGACTAAGATAATATACAATAAATTATCGTTAGTCTTCAACAGGAAAAATCTAATAGAATACAATAGACAACAAGTTTTAAACCAATATTCGCAGTGAAAATAATAATTCATTAGAAGAGTTAAGTAGATAATGCAAACTACTATCTTCTATGTATGAATTTAAAAGTTCATCGTCTATCTTTTATCCCTCGTAATATCAATCAATATATATCTCGAATCAAATATTCATCTTTGCACTACTAAGCCAAAGATATTCATCAGTTGGTCATGTTCATCTAAACACTGCTCATCTTTGAACTACGGCCAAAGATATTCATCGAAATCATTCATCTTGCACTACGTGCCAAAGATATTCAATAATATCATCATTTAAGACCGAGGATGATGAAAATATTTTAAAAGAAACGAATCCAAAGTGAAACAAAATGACAAGGATTAAGGATTAAGGATTCAGATTTTGTTTTATCCATGTCCAACAATACCTCAAAAATAATCATAGTGGTGTAAAATTCAAGAATGATCAAAACATGGATACAATCAAAGCTAGTATCCGTAATAGATATTTTGGATGAAAAGGAAAATTTTCATTTTCGATGAATAAGGCCGTGATTCGTGAATAGATCAGATACGTGAATAAAGGCCAGATACGTGAATAAGAACTCCCCGACACTAAAAGTTCCAAATTTGATTAAAAAGTTCAGATCAATATTTCAAGATAATGATATTAGAATAAATAATATCATTAAAAAAAATAATATCCCTTACTCGAAAGATCAAGACTTCTAAATTAAACACCTGATATAAAGCTATGACTTGAACTTGCATCAGATATAGCAATACTCAAAATATACTCAAAATACTCACAAGAATACTTCGATAATATAGAGAGAAAACTTCATTTTCGGTGTAATTTTCAATTCTAACCCAAGACCTATTTATAGAAAATGCTTAGAACATTAAAGCGTAAAATTTAATATAATATTAATATATAAATTAAATTTTCCTACGCCTAACCTTCTAAGAACTGAATTCAAAGCTCATTCAACACACATGTGTAACACACCATAATGAAAAAAAACGTTTTGTTATTTAAAATATTTTAAACTTCCAAAAATTAATTATTTTGAGCTTCGTAACTTCAATAATTCACAATAAATAGTTCTTTTGTCGTAAAATTTGAAACACACGATTTTTTTATAGGAAATTCAATTTTCTACAACTTTACGTAAGAAAGTTTTCCAAATTCCAAACAAAATTGACCAAATCCACAAACCAGGCGATTTTTGTGCTATAATCAAATTCACCAAGAAATGGGGTCCACCGACATAAAACATGCTTTAAATATTTTTGGTAACAAAATACTTCTCCTCCACATATACTCACATATCCCATATTCATCGTAAAAATATCATCATTATTATATTAATAAAATATAATAATATATTTAAATGAATTATTTTATCGTAAAAGATAAAATTTCAATTTTCAACAATTGTCACATTAAAAATTTTCTCCATCTATATCCACATAAAATCAATATTTTCCTCATCATATGAATCAATAATTAATTATTCACAAATAATATTATGTAATCACAATATTGACAACTAAGCAGGTTCCTGTGAAAGAGGGGCTTTCAATAAGAATTTCTCTCATCTTTGGCGCACAATTAGGTGACCAAACCTCTCCTTAGATGTAACTTTCTAGACATTGCCAATAATGTTATCAAATAATATTATTCAGATAATATGAATTATTGCTTTCGATAATGAAAAATACCGTAATGACAATTATGAAATAACAAAGAATATAAAATATCAACGCAAAGAATTATTAAATCAATAAAATATCGAAAAGAATTATCGTAACCATTATTGAGTAGTGCCTTCTTCACGTAAGAATCAATAATTGGTGCAATACTGGTGCTACCGTGTTTTAACCATTTAGTATTTTTAATAAAGATTAATCTGTGAATAACTACGTACTGTTATTTTTAAACAACTTATATTCATTGCTTTCTTCATCCAATCGCTTTCTAGTTATGGGGCCCCATAAAGATCATACCGTCGCATTTAATATTCCCTCACACGCCAAGAATATTCCACCACCAAACTAATATTCCCCGACAATAATGAATATTTTATAACCACTGCTTATTTTAAAATATTTCATGATTTTACCCATAACTATCCACATTAATCAAATCAACCCTTATTATTTCAAAATAATAAATAGAGAAAATTAAATTTCATTAATAATAAGTTGGGGTCTTACAACCTCCCTCCTTATGAAATTTCGTCCTCGAAATCGACGTGACGACTGGGTGTTTCAAAAGGTGAGGATACTCGCTTTCATTTCGCTTTTCAATTCCTGTGTCATTTCTCTATAAGCATGATTCCTCCACAAAACTTTAACTTGTGGTATGACCTTTCATGGTAGGGACATGCTCCTTCCTATCCAAGATCTTGACAGTACCTCCTCACACGTTAAGTCTTTGGCTATCTCGTCCGGGCTTCTAACTCTATAACGTGGTTCGGGTCTTTCATATTTACGTAAACCGATATGTGAAACACATTATGAACACGAGACATACTCGGAGGTAACGCGAGTCTATAGGCTATATTTCCTACTCATTGGCCAAGAATTTGAAATGGACCAATAAATTGTGGATTGAGCTTTCCTCTCTTCCCAAATCTTGTAACTCCCTTTCATGGAGCAACTCGCAACAATACATGATCCCCTATACTAAATTCCACGCCCTTTTAGATGAAGATCCGCATAACTCTTTTGTCGATCTTGTGCCGCTTTGTATACGTTGTCGAATCATTTGGATCTTTTCGGTAGTCATACGTATTAACTCGGGTCCCAACAATGTTGCTTCACCCACCTCATCCCAACATATTGAGAGCGACACTTTCGTCCATATAATGCTTCAAATGGAGCCACACCTATACTTTGCTCGATAATTTGTTGTTGTAGGAGAATTCCACCAATGGTAAATACTTATCCTAACCGCCTTGAAGTCAGGACACAGTAGTCTTCATAGATCTTCAAGAGTTTGAATAGTCCTCTTTGATTGTCCGTCCGCTTGAGGATGGTATGCCTAATCAATCGTAAATCTGCGCCCATAGCTTTTTGCAAGCTAACCCAAAATCTTGAAGTGAATCTTAGGTCACGATCCAAAACTATGGATACCGACATGCCATGCAACCTCACAATCTCATTTACATATATACTAGCAAGACGCTCAAGGAATAAGTCTCCAGACGGCAAGAAATGAGCAGACTTGGTTAATCTATCAACAATAACCCAAATAGCATTGATGCCTTGAGAAACCGTAGGAAGATCCGTAACGAAATCCATGGTAATGTGTTCCCACTTCCATTTCGGAATCTCAAGTGGTTGCAACGGACCCTTAGGTACTAGATGTTCCGCCTTTACACGTTGACAAGTTAAACACATTAAGATAAACTTTGCAATCTCTCTCTTCATATTGTTCCACCAAAATGTATATCGAAGATTACGATACATTTTGGTACTTCCAGGATGGATTGCAAATGGCGTATTGTGTGCCTCCATCATAATCTTGTACTTCAAATCATAGTCGTTAGGGACACAAAGTCTGGAGTGGACTCGAAGTATTCCTTCTTCATCAATTCTCGCTTCTGGAATAGCACCTTCTTGTACTTCTTTATACGCATCATTTCCCGATTCGGTGGCTCGAGCAACCTTAACTTTTTCTATTAAAGTTGGCTCTACGCGTATACTTGACATCATCGCACTCATTCCTCAGATATGATCTTTCTACTCAACGCGTACCACTACCACGCTCGCTTTTCCGTGATGGTGTTGAATAGTGTGGTCGTAGTCTTTCAATAGCTCGAGCTAACGTCCGCTGCTTGCAGATGTTGAGTTTTTTTTGAGTGAAGAAATATTTAAGGCTTTTATGGTCTGAATATATCTCCACTTTCTCCCCATATAGATAGTACCTCCATATCTTTAGTGCAAAAACGACTGCTGTCAACTCTAGATCATGAGTAGGATAATTCCTCTCATATTCTTTAAGTTGTCGCGAGGCATAGGCTATAACTTTCCCACGTTGCATGAGAACACATCCTAACCCTTTGCCCAAAGCATCGCTGTAGATAACAAATCCATCCGAACCAGATGGTATTGTTAGAACAGGTGCCGAAATGAGTCTCCTCTTGAGCTCTTGGAAACTCTTCTCGCATTCCTCGTTCCATACGAATTTTATATCTTTCCGAGTCAGCTGATTTAATGGAGTAGCGATTCGAGAAAATCCTTCCATGAATCTCCGATAATAACCAGCTAAGCCCAGAAAACTACGTCTTGGCAGAATCGACTTGGTTGCTCCTAACTTCAGATTGCTTCAATCTTCGCCGGGTCCACTTGATACACCATGTTTTGACACTGACGTGCCCAAGAAATGCTACTTCCTCAAGCCGTAACTCGCATTTCTTTAATTTGGCATATAATTTGTTTTCACGAAGCCTTTCGAGTACCAAACTTCAAATGGTGCTCATGATCTTCATTACTTTTGGAATATATGAGGATGTCATCAATAAAGACAACAACTGACCGATCCAAATATTCCTTGAATACTCGGTTCATCATATCCATGAAAACAAGAGAGCATTAGTCATCCGAAAGACATGACTAAGAATTCATAATGCCTGCATCGAGTTCTCAAGGAAGTCTTTGAAATATCCTCGATTCTAATCTTCAAATTGATGATATCCGTAACTAAGATCGATTTTTGAAAAGAATTGTGCTCCTCAGAATCGGTCAAACAAGTCATCAATACGAGGTAGAGGATACCTATTCTTGATGGTGACATGGTTCAATTTCGATAGTCAATACAAAGTCGATACTACCGCAAATCTTTCTTCTTTACGAATAAAGCACAGAGCACCCCAAGGAGATGTACTAGATCGAATGAAGGCGATGTCCAACAACTCCCGTAGTTGGACCTTTAACTCCTCTGAAGTTCAATAGAGCCATTCAATATGGGGTTTTAGAAATGGACTTTGTACTCGAGTTCAAGATCAATAAAGAATTCAACTTCACGTTCGGGGGCAGACCGGAAGTTCTTCGTAAAATACGTCAGAAAGTCAATAACAACAAGAATATTATTCAAATTTGACGTGTCTTTATTCAAATCCATAACATGGGCTAAGAAAGCTTGACATCCGCTTTTCAATAAACGAATAGCTTTATGATTAGATATGAGCGGTGATTGATTTTAATGGTTTAGTTGCTTGAATTGCATAAAGTGAGTTGGTTAGGAATATGAAAACTAACAACCTTATTTAAAACAATCAATTTTGGCATGATGGGTAGTTAACCAATCAATCCCTAAAATCACATCAAAAGCAAGTATCTTTAAAGAGATAAGGTCAACGGTGTAAGGTAATGGTGCCAACTTGAATCAAACAAGATTTATAAACAAAGTGGATGTGATGAAAGTTTTCCTAACTGAGTCTCCATAAATAGGTCAAAGTCTAATTTCTCCGTAGTCAAGTTCAAACGTTGAGCGCAAGCAAGAGAGATAAAAGAATGGGTAGAATCCAGATCTAGTAAGGTATAAACTTCGCAAGAATTTATAATTAACTAACCCGAGTGCTAACTTCGTTCGGGTTCCTCGATTTTATTTTGGTCACGACAAACGCTCTTCCGTAAATCGTTGACTTTGACTTTTTCCGGGACATCCTTTTGAGTCACCATTCACCGCACTAGGTTTTGTTATCGTACATAACTCGAGCGATATGTCCTTCTTTTCCACAATTATAGCATACCTTAAACTGTTGTAGGCGGTTTAATGATATGTCCTCTTCCCAAGATTTGTAACATACGACCGATGGTCTTTCTCCTCCTGGAACCCATTACATCTGGCGCCGACGCCTTCACATGGTCGTTGTTGAATCTCCTCTTTTTAAAATCTCCTCCCAACTCGCTTCTTCTATTTTCATGGCCACGATTACCACCGAGTGGTTACCGCCTTTGTCCGTATTCTTCTTTCTCCACCGGTTATCGTTATTCGATGATCGCTATCTTTGGTATGATCCTCGGTTATGGTCCCTCGGTTGAACGTACTCGTTATCTCGTTTCTAACAATCGAGCCACATTTACAACATCCGAATAGAGAGAAAATTTATGAGAAATGAGATATCGGCGTATCTTAGGGTTTCAAACCTCTCGTAAACATCCGTCATATACGTTCCTCATTCTCCACCAAATGAGGTCTGAAACTCGATAACTCCATGAACTTCGCCTCAGATTGGGACACCGCCATGTTATTACGCTTCTAGTCTAATAAACTCCACTTCCTTCATATGACGAATACTTTCGTGGAAGTACTTGTCATTGAACTATTTCAAAAGCGTCTCCGGCGACATCGCCGAGTCTGTTGAATGGGTACGCTTCATGATTCCCACCAAGAATCCGCTTCGCCATTTACGGAACATAAAAGTAGCGAATGGAACTTTTCGTTCCTTTCGCATCCCAAGACATCGAATATCTTGGTAATTTGCTTGACCCATGTTTCCGCCATGATCGATCCGGCTTTCCCCGACTCGTGGTCCCAACTCTCGAACTCGCTTGTGTGACCACCCGTGAATTGCTATCATTTCTCCCGTATTTTGAACACGAGTCTCTCCTCGTTCGATTTTGCATGAATCGCAAAAAGCTTCTAAACATCCCCTCGCTCATCATCTCGCTTTCGGTGGTGTTATTCACAGGAGGTACATTGCCACACTGTTACACGTTCTCCTCGTTGTTAAGACAGCATCTCCACGGTCTCATTTACTCCAACTTGTTAATATTCTCACGACATTCTCAAACATCGCCATAAAACAAGGGTTAATTAAGGAAATCAATCACATAATATCCCTATATATCTTGACTAACTAACAAATAAGCTTAGGTAGGACACACTAGCGAAGGATTTACTCGTCTCTCCTCCTAGTTCTATTCCCGATCTCCGCCAGAGATCATATCCCTAAGCTCGATATTAATCGTGACGCCCCCAAAATAGGTATACACAACACCCATTCGAGTCGCCAAATACATGGGTACAAGAAGCAAACTACAACTTCATAATAATACAAATGTCGGTGAAATACGATAAATATATATCGTGAGTTTAAATATAATATTGTCTTCTAGACAATATCCACACGCAAATAAATCCCCATCATATTTATTGATACATCATTTTACAAAATGGTGAGGACTACTAAACAACTCTCTCTAGAACCTTCATTCCATACCCCGACTAGTACTGCTTACATTCTCGCCTCCCGAGAAGAAGAATGGAACAACAAGGAAAAGGGTGAGCTCAACTAGCCAAAAGAAGAATACTATGACTAAGATAATATACAACAAATTATCGTTAGTCTCCAACAGGAAAAACTGATAGAATACAATAGACAACAAGTTTCGGATCAATATTCGTTAATGAAATAATAATTCATGTAAGAGTTACGTAGAGAATGAAATCTACTATAATCTATGAATTTAATAGTCCATCATCAATATTTTATCCCCTCAACATCAATCAATATTCATCTCAAATCAAATATTCATCTTTGCACTACTGTGCCAAAGATATTCATCAATCGATCATGTTCATCTCAACACTGCTCATCTTTGCACTAAAGGCCAAAGATATTCATCATCGGTCATGTTCATTTAAACACCGCTTCATCTTTCAGACTCTGAAAGCCAAAGATATTCTTCAGAAATCATTCATCTGCACACTACAGCCAAAGATATTCTTCAGAAATCATTCATCTTTGTGACTACATGTGCCAAAGATATTCAATAATATCATCATTTAAGACCGAGGATGATGAAAAATATTTTAAAGAATCTAATCTAGTGGAAACCAAAATGACAAGGATTAAGGATTAAGGATTCATACTTGGTTTTATCCACGTCAAAAAAATACCTCAAAAATAATCATAGTGGTGTAAAATTCAAGAATGATCAAAACATGGATACAATCAAAGCTAGTATCCGTAATAGATATTTTGGACGAAAAGAAGAAATTTTATTTTTCTATGAATAGTGCCGAGTACGTGAATAGTGTCAGATACGTGAATAAAGGCCAGATACGTGAATAAGTAACTCCGACACCAAAAGATAGAAATTCCACAAAAAAACATCTTCACGCCCATTAATAGTACTCGTGAATAGTAATTCGTGAATAGTAACTCATGAATAGTAACTCGTGAATAGTAACTCATGAATAGTAACCCGATATGAAAAAGTTCCAAATTTGATAAAAAGTTCCAACCAATATTTCAAAGATAATGATATCAAGAAATAATATCATACGAGAAGAAAATAACATCCCTTACCTCAAAAAGAATTAGTACTTGGAAGGAAAGGTCAAGTGATGTTGAATGAAACTTGTAATTGAATAAAGAACTCTCAAAGTATCTAAATACTCACAAAATACGCTCAATAATATAGAGAGAGAAAAGAGAAAACTTTGTTTCGGTGTGATTTTCAATTCTAACTTAGCCCTCTATTTATAGGAAAATGTTAGCCCCAAGAAAGCATTTTGACTCTTTACCGATGGCTTTTACCGCTACTATTGCCACCCACCACATTTGAAATAAAATTCAGCACATTTCTTCACCAACCACAAGTGGGGCCCACTCAATTCTAGAATTTTCCACCAAAATCAATTATAAACCTAATTTCCTAATCGTATACCTCTTAAAATTCACAACAAATCATTCGTGCATTTTTAACGGTTCAAAATTTGTGGACATATACTCAACTTATGTATGTATAACATATCCAAAAATTACAACGATCCAACGATCGGATTAAAAATTATAACCCCCGCAATATATCTCAAAACCCCTGATTTGATTTTTAATACCTCCAATCCGACAAAATACAAATAAAACATCTCAAAGATTAATTCCTTCATTAATAACCACATAAATAAATCCATCATTTATATTCATATAAAATAAATATTTCCTTATCATATGAATCAATAATTAATTATTCACAAATAATATTACGTAATCACATTTACGACAACCAGTTGTTCCTGTGAAAGAGGGGCTTTCCAATAAGAATTTCTTCTTCTCGGGCGCGCAATTAGGTGACCAAACCTCTCCTTAGATGTAACTTTCTAGACATTGCCAATAATGTTATCTAATAATATTATTCAAATAATATGAATTATTGATCCGATAATGAGAAATATCGTGCGTTGACAATTATTGAACAACAATAATATAAAATATCAACGCAAGCAATTATTGAATCAATAAAATAAAATATCGAATAAAGAATTCATCGTGAAAATTATCGAGTAGTGCCATCTTACGCATTTAATCAATAATTCAACAATATCAGGTAATACCGCGTGCCATCTTTGTGCAACCACGCCAGACATCAGTATTTTAACCACCGGGTATTCCAACAAATCTTAATCAGAATAACTACGCCCGTTATTTTTAACCAACTTATATTTGTCGCTTTCCTCATCCAATCGCTTTCGTTATGGGGCCCATACATATGGTCGCTACTGGTCGCATTTAATATTCTCCGACGAAGCATTTAATATTCCACGACCAAACGAATATTCCCCGATAACAATGAATATTTTATAACCACTTGCTTATTTTGAAATATTTTGCGCATTTTACCCATAACTAACCACATTAATCAAATCCACCCTTACTATTTCAAAATAATAAATAAAGGAAATTCCTTTTATTTAAAAAATTTTGGGGTCTTACAACCTCCCTCCTTATGAAATTTCGTCCTCGAAATCGACGATCACGACGCACTGGTGTTTCAAAAGATGAGGATACCTCGCTTTCATTTCCGCTTTCCAATTCCGTGTCATTTCCTCTATAGCATGATTCCTCCACAAAACTTTAACTTGTGGTATGACCTTTCATGGCGAGGGACATGCTCCTTCCTATCCAAAATCTTGACAGTACCTCCTCCATACGTTAAGTCTTCTATTATCTCGTCCGGTTCTAACTCTATATAACGTGGTTCGGGTCTTTCACATATTTACAAATACGATATGTGAAACACATTATGAACACGTAGACATACTTGAGGTAACGCAAGTCTATAGGCTACATTTCCTACTACTCGGTTAAGAATTTGAAATGGACCAATAAATCGTGGATCGAGCTTTTCCTCTCTTCCCAAATCTTGTAACTCCCTTCCATGGAGCAACTCGCAACAATACATGATCCCCTCACATTAAATTCCACGTCCTTTCGATGAAGATCCGCATAACTCTTTTGTCGATCTTGTGCCGCTTTTGTATACGTTGTCGAATCATTTGGATCTTTTCGGTGAGTCATACGTCTTAACTCGGGTCCCAACAATGTTGCTTCACCCACCTCATCCCAACATATTGGAGAACGACATTTTCGTCCATATAATGCTTGAATGGAACCATGCCTATATTTGTTTAATAACTATTGTTGTATGAGAATTCCAAGAATGGTAAGTACTTATCCCAACTTCTTTTGAAATCTAGGACACAGAGTTTTAATATATCTTCAAGAGTTTGAGTAGTTTTTCGATTGCCCATCCGCTTTGAGGATGGTATGTCAAATCGAATCGTAAATTGCGTCTATAGCTTTCTAACCCAAAATCATGAAGTGAATCTTGGGTCACGATCTAAAACTATGGATACTTGGCATGCCATGCAATCTCACAATCGCATTTACGCATACATACACAGAAAGACGTTCAAGGAATAAGTCTCTCGACGGCAGAAGAAATGAGCGGAGACTTGGTTAATCTATCAACAATAACCCAAATAGCATTGATGCCTTGAGAAACCGCAGGAAGACCCAGAACGAAATCCATGGTAATGTGTTCCCACTTCCATTCCGGAATCTCAAGTGGTTGCAACGGACCCTTAGGTACTAGATGCTCCGCTTACACGCGTTGACACGTTAAACACATCGAGATAAACTTTGCAATCTCTCTTCATATTGTTCCACCAAAATGTATGTCAAGATCACGATACATTTTAGTACTTCCAGGATGGATTGCAAATGGTGTATTGTGTGCCTTCATCATAATCTTGTACTTCAAATCGAGTCGTTAGAACACAAAGTCTAGAGTGGACTCAAGTATTCCTTCTTCATCAATTCTCGCTTAGGAATAGCTCCTTCTTGTACTTTCTTCTTCATACATACATCGACTCCCTGCCTGGTGGCTCGAGCAGCCTTTAACTAAAGTCGATTATACTCGTATATCATCACGTGGGTACCTAGAGTTTTCATCTCCATCTCTATTATTTGTAAATTATACTGAAATTAGTCTTTGACAATATCGCACTCAGATTCAGATACGATCTTCTACTCAACACGCCACCTACCACGTTCGCTTTTCCAGGATGGCATGGTCGTAACATGTCTTTGAAATGAGTCTCCTCTGAGTTCTTCAAAGCTCTTCCCACATTCCTTGCTCCATTCGAATTTTGTATCTCTACGAGTCACCACGTTAATGGAATAGCGATTCGAGAATATCCTTCAACGAATCTCCGATAATAACCAACTAAAGCTTCAAAACTACGTATTTCGATTCATCGACTTTAGTTGCTCTCAATCGTGACTCATATCCCAATCTTGGATAAGACGTCACAATGACACCTATCGATTTACTATCGCATCTAATACGACGCCCCCTATAGAGAGTCTCCGCTTTTGCATTCCACAAAGGAAGTCACAAGATAAAGGCTCGTGTACCAAATTTATAGTTGAATTTTAACTCTCAAGTTCAATAGAGCCATTCGATATGAGATTTTAGAAATGAGTTTTGTATCGGGTTCAAAGTCGATACAAAATTTAATATCGAAGCTTTGGGAGTAAGCCAAGAAATTCTTCAGAAATACATCAGAAAAATCAATAACAACAAGAATATTATTCAAATCTGACGTGTCTTTATTCAAATCCATAACATGGACTAAGAAAACTTGACATCCGTAATAAACGAATGACTTCATGGCTTGATATGAAAATGTTTGACTACAATGGTTTGATTGCTTGAATTCGAATAACAAAGTTGCTTAGGAATATGAAAACTAACAACCTTACAAAAGCAATCAATTTGGCATGATGAGTAGTTAACCAATCAATCCATCAAAAGCAAGTATCTTTAAAGAGATAAGGTCAATTGTGTAAAGTAATGGTGCCAACTTGAATCAAACAAGATTTTTTAAACAATGGATGTAATGAAAGTTTCTCCTAACGGAGTCTCCATAAATAGGTCAAAGTCTAATTTCTCCGTAGTCAAGTTCAAACGTTGAGCGCAAGCAAGAGAGATAAAAGAATGGGTAGAACCAAGATATCTAGTAAGGTATAAACTTCGCAAGAATTTATAATTAACTAACCTGCTAACTTCGTTCGGGTTCCTCAGATTTTGAATTTGGCCACGACAAACGCCTTCCGTAAATCGTTGACTTTGACTTTTCCGGGACATCCTTTTGAGTCACCATTCACAGACTAGGTTTCGATATCGCATAATCTCGAAAGCGATATGTCCTTCTTTTCCACAATTATAGCATACCTTAAACTGTTGGCAGGCGCTTCAATGATATGTCCCTCTTTCCGTGATTTGTAGAATATACGATCGATGGTCTTTCTCCTCCTTGGAACCGATTACCCTTTGGCCGACACGCGTCTTCACATGGTCGTTGTTGAATCTCCTCTTTTAAAATCTCCTCCCAACTCGCTTCTTCTATTTTCATGGCCACGATTACCACCGAGTGGTTACCGCCTTTGTCAGTATTCTTCTTTCTCCTTTGGTTATCGTTATTCGATGATCGCTATCTTTGGTATGATCCTCGGTTATGGTCCCTCGGTTGAACGTATTTCGTTATCTCGCTTCTAACAATCGAGCCCACATTTACAACATCCTGAATAGAGAAAATTTATGAGAAATGAGATATCGACGTATGCCGGGTTTCAAACCTCTCGTAAACATCCGTCATACGTTCCTCATTCTCCACCAAATGAGGTGCAAACTCGATAACTCCGCGAACTTCGCCTCGCATCTTTGGGACACCGCCATGTTATTCTCGCCTAGTCTAATAAACTCCACTTCCTTCATACGATTTAATACTTTCGTGGAAGTACTTGTCATTGAACTATTTCAAACGTCTCCCACGACATCGCCGAAGCGAAAATTGAATGGGTACGCTTCATGATTCCCACCGAAGAATCCTTTCGCCACGGAACATAAAAGTAGCGAATGGAACTTTCGTTCCTTCTCCGCATCCCAAGACATCGAATATCTTGGTAATTTGCTTGACCCATGTTTCCGCCATGATCGGATCCGGCTTTCCTGCACTCGTGGTCCCAACTCTTTGACTGCTTGGTTGTGACCACCCGTGAATTGCTATCATTTCTCCTCGTATTTTGAACACGAGTCTCCTCGTCCGATTTTGCATGAACGCAAAAAGCTTCTAAACATCCCTCGCTCATCATCTCGCTTTCGGTGGTGTTATTCACGGGAGGTACATTACCACTGTTGCACGTTCTCCTCGTTGTTAAGTACATGAGGCATCTCCACGGTCTCATTTACTCCATTGTTAATATTCTCAATCGACATTCTCAACATCATCATAAAACAAGGGTTAATTAAGGAAATCAATCACATAATATCCCTATATATCCGACTAACTAACAAATAAGCTTAGGTAGGACACACTAGCGAAGGATTTACTCTGCCTCTCCCTCCTAGTTCTATTCCCCGATCTCCGCCAGAGATCATATCCCTAAGCTCGATATTAACCGTGACGCCCCCCAAAATAGGTATACACAACACCCATTCCGAGTCGCCAAATACATGGTACAAGAAGCAAACTACAACTTCAATAATACAAATGTCGTGTGAAATACGACAAAATATATCTTGTGAGTTTAAATATAATATTGTCTTTCAGAGACAATATCCACACGCAAATAAATCCCCATCATATTTATTGATACATCATTTTACAAAATGGTGAGGACTACTAAACAACTCTCTCTAGAACCTTCATTCCATACCATACCCGACTAAGTACTCTGCATTACATTCTCGCCTCCCGAGAAGAAGAATGGAACAACAAGGAAAAGGGTGAGCTCAACTAGCCCAATAAAGAATACTATGACTAAGATAATATACAACAAATTATCGTTAGTCTCTAACAGGAAAAACTGATAGAATACAATAGACAACAAGTTTCGGATCAATATTCATAGCGTGAAATAATAATTCATAGTAAGAGTTACGTAGAGAATGAAATCTACTATAATCTATGAATTTAATAGTCCATCATCAATATTTTATCCTCAGTAACATCAATCAATATTCATCTCAAATCAAATATTCATCTTTGCACTACAAAGCCAAAGATATTCATCAATCGATTATGTTCATCTCAACACTGCTCATCTTTGCACTAAAGGCCAAAGATATTCATCATCGATCGGTCATGTTCATTTAAACACCTGCTCATCTTTTGACTACGGCCAAAGATATTCTTCAGAAATCATTCATCTTTGCACTACAGGCCAAAGATATTCTTCAGAAATCATTCATCTTTGCACTACAGGCCAAAGATATTCAATAATATCATCATTTAAGACTGAGGATGATGAAAAATATTTTTAAAGAACGAATCTAGTGAAACCAAAATGACAAGGATTAAGGATTAAGGATTCATACTTGGTTTTATCCACGTCCAAAAATACCTCAAAAATAATCATAGTGGTGTAAAATTCAAGAATGAACAAAACATGGATACAATCAAAGCTAGTATCCAGAATAGATATTTTGGACGAAAAGAAGAAATTTTATTTTTCGGTGAATAGTGTCGTATACGTGAATAGGTCAGATATCGTGAATAAGGCCGAGATACGTGAATAAGTATCTCAGACACCAAAAGATAGAAATTCCACAAAAAAACATCTTCACACGCTTCATGAATAGTACTCGTGAATAAGTAATTCGTGAATAGTAACTCATGAATAGTAACTCGTGAATAAGAACTCATGAATAGTAACCCCGACATGAAAAAGTTCCAAATTTGATAAAAAGTTCCAACCAATATTTCAGCATAATGATATTGAAGAAATAATATCATCTGAGAAGAAAATAACATCCCTTACCTCAAAGAATTAGTACTTCGGAAGGAAAGGTCAGAAGTGATGCTGAATGAAACTTGCACTGAACACAGAACTCTCAAAGTATCTAAATACTCACAAAATACGCTCAATAATATAGAGAGAGAAAGAGAGAAAACTTTGTTTCTGGTGTGATTTTCAATTCTAACTTAGCCCTCTATTTATAGGAAAATGTTAGCCGTACCAAGCAGATTTTGACTCGCTACACCGATGGCTTTACCTGCTACTATTGCCACCCACCACATTTGAAATAAAATTCAGCACATTTCTTCACCAACCACAAGTGGGGCCCACTCAATTCTAGAATTTTCCACCAAAATCAATTATAAACCTAATTTTAATCGGACACCTCTTAAAATTCACAACAAATCATTCGTGCATTTTAACGGTTCAAAATTTGTGGACATATACTCAACTTATGTATGTATAACATATCCAAAAATTACAACGATCCAACTATTCGGATTAAAAATTATAACCCCATAATATATCTCAAAACCCCCGATTTGATTTTTAATACCTCCAATCCGACAAAATACAAATAAAACATCTCAAACATTAATTCCTTCATTAATAACCACATAAATAAATCCATCATTTATATTCATATAAAATAAATATTTCCTTATCATATGAATCAATAATTAATTATTCACAAATAATATTACGTAATCACATTTATGACAACCAAGTCATGCTTCTCAGAAAGAGGGGCTTTCAATAAGAATTTCTTCATGGGCGGCGCAATTAGGTGACCAAACCTCTCCTTAGAGCATGAACTTTCTAGACATTGCCAATAATGTTATCTAATAATATTATTCAAATAATATGAATTATTGATCCGATAATGAGAAAATCTCAAAGTGACAATTATTGAACAACAATAATATAAAATATCAACGCAAAGAATTATTGAATCAATAAAATAAAATCTTTGAATAAAGAATTCATCGTGAAAATTATTGAGTAGTGCCATCTTTACGTGCGAATCAATAATTCAACAATCTGCATGTAATACCGTGTGTGCTACGTGTAACCACGCCAGACATCGTATTTTAACCACCGGGTATTCCAATGATCTTAATTCAGAATAACTACGCCGTTATTTTTAACCAACTTATATTTGCTGCTTTTCCTCATCCAATCGCTTTTCGTTATGGGGCCCACACATGGTCATGCTAAATGCATTTAATATTCCCCGACAAAGATTTAATATTCCACGACCAAACGAATATTCCCCGAATAACAATGAATATTTTATAACCACTTGCTTATTTTGAAATATTTGCGCATTTTACCCATAACTAACCACATTAATCAAATCCACCCTTACTATTTCAAAATAATAAATAAAGGAAATTCCTTTTTATTTAAAAAAATTTTGGGGTCTTACAATGGTGATTTCTTTTGTTATTCCATTCTTTATTATACCCAGTTGGTTAAAACTTTGACTTCTATACTCTATGAAATTAGTAAAATATCCTTGATATTTGCGTTTCATCCATATCTTTTCATGGAAATATTCTTACGAGCATTCTTGAATTTTACTCTACAAAACAAAGATCGTGTTGACAATTTGGACGTTAATAATTCTGGATAAAATAATTCTTGAACTTGTTTTATTGAATTCTTATATCATTGTCATCATCCTCATGTTTATATTATGTTGAAAGTCATCTCCGGCCCGTAGTGCATAGATGGACTTGGTATGATTATGACCAGAGACTATTGATTGTAATCATTGATAGTAATGTTACAAATGATGTGATAAAAATCCTCAATTAAGTAGTAGTGCATTGATGGACGATTGTTGGCATGATCATGACCATTAATGAATACACAACTATTCTTGGCACAGTAGTGCATGAATAATTGTGGTCGTGATCTTAAAGAATAACCTTGGCCGTAGTAGGCGGGGTGATTCGATGATGTGGAATATTTATTAAAGTCGAGTCTCATTTATAACAAATGATGAAAAACCTTTTAAATCATAAAAGATAGTAGATTTTATTTTCTACTTGACTCTTTTTTTAATGGATTCTTTGGTTTCATTTGTAGTTAAACTTGATGTTCATTATATTTTATCGGTTTAACACATGTTGAAGGCTAATGATAATTTATTCTTCATTATCTTAGTCATAATATTTCTTCTCGAGCTAGTTGAGCTCACCCTTTCTTTCACCGTTTCTCTTGAAATGAAATGAGAATATAGCGGGACGAGTCTGGGAAGCGGAGTAATGGTCCGCAGAGGATAGCATTAGTAGTCCTCACTATTACTCGTGAAATAGTGTGATAATAATTGTAATGAGGACTCCTTTTGAGTTTGTATAATATCTAGTAGACAATATTTGTATTCAAACTCACGGTTTATGTCGTATATTATACCGGCAGCTTATATTAGTAAGTTGTATTTAAATTTTGTACCATGTATCTGACTACCCAAGATGGGTGATGTATACCTAATTTTGGGGGCGTCACAGTTTGTATCAAAGCTTAGGGATATGATCCCTGGCTAAGATGTGAGAATAGTACTAGGAGGGGAGAGACGGGGAATACCTTCGCTAGTATGACCTACCTAAGTTTATGTCTTTATTTTATTGGTGGTCGAGAATATAGAGATAATTTGTTACATGTCAATTAACCTTTTGTTTTGTGGCAAAGATCTGAAAATGACATCCGAGAATGTTGAGAATAAGAATGGAGCACTGAGCGATCGTTGATTCAAAGACATATCAATAATCGGGATAATGTGCATCGTGAAGGCAACAATCCTCATGCAAACAACAACACCGACCAAATGATGAATGATCAAATGTTCGAGAGGCTTTATGCAATTTATGCAATGCAATGACGCGAGAGAGCGACTCTCGTCCAAAACGTAGGTGGAAACACGGAAAACTCTCGGCGGTCACCGATAAACAATTTAAGGAGCTGGGACCACCGGAGTTTAAGGGAGAGCTAAAACCACTACGCGCGGAAGCATGGATAAAGCAGATTACCAAGATATTTGATGTCTTGGGATGCTCCGAGGAGCAAAAGGTTCCTTCACGCCTTTGTGTTGCGGAGAGGCAGATTCTTGGTGGGAATCAGAAACGACTCAACTTTCTTTGTCATCAAGATATCTTGGGAGAAGTTCCAGAGTCATTCAACGACAAATACTTTCTTGAAAGTATTCGCCCACATGAAGGAGGTGGAGTTTATCAAGTTGGAACAAAACAATATGACCGTGTCGCAATACGAGGCAAAATTTTGCGGGTTATCACGGTTTGCGTCCCACTGGTGGATAATGAAGAGAGAATGGCGCGAATGTTTTAAGAGGTTTGAAGCCGGAGATACGTCAACATCTTATTTCTCATAAACTGTGTTTATATTCAGATGTTGTAAATAGGGCTCAGTTAGTGGAGCGCGATAACGAGTCAACGCAACTAAAAGGAAGCAGCCGGAAAAATTATAATACCAGTGAAAGTAGTCATCAAAGCGGTGACAACAAGCGTGGAGGGAATCAACAGGCCAGATATGGTAACCACTTCGGTGGTAATCAGGGCCAAAATAATAAGAATGGACATTTCAAGAAAAGGAGATTCAAGAATGATGGAAAGACGTCAGCACCAGCACCCGTTGTTAAGGAAGGAGAAAGACCACCTATCATATGCTTCAAATGCGGAGGAGAGGGACACATCGATCCGGCTGCGCCGTCATAGTCAAAACATGTTATAATTGTGGAAGAGAAGGTCACTTAGCTCGATTTTGTCGTTTACCGAAGACAAATTCAACTAGGATGGAGGCACCAAAGGCCGTTCCAGAAAAGTCAAAACCAGTAGTGCAAGGGAGAGCGTTTGTTGTGACCTCCCAGATAGCAAGGAACCCGAATGAGGTCATCACGGGTAAGCTTATCATAAACTCTAATGAAGTCTATACTTTATTTGATACCGGTTCTACCCATTCTTTTATTTCTCCTACTTGCCCTCAATGATTAAATTTGACTCCAGAGAAATTAGACTTTGACTTATCTGTAGAAACTCCGTTGGGAGAAACCTTCATTACATCCACTGTTTATAGGTCTTATTTGGTTCAAATCGGTACCCTCATATTGTCTGTCGATCTTATTTCATTAAAAATACTTGCATTTGACGTGATTCTAGGGATTGATTGGTTAACTACTTATCATGCAAAAATTGATTATTTTCGTAAGGTTGTTAGCTTTCATATTCCTAATCAACCTATTATGCGAATTTAAACGACCAAACCATTAAAATCAATCACGGTCATCTCAAGCCATAAAGCTATTCGTTTATTGAAAAACGGATGTCAAGCTTTCTTAGCTCATGTCATGATTTAAACAAAAATACGCCCGATTTTGAACAATATTTCTATTGTTAATAAATTTCCGACGTATTCCCCAAAGAACTTCTGGACTACCCCAGAGGCGTGAAATTGAATTTTGTATCGACCTTGAACCCTAGTATAAAACCTTTTTCCAAAGCCCCATATCGAATGGCTCTATTGAACTTCAAGAGTTAAAGACCCAATGCGCAGGAATTGTTAGACATTGGCTTTATTAGATCCCTAGTACTTCTCCTTGGGGTGCTCCTGCTCTATTCGTGAAGAAGAAAGATGGGAGTATGCGACTTTGTATTGATTATCGGGAGTTGAATCATGTCACCATCAAAATAGGTATCCATTGCCACGTATTGATGACCTGTTTGACCCGATTGCAAGGAGCCAAATTCTTTTCAAAGATTGATCTTCGTTAGGATATCACCAATTGAAGATTAGAACCGATTGACATTCCAAAGGCGGCTTTCCAGAACTCGAGACGGGCATTATGAATTCTAGTCATGTCCTTTGGATTGACTAATGCTCCTCGCCGCCTTCATGGATATGATGAACCGAGTATTCAAGGAATATTTAGATCACTTTGTGGTCGCGTCTTTATTGATGACATCCTTATTTATTCCAAAAGCCGTGAAGATCATGAAGCAACACTTGAGGTCGACACTCCAAAAGCTTCGTGAATATAAGCTTTATGCCAAGTTGAAGAAATGCAAGTTCTGGCTTGAAGAAGTAGCATTCCTTGGGCACGTGGTATCAAGTCATGGAATATCTATTGACCCAACAAAGATTGAAGCTATTCAAAGTCGGGAACAACCTAAATCGATGGACCAAGTATGTAGCTTTCTCGGTTTAATTTGGTTATTATCGGAGATTCATGGAAGGATTTTCTCGAATAGCTACTCCATTGACTCGGTGACTCGAAAAAGATACAAAGTTCGGTTGGAGCGAAGAATGTGAGAAGAGTTTTCAAGAACTCAAGAGGAGACTTATTTTAGCTTTTGTTCGACAATACCATCCGCTCTCGGAGGATTTGTCATCTCTGATGATGCTTGGGAAAAGGGTTGGGATGTGTTCTCATGCAACATGGAAAAGTTATAGCTTTATGCCTCATGACAACTCAAAGAATATGAGAGGAATTATCCTACTCATGATCTAGAGTTAGCATTTGTTATCTTCTGACTTAAAATTTGGAGGCATTACTTGTATGGGAGAAAGTGGAGATCTTTACGGATCATAAAAGCCTCAAATATTTCTTCACTCAAAAGGAACTCAACATGCGACAAAGACGTTAGCTTGGCTGTTGAAAGATTATGATCATACCATCCAATACCATCCTGGAAAAGTGAACGTGGTAGGCGGACGCATTGAGTAGAAGATCATATGCAAGTATACAGTGCGTTATTGTCAACTGAAAGGCCCATTTTATGTGACTTACAAAGGATGGAGATAGAGTTAAAGACTCAGGGGACGCATGTGATGATAGCGAGTATCTGAGTAGAACCGACTTTAATCGATAAAGTTAAAGCCGCTTTCAAGCTTTCTGGACACTGGAGTCGATGCGTATGAGGAAGAAAGTGAGAAAGGTACGCCGCAAGCAAGAATCGATGAAGAAGGAATACTTGAGTCAACTCCAGACTTTGTGTTCTAACGACCCTATTTTAAAGTATAATATCATGATGGAGGCGCATAACACACCATTTGCAATCCATCTCAGGAGTACCAAATGTATCATGATATTAAATCGTATACATTTTGGTGGGAGCAATATGAAGAGAGAGAGATACCATTTATCTCAAGGTGTCTAACTTGTCAATGAGTTAAAGCGGAGCATCAAGTACCAAAAGGTCCATTGCAACCACTTGAAATTGCAGAATGGAAGTGGGGAGCACATTACCATGGATTTCAAATTCTACGGTCTTCCTAAGGTTTCTCAAGGCATAGATGCGATTTGGGTCATTGTTGATAGATTGACCAAGTCTGCTCATTTCTTACCAATATGAGAAACTTATACACTTGAACGTCTTGCTCGTATGTACATAAACGAGATTGTAAGACTATATGGTATGCCGGTATCCATAGTTTCTGATCGAGACCCAAGATTCACTTCACGATTTTGGGTTAGTTTGCAAAAAGCTATGGGGCACAGACTTACGATTTATTTCGGCATATCATCCTCTCAGACGGACGGATAGTGGAGAGGACTATTTAAACTCTTGAAGATCTATTAAGACTACTGTGTCCTTGATTTCAAGGGAGTTGGGAAAAGTTCTTACCATTGGTGGAGTTTTCCTACAACAATGATTATCAAGCAAGTATTGGTATGGCTCCATTCGAGCGTTGTATGGAAGAAAGTGTCGTTCTCAAATATGTTGGGATGAGGTGGGTGAAGCAACGTTGTTGGGGATAGAAGTTGGTACGTATGACTACGGAAAAGATTCAAACGATCCGACAACGTATAAAACCACCACAAAATCGATAAAAGAGTTATGCCGATCTTCATCGAAAGGACGTGGAATTCGATATAGGAGATCATGTGTTGTGAAGAGTTGCTCCATGGAAAGGAATTACAAGATTTGGAAAGAGAAAAACTTAATCCTCGATTCATCGGTCCATTTTAATCCTCGATCGAGTAGGGCGTGGCCTATAGACTCGCTTTCTGCCAAATATGTCTCGTGTTCATAACGTTTTCACATATCCATGTTACGTAAATATTTGAAAGACCGAACCATATTATTGAGTTAGAACCGGACGAAATAACGGAAGATTTGACGTATGAAAGAGGTTCTTGTTCAAATTTTGGATAAGAAAGAACATATTCTACGCCCAAGGTTATACCTCGAAAGTCAAAGTTTTGTGGAGGAACCACGATGTTGAGAAAATGACTTGGGAGTTAGAATGAAATGAAATCAAGGTATCCTTACCTCTTCGACATACCAGTACGTACCCTAATTTCGAGGGTGAAATTTCATAAGAAGGGAGGTTGTAAGACCCTGACTTTTATAAATAAAGATGAATTTTCTATAAATATTATTTTTGAATATTATGGAATAAATTTGATATAATGTTATAGTTGTGGGTAATATTTATAAATTTTGCAAAGTAAGCAAGTTGTTATAAAATATTCGTTTGGTTGGGAATATTCTTTTTGTTCGGGAATATTAAATGCGACGGCTAAATCATTAGTGGACCCCCCTGGCGGAAGTATTGTCGTAGTTAGAAAGCGACAAAATTATCTTTCTATAAAAATAACTACGGAGGTGTTACCGTTAAAGCATTGAACTACCGGTGGTAAAAGTACAATAATCTGGCGTGGTTGCATAAGTAGCACGGTATTGATTATTGATCTTACGTGAGAAGTCACTTAGCTATACTCAATTATTACTACGATAATTTGCGTGATCATATCTCTTGTATTATTGATCAATTATTATCATCATAGTATCATCTCGTATAATATGTTATATTATTAATTGAGACGACAAGTTATAAATGATTAATAATTGTTGAAAGATTAAAATGTGTTGATTAAAAATAAAATGATTTATGGTAATATTTATTCGATCCTTGATGTATATAAAGAGTACATTATATGAGGCGTTTGTGGTAAGTTTGATTATTTTATGGGGGCCCATATGTCATCATCTAAGAGTATCTTCGTCGATAGTAATTACCTTTGTGAATAGTAATTACCTTTATGAATGAAAGTAATTACCTTCGTCGATAGTATTTACCTTCGTCGATAGTAATTACCTTCGTCGATAGTATTTACCTTCGTCAATAGTAATTACCTTCTTCAATAGTATTTACCTTCGTCGATAGTAATTACCTTCGTCGATAGTAATTACCCCTTCGCAAATAGTAGTTGTCCCTTTGATATTACCAAGAGTTAAGCGCCTCTTGATTGTCCAAAGGTTAATTACCCTTTCATGAATAGTAGTTGTCTCTTGATATTACCAAGAGTCATTTTGACCGCCGTTAAGACCAAGAGCCACCCTCGTTTTTCTATAAATAAGCTCATTCCTTCATTATTTCTTACGAATTCATTGAAACTCTAGTGAGAGAAACTATAGAGAAAGAAGAAAAGTATTCTCGCTACTTCACTTTTCCAATATTCAGTTCTTCTAAGGTAGGGAATATTATTTGTTTGTACTCGTAAAGGGTGTTATTATTTTCTTATTCATGAAGAGAAGCTGTTGTTATTCCATTGTTTATTATTCTATTGGAATAACTTGATAATATCTGTGATTTACCTATACTTGGTGACATTCTTCTATTATTACATTGGAACATCACATGCATGTGTGTTTTACCAGGACTGGTTCCATCTTTATTATTATTCTGTTGGACATATCTTTATGCGTGTGTTTTACACCGGACTGGTTCCATCTTTATTATTATTACATTGGAACATCACATGCATGTGTTTTACACAGGACTGGTTAAAATCTTTATTATTATTCTTTTGGAACATCACATGCATGTGTTTTACACCGGACTGGTTAAAATCTTTATTATTATTTTGTTGGAACATCACATGCATGCGTTTTACGTCGGACCGGTTCCGTTATTTATTATTCTGTTGGAATAACTCCCGCCTATGCTGATCTATCGCATGCGTGGTGATTTCTTTTGTTATTCCATTCTTTATTATACCGGTTGGTTAAAACTTTGACTTCTATACTCCATGAAATTAGTAAAATATCCTTGATATTTGCGTTTCATCCGAGATCTTTTCATGGAAATATTCTTACGATCATTCTTGAATTTTACTCTACAAAATGATGATCATGTTGACAATTTGGACGTTAATAATTCTGGATAAAATAATTCTTGAACTTGTTTTATTGAATTCTTATATCATTGTCATCATCCTCATATTTATATTATGTTGAAAGTCATCTACGGCCCTGTAGTGCATAGATGGACTTGGTATGATTATGACCAGAGACTATTCGGTGTAATCATGGACCGTAATGTTACAAATGATGTGATAAAAATCCTCGATTGGTAGAAGTGCATTGATGGATAGTTGTTGGCATGATCATGACCATTAATGAATACACAACTATTCTTGGCCCGTAGTGCATGAATAATTGTGGTCGTGATACTAAAGAATATCCTTGGTAGTAGAAGCGAGGGGTGATTCGATGATGTGGAATATTTATTAAAAGTCGAGTCTCAAATTTATAATAGTGATGAAAAACCTTTTAAATCATAAAAGATAGTAGATTTTATTTTCTACTTGACTCTTTTAACGGATTCTTTGGTTCATTGTAGTTAAACTTGATGTTCATTATATTTTATCGGTTTAACATCATTTGAGGCTAATGATAATTTATTCGCATTATCTTAGTCATAATATTTCTTCTTGAGCTAGTTGAGCTCACCTTTTCTTTCCGTTTCTCTCTTGAAATGAGAATATAAATTTGAGACCGAGTCGGGGAGCGGAGTAATGGTCCAGAGGATAGCATTAGTAGTCCTCACTATTACGTGAAATAGTGTGATAATAATTGTAATGAGGAATCCTTTTGAGTTTGTATAATATCTAGTAGACAATATTTGTATTCAAACTCACGGTTTATGTCGTATTGTACACGATAGTTATATTAGTAAGTTGTATTAAAAATTACATACGATATCGACTACCCAAGATGGGTGATGTATACCTAATTTTGGAGGCGTCACATTGGTAATTTGCTTGACCCATGTTTCCGCGCATGATCGGATCCGGCTTTCCCTTAAATTCGGTGGTCCCAACTCTTTGAATCTGCTTGTTTGTGACAACCCGTGAATTGCTATCATTTCCTCCTCGTATTTTGAACACGAGTCTCCTCCTAAATGCGATTTTGCATGAAGCTGCAAAAAGCTTCTAAACATCCTCGTTCATCATCGCTTTCATTGGTATTGTTCACGGGAGGAACATTGCCCACTGTTACACGTTCTCCTCGTTGGTGAGTACAAAGCGTCTCCACGGTCTCATTTCTATTGTTAATATTCTCATTCGACATTCTCAAATCATCGTCATAAAACAAGGGTTAATTAAGGAAATCAATATATCACATAATATCCCTATATCTTGACCAACTAACAAATAAGCTTAGGTAGGACACACTTAGCGAAGGATTTACTCGTCTCTCCCCTCCTAGTTCTATTCCCCGATATCCATGGAGATCATATCCTAAGCTCGATACCAATGTGGCGCCCCCAAAATAGGTATACATCATCCATTACGGAGTTGTCAATACATGGTATGTAAACAACTACAACTTTATTATTACAACGAGAAAATCATTAGTTTGAATACAAATATTATCTTCTAGAAAATATCTATACTCAAATAAATCCTCATCACATTTATTGATACATTATTTTACAAAAATGGTGAGGACTACTAAACAACTCTCTCTAGAACCTTCATTCCATACCACGACTGCGTACTCGCATTATATTCTCGCATCCCGAGAAGAAAAATGGAACAAAAAGGAAAAGGGTGAGCTCAACTAGCCTAAAAAAGAATATTATGACTAAGATAATATACAACAAATTATCGTTAGTCTTCAACAGGAAAAATCTAATAGAATACAATATAGACAACATGTTTTAAATCAATATTCGCAATGAAATAATAATTCATTAGAAGAGTTAAGTAGAGAATGCAAACTACTATCTTCTATGTATGAATTTAAAAGTTCATCGCTCATCTTTTATCCCTGTAACATCAATCAATATATATCCGGAATCAAATATTCATCTTTGCACTACTGGGCCAAAGATATTCATCGATTGGTCATGTTCATCTAAACACTGTTCATCTTTACACTACTGGGTCAAAGATATTCATCGAAATCATTCATCTTTTGCACTACTGTGCCAAAGATATTCAATAATATCATCATTTAAGGTCGAGGATGATGAAAAATATATTTAAAGAAAGCGAATCTAGTGAAACAAAATGACAAGGATTAAGGATTAAGGATTCGTACTTTTGTTTTATCCATGTCCAACAATACCTCAAAAAAATCATCATAGTGGTGTAAAATTCAAGAATGATTAAAATATGGATACAATCAAAGCTAGTATCCGAATAGATATTTTGGATGAAAAGGAAAATTTTCATTTTTTCGATGAATAGTCTGCGCATTCGTGAATAAATCAGAGTATCGTGAATAGTCTTGAGTATCGTGAATAGTAACCCCGATACTAAAAGTTCCAAATTTGACTAAAAGTTCAGATCAATACTTGACATAATGATATTAGAATAAATAATATCATTAAAAAAATAATATCCCTTACTTGAAAGATCAAGACTTAATTTGAAACATGGGATATAAGGCTATGACTTAAACTTGCACCGTATAGCAATACTCAAAATATACTCAAAATACTCACAAGAATACGCTCGATAATATAGAGAGAAAACTTGAGTTTTCGGTGTAATTTTCAATTCTAACCCAAGCACCCTATTTATAGGAAAATCTTTAGAAGAACTAAAGCGAAAATTTAATATAATATTAATATATAAATTAAATTTTCCACGCCAACATTCAAGAACTGAATTCAGCTCATTCAACACACATGTAACACACCATAATGGAAAAAACGTTTTTGTTATTTAAAATATTTTAAACTTCCAAAATCAATTATTTTGAGCTTGAAACTTCAATAATTCACAATAAATAGTCCTTTTGTCGGAAAATTGAAACTCGCACCTTTTATAGGAAATTCAATTCTCTACAACTTTACGGGAAGAAGAAAGTTTTTCCAAATTCCAAATGAAATTGACCAAAATCCACAAGCAGACGATTTTACAATTTATAATCAAATTTCGATCAAGAAATAGGGTCCGCGAACACATAAAACATGCTTTAAATATTTTTTGTAACAAAAATACTCCTCCTTCACATATACTCATATATCTCACATTCATCGTAAAAATATCATCATTATTATATTATTAAAATATAATAATATATTTAAATGAATTATTTTATCGAAAAGGATAAAATTTCAATTTTCAACAATTGTCACATTAAAATTTTCTCCATCTAAATCCACATAAAATCAATATTTTCCTCATCATATAAATTAATAATTAATTATTCACAAATAATATTATAGAATCACAATATTAACAAACAGTGCGGTTCAGGAAGAGGGGCTTTCAATAAGAATTTTCTCCTTCTTGGCGCCGCAATTAGGTGACCAAACTCTCCTTGATGCGAACTTTCTAGACATTGCCAATAATGTTATCTAATAATATTATTAGGATAATATGAATTATTAGCCGATAATGAAAAAATTGTGTAATGACAATTATTGAAACAACAACAATATAAAATATCAATGCAAACAATTATTAAATCAATAAAATCTTTGAGCGGTAATTATCGTAACCATTATTATTGAGTAGTGCCTTCTTACGTAAGAATCAATAATTGGTGCAATACTGGTAATCTTCTTGTGTTTTAACCAATAGAGTATTTTTAATAAAGATAATTCAGAATAACTACGCCATTATTTTTAAACAACTTATATTTGTCGTTTTCTTCATCCAATCGCTTTTCAGTTATGGGGCCCACAAAAGATCGTGTGGTAGTGTCATACGAATATTCCCCGACAATGAAGAATATTCCACGACCAAACGAATATTCAAAACAACAATGAATATTTTATAACCACTTGCTTATTTTGAAATATTTGCGTATTTTACCCATAACTATCCACATTAATCAAATCAACCCTTACTATTTCAAAATAATAAATAGAGAAAATTAAATTTTATTAATAATAAGTTGGGGTCTTACAATACCATCTGGTTTGGAGGAATTTGTCATCTACAGTGATGCTTCGGACAAAGGGTTAGGATGTGTTCTCATGCAACATGGGAAAGTCATAGCCTATGACTCACGACAACTCAAAGAATATGAGAGGAATTATCCTACTCATGATCTAAAGTTGGCAGCTGTTGTCTTTGTACTAAAGATTTGGATGCATTACTTGTATGGGGAAAAAGTGGAGATCATTACGAATCATAAAAGCCTCAAATATTTCTTCACTCAAAAGGAACTCAACATGCGACAACGACGTTGGCTTGAACTGTTGAAAGATTATGATCATACCATCCAATACCATCCTGGAAAAGTGAATGTGGTAGCTGACGCATTGAGTAAAAGATCATATGCGAGTACGAGTGCAATACTGACAACACAAAAGCCCATTTTATGTGACTTGCAAAGGATGGAGATAGAGTTAAAAACTCCAGGGACCCATGTGATGATGGCGAATATACGAGTAGAATCGACTTTAATTGATAAAGTTAAAGTCGCCAAGCTACAGGACACGGAGGTGATGCGTATGAGGAAGAAAGTGTAAGAAGATGCTATGCTGAAGCAAGAATCGATGAAGAAGGAATACTTGAGTCAACTCCGGACTTTTGTGTTCTAACGAATACGATTTAAAGCATAAAATAATGATGGAGTAGCATAACACACCGTTTTAATCCATCACAGGAGTACAAAATGTATCATAATATTTAAATATATATTTTGGTGGAGCAATATGAAGAGAGAGATAACGCTGTTTATCTTAAGGTGTCTAACGTGTCAACGAGTCAAGGCGGAGCATCAAGTACCAAAAGTTCTATTGCAACCACTTGAAATTCCAGAATAGAAGTGGGAGCACATTACCATGGATTTCGTTACCGGTCTTCCCAAAGTTTCTCAAGGCATAGATGCGATTTGGGTCATTGTTGATAGATTGACCAAGTCTTCTCATTTCTTACCGATAAGAGAAACTTATACACTTGAACGTCTTTCTCGTATGTACATAAACGAGATTGTAAGACTACATGGTATACCAGTATCCATAGTTTCTGATCGAGACCCAAGATTCACTTCAAGATTTTGGGTTAGTTTGCAAAAAGCTATGGGCACGGATTTACGATTTAGCTCGGCATATCATCCTCAGACGAACGGGAAGTCGGAGAGGACGATTCAAACTCTTGAAGATCTATTAAGACTCTGTGTCCTTGACTTCAAGGGAAGTTGGGACAAGTTCTTACCATTGGTGGAGTTTTCTTACAACAACAGTTATCAAGCAAGTATTGGCATGGCTCCATTCGAATCGTTGTATGGAAGAAAGTGTCGTTCTCCAATATGCTGGGATGAGGTGGGTGAAGCAACATTGTTGGGACCAGAGTTGGTACGTATGACTACGGAAAAGATTCATATGATTCGACAACGTATAAAAATGTCACAAGATCGACAAAAGAGTTATGCTGATCTTCATCGAAAGGACATGGAATTCAATATAGGAGATCATGTGTTGTTACGTGTTGCTCCATGGAAAGGAGTTACGAGATTTGGAAAGAGAGGAAAGCTCAATCCTCGATTCATCGGCCCATTTTAATCCTTAATCGAGTAGGAAGCTGCGGCTATAGACTCGCTTTCTACCGCCAAGTATGTCTCGTGTTCATAACGTTTTTCACATATCTATGTTACGTAAATATGTGGAAGACCGAACCACATTATTGAGTTATAACCAGGACGAAATAGCGGAAGATTTGGCGTATGAAGAGGTTCTGTTCAAATCTTGGATAAGAAGGAACATATTATACGCTTGAGGTTATACCTCAAGTCAAAGTTTTGTGGAGAAACCACGATGTTGAGGAAATGACTTGGGAGTTAGAATCGAAATGAAATCAAGGTATCCTTACCTCTTCAATATACCAGTCGTCGTACTCTAATTTCGAGGCGAAATTTCATAAGAAGGAGATTGTAAAACCCCAACTTTTGAATAAAGATGAATTTTCTATAAATATTATTTTTAAATATTATGGAGTGAAATTGATATAATGTTATAGTTGTGGATAATATTTATAAATTTTGCAAAATCACGCAAGTTGTTATATAATATTCGATTGGTGGGGAATATTCGTTTTAACAGGAATATTAAAGATAACGACACAATCATTAGTGGACCCTACAACGGAATTATTATCGGATTGAGAAAACAACAAAAATACTTTATGAAAATAACGGCGGAAGTTTTACGTTAATTCTGTTGAAACACGGTGTTAAAAAAAATAAAGATGTCTGGCATGGGTTGCATAGTAGCACACGGTATTAATTATTGATGCTTACGTGATAAGTCATTCGGTTTTGTTGGTATTATTAATGTAATAATCTGAGAAAATCTTTTTATAAAAAATGAATACTTTTATAAAGTTATTTTATAAATAGAATATATTATATTCTATTATGCTTAGTGTTGCATAAGTGTCTCTGCATAGTGTTTTACATAGTAAAATCTTTTTATATAAAAGCAGAATACTTTTATAAAGTTATCATTTTATTAGACAATAATTAGAATATATTATATTTTATTACGCATAGTGTTTGCAGATAGTGCTGCGATAGTGTTTGCGATAGTAAAATCTTTTATAAAGTTATTCGTTTTATTAGATTACAAATAGAATATATTATATTTTATTTAAAAGATTTTGCTTTAAATATGGACCGTCGGATAAAAGTAAATCAATCGGACCGTTCATGAGTTAGTTCTTATTAGATCCATTTTTCTATAAATAGAAGCTCATTCCTTCATTATTTTCTTACGAATTCACTTTGAAACTACAGAGATAAACTATAGAGAGAAAGAAGAAAGTATTCGCTACTTCACTACTTATATATCCGATACTCTTCTTCTTAAGGTAGGGAATATTATTTGTTGTGTACTCGTAGGGAGTATTATTTCGTTTGTATTCATGAAGAGAACTTTATTATTCCATTCTTTATTATTACATTGGAATAACTCAGATATCTGCCACTACCTATACTTGGTGAAATTCTTACATTATTCCATTTTTATTACTCTGTTGGAACATCACATGCAATGCTTTTTCTTGGGACTGGTTTATTTTTCTTATTCATTTGGAATATCACATGCATCGTGCGTTCACATGGGACTGGTTCCGTATTTATTATTACATTGGGAATAACTTTTATGCATGCGGTTTCTATCGCATGCATGGTGAATCATACATTATTCCATTCTTTATTATTACATTGGAATAACTTTGTCTACTATGGATTACCACATGCATGGTGAATGATCCGTTGTATTTCATTCCTTGTTAAATTGTGGAAATGATCTGTTTACGTGGATTATGATGAAAGTCATACTAAAAGCATTGGACTAATGAAAATCATGGGTATATGTGGTATTAGTAAGTGTTATGATGAGTTATATTGGTTATTATGTGAAAACATGAAAGTTTCTTAGAAATCACAAAGGGTTGAAAAATCAGATTTTGGTAAAAATGGAACATGAAATTCAATTGACCATATCTCCTATTATATTTTGAATTTTTGAGTGTGGTCAAGTTCTAGAGTTAGGTCTATGAGTTTTTTAACTTATCCAAGTGGAATCACTTTGGAAAAGGTGTTGTAAATTTTGTGTGGGGTGATTTTAGCAAAGAAATGCGAAAAACGCAAAAAATATGAAAAAGTGCACGCCACGATTTTAAAAGGGCTGTTTCGGCCACTTAATTTGTGAGAAAAATTCTGGCCTTTCTAGAACATGAAAGTATATGGTATAAAGTACATCCTGTCCAAAAATGAGCTCATTCTGACTTAAAATGAGCAAGTTATGACCATTTCAATATTTAGGTTTTTTCGACGAAAAATGCTATAACCGGAGTTCTATAACTCCGATAACTATGAAATTTAAATTGGAAGCTCACGTTAACATGTGTAAGATCCTGCCAATATTTGGGAATTTTTGGAGTTAACCGTGAGGTAGCTAATTTCTTAAGGAATTAATTAGAAATTGATTTTTGAAAAATAGTAAATGAATTTTAAAAATGTCAAGAAAAATATATGTTCAATATGGGACTATATTATACTAAATCCCATAAATGAATAATTTTTGGGACTGATTTGGTATTTTTCATAAAAATGATTTAGTTACGAACATATGGATTAAATATGTTATGTGAAGTTGAAAAATTGGTAAATGGGATTTTATGGCTTGAAAATCCTATATAAGGTATATGCAGATTTTTGATGAGTAATTTGATTATTGGTGATGAAATCTTATGAGTATGACATTTAGAATGATTAAATGCATTATTTGGAAAAATGTAAATAATTAAATTAAATTGTTTATAAGTTTAAGAAGTGATTAAAATATTGTTATAATATTAACAATATTAGATTATGATTTTATTAAGTGATTGATAATGTTTGGATAAATTTAAAGTGTTTAATATTTATCCCGATTTAGTTGACTAATGCTTATAATATTGTCATTATCCTCATGCTTATATTATGTTGAAAGTCATCTGTGGCCTGTAGTGCGTAGATGGACTTGGTATGATTATGACCGAGGATTATTCGGTATAATCATAACCGTAATATTACAAATGATGTGGAAAAAGTCCTCGTTGGCGTAGTGCATTGATGGGACGAGTTTTTGGTATGATTATGGCTATGGATTCTCTTTGGTAGTAGTCTGAAGATGAATTGTTTTATGGCGTGATCGGGGTGATGAAAATCGATTATTTTTTAGTAGTGCATGGATAATTCGTCGTCGTGATACTAAAGAATATCATTGGCTTTTGTAGTGCGTGGATGATTCGATGATGTGGATTAATTATTGAAATTTGAGTCTCAAGAATGAAATATTAATTCATGGATGTGATAATAATGAATATCTTTGGTAGTAGTGCAAAGATGATTTAATGATTACAAGCGAGGAATTATGATTTGGTATAACCATGATTTTTGATGTTTGGTGAAAGCGGTGATGAAAATTATCTTCGTCACAGGTGCGAAAAGGAATTGAGAATCACAATTATGATTATGAGTTATTCATATGATTGTGGACATGAATTGTTGATTGATGTTCTGAGGATAAAACATTCTTGGTGGACTTTTAACATGGAGAAGATAATAGACACGATGGTCTATTTGACTCTTCTAATGGATTGCTTTCGTTCACTACTTAACTATGGTTGAAAAGTTTTATCATCTACCATATATTCTAAATCTACGATTTATTATTGATGAAAGCTATTAATAATTTAATTATCTTTAGTCATGATATTCTTTTTTGGGCTAGTTGTGCTCACCCTTTCCGCTTTTACAATTCCTTTCGTGTAATAAGAGTGTTCTTAGTAAGAGTGTTCTTTGGGTCGAGTGGGGATAACAGGGGAATAGAACGGTGGTCTCTAGCTGTGGAGGTTCTCCCTAAACAGTATAAAAAAGTGTGTTGTATTCTATACATCATTTAGTAGTTATATTTGGTGATCAAATAGGGTGAGGCGAACCTGACTTTGGAAGGGTGTTTTGCCTTTATCATACAAGATGTCTAATGACATACAACCTTGTGTTCTCATAAGACATGGTTGTGCACATCCACTTCTTTGAATATATCTACGAAGCACTTACTGTATGATCTTGAAGTTTATTTGAAACATAATTTTCATTTGGAGACAACAGAGATATTTATATGTCGAGAAGACTTGAATTGGAAAGAAGATGATAGTAATCTTCTTGTTTTTCTTTTGGGGACTTTTGTATCAACCAAGAATAATTTTGTGGACATATGATATATATCATAACCTAGACGCATGGCCTCCATGTATACGAAGGTTTCTTGAGCACTTCCCAAAGATTTTAATTTCTAAAAGCAGGTTTTTAACTATATTTTTTATGTAAAGTATCATTGTAAGGTTGTGGTCGAGGTACCATGAGAATTACATACATTTGTATTAAAACTCATAGTTAATCGTAGTTGTATTATTATCTGACAATTTCAACAGTTGTATAAATGAAGTTGTATTTGAATTTTGTACCATGTATCTGGCGATTCAGAATGGATGCTGTATATCTAATTTTGGGGGCTTCACAAAAAATCATTGAAATATAATCATCGTACACATGAAATTTGACTATTTTTTTCACCAAAAAATGGGTGATATATCTTTGAGATTAATCTATAATACAAGACAAAAGAGAATATTGCATGCCCATCCTTGCTAAAACATATCTTTAATGCTGAGCCCCCAATGCATGGCCAAAATAGGCAAGACAGGTAAGAAAGAAAACTGCATGACAAAATTAAAATAAAATGTAGCCGCCGATGAGGACTCACTACATAGAGAGCAGCCCATGAGGACTAAAAATTAGGTCTGATAGTACTCTACAACAACTACCAAACCCCAACGCTATACAACAAAACTAATCGCACTGAAGTGCGGGCGGGCATATTATTAAAATCACAAAAAGTCCATAAAGCAACTGAGTGGCGGGCGCATTATGATTCTCAACTTCTCCAGCACATTAAACATTACAAATTACCACCTTTCTATAAATTGTGAGCTGTTGGGGAACTTAAGAACAGGAGCAGTAACTAAACAGTCACCACACATAGAGGCGCAAAGGCAAAGGGGAGAGCTAGGAACCAGCGAAAAGGTTCTCTTTCAGGTATTTTCTTACAAAAACAATCAAATCATATTTGAGCTTTAAGTCATGTTTTTACTTTTATAACACTGTCATAGATTTACTTTAAGCAAGTTTCCAATAAGCTAATTTTTTTCTTCCTCTATTTTTGCAGGCCGGTAAAGAAAAATGGGTGCAGGTGGCCGCATGTCCGCTCCATCACCGAATGGCAAGAAGACTGCAGCCGAGGCCCTTCGACGAGCGCCTCACGAGAAACCTCCATTCACAATTGGAGACTTAAAGAAAGCCATTCCACCTCATTGCTTCCAAAAGTCTCTCATTACATCTTTCCGGTACCTTATTCAGGATCTCCTCATGGCCTACTCCCTCTATTATTTGGCCACCAACTATATCGACCTCCTTCCTCGTCCCCTCAACTATTTGGGTTGGGCTGCTTACATTGCTGTTCAAGGCTGTGTCCTTACCGGGGCTTGGGTCGTTGGCCACGAATGTGATCACCATGCATTTAGTGAATATCAATGGGTTGATGACCTTGTTGGCCTTGTTGTCCACTCTTCACTCATGGTCCCATATTTCTCTTGGAAAATAAGTCACCGTCGTCACCATGCCAACACGCAGTCCCTTGACAACGACGAGGTATATGTCCCAAGATTTAAGTCTAATATCCGAAACTATTACAAGATCCTCAACAATCCACCTGGTCGAGTCTTTGTGTGGGTTACTACACTTCTTATAGGTTTTCCTTTATACTTGATGTTCAATGTATCCGGACACAAGTACGAGAGGTGGACCTCCCACTACGATCCCCATAGCCCACTTTACTCTGACCGTGAACGTAAAGAGATCATTATTTCTGATGTTGCTATTCTTGCAGTAATCTATGGATTATACCGTCTCGTATTGGCCAAAGGATTTGCATGGGTTTTCCTTGTCTATGGAGGTCCACTACTAGTTGTTAATGGATGGTTCGTGTTGATCACCATTCTCAATCACACTCACCCATCTTTGCCTTACTACGATTCCACCGAGTGGGACTGGTTGAGGGGAGCTCTATGCACCGTTGACAGGGATTATGGAATTCTAAACAAAGTATTCCATAACGTGTGTAATGCTCATGTCTGTCACCACATATTCTCAATGATTCCACATTATCATGGACTGGAAGCAACGGAAGCAATGAAGCCGATATTGGGTGAATATTATCAATATGATGGAACTCCAATCCTAAAGGCAATGTATAGAGAAATGAAAGAATGCATATATGTTGAGAAGGATGAAGGTGAGACAAAAGGTGTCTATTGGTATAGAAGTGAGTTTTGATGTGCTAACAACGAACAAGCATGCAAAACTCCTGGATGGACCTGTTTATGTAAATTATGTTGTTAATTGCTATTACACATTTCTTCCATTTCCTAGTGGCTTAGGTGGTATGCTTAACGGGATGAAAATCGATCCGTTATATATAATAAAAATAAAGCTTCGAAGTCGTTTGTTATTCAAAAAATTGTCTCAAATACTGTTAAAGTTTGGTTTCTGCATTTATGCGTATAGTTTTAGTTGGAAGCTTTCATTGCCCATACCACTGATGCTTACAAAGAGGGAAAAGAGAGAGAAGTTCAATTTAAAAAACATTGCTTTTAATATATAGTTTAGAATAATGGAAAATAGTGATATGACGAATTAAATAGCACGTGGGAAATCCTAAACTTCTTGCACAAACTAATAGTGTTCACTTAATACTTTCCATTTAAAAAATAATATTCCCCAAATTTGAAAATATAAGTTTATTATTGACTTTTTAAAGTCAATTTAAGATATTGTCAAATTCAAAATTAACATAAATTTTATTTATTTTAGCCAATACAATAATGACTATTGTAAACGATCTAAAAAGTATTATTTATTATAAATTTTATAATTTTATAATTGTTAATAAATCATTTTAATTTTAAATTTAAAAATATCTTGGATTAAATTTTAATAGTCAATAATTAACTTATAATTTGAATAGAAGAAGTAGCTTGAGTAAACTAATGATAAATAACTCTATGCGTATAGGTAAATTGAACACGATAATTGGACCGGAAGAACAAAAGAAATTTGTCCCCGCGAGCAGTTTGACAGTACAATCTATTTGCTCACCGAAACAAATTTATTTTGTTATTCTAGTCCAATTATTATGTCTGCATAAAAATATTGAATAATTATATAGACAAAAAAACCGTGATTTGGGGAATGCCGACAATTCAATAAAATTATTAATGTCGGCATTCCCCAAATCACGATTTTTTGTCTATATAATTATTCAATATTTGGTCTATATAATTTATCATCTTCTTTTAATGGTTGATATATACACGAATCTTTTATTTTTTATAAAAGGCTAAAATATTACTGAAAATATATCCCAAAAATTATAAGAATTAGATAATGAGATATAAAATTACAAACCTGTCTGCTGCATACAAAGGAAATTATGTTTTTTTTTCATGTCACTCAACTACTACTTTTTCAACAACTGTTGCTACCATTTTTGATTAAAATGGTTGCTACTAATTAATCTTCCTACAAAACTGCTCCTAAATATTTCTCATTGCCTCCATGAACTCCACTCTTGTATATTTCGATTCCATTTGAACAAGCTTAATTGGATGTTCTGGGTCTTGTTTGCATCATTTAGTGCATGCTCCTTTCATAGAACATTTGTGAGAATATCTAGCATGTATTGGGTTTGTTTGGATCTGATTTGCTTTAATTACATGACAAAATTGTCTTTCTAGTTGCTCGAGTACGTTCCTTGTTGTATATATATATATATGGTCGAGATCTACTCCAAAAAGATTCTTTATTATCCTGCATGGGTTTAACTGCAACAAAGATTCCACCTTATTATACTCTGCTCCACACCTTCTCTAGCTTTTCCTTTACTTGCACATCCACAGCAAAAAAAATGAAATTCTTATGCATAAAAAACACATTATATCCCAAATAATCTAACATGGCAAGGCTACTGCCATTGTACTTGAAGGCCACTACCATCTGACAATTCACCATTTACACAAAATGCTTCACCAACCATAAGAAAAAATTACTTTGCACTATATAAAAAAAGCGGAACTAGAAGATTTTTGTAGGGGGGTCAAAATTTTTAAACCAAGCGGGTCGAAATTATTAATACCACCACTTGCCTCTTTTGTGCTATGTCGGAATTTCAGTTGGTTTGGTTCACAAACGGTCCCTAAGCAGTGCCACTCTCTGTAGAAACGACCCTTGAAGCAATTCACAGCAAATCCCCAATTAAACCCACTAATTCTAAGCCAAAACAGTCCAACTTTTCTCTCAGGCAAATTATCGAACACCTTGTGTGCGCTCTGAAAACCCAACTAGACAGACCTTGCCTGAAAGAGCTCTAACCAGATTTTCGGCAGTGGAAATCACAGCAATGCACAGTAAGAAATACACAAATCCAAACAATTAACCCACAAATAGCTTCTGATTGACTAAAATCAAAATTACCTTGAGGGAGAAAATGCACAGTAAGAAATACACAAATCCAAACAATTACCTTTCGTATGTTGGTGATGGACTGCAACAAAGAAATGGTGAGGGTCGTGCTTAGCAGAATGGAGAGGTTTTGTGAAAAAGAAGGGATGGTCTCCCCAAGAGCTGAGTTCAACTTCTCCTCAAACCCAGTCCCACTCGCCCGAGTCCACAGCACTGAAGAAGAAGAAGAAGATGATGATGGCAGAAGAAGAAGGAAGAAGCAGCAGTTGACTGCCCCCCTCCCCTCCCCTTCCCTCCTCTGGTTATGCCTGGACTGCCCGGCTACCAGGGGCAGATGCCCCCCCCCCCCCCCTAGTCCCGCTGGTGGCTGCTCTTTATCTGTGAGTTGCAAACCTATTATACATACAATCAAAATTCATTACTCAGCTCAGTCCCATATTTCTCATAACTTGCATTTGATGACAAAAATATGTGGGTAACATGTTGAAAAACTAAAATGCAAAATACTTGAAAAATAAACTCCTCAAAATCCTTTCACAAACTGGTAATTCGTAAAGGGATTAAATACATTTTTAATCATTAAACTGTGGTTCAATTTACATTTTGAACATTGAACACGATTTTACAGTCAACTCATTGAATTAATATAATTTTACAAAATTTTAAAAATTCGTCTAAATCGTTAATTTTTAGAGGGAAAACTGACGTGACATAATAACGTGTACAAATATTAAAACTATTATTGTAACACCCCCTTCCCGAAAAGTAAAGGGAGGTCACGTGCAAAGCACAACAAACCTCAAAATAAGTAAACAGAGCACTAATAACCTCAAAAATATTAATAGTGGTGATTCATTAATAAAGTACTAAATACAATTATCTAAACAGAGTATATCTAAACCAACAGAATTAACGAAACAAACAAAAGAGTAAAGAAAATATTGAACTGAAATAACTAACCCAATTAATTGAACTGAATAGAAACCAACAAATTAAACTAATACAATAAAATAATAGGCTGAAACAAATGGTTGGGGTTATTTCATACTGATTGAGCTCAGAAGTATATCTTGCCACACAGTCAAGTCAAACTAATGTCACACAGGCAGATCAAATGATGCCACATAGACAATTAAAATAATGACACAAGAAAATTAAATGATGCCACACGTGCAATCAAAATAATGCCACATAGGCACTCACACATTGGACCGCGAATCCAAATGTATGCAAATCAGATAGGTGTGTTCGGCACAACATACTAATATGCATAACAGAAAACTAAGGTTAACTCATACGCCTCCCACAACAAAACACCATATGACTCACTTCCTCCGGAGCCCAAAACGGAGACGTCGTGGACTAATCACACTGCCATGGAGGGTGTCATGTCTCTCGTGCCAAGACGACATGCCTGTGGTACCCCCACAAGTGGTTATAGCTCAGGTATACCCTACAGTATATTCTAACAAAAATATCATGTCACAACACATGCGACATAAAACCAACAAAAGGGTTCTATATATACATGTTGAACCAAATCAAATTATAGTCACAAGGTTTCAAAAAGAAGATACCAACATGCACCGCTCTGCAATTATCAAAAATAAATAGTACTAAACATGATAACTTAATTCAAAGAGTACAAATACGAGTTATATGTATCAACTCCAAAATGAAACTAATATATTTATTTCACAGGAAATAATTATGTGAAATCATAACATAATTTGAAATAAAAAAATAAACGAACAAATCAAATTTCACAAGGGTATCGCTGAAAGAGTACGAAATCCGTACCTGGAATATGCAACGTAATACCCAAAATTCCAAATTATAACTCCTTAAATTCTCTCCGTTCGAGCTAATTAAACAAATTAAATAAAAAAACAAATTAATAATTTATGCACTAAATTACTAATTACTAATTTCTCTTCTTTTTTTTATTAAGACTCATACATTCCATAGATTTTATAATACCAATTGTACCGACTATATTTATTACTAAATACTTTTTGTTCCTTTCAAAACAAGAGTACAATATTAAATTAAAGTATTTTATAAATAAGTTTTTTTTACTCCTTCCATCAGACTCACCAAAACTGCAATACTACTTGGCCAATTTAATACAAAACTAAAAGAAAGAAAATCAAAATAATTTTACATGAGATTCCCCTCCCAGGAATTACTTTTATAATAATAAACTATTAATTCAATTGTTTTATTACTTTATTATTATCCAATGTTGTATGGTCACTTCCTGGGAAACAAGAATACTTATCCAAATTAAGTCTCATTAACATATTAGTGTAGAAAAAGAACTGATTCTGCAAGTCATACATATTTACCAAAAATTAATTTATCTTTTATAAGCAAAGTACACGGAACCAAAAAATCAGTGTAGTTAAACTTTTCAAGAAAACTCTTCTAATTTTCGTACACTCAATCTGTTAATTAATCTATAACATACATAAGTACATACAATTATACATGATATTATAATATATATATATATATATATATATGTTGAATCATAGCCAATAAATTATTAATATTAGTATCAAAAGAAAGCAAGACACTATATAAAAGTTGATGACTGAATCTGAATTACCCATGCTTGGTACTAATTAGCTTTTGATTGAAGGAGACTTACATATACACATACATATATAACTTACTTGTATCCAAATCAGATGGCAATCCTTGTTCCTTTATCTCACACAGGTATAATCTGATCCCTCATTTCTCTTTGATTAGCCACGACTTCTCTCTTCTTTTCCCTCTACTAATTCATAACGTAATGTTAAGTAAAGCTAGGGTTTAGGTATTTATTTATTTAAATTTTTTTATCCTAATTTTAGTAGGATTTAAAATTACCCAAATACAAAATAGACTCAATTAGTATAAAAGTCCAAATTAATGTAATCACATACTTATTATAGTTCACACAAATTAAATACAATTTGACCCAAACGTAAGAAAAGCCCAATTAAAATATGAATTTAAATATTATTTATTATTTTATTTCATTATTATTATTATTATTATTATTATTATTATTATTATTATTTTTGGGGTATTACATTACCTCCCCCTTAAAAGGGATTCCGTCCCCGAAATCAAAAGAAGAACAAATATTTACCTATCATCAAAGAGGTGAGGATACTCTTTCCGAATAGTTTCCTCTGCCTCTCGAACAACTTCACTCTCTGGATGATTTTTAGGGAAAAAATTAATATTTAATTATTAACAAATATTCGAGTTATTATAATTATCTTATGTGGCAATTTATCCTTATTTAAGTGGCATATGGATTGGGTATTGTTAAGAGAATGCATATTATGATTTGATGTTTTAATGTATATGCTCATGATTATTTGTAAAGTCCTTCAATGAATATATGTACAAGGACTTAGTGATAGATCAAATTTGTTAGGTTGATCTAAGCTCTAAACATGTATCATTCTGTAATGGAATGTATAGATAGAAAGATCAAAGCTGTTAGGTTGATCTTGAGATGTAATAGATAGGCTTCGAAGAAATTGTAGCGTATCATCTGATCAACATTGTAGAAGTCAAGGCAGAAACGTAGAGCTTCAAAGATCGTAGTGTGTGCCTGCCTTGAAGGGACTCTTCGGAAATTGTAGAGTGATCCCAACGTTTGCCGAGCCATCTCAACGATCGTAGTGTGCTGAAGGAAATATGAAGTTTACAAGTCAACGATCGTAGTGTGCTCTCGGGAACGTAGAGTCAACAACACGAACAAGTGAAGATCGTAGTGTACAAAGGTCTAAGGGAAATCGTAGTGCTTTCGACTGATAGCATCGTAGAGTGCAAATAAGTCAAGACGTTACGATTGGAATCGTAGAGTACCACGATCCAAATCGTAGAGCGTCATCTGTCTCATGTCAGAAAACGTCGAGCCTCATGATTTGTGTAAAGGTAGATTTCAACATATGAGGAATGGATTCTAGACGCTGCAATACTCATCAGTCCCAGAGTATATGAAATATCCTTAGTATACAACAAAGAAGCGTATTGAAGAATCTAAGGATAGTACCATGGGTAAGAGGGACAAAACACCTTTTCAGGTGGTAGGTGAGAAAGCAGTCTGCAGTGTCAGTGGGCCAGAATGCAGAATTCAGAATATGTGCAGAAATGACTCTATCACAGTACAGAAAGTTTAGACGCATTCAATGCCTCAACGGATGGATCCAACGGATAGTTTTCAAGATCACATATATGCAGATCAGACAGATGAGAGAGAACTAAGCAAGCATTGAAAAAACACGTGAACATCTCTCTCAAGCTCAACTCTACGATCTGAGATATTGCAAAGCTTGCTCAGCTACTCAGTTCTTTAGAATAAGTGTTTACACAGCAACTGAGTAGCAAGCATCAAGAACATAACATTATCAACCAACTGAAGAAGAGTACCAAGTCTGCTGGACTTGAAGAGTGAACTAAGAAGTTCCTAGACTGCTGGTCTAGAAGGAATCTGTGTGATTCAGAAGTTGTAATAGACATCCTTAGTGGATATCCTACTCGTTGAGTAGAAGAGTGGACTAGGAGCTTTAAGTGCTCTGAACCACTTAAAAACGACTGTGTCATTTATATTCATATCATAACTGTTATATCTGTTAAAATTGCCATAACTGCCTCACCCTCATTACTCCATTGGTTGGTAAAGAAGATTAAAACAAACATTTATTCCGCTAAGTTTTAATCATTATCAAAGAACAAGTTTAAAATGAAAAGATTTTTAAATATCTATTCAACCCCCCCCTTCTAGATAACTATTGTGCCAACTAGGAACTAACAGGTATAAGTATATGGATCAGGTATAATCCACCCATAACCTACTCCTCATTATTAACTTAACTTGATTTAAGTTGTACTAGTTTTACAGATAAAATTGTAAAGGTTTAATTTTTTTAAGATGTGTGCTCCTCATCAATCTCGCCGCTGCATCAGACGAAGGCCGTAAGGAGAGAGAACTGAAGGAAAATTTTTCCAAAAAATAAGTTTTAAAAAAAACAAAAAAAACCAGGATCATCTATATGTTTTATACAAAACAAGGAATATATATATATATATATATATATACACACACACACACCATGTATCTATAGAACGAATTTGTTACTTGGTGCTTGGTTGGATTAACACGTTTTTAATATCAGTACAATTCTTGCACTACAAGAAAAAGCCTTACTTCCGACGAAAAATCCGTCAAAATTACTTCCGTCGAAAATTCGATCGTATATATACACGTCGGAGATAAGATCCGTCGAAATCACATATTTGACTGAATTAAATCCGACTCAATTTTATCGAAAATAAAATATGGCGACGAAAAGCTTACGACAAAATTAATTCGTCAAATATAAACTAGGGTTATTTTCGACGGACTGTTCCCTCGGAAATAAGACATTTCTGACAAAAAAAATATGCTTTTATTAAAAATTATTTAAACGTTAATACCGACGGAATTTCCCTCGAAAATAGGCTATTTTCGACATAAAATATGATTTTTTTAAAAACTATTCAAACACTAATATCGACAGAATATCCGTTGGAAATAACTTATTCTGTTGAAAATAGTAATTTTTTAATAGCTTTTTTAAAATTGTAATTTTCAGGTTTTAAACTCATTGTTTTACATGTAACCAGCTTAATTTATCCCAACACAGACATACAATAATATATTTTAGATTCAACATAGCGTTAAAAACATGTATTATCTCATCATCAACAATATAACTAACCTAACAATTACATATATAAGCTAACAATTACAAATGATCTACTAACTCATAAACAATTACAAATATAAGTTAATGTTCCATGTATAAATTATATATAATATAATATACAAAACTCGTACAGACACAACTAGACTACAATATGTACACCTGATTTATAATTTAATGAATAAAATGAACTATAAACTAGTAGGAGGATCGTCATCGAGCGGGGGTGGACGATGATGTTGCTCTGGTTTATGAAAATTAGCGTTGTTTTCCTCCCGGTTGCCATTGCCATCACTAGTCCGCTCGCCATCGTCACCCTGTTGATAAAATTAAAAATAAAGATCATTAGTCCGTATATATGTGAGAATTAAAGAGATACTGTTAAATAAAAATAAAATAACATGCAGAATACCTGAGTAGGCGGGGCTTAATGGAAAGCTTTCTCTAGGAGCATAACCACTATCTGGAGCATCTCACCGCTTAACGCGGCGAACTGCTCCTCTGGTAATCACGTACTCTTTACGGTAGCCCCTGTTAGAACCTCCTTAGCGAGCTGGTGATCAAGAAGAGAATTTCTAGACAATTATCGATGACGAAAAATTGAATCAGTATATAACCTATCCAACACCGCCGCTATCAGCCTCTAGAATAACTCGTCGTCCATGTCAGCTCCCGTATGAGATGGTCCAACATCTGCTGTCGGACTCTGGCGCTGGCTATGCGAGAGCCTGCAAAAATATATATAACATTACTAATAATAATATATATTATGTGATAAATTATAATTATTTTGTGAAACATATAAAATATTAATATTACATCCAGGTATTGCATATGCGGGTATCTTCGGTGGGCCCAACACTTGATACATGTCGGTACTACTAGTAGGGGGATCCTGAGACGCGACCCATAGTCTCAGCTCCTCATCCCGAGATAATACAATCTTAGAAGGGGAGATATGGTGGAATTTAAAAGCTTAAAACCCCACTTAATTAATAGCCTCCAACTTAGCTATACGCTGGTCTCGATGCTTCTAAAATTGGTCCTGTAATTTATTTTGTATACATGAGTTAATTATATCATTTTATTAACGAGTGAATATTAATAATTACTAAAAAGTAAGATTAGTTTTACCTATAAAGCTAATACTGCCAGAGATAAAGCACGCTCCTCCTTAGGCGTGTGAGCTCTATCCTAGAACTCTAACATGGTCAGAGCTATTAGTTGGATTAGCACGTTTTTGATATCAGTATAATCTCTTGTATCCTCAAGATCTTCTTTCCCATAACCTTATGTTGAACATGGAATGTGGTCTCCAAAGTACCCTTTTGAAAAAAAATCTCTTTGTTTTTCCTAGGCTGGAAGAGACAATACATAAATTTTGTGTTTTTTTCTGACAGAAAAATCTCCCACGAAACGCGTTTCTGATCAATGATATATATAATAACATTAATCCTTACCCCCTCTTATGAATCTGGTCAATATTAGGCTAGGAAAGGGATCCTAAGGGATTCCTCTTCTAACTCCAATAATTATCTAGATATTATTATCTAATAATAATATTCAACATAAATATTAATTACAATTAATTCCACTAAATAATTATAATTGCACTTCAGTCCAGGAATTAATTAAATAAACCCTTTACTAATAAACTATAAACATTTCCTCTATAAATGTACATAAATATTTCGTAATCAATTAATATAATTACGATATATTTAAACTAATTTCATAAGTCCATAATTTATCTTTATTTGATCATAAATTGATTTAAAATTAAATCAAACCTTTTAATAATAAATATTAAAAGACTACAAACAAAGATTATATGATCAATGATAAATTATATTATGAAAAATCTTATAGATATTTTAACAATAACAATATTCATAATATTATTTAAATATATATATTAATCGACATTTTGAGGTATCAACAAAATGTAATCTCACTCATTGGAACATCAAATTAATATATATAACAATATTTAGTCCACTATAATTTCAAAATTAAAAATTTTACTAATTAATATTTATGTGAAAATATTTATAAATAAAATATTATCACATGATCCATTTAATGCACATTGTTAATGCATTAGTACTTTAATTAAAAGTCCAACTTCCATGATCAAGACAAATCATCTCTATTAAAGTATTTATAACCTCACGGGATAATATCTCCAAATTATCCTAGGTTATAAACCATTATTTCTTTATTTATATATTACATATGATTTATATCTTCTCTGTACACTAGTATAAAAATGATCTTTAATTGGACACGGTTGAGAAAAATTAAAAGGACACGGTGGCAGCAAAACCCGTGATAAAAAAATTTCTTTAAGGGTAATGGTCACGAGATTTAGTAGTCAAGTTTAGGTACGGTGATTCACCACGGGACTAATATCGATATGTACTTTTTGGTCATGGTGGTTTTGTAGTTAACATGACTATTTTTATTTATGAATTTAGATACATTTTGCTCACCGTGACTACTGGATTATTGTCACGGGAAAAGTTTGTGGCGTGACTAATTATATATTTTTTTGAGGCACGATGTTCTATGTTCACGTGACCAATGTAGAGTTCATAATTTAGACATATTGGTTTCACGTATCTAAATTTGTTTATAGCCCAATATTTAGATACGGATTAGGGCACCCATATATGTCTATTTCAAAATATTTATCAAGTAAATTAGCTCGCGTGATTTTGAGCCCACTTAATATAACCTATTTTTTTCAACTTAATTTTGTATACGATTCCTCGAAGAGCTCCTTAGCTACACGATTCCACTTTCAAAAACCTAATTTTTTATACGATTCCTCAAAAGTTTTTTGTGACGCCCCCAAAATTAGGTATACATCACCCATCTTGGGTCGCCACTTACATTGTACAGAAATTAAATACAACTTACTAACATAAGCGTGCGGTGTAATAATCATCGACATAAAGCTGTGAGTTTAAATACAAATATCGTCTACTAGATATTATACAAACTCAAAAAAAAAAAAAGTCCTCATTACAATTATTATCACACTATTTCACAGAATAGTGAGGACTACTAATGCTATCTTCAGGACCATCACTCGTTTCCCCGACTCGTCCCAAATTTATATTCTCATTTTTCAAGAGAACGGGTGGAAAGAAAAGGGTGAGCTCAACTAGCCCAAGAAGAAATATTATGACTAAGATAATGCGAATAAATTATCAATAGTCTTCAACAATGTTAAGCGATAAAATACAATAGACAACCGGTTTAATCTGCGGCGTGAATATCTAATCCATTAAAAGAGTCAAGTAGAAAATAAAGTCTACTATCTTTTAGGTTTTAAAAGGTTTTCATCACTGTTATAGTTGAGACTCAGCTTTAATAAATATTCCACATCATCGAATCACCCCGCACTACTACGGCCAGGAGGATATTCTTTAAGTATCACGACCACAATTATTCATGCACTATGGGCCAAGAATATTTGTGTATTCATTAATGGTCATGATCATGCCAACAATCGGCGTCCATCAATGCACTACTACTAATCGAGGATTTTTATCACATCATTTGTAACATTACTGGCCATGATTACACCGAATAGTCTCTCCTGGTCATAATCATACCAAGTCCATCTATGCACTACTGTGCCATGATGACTTTCAACATAATATAAACATGAGGATGATGACAATGATATAAGAATTCAATAAAACAAGTTCAAGAATTATTTTATCCAGGAATTATTAACGTCCAAATTATCAACATGATCTTGTTTTGTAGAGTAAAATTCAAGAATGACGGAAGAATATTTTCATGAAAAGATATCTTTGGATGAAACGCAAATATCAAGGATATTCCACTAATTTCATGGAGTATAGAAGTCAAAGTTTTAACCAACTGGGTATAATAAAGAATGGGATAACAAAAGAAATCACCATGCATGCGATAGAGCGCATGCAGAAAAGTTATTCCAATGTAATAATAAATAACGGAACCAGTCGGTGAAATTTACACATCGCGTGGATGTTCCAAATGTAATAATAAAGGCGGAACTAGATCCGGTGTAAAACACATGATAGGATATTCCAACAGAATGATAAAAGATTTTAACCAGTCCTGTAAAAAACACATGAGCAGGATGTTCAACAGTAATAATAAAGAGCGGAACCAGTGCGGTGTAAAACACATGCATGTGATGTTCTAATGAGAATAATAAAAGGCGGAACCAGTGGGTGTAAAACACATGTAGACAGGATGTTCCAGCGAATAATAAAAAGATGTAACCAGTCCGATGTAAAACACATGACAGGATGTTCCAAAGAATAATAGAAGAATGTCACCAAGTATAGGGTAAACCACGATACAAAAGTTATTCCAGCAGAATAATAAGCAATGGAATAACAACAGTTCTCTTCATGAATAAGAAAGAATAACACCCCTTACTTTTGGTAGGAGATTGAATATCGCGCAGATGTAAGTAATAAAATACTCTTCTTCTTTCTCTTATTCTCTCTATACTCTCTCTCTATAGCTTGAATGAATTAAGTGAAAATAATGAAGCACTAGCCTCTATTTATAGAAGATTTCTAGCTTAAGACCGCTTAGTGTGAAAAGGCAAGTGGCTTGACGATCGATGATGTGAAACGAAAAGTGGTTCGACGCTCGTAATGTGAAACGACAAGTGGTTCGACGCTGGTAAAGGTAATTACTATCGACGAAGGTAATTACTATTCATTAAAGGTAATTACTATTGATTGAAGAGACTCTTAGATGATGACATATGAGCCCCCATAAAATAATCAAACTTACCACAAATTATTTTATTTTCATCAACACATTTTTAATCTTTCAACAATTATTAATCATTTATAACTTGTCGTCTCAATTAATAATATAACATATTATATGAGATGATTGTGACAATAATTGAATCAATAATATAAGAGATATGATGCAAGAATCATTGTAGCAATAATTGAGCATATATTGAGTGACTTCTCATTTAAAGCATCAATAATCAATACCGTAGTGCTACTACGCAACCACGCCAGACATCGCATTTTTTACCAGGGTAGTTCAACAGCTTTTAACGGTAACACCTCCGTAGTTATTTTTATAAAATATTTTTGTCGCTTTCTCAATCCGATAATAATAATTACATTGTAGGGTCCACTAATGATTGAGTAGTTGTACGAATATTCCCTAACAAAAAGAATATTCCCAGACCAAACGAATATTTTATAACAACTTGCATACTTTTGCAAAATTTATAAATATTACCCACAACTATAACATTATATCAAATTTATTCCATAATATTCAAAAATAATATTTATAGAAAATTCATCTTTATTTATAATAGCCGGGTCTTACAACCTCCCTTCTTATGAAATTTTGCCCTCGAAATTAGGGTACGACTGGTATGTCAAGAGGTAAGGATACCTTGATTTCATTTCGATTCTAACTCCCAAGTCATTTCCTCAACATCGTGGTTCCTCCACAAAACTTTGACTTGAGGTATACCTTGGAGCGTAGAATATGTTCCTTCTTATCCAAGATTTGAACAAGAACCTCTTCATACGCCAAATCCTCCGCTATTTCGTCCGGTTCTAACTCAATAATGTGGTTCGGTCTTTCACATATTTACGTAACATGGATATGTGAAAAACGTTATGAACACGAGACATACTTGGCGGTAGAGCGTAGTCTATAGCCACGATTCCTACTCGATCGAGGATTAAAATGGACCGATGAATCGAGGATTGAGTTTTCCTCTCTTTCAAAATCTTGTAACTCCTTTCCATGGAGCAACTCTTAATAACACATGATCTCCTATATCGAATTCCACGCCCTTTCGATGAAGATCAAGATAACTCTTTTGTCAATTTTGTGAGGTTTTTATATGTTGTCGATCGTTTGAATCTTTTTAGTAGTCATACGTATCAACTCCGGCCCCAACAACGTTGCTTCACCCACCTCATCCCAAAGATCTTTCGAGAAGCGACACTTTCTTCCATACAACGCTTGAATGGAGCCATGCCAATACTTGCTTGATAATCGTTGTTGTAGGAAAACTCCACCAATGGTAAGAACTTGTCCCAACTCCCTTGAAATCAAGGACACGGAGTCTTAATAGATCTTCAAGAGTTTGAATAGTCCTCTCCGACCGTCCGTCTGATTCGAGGATGATATGCCGAAGCTAAATCGTAAGTCCGCGCCCATAGCTTTTTGCAAACTAACCCAAAATCGTGAAGTGAATCTTGGGTCTCGATCGTAAACTATGGATACCCCAGATACCATGCGATCTTACAATCTCGTTTTTATGTATATATGAGCAAGTCGCTCAAGTGTATAAGTTTTCGTATTGGTAAGAAATGAGCGGACTTGGTCAATCTATCAACAATGACCCAAATCGCATCAATGCCTTGAGAAACCTTAGGAAGGCCCAGAATTTAAATCCATGGTAATGTGCTCCCACTTCCATTCCGGAATTTCAAGTGGTTGCAATGGACCTTTTGGTACTTGATGCTCCGCTTTTAACTTGTTGACAAGTTAGACACCTTCGAGATAAGCATTATATCTCTCTCTTCATATTGCTCCACCAAAATGTATAGATTTAATATCACGATACATTTTGGTACTCCTGAGATGGATTGCAAATGGTGTGTTGTGCGCTCCATCATGATATTATACTTTAAATCGGTCGTTAGGAACACAAAGTCCGGAGTTGACTCAAGTATTCCTTCTTCATCGATTCTTGCTTCCCGATATAGCACCTTCTTGCACTTTCTTCCTCATACGCATCACTCCAGTGTCCGTAATTTGAAGCAAAACTTTAACTTTATCGATTAAAGTCGGTTCTACTCAGATACCGCTATCACCACACGCGTCCCTAGAGTCTTTAACTCTATCTCCATCCTTTGCAAGTCACACAAAATAGGTCTTTCAGGTTGACAATAACGCACTCAGATTTTGCATACGATCTTCCTTTCAACGCGTCGCCTACCACGCTCGCTTTTCAGGATGGTATTGGATGGTATGATCATAATCTTTCATCAGCTTCAAGCCAACGTCGTTGTCGCATGTTGAGTTCTTTTGAGTGAAGAAATATTTGAGGCTTTTATGATCCGTAAAGATCTCCACTTTCTCCCCATACAAGTAATGCCTCCAAATTTTAAGTGCAAAAAACAAAACCGCCAACTCTAGATCAAGAGTAGGATAATTCCTCTCATATTCTTTGAGTTATCGCGAGGCATAGGCTATTACTTTTCCATGTTGCATGAGAACACATCCCAACCTTTGCTCAAGCATTTGTAGATGACAAATCCCTCCGAGCCGAGATAGTATTGTCGTAACAGTCTTTGAAATAAGTCTCCTCTCGAGTTCTTGAAAACTCTTCTCATATTCTTCGCTTCAACCAACTTTGTATCTTTCGAGTCAAACCGAGTCAATGGAGTAGCGATTCGAGAAAATCCTTCCACGAATCTCCGATAATAACCACTAAACCGAGAAAGCTACGATTTTGATCATCGATTTAAGTTGTTCCAGCTTTGAATAGCTTCAATCTTTGTAGGTCAACAGATATTCCATGACTTGATACCACGTGCCCAAGGAATGCTACTTCTTCAAGCCGTAACTCGATTTCTTCAACTTGGCATAAAGCTTATATTCACGAAGCTTTTGGAGTGTCACCTCAAGTGTTGCTCATGATCTTCACGCTTTTGGAATAAATAAGGATGTCATCAATAAAGACGACCACAAAGTGATCTAAATATTCCTTGAATACTCGGTCCATCATATCCATGAAGGCAAAGAGGAGCATTAGTCAATCCAAAGGACATGACTAGAATTCATAATGCCCGCATCGAGTTCCAAAGCCGTCTTTGGAATGTCACGGTTCTCTAATCTTCAATTGGTGATATCCTAACGAAGATCAATCTTTGAAAAGAATTTGGCTCCTTTGCAATCGGGTCAAACAGTCATCAATACGTGGCAATGGATACCTATTTTGATGGTGACATGATTCAACTCCCGATAATCAATACAAAGTCGATACTCCCATCTTTCTTCTTCACGAATAGAGTAAGGAGCACCCCCAAGGAGAAGTACTAGGATGAATAAAGCCAATGTCAACAATTCCTGCAGTTGGGTCTTTAACTCCCGAAGTTCAATAGAGCCATTCGATATGGGCTTTGGAAATAGGTTTTATCAACGGGTTCAAGGTCGATACAAAATTCAATTTCACGCTCTGGGGGTAGGCCAGGAAGTTCTTCGGGGAATACGTCAGGAAATTTATTAACAATAGGAATATCGTTTAAAACTGACGTATTTTTGTTTAAATCTGTGACATGAGCTAAGAAAGCTTGACATCCGTTTTTCAATAAACGAATAGCTTTATGGCTTGAGATAACCGTGATTGATTTTAATGGTTTGGTCGTTTGAATTCGCATAATAGGTTGATTAGGAATATGAAAGCTAACAACCTTACGAAAACAATCAATTTTTGCATGATAAGTAGTTAACCAATCAATCCCTAGAATCACGTCAAATACAAGTATTTTTAATGAAATAAGATCGACGTGTAATGTGAGGAAACCGATTTGAACTAAACAAGACTTATAAACAAAGTGGATGTAATGAAGGTTTCTCCCAACGGAGTTTTCACAGATAAGTCAAAGTCTAATTTCTCCTGAGTCAAATTTAATCGATGAGCGCAAGTAGGAGAAATAAAAGAATGGGTAGAACCCAGTATCAAATAAAGTATAGACTTCATTAGAGTTTATGATAAGCTTACCCGTGATGACCTCATTCGATTCCTTGCTCTTTGGGAGGTCACAATAAACGCCTCCTCAGACCATTTCTGGGTTTTGACTTTTCAGACGGCCTTTGGTGCCTCCATCATCCTAGCTGAATTTGTCTTCTGTGAAACCACACAAAATCGAGCTAAGTGACCTTCTCTTCCACAATTATAACATGCTTTGACTGGCATGGCGCGGTTTTGATCGATGTGTCCTCTCCTCCGCATTCAAGCATATGATAGGTGGTCTTTCTCCTTCCTTAACAACGGGTCTTTGGTCGACGCGTCTTTCCATCATTATTGAATCTCCTTTTCTTGAAATGTCCATTCTTATTGTTTTGGCCCTCGATTACCACCAAGTGGTTACCATATCCGCCTGTTGATTCCCTCCACGCTTGTTGTCACCGCTTCACGACTACTCTCACGGTATTATAATTTTGCCGCTGCTCTCTTTTTAGTTACGTTGACTCATTATCGCGCTCCACTAATCGAGCCCTATTTACAACATCCGAATACAAACACGGTTTATGAGAAATAAGATGTTGACGTATCTCCGACTTCAAACCTCTTAAAACATTCGAGCCATTCTCTCTTCATTATCCACCAGTGGGACGCAAACCGTGATAACTCGCAAATTTTGCCTCAGATCGCGACACTGGCCATATTGTTTTGTTCCAACTTGATAAATTCCACCTCCTTCATATGGCGAATACTTTCGGGAAAGTATTTGTCGTTGAACAAATTCTCGAACTTCTCCCAAGATATCTTCAAGACAAAGAAGTTGAGTACGTTTTACCGATTCCCACCAAGAATCGCCTCGCTCCGTAACATAAAGGCGGAATGGAACCTTTGCTCCTCGGAGCATCCCAAGACATCAAATATCTTGGTAATCTACTTTATCCATGCTTTCGCGAGGAAGTGGTTTTGGCTCTCCTTAAAACCCGGTGGTCCCAGCTCGTTGAATTGTTTAGCGGTGATCGCCTCGAGAGTTTTCCGTGTTTCCACCTACGTTTTGGGATGAGTCGCTCTCCTTTCTTTGTTGCATAAATTGTATAAAGCCTCCGAACATTTGATCATTCATCATTTGGTCGTTGTTGTTGTTTGCATGAGGATTGTCGCCTTCGATGCACATTATCCCGATTATTGATATGTGGTGAATCAACGATCGCTCTGCGCTCCATTCAAACTATTCTCAACATTCTCGGATGTCATTTTCGAGACATCGCCACAAAATAAAAGGTTAATTGACATGTAACAAATTATCTCTATATTCGTGAATTCACCAATAAAATAGCACATAAACTTAGGTAGGTCATACTAACAAGGTATTCCAATGAATCTCTTCCCTCCTAATACTATTCTCACATCTTAGCCAGGATCATATCCTAAGCTCGATACCAACCGTGACGCCCAAAAATTAGGTATACATCACCCATCTTGGGTAGTCGGATACATGGTATGTAATTTAAATACAACTTACTAATATAACTAAGATAATGGTATACAATACGACATAAATTGTGAGTTTGAATACAAATATTGTCTACTAGATATTATACAAACTCAAAAAAAAGTCCTCATTACAATTATTATCACACTATTTCACAGAATAGTGAGGACTACTAATGTGACGCCCCAAAAATAGGTCCATTCCATCAACCCATTCTCGAGTCGCCAAATACATGGTACGTAAATAACTACAACTTTATTATTACAACATATAAATCGTGAGTTTAAATACGAGATATTGCCATCTAGACAATATCCACACGCAAATAAATCTCCATCATAATTATTGATACATTATTTTATAAAAATGGTGAGGACTACTAAACAACTCTCTAGTAACCTTCATTCCATACCCCGACTAGTTACTCGCTATATTCTCGCCTCCCCGAGAAGAAAAATGGAACAACAAGGAAAAGGGTGAGCTCAACTAGCCCAAGAAAGAATATTATGACTAAGATAATATACAACAAATTATCGTTAGTCTTCAACAGGAAAAATCTAATAGAATACAATAGACAACCAGCTTTTAAATCAACAATTCGCAATGGAAACAATAATTCATTAGAAAGAGTTAAGTAGAGAATGCAAACTACTATCTTCTATATATGAATTTAAAAGTTCATCGTCGATATTTTATCCCAGTAACATCAATCAATATATATCCGAATCAAATATTCATCTTTGCACTACGTGCCAAAGATATTCATCACCGGGTCATGTTCATCTAAACACTGCTCATCTTTGCACTACGGGCCAAAGATATTCATTAGTCGATCATGTTCATCTCAACACTGCTCATCTTGCACTATGGGCCAAAGATATTCATCAAGAAATCATTCATCTTTGCACTACAAAGCCAAAGATATTCAAGAATATCATCATTTAGATCGAGGATGATGAAAAATATTTCAAAGAAAACGAATCCAAAGGAAACAAAAGAACAAGTATTATGGATTCGTGATTTTTTTAAACAATCCTAGTTCAAAAATACTTCATAAATAATCATATCAAGTAAAATTCAAGAATGATCAAAACATGGATACAATCAAAGCTAGTATCCATAATAGATATTTTGGACTTAAAAGAAGAAATTTCATTTTTCTATGAATAAAGGCCAGATTCGTGAATAAAGGTCAGATACGTGAATAAGGCCGTATATGTGAATAGTAATTCGACACCAAAAGATAGAAATTTCACAAAAACATCTTCACGCTTCATGAATAATAGAATCGTGAATAAGAACTCATGAATAAGAACTCGTGAATAAGAACTCGTGAATAAGAACTCATGAATAAGAACATGAAAAAGTTCCAAATTTGATAAAAAGTTCCAACCAATATTTCAAAGATAATGATATATCAAGAAATAATATCATTTGAGAAGAAAATAACATCCCTTACCTCGAAAAGACAAGATTTTAGTTGAAACACCTGACATAAAGCTATGACTTGAACTTGCACCAGATAGCAATACTCAAAGTATACTCAAAATACTCACAAGAATACGCTCAAAATATCGAGAGAGAAATAGAGAGAAAACTTCAGTTTCGGTGTGATTTTCAATTCTAACCTAAGCTCCCTATTTATAGAAAACGCTGTAACACCAAAAGTAAAAATGAATATAATAATATTATTTATAAACAAAATTCCTTAGCCCACCTTTGAAATCTGATTTCAGCCATATCACATGTTAAATGAGGTTCACAAACTCACCAAAAACGTTTTTTTTCTCAAAATAATTAATTAAAACTCCCAAAAATCAATTATTTTTAACTCAAACTTCAATAATTCATAATAAATAGCCCTTTTATTAGAAAATTCGAATCTCGCGAGTTTTTATAGGAAATTCAATTCTCTACAACTTTGCGTAAGAAAGTTTTTCAAATTCCAAATGTAAATTAACCAAATCCACAAACCAAGCGATTTTTTGTGCTATAATCAAATTTCTAATAATAATTGGGTCCACCAACACACAAAACATGTGTTAAACATTTAATGCCACAAAAATACTCTTCCTCCTCATATACTCATATATCCCACATTCATTGTAAAAATATCACCATTAATATATTATTAAAATAATATATTTAAATGAATTATTTTATCGTAAAAGATAAAATATTAATTTTCAACAATTGTCATTTTAAAAATTTTCTCCATCTATATCCACATAAAATCAATATTTTCCTCATCATATAAATCAATAATTAATTATTCACAAATAATATTACAGTAATCACAATATCGACAACCTGTGCGCTCCTCAGAAAGAGGGGCTTTCCAATAAGAATTTCTCCTTCATCATGCCGCAATTAGGTGACCAAACCTCTCCTTAGATGTAACTTTCTAGACATTGCCAATAATGTTATCTAATAATATTATTCAGATAATATGAATTATTGCTTCGATAATGAAAAATATCCGTAATGACAATTATCAAAACAACAAAGAATATAAAATATCAACGCAAGCAATTATTAAATCAATAAAATAAAATATCGAATAAGTATTATCGTAATAATTATCGAGTAGTGCCTTCTTACGTAAGAATCAATAATTGGTGCAATACCGTGCTACCGCTCAACAACGCCAGATAGTGTGTTTTAACCACCGGTATTCCAACACAAGATAACTGTGAATAACTACGCCGTTATTTATAAACAACTTATATTTGTCGCTTTCTTCATCCAATCGCTCAAGTTATGGGGCCCATAAAAAGATCGCTACCACCGCATTTAATATTCCCCGACAAAGATTTAATATTCCACCACCAAACTAATATTCTCCCACAATAATGAATATTTTATAACCACTGCTTATTCAAATATTTATGATTTTACCCATAACTATCCACATTAATCAAATCAACCCTTACTATTTCAAAATAATAAATAGAGGAAAATAAATTTCATTTATTAATAATTTGGGGTCTTACAACCTCCCTCCTTATGAAATTTCATCCTCTAAATTGACGACATTACACGGTATTTCAAAAAGATGAGAATACCTCGCTTTCATTTTCGCTTTCCAACTCCTGTGTCATTTCCTCAATAGCATGGTTTCTCCACAAAACTTTAACTTGTGGTATAACCCCTCTGACATAGGACATGTTCTTTCCTATCCAAGATCTTGACAGTACCTCCTCCTCGACGTTAAGTCTTCTGGCTATCTCGTCTGGTTCTAACTCAATGACGTGGTTCGGTCGTCCACATATTTACGTAACATCGATACGTGAAAAACGTTATGAACACGCTGCGCCATACTTGGCGATAAAATGAGTCTATAGGCCACAGTTCCTATTCGATCGAGAATTTCAAATGGATTAATAAATCAAGGTTTGAGCTTTCCTCACCTCACCGATTCTCGCTTTTGAAATAACAACTTTCGCACCTCCTTCTTCAAATTCATCACCCGTGTGTAGCTTGAAAAATTTTTAACTTTATCGATTAAAGTCGATTATACTCAGATATCATCACGCGGGTAACTAGAGTTTTCATCTCCATCTCTATTATTTGTAAATTATATGAAATGAGTCTTTGACAATATCGTACTCAGCATCAGATATACGATCTTCTACTCAACACGCCGCCTACCACGCTCGCTTTTTCAGATGGCATGGTCGTAACATGTTTAAATGAGTCTCCCTCGAGTTCTTCAAGCTCTTCCCACATTCCTTGCTCCATTCGAATTTTGTATCTCTACGAGTCACCGTTAATGGAATAGCGATTCGAGAATATCCTTCAACGAATCTCCGATAATAACCAACTAAGCCTGTAAAGCTACGATTTCGATTATCGACTTAGGTTGTTCTCAATCGTGACTCATATCCCAACCTTAGATAAGACGCTACAATGACACCTATCGCTTTACTATCGCACTAATATGGTGTCCCCTACGAGAGTCTCGGCTTCGTGTATTCCACAAAGGAAGTCACCAGATAAAGGCTCGTGTACCAAATTTATAATTGAATTTTTAACTCCTGAAGTTCAATAGGAGCCATTCGATATGAGATTTTAGAAATGAGTTTTGTACAAGGTTCAAAGTCGATACAAAATTTAATATCGCTTTGGGAGTAAACCAAGAAATTCTTCAGAAATACGTCAGAAAAATCAATAACAAAGAATATTATTCAAATCTGACGTGTCTTTATTCAAATTCATAACATGGACTAAGAAAACTTGACATCCGTAATAAACGAATGACTTCATGGCTTGATATGAAAATGTTTGATTTAATGGTTTGATTGCTTGAATTCAATAACAAAGTTGCTTAGAATATGAAAACTAACAACCTTATTTAAAGTAATCAATTTTTGCATGATGAGTAGTTAACCTTAAAATCACATCAAAAGCAAATATCTCTATAGAAATAAGGTTAATGTGTAATGTGATAGTGCCAACTCGAATCAAACAAGATTTCTAAACAACGGATGTAATGAAAGTTTCTCCTAACTGAGTCTCCATAAATAAAGTCAAAGTCTAATTTCTCCGTAGTCAAGTTCAAACGCTGAGCGCAAGCAAGAGAGATAAAAGAATGGGTAGAACCCAGATTCAGTAAGGTATAAACTTCGCAAGAATTTATAATTAACTAACCCGTGCTAACTTCGTTCTCGTTCCTCGATTTTGATCGGCCACGACAAACGCTTCTTCCAGAACCGCTGACTTTGATTGACTTTTTCAGATCCGCTTTCTGGTGCCAACGCCCCAACCTGGACTTGATTTCGCTTATAGACAAAATTGAGCTATGTGACCATCTTTTCCACAACTAAAACATACCTTGAAGGCTTTGAACAGTTTGACCTTATATGTCCCTCCTCTCCGTGATCTCAGAAAGATCTAACTCGGGCGATCGTTCTCTTCCCTAGAATTTGTTGATGGTGCCGATGTCGCGCCGACGCCTTCCCGTCATCGTTAAATCTTTCTTTTTAGATTGACATCTCTTTCCATAATATCAACGCGCCGCGTGCGGCTTTTTACCCATGCATCACTCATTCTCACTGCTCGCTTTTTTTTCTTCTTTCAAATTTCAAATTCCATCTTTATCATCTTATACTCGCCAAAGAGTGCTTCGCTCAAGCATCACATATCGGGTAACACAAGCTTGAATCGTTGCATCCTTTTGCTCCACGATCGCCGCAATTCTTCAAATTGCGCTTCTAACTCATGAATACGATTTTGCAATTCTACATTTTGATCATAAAATACCTCTAATAAACTCTCTCGTGTACCTCTTCTTCTCTTCTTCCTCACTCTCAAATTGTTACCTCTCGCGATTATCTCTGGTGCAACTATCAATTCTTCACTCACCACATGGATATCTCTAATTCCTTCTTCACCGACATCACATTATCCTCGGGTCATATTAGAGGTGTCTCCACGATATCTCATTCACTCCATTGTTAACGCTTCTCAAAGCAGCCATTCTTAAAACTATCATAAAACAAGGGTTAATTAAATAAATTAATAAATCACATAATACCCCCTATATTACGACCAACCAACAAATAAGCTTAGTAGTAGACACACTAGCAAGGATTTACTCGCCTCCCTCCTAGTTCTATTCCCCGATCTCCGCCAGAGATCATATCCCTAAGCTCGATATTCAACCGTGACGCCCCAAAATAGGTCCATTCCATCCAACCCATTCTCGAGTCGCCAAATACATGGTATGTAAATAACTACAACTTTATTATTACAACATATAAACCGTGAGTTTAAATACGATATTGCCATCTAGATAATATCCACACGCAAATAAATCCCCATCATAATTATTGATACATTATTTTATAAAAATGGTGAGGACTACTAAACAACTCTCTAGAACCATCATTCCATACCCGACTAGTTCTCGCTATATTCTCGCTTCCCGAGAAGAAAAATGGAACAAAAAGGAAAAGGGTGAGCTCAACTAGCCCAAGAAGAATATTATGACTAAGATAATATACAACAAATTATCGTTAGTCTTCAAACAGGAAAAATCTAATAGAATACAATAGACAACCAGCTTTTAAATCAACAATCGCAATGAAATAATAATTCATTAGAAGAGTTAAGTAGAGAATGCAAACTACTATCTTCTATATATGAATTTAAAAGTTCATCGTCGATATTTTATCCCTCGAACATCAATCAATATATATCCGAATCAAATATTCATCTTTGCACTACGTGCCAAAGATATTCATCATTGGTCATGTTCATCTAAACACTGCTCATCATCGCACTACGGCCAAAGATATTCATCGATCGGTCATGTTCATCTCAACACACTGCTCTCATTTGCACTATGGGCCAAAGATATTCATCAAGAAATCATTCATCTTTGCACTACTAAGGTGCCAAAGATATTCAAGAATATCATCATTTAGATCGAGGATGATGAAAAATATTTCAAAGAAAACGAATCCAAGTGAAACAAAAGAACAAGTATTATGGATTCGCATTTTAAACAATCCTAGTTCAAAAATACTTCATAAATAATCATAATCAAGTAAAATTCAAGAATGATCAAAACATGGATACAATCAAAGCTAGTATCCATAATAGATATTTTGACTTAAAAGAAGAAATTTCATTTTTTCTATGAATAAGTCAGATTCGTGAATAAGGTCAGATACGTGAATAGGTCAGATACGTGAATAAGAACTCGACACCAAAAGATAGAAATTTCACAAAAAACATCTTCACGCTTCATGAATAGTACTCGTGAATAGAAATAACTCATGAATAGAACTCATGAATAAGAATCGTGAATAAGAACTCATGAATAGTAACTCGACATGAAAAAGTTCCAAATTTGATAAAAAGTTCCAACCAATATTTCAAAGATAATGATATCAAGAAATAATATCATTTGAGAAGAAAATAACATCCCTTACCTCGAAAGACAAGATTTCTAGTAAAAAAACACCTGATATAAAAGCTATGACTTGAACTTGCATCAGTATAGCAATACTCAAAGTATACTCAAAATACTCACAAGAATACGCCAAAATATCGATAGAGAAATAGAGAGAAAACTTCAGTTTTCGGTGTGATTTTCAATTCTAACCTAAGCTCCCTATTTATAGAAAACGCTAGAACACCAAAGTAGTAAAATTGAATATAATAATATTATTTATAAACAAAATTCCTTAGCCCACCTTTTGAAATCTGATTTCAGCCATAGCACATGTTAAATGAGGTTCACAAACTCACCAAAAACGTTTTTCTCAAAATAATTAATTAAAACTCCAAAAATCAATTATTTTAACTCCAAACTTCAATAATTCATAATAAATAGCTCTTTTATTAGAAAATTCGATCTCTCATGAGTTTTTATAGGAAATTCAATTTTCTACAACTTTGCAAAAGAAAGTTTTTCCAAATTTCAAACAAAATTAACCAAATCCACAAACCAAGCGATTTTACAACTATAATCAAATTTCTGGCCAATAATTGTGTCCACCAACACACAAAACATGTGTTAAACATTTAATGCCACAAAATACACTTCCTCCTCATATACTTATATATTCCACATTCATTGTAAAATATAACCATTAATATATTATTAAAATAATATATTTAAATGAATTATTTTATCGTAAAAAGATAAAATATTAATTTTCAACAATTGTCATTTTAAAAATTTTCTCCATCTATATCCACATAAAATCAATATTTTCTCATCATATAAATCAATAATTAATTATTCACAAATAATATTACGTAATCACAATATCGACAACTGTGCCGCTTCCTGTGAAAGAGGGCTTTCCAATAAGAATTTCTCCTCATCGGGCGCAAGCAATTAGGTGACCAAACCTCTCCTTAGATGTAACTTTCTAGACATTGTCAATAATGTTATCTAATAATATTATTCAGATAATATGAATTATTGCTTCGATAAAGAAAAATATCGTGTAATGACAATTATCAAACAACAAAGAATATAAAATATCAACGCAAGCAATTATTAAATCAATAAAATAAAATATTGAATAAGTAATTATCGTAACAATTATCGAGAAGTGCATTCTTCACGTAAGAATCAATAATTGGTGCAATACGCGTGCTATCGCTCAACAACGCCAGATTAGTGTGTTTTAAACCACGGGTATTCCAACAAGATAATCTGTGAATAACTACGCCGTTATTTATAAACAAATTATATTTGTCGTTTTCTTCATCCAATCGCTTTCGTTATGGGGCCCATAAAAGATCAAGGCCGTCATATTTAATATTTCTCGACAAAGATTTAATATTCCACGACCAAACGAATATTCTCCTAATAATAATGAATATTTTATAACCACTTGCTTATTCAAATATTTGCAGATTTTACCCATAACTATCCACATTAATCAAATCAACCCTTACTATTTCAAAATAATAAATAGAGGAAAATAAATTTCATTTATTAATAATTTGGGATCTTACAACATCGCATAGTGGAATATGCAATCCATTAAAAGAGTCAAGTAGAAAATAAAGTCTACTATCTTTTAGGTTTTAAAATGTTTTTCATCATGTATATAATTGAGACTCACTTTTAATAAATATTCCACATCATCGAATCACCCTCGCACTACTACCAAGGATATTCTTTAGTATCACGACCACAATTATTCATGCACTATGGGCCAAGAATATTTGTGTATTCATTAATGGTCATGATCATGCCAACAATCGTCCATCAATGCACTACTACTGACCTTTGAGGATTTTTATCACATCATTTGTAACATTACGGCCAATGATTACACCGAATAGTCTCTCTGTCATAATCATACCAAGTTCATCTACGCACTACAAAGCCATGTATGACTTTCAACATAATATAAACATGAGGATGATGACAATGATATAAGAATTCAATAAAACAAGTTCAAGAATTATTTTATCCAGGAATTATTAACGTCCAAATTATCAACACGATCATCGTTTTTGTAGAGTAAAATTCAAGAATGATCGGAAGAATATTTTCATGAAAGATCTTTGGATGAAACGCAAATATCAAGGATATTCCACTAATTTCATGGAGTATAGAAGTCAAAGTTTTAACCAACTGGGTATAATAAAGAATGGGATAACAAAAGAAATCACCATGCATGCGATAGACCGCATGCACAAAAGTTATTCCAACGTAATAATAAATAATGGACCGTGTCGTGAAATTCACACAAGATGTGGATGTTCCAATGTAATAATAAAGATGGAACCAGATCGGTGTAAAACACACGAGATAGGATATTCCAACAGAATGATAAAGACGGAACCAGTCCGTGTAAAACACATGCAGCAGGATGTTCCAACAGAATAATAAAGAGCGGAACCAGTCGGTGTAAAACACATGCATGTGATGTTCCAACAGAATAATAAAAAAGGAACCAGTCGGGTGTAAAACACACATGCAGGATGTTCCAACAGAATAATAAAGAGCGGAACCAGTCCGTGTAAAACACATGCATATGATGTTCCAATGAGAATAATAGAAGAATGTCACCAAGTATAGGGTAAACCACGTATCAAAGTTATTCCAATGTAATAATAAGCAATGGAATAACAAGTTCTCTTCATGAATAAGAAAGAATAACACCCCTTACTTTTGGTAGGAGATTAAATCTTGCGAAAGAGTGTAGTAACAAAATACTCTTCTTCTTTCTCTTATTCTCTCTATACTTTCTCTCTATAGCTTGAATGAATTCGTGAAAAATAATGAAGCACTAGGCCTCTATTTATAGAAGATTTCTAGCTTAAAGACCGCCGTGTGAAAAGGCAAGTGGCTCGACGATCGATGATGTGAAACGAAAAGTGGTTCGACGCTTTGTAATGTGAAACGACAAGTGGTTCGGCCTTTGAATGTGAAACGACAAGTGGTTCGACGTCTCGGTAAAGGTAATTACTATCGACGTGAAGGTAATTACTATTATTCATAAAGGTAATTACTATCGATGAAGAGACTCTTAGATGATGACATATGAGCCCCCCATAAAATAATCAAACTTACCACAAATTATTTTATTTTTCATCAACACATTTTTAATCTTTCAACAATTATTAATCATTTATAACTTGTCGTCTCAATTAATAATATAACATATTATATAGATGATCTGTGACAATAATTGAATCAATAATATAAGAGATATGATGCGTTAATTATCATGAGTAATAATTGAGCATAGTGAGTGACTTCTCACGTAAGCATCAATAATCAATACCGTAGTGCTACTATACAACTGACCCGCGCTTTTCTTGTACTTTTACCACCGGGTAGTTCAACAGCTTTTAATTCAGTAACACCTCCGCCGTTATTTTTTATAAAATATTTTTGTCGTTTTTCAATCCGACAATAATTACATTAATGGGGTCCACCAATGATTGAGTAGTTATGCGAATATTCCTAACAAAAGAATATTTCCCACCAAACTAATATTTTATAACAACTTGCATACTTTGCAAAATTTATAAATATTACCCACAACTATAACATTATATCAAATTTATTCCATAATATTCAAAATAATATTTATAGAAAATTCATCTTTATTTATATTAGCTGGGGTCTTATATTTTTGGTTATTATATATTAACAAAATCCTCTCTATCTTTCTCTCTTCATTTTGAAAAAATATTTTTTAGGTTATTGTTGTACGAGTGAGGAACACCGCCATTAACGATCCAGGTACTCATCCTATTTTTTTTTGTTCTTTCTCTTCTTGCTATACGAGCTATTGGAGGATTTACTCCATTACCCTCTCTGTACCTACTAAAATTTATATACTGTACATACCTAGCAGTTATAATTTTTATTTGGTTTTGAAAAGGGAATTTGAACTCCATGTGTTAGTTGCCTCTTATGTTGTACGTGCTCTTCATCTTCAAAGTAGTGAACCAATAAAGAATTCTATTGAGGAAACTTTATTAATGAATCAGGTATGTACTTTCCTTTTCTTTTTTCTCCTGATGCAAAATCAGCTTGATAATTCCAATTAACAAACTATGGGCCCACGTGTAAAATTAGGGTTCACATGACCTAATTGAATTAAATGCACACTTGGAGTTCCACGGCCTCATTAAATGTGCAAATTAGGGTTCGCATAACCTAATGGAATAAAGACGAAAAAGTCAGAAATAAATGTGCTAGACCCGAGAGAAGTCTCCATGTGTCCCGAGGCAAAGGACTCGTGGAGGCGGTTCGATTTGGGAATTGATTAAGGGATTGGATTGGTGACTAGAAGGGCAGGACTATCCGGGCATTACTCTAATGACTAAGGGTAAATTTAGAATTTCTCAAAGGTCATGTGCCTAGCACATGACCACTCTCCAAAAAACCCTATAAATACCCCTTCCACTCCATTAGGAAGGGGACTTCTCTTCAGACTCAAGACTTGGACTCTTGGAAGATCAAAGGGACCCTTTTGGTGACTTAAAGGCTTGGAGATTCCACCTAAAAGTACTAAAGGGGTTTGGACATTCTCTCAACTCGAAGGACTCAAGAAGACTCTTGAAATCCCTGCTACCCTAACACGGTTCTCGGATTCTAGGAGTTCTGCCACGCGTCGTTGGTGTAATCGCCCACCTGTCGTTCTCCCCTCTTCAATCAACCAATCAATTCCGTGCTCTTCGTGGATTTCTCTCCTCCTCAGCCAACACGAAATGTGACAACCTCAAAATAGGTCCATTCAATCCAACCCATTCTGAGTCTCCAAATACATGGTACAGAAAACAACTACAACTTTATTACAACAATTGTCGTGCAAAATACAACAACACATATACTGTGAGTTTGGATACAAATATATATACCAACTGTGACTCTCATCCCAACCTTGGATAACACGTCACAATGACACCTTACATAAATGTATAGTCAAAAACTGTTTTAGAAATTAGAATCTTTGGGAAGTGCTCAAAGAAACCTTCGTACATGGGAGGCCATACTTCTAGGTTATGATAGATATCATATGGCCACAGAATTATCCTTGGTTGACCCAATAGACCCCAAAGAAAAACGAGAAGATTACTATCATATTCTTCCCAATGGTGAGTCTTCTCTTGACTTATCATTATCTCCACTGTCTCAAATTGAGAATTATAATTCAAACAAACACCAAGATTATATAGGTAGTGCTCGTAAATATACTCAGCAAGTGGATGAGCACAACCCTGTCTTATGATGACACGAGGTTGTATGTCATTAGACATCTTGTATCATAGTGGCAAAACACCCTTCCAACGTTAGGTTTGCCTCACCTCTCCATTAGCTATAGACCACCGTTCTATTCCCCAGTTATCCCCCACTCGACCCAGCTAAACTTTTATTACCTGAAAGGAATTGTGAAGCAAAAGGGTGAGCACAACTAGCTCAGTAAAGAATATCATGACTAAAGATAATTAAATTATCAATAGCCTTCATCAGTAATAAATCAGAGATTTAGAACATATGGTAGATGATAAAAATTTCAACCATAGTTGCAGCGGAACGAGCAATCCATTAGAAGAGTCAAATAGACAATACAGTCTATTATCTTCTCCATGTTAAAAGTCCACCAACAATGTTTTATCCCTGTAACATCAATCAACAGTTCCTTTTTACAATTATATGAATATCTCATAATCATAATTGTGATTCTAAATTCCTCTTCGTACCCAGGACGAATATAATTTTCATCACATGTCTTTACCTGAAATATCAAAGATCATGGTTATACCAATCACAGTTCCTGTTCATAATCATACTAATAAATTCATCTTTGTACTACGGGCCAAAGATATTCATCCACAGTTCATCATAGCACTACTGGCCAAAGATATTCAACAACAGGTCATCTTTGCACTACGGGCCAAAGATATTCATCAACAATTCATCTTTGCACTACAGGCCAAAGATATTCCTCAATAGTTCATATTTGCACTACAAGCCAAATATATTCATCAACAGTTCATATTTGCATTAAAGGCCAAATATATTAATATCTCAAAGAAATATATAATCATTTCAGAATTTATATAAACAATAATTATAACCATGTTGATCAATTCACCTTTGCACTTAAGCTAAAGATATTCAATTATAAATTTAATGGTCACGATCATACGGTCCACAATTCAACTTTTCACTACTAGCCAAAGAGAACCCCTAATAACGATCATACCAATAATCTACTCATCTTTACACTCCGGTGAAAGAGAATTTCAACATCAGGGTTATAAAAATATTATATATGATAATAAAATCAATATAATCAATATATAGTTTTAATCTCCAGAGTAATATTCATAAATCAACTATAATTTGGTTAGAAAAAGAAACCAATTTTGTAGTGAATAGTACCGTGAATAGTTGACCTCATAAATAGTAACCTCGACACAAAAGGTAGAAATTTCACAATAAAATCTATACCAATATTTCGAGATAATGATATTGAAAGAATAACATTTCTTAAACTTATAAACAATTTATTTTAATTGTTTACACTTTACTAAATAATACATTTAATCATCATAAAATGCCAAACTTATAAGATTTCATCAGCAATAACCAAAACCCTCATCAAAAATCTGCATATACCACATATATGATTCTCAAGCCATAAAATCATATTTTCCAATTTTCTTCCTTCACATAACATATTTATCTCATTTATTCATAACTAGTTAATTTTCATGAAAAATACCAAATCAGTTCCAAAAATATTTCTTTTCTGGGATTTAGCATAATATAGTCCCATATTGAACATATATTTTTCTTAGAATTTTTAAAATTCATTTACTATTTTTCATATGGCCAAAACTGTCGAATATTTAGACATTTATCATAAATTTTACTTTAATCCAAAAATTCCGAAATTCACAGAGTACACTGATATTATATAGATGTACTCCCAATAAAATTTTTATCAATTTTGGAGTTAACCATAAGGAGTTATAAATGGTTACTTTTAAAATAGTCTTTTCCCATAAAATTCACAACTCTTAATCTATAAATCCAAAAATCACCATTTTTGGACACAATCAATAAAACTCATCAACATATCATTTCAAATTTTTCCAGAATTTTCGAAGGTCGGAAGAAGTACGAATGAAAAACATAATAACCCTTAAAATCCTTTACCTCAAAAAAAGCGAGATTTGATTGGAATATCGGATGAAAAATCGAAGGAAACTTCTACTAAATATAACTCTCAAAGTATCTAAATACTCTAAAAATATGCTTGATAATATAGAGAAAGAAAACTTGTTTCTGGTGTGATTTTCAATTCTAACTTAGCCCTCTATTTATAGGAAAATTTTAACAGACTTGACCTGCAACCTGATGGCTTTACCTGCTACTATTCCCACCCACCACATGTAAAATAAAATTCAGCACATTTCTTCACCAACCACAAGTGCGGCCCACTCAATTCTAAAATTTTCCACCAAAATGCTAAATTCGGATACTTCAACAATTTCTGAACCATTCACCTCTTAAAATTCATAACAAATCATACTTTCATTTTTAACGGTTCAAAATTTGTGGACATATACTCAACTTATATATGTATAACATATCCAAAAATTACAACGATCCAACGATTGGATTAAATATTATAACTCACACAATAAAGCTGTAAGAACACCGATTTGATCTTTTAATACCTCCAATTCGATAAAATACTGATAAAATACCTCAACATTAATTCCTTCATTTATAACCACATAAATAAATCCATCATTTATATCCACATCAAATAAATATTTCCTTATCATATTAATCAATAATTAATTATTCATAAATAATATTACAGAATCACAATAATGACAACCGGTAGTTCCAGGAAGGGGCTTTCAGATAAGGATTTCTCCTCATGGCATAATTAGGTGACCAAACCTCTCCTTGACAGAACTTTCTAGACATTGCCAATAATGCTATCTAATAATATTATTCGAATAATATGAATTATTGATCTGATAATGGGAAATACTGTGCAGTGACAATTATTGAACAACAATAATATAAAATTTCAACGTAGCAATTATTGAATCAATAAAATAAAATATTGAACAGTAATTACTGTAACAATTATTGAGTAGTGCCTTCTTACGTAAGAATCAATAATTCAAAAATCTGTGTGTATACTGAGTGTCATCTTGTACAACAATGCGTATTACTTTATTTTACCAACCGGGTATTTCAACAGTGTTAACGGTAACGATTACGCCGTTATTTATAAAAACTTAATTTTGTCGTTTTCTTCATAGAAAATTATTACATTATGGGGCCCACAAATGAATCATTATTGTCGTAAATACGAATATTCCCGATAGAAAGAATATTCCACGACCAAACGAATATTCCCCGACAACAATGAATATTTTATAACCACTTGTGTATTTTGAAAAAAAATTTCATATATCACCCTTAACTTTAACTTTTATCAATTTAACCATTTACTGAATAGTAATTATAAGAAAAATTGAATACTTTTATTTCATAAAATTCGGGGTCTTACAATCTCCTCTCCTTATGAAATTTCGTCCCCGAAATTTACGTACATGGTATTTCAAAAAGTTGAGAATACCTTGCTTCCATTTCAGATTCCATCTCTCCGGTCATCATGATTTCTCCATTGCTCATCTCCCGTGATAACTTTATTTGGGTTCCTCATTTGTTGGGAAGTCATGACAACTGCCATCCCTCGAACTACCCGGCTTTGACTTGTTTGGGGCAGCATTTGGCGTCATCACTATCGTTGGAATATACTTTTCTATAAGGCATATTCCTCCCTCAATACTTCGTCAGACTTCTCGATTCATGATTTGAATCATCAATCTTCGATCCATATCAAATTCAGGTTGACCACTCAGACAGGTAATTCAAAACTCGATGTTGGGTTCTCCCAATTGCTTTCCAAAAAGAGAAATTCATATCATCTATTTTAGCCTTCTTAGATCGGACATCTCTTTCCATATCCATCCACGTGTCGTGTGGCTTTTTACCCATGCATCACTCATTCTTACTCGTTCGCTTTTTTCTTCTTTTCAACTTAGATTCCATCTTTATCATCTTATACTGCGCAAAGAATGCTTCATTCAAGCATCACATATCGGGTAACACAAGCTTGAATTGTTGCATCCTTTTTGTTCCCGCATCATCCGTCGTTTCTTCATTTCGCTTCTTCTAACTCATGAATACGATTTTGAAATTCTATATTTTGATCATATAATACCTCTAATAAACTCTCCTTAGGTACCTCTTCTTCCTCTTCTTCTTCACTCTCAGCTGTTACCTCTGCGACTATCTCGGGTGCAACTATCAATTCTTCACTCACCACATGGATATCTCTAATTCTTCTTCTTCTCGACATCACATTATCATGGTTAGTGATTAGAGGTATCCCCACGGTCTCATTCACTCCATTGTTAACATTCTCAAACACCATTCTCAACATCGCGTATAAAACAAGGGTTAATTAAACAAATTAACATATCACATAATATCACGATATTATGGTGACCAACAAATAAGCTTAGGTAGGACACACTAGCGAAGGATTTACTCATCTCTCCCTCCTAGTTATATTCCCGATCTCCGCCAGAGATCATATCCTAAGCTCGATACCAAATGTGACAAATGTCCCATCGGTGGACAAAGACCTCACATTGGTACTATCGATTTACACCGCAGAAGCAAGGCGTCCTCTACGGAGAGTCTGGCTTCGGAAGTCACCAGCGAGAGGCTCGGGGCTCTTTACTTATAGCTCTGATACCAAATGTGACAACCCCAAAATAGGTCCATTTTATCCAACCCATTCTGATTCGCCAAATACATGGTACAGAAAATAACTACAACTTTATTACAACAATTGTCGTGCAAAATACAACAACACATATACTGTGAGTTTGGATACAAATATATATACCAACTGTGACTCTCATCCCAACCTTGGATAGCACATCACAATGACACCTTACATAAATGTATAGTCAAAAACTGTTTTAGAAATTAGAATCTTTGGGAAGTGCTCAAGGAAACCTTCGTACATGGGAGGCCATGCTTCTAGGTTATGATAGATATCATATGGCCACAAAATTATCCTTGGTTGACCCAATAGACCCCAAAGAAAAATGAGAAGATTACTATCATAATCTTCCCAATGGTGAGTCTTCTCTTGACTTATCATTATCTCCACTGTCTGAAATTGAGAATTATACTTCAAACAAACACCAAGATTATATAGGTAGTGCTCGTAAATATACTCAGCAAGTGGATGAGCACAACCCTGTCTTATGATGACACGAGGTTGTATGTCATTAGACATCTTGTATGATAGTGGCAAAACACCCTTCCAACGTTAGGTTCGCCTCACCCTCAACAGCTATAGTCCACCGTTCTATTCCCCTGTTATCCCCCACTCGACCCAGCTAAACTTTTATTACCTGAAAGGAATTGTGAAGCAAAAGGTTGAGCACAACTAGCTCAGTAAAGAATATCATGACTAAAGATAATTAAATTATCAATAGCCTTCATCAGTAATAAAGCAGAGATTTAGAACATATGGTAGAGGATAAAAATTTCAACCATAGTTGCAGCGAAACGAGCAATCCATTTGAAGAGTCAAATAGACAATACAGTCTATTATCTTCTCCATGTTAAAAGTCCACCAACAATATTTTATCCCTGTAACATCAATCAACAGTTCCTTTCCACAATTATATAAATATCTCATAATCATAATTGTGATTCTAAATTCCTCTTGGTACCCAGGGCGAATATAATTTTCATCACATGTCTTTACCTGAAACATCAAAGATCATGGTTATACCAAATCACAGCCCCTGCTCATAATTATACTAATAAATTCATCTTCAGATTCACGGCCAAAGATATTCATCCTGATTCATCTTCGCACTACTGGCCAAAGATATTCAACAACAGGTATCTTTTCACTACGGGCCAAAGATATTCATCAACAATTCATCTTTGCACTACCGGGCCAAAGATATTCCTCAACAGTTCATATTTGCACTACAAGCCAAATATATTCATCAACAGATTCATATTTGCATTAACAGCCAAATATATTAATATCTCAAAGAAATATATAATCATTTCAGAATTTATATAAAAAATAATTATAACCATGTTGATCAATTCACCTTTGCACTTAAGCTAAAGATATTCAATTATAAATTTAATGGTCACGATCATACCAGTCACAATTCAACTTTTCACTACTAGCCAAAGAGAACCCTAGTCATGATCATACCAATAATCTACTCATCTTTACACTCCAGTGAAAGAGAATTTCAACATCAGGGTTATAAAAATATTATATATGATAATAAAATCAATATAATCAATATATAGTTTTAATCTCCGAGAGTAATATTCATAAATCAACTATAATTTTGTTTAAAAAAAAAACCAATTTTGTAGTGAATAGTATCCGTGAATAGTAACTCATAAATAGTAACCCTGACACAAAAAGGTAGAAATTTTACAATAAAATCTATACCAATATTTTGGTATAATGATATTGAAAGAGTAACATTTCTTAAACTTATAAACAATTTATTTTAATTGTTTACACTTTACTAAATAATACATTTAATCATCATAAAATGCCAAACTTATAAGATTTCATTAGCAATAACCAAAACCCTCATCAAAAATCCAAGATATACCACATATATGATTCTCAAGCCATAAAATCATATTTTCCAATTTTCTTCCTTCACATAACATTTTTAACTCATTTATTCATAACTAGTCTATTTTCATGAAAAATACCAAATCAGTTCCAAAAATATTTCTTTTAAGGATTTAGCATAATATAGTCCCATATTGAACATATATTTTTCTTAGAATTTTTAAAATTCATTTACTATTTTTCATATGGCCAAAACCCGTAGAATATTTAGACATTTATCATAAATTGTACTTTTATCCAAAAATTCCGAAATTCACAGAGTACACTGATATTATATAGATGTACTCCCAATAAAAATTTCATCAATTTTGGAGTTAACCATAAGGAGTTATAAGTGGTTACTTTTAAAATAGTCTTTTCCCATAAAATTCACAACTCTTAATCTATACATCCAAAAATCACCATTTTTGGACACAATCAATAAAACTCATCAACATATCATTTCAAATTTTTCCAGAATTTTCTGAAGGTCAGAAGAAGTACGAACTGAAAAACATAATAACCCTTAAAATCCCTTACTTCAAAAAAGCAGTACTTCTGACTGGAATATCGGATAAAAACCCGAAGAAAACTTCTACTAAATATCAACCCTCAAAGTATCTAAATACTCTCAAAAATATGCTTGATAATATAGAGAGAAAGAAAACTTATTTCTGGTGTGATTTTCAATTCTAACTTAGCCCTATTTATAGGAAAATTTTAGCAGACTTGATTCGACTGCGAACCTGATGGCTTTTACTCGCTACTATTCCCACCCACCACATTTGAAATAAAATTCAGCACATTTCTTCACCAACCACAAGCAGGGCCCACTCAATTCTAGAATTTTCCACCAAAATACTAAATTCGGATACTTCAACAATTTCTGAACCATTCACCTCTTAAAATTCATAAAAAATCATACGTTCATTTTTAACGGTTCAAAATTTGTGGACATATACTCAACTTATATATGTATAACATATCCAAAAAATTACAACGATCCAACGATCGGATTAAATATTATAACTCACACAATAAAAGTTTGTAAGAACACCGATTTGATCTTTTAATACCTCCAATCAAACAAAATATCGATAAAATACCTCAACATTAATTCCTTCATTTATAACCACATAAATAAATCCATCATTTATATCCACATCAAATAAATATTTCCTTATCATATAAATCAATAATTAATTATTCATAAATAATATTATGTAATCACAATAATGATAATGACGGCGGTTCAAAGAAAGAGGGGCTTTCCGATAAGGATTTCTCCTTCTCGGGCGCCGCAATTAGGTGACCAAACCTCTCCTTGTGAGAACTTTCTAGACATTGCCAATAATGCTATCTAATAATATTATTCGAATAATATGAATTATTGATCTGATAATGGGAAATACTGTGCAGTGATAATTATTGAACAACAATAATATAAAATTTCAACGCAGCAATTATTGAATCAATAAAATAAAATATTGAACAGTAATTATTGTAACAATTATTGAGTAGTGCCTTTTACGTAAGAATCAATAATTCAAAAATCGTGTAATACTGTAGTGCTATCGCATGCAACAACGCGTATTATTTTTATTTTACCAATAGGGTATTCCAACAAGTGTTAATTGATGAACGATTACGTGAATTATTTATAAAAACTTAATTTTGTCGTTTTCTTCATCCAACAGTTATTACATATATGGGCCCTAAATGGTTTCTTGTCGTGCATTACGAATATTCCAAAACGGAAAGAATATTCCCCGACCAAACGAATATTCCCAAACAACAATGAATATTTTATAACCACTTGTGTATTTTGAAAAAAATTTCATATATCACCCTTAACTTTAACTTTTATCAATTTAACCATTTACTGAATAGTAATTATAAGAAAAATTGAATACTTTTATTTTATAAAATTCGGGGTCTTACACGAAACCCTAACCCTAGCAAGGTACGATTTCCTTGCCTACATTTATTTGGCGACTCTGCTGGGGAGGTATAGAATTCGTGAAGGGTATGCCCACAACTCGAAGTGAGAGAACTACAGGAAGAGCTGCTTCACCAACAAATAGCATTACGTCACCGGATCCAGTTCCAAGGCAAGTAACTCAAGCATTCCAAAGCGCAAACCTGGATTTTGACCAACCACTTGTTGAAGACGCTTCAGAAGGGAGTTCGACATCACCACATATGACTAATCAACAACAAACCAACACGGGAAGGCAAGAGCGATGATGCGGTGGAGACCAGACGAATCTGTTATGCAATCGAGATGCTCAAGGCATTGAAGGAAACACGAGAAGGGCAAGGGATGATGATGGCCATGATGCTGGAAATGCAGAGGAAGCAAGAGGAGATGGGGAATTTCCGCCAACAGTTGATGCAGATTCCCACTTTCAAGGTCATGTTCCCAGGAAGTTCGCATGGGGAACAAGCAGGAGTAGAAGACAACAACAAAGAGAACCAGATTGTACCTCCATCGACGGAAAGTCAATCGGTTCCAATAATCAACTTGGAGGCCCAGAACAGTGGTGACGCGCCACAACCTAGGTTGGAAGCAAGCCAACCTCAGACAAAAATCATCCCAACTGTTATCCCATCATTTTCACATGTGTAAATGCCAACCATTCCGAGTAATGTCCAGCGAGTGAGCCAACAATTGCCACCAGTGTCAGTTGTGCATGATGGAAGTATGCATCAACCAATCTCTATACCATACACACCGCCGATGTAGTAGTATATCACAACACCTCAGAGAGTTCACGCCATAAGCCAGTACGTGACGAAGGATGATATGATCGACGTGATCAATCAACTTCGCAGACAGACATCTCGACCTTCGGAGTTGGACTTTACTCCTCCTTACCTTGCACACATTCGGAGGCAACCTTACCCAACAGGGTATATTGAGCATCCTTCGCAGTTTCCAAAATATAACGGGGAGAACGGAAATTCCAGGGAACACATTGCAAGGTTTGTGGAGTCGATGTCTCCATGGTTAGGATATGATGAAAGGAACAATCACAATTTATTGATGAGGGAATTCAACAAGACTCTGACAGATAATGCCTTCAGTTGATACTACAACTTGGAGAAGGGATCAGTCCATGATTGGGATGATCTAAAATTGCAATTTTTTAAGAAATTTTTCTATGTATAGGAACATGTAACCATCGTAGAGCTCATGCGATTCAAGCAGAAGCCAAACGAGGAGCTATCAGATTACGTGGATAGGTTCAGGGACCAAACACAGAAGTGTGCAGAGCAAATTGAAGAAAAGAATTTGGTTAGCATATGCAACAATGGTGCTTTAGACGCCTTCAAGCCCCACCTCATTACCAAGGCGTGTGATTCATTTACGACCCTCTCATTTTTTGCACAAGACTTGGGGGAATCATGACATTTCCCACCAGTCATGCGATGGATACATGGAAGAGTAAGAGGACAGCAACTGTAGCTTTGGTGGATTCTCAGTCAAAACCACAAGGGGGCAAGAGGGAGAAGAATGAGAAATTTGAACGAAGCAGAGAAAAACATGGGGACAAGTATACCAGAATGCCAGTTTCGGAGGCTATCACATGCAGCGAGAAGGCGTTCAGGAGCCAGTACGAACAATGGGTCGAGCACAGAGTGGTAAAACCTCCAAGACCCCGGTTGGTTGTGACGAAAGAAATGAAAAGAAAACAAGACTTCTGTATATACCACCAATACGCAGGACATTCCACTATGGATGTTATATAGTCATGGAGGATATACCATGAGAAGTGTGGGCTGGGAGATTGAATTAGGAGAAGAAACGTGCAACACGATACCCATAGTGCAGTCCCGGAAGTCAAGAACCCAAATACTTGCTCTACCATCGAAAGAACTCTGAACTACATATGAATTAAAAATCAACCCAAGATGGTGGTCCACCAAAAATAGCGGTTTAAGTCCTCAGGAATATCCCTTGCCAAGTAAATTGGATGACCAAGGGAGGAGGCACAAGAATTGATGAATAATAAAAAAAAATTAAAAAAAAAAACCCACCCAAGATTGTGGTCCACTCTAAATGGTGGTCAAGTCCTCGTAGACTACACTTGCCAAGAAATTGGACGACCCAAGTGACGAGGCATCCGATTTCAAGTCCTCATAGACTGCACTTGCCAAGAAATTGGACGACCCAAGTGACGAGGTACCTGATTTCAAGTCCTCGTAGATCGTGACTTGCTAAAAAAATTGGACGCACGACCAGTGACGAGGCACCCGAAAGTGTTACACTTTATTATCAAAAGTGAATGAGGCACCAAACTATAAGCCCTCAACCCCGAAAAAGTTACACTTTATCTCTAAAAGTGGTGAACGTTATGCTTTCACCGACATAAGCAAGATTTATTATATGAAACGTTATGTTTTTTGTTAAAAGCAATTTTATTATCAATAAATTGACAAACTTTCACTTATACTTGAACATTTTTTAAATTTCTTTAAAAAAAAAAGAAGAAAAGTATAGATTCAAGTGTTAGTTTGTATGAAATAAATGTACATGATCTTCTGATACAGAAAATAAAAAAAAAACTACTAAAGTTCATGATCGATCTAAAGGTCATGACCTGTCGAATTGAAGAGAGAAGAATACCTAAAGCTTGGTCTTCATGGCCATCAGGCCTTCGAGGCTATCAGCAGGTCTTCGAAGCTATCAGAAGGTAATTCAAGGCTATCTTTCGGTCTTCGATGCTATCAGGTCTTCAAGGCTATCAGGTCTTCGATGTTATCAGGCCTTCAAAGCTATCAGCAGGTCTTCGAGGCTATCAAGACTTCAAGGCTTTCAGGCCGTCACGGACTTCTTGATTCTCAATGACTTCTTAATTCTAAAGAAAAGAGAAATTTCCAGAGAGGGTACGAAATATTAGATTAAAGATTTTCAAAATGTCACAGGAGAGCTCCTCTAAGGCTCACCCTTCTAGGGTTTGCTCCCTAGAGGTTCCCTCTCCTAAGACTTTCGTTTTCGAGGCTTGCAAAATATCAAGCCCCATAAAGTGTTCAGACACTGGAATCAAGACTTCAACACTTACAATATTTTGCGCAATCATCTCACCAAAGGCGTGACTCAAGCGCATGGGGCAAATGCTTACTAGTAGATTGGAAAATGACATAGACGTCCTCCAGAGTAGAGGTGCATTCCCTCAGGCAGTGATGAATGTGCATGTAGAGGAGAACCATCATGAGATCAATACAGTAAGGGCGTTATGGTCATGTTGGATACGTTGGTCTCTACATAGTTGAACACAACAAAAGATGCCCGCACTCTTGAGTATATCCACGTAATCAGGGTTTCTAAGGATCTTGTTGGTCCAATCCTACCATCCTTGAAGGTGATCAGATGAATCGCAGGCGAGGCGAAGGGGACTGAAAGTGTATTCTTGCTTCGCTATGCATATGCGGGGAATGCGATCGGAATGGGGAAAGTCATCCCAACCTCCACAAGCCACTGCATATAAAACAAGCCTTCCTTCTCTGGCAGAGGAAAAGTTGTACGGTCATAAGTCTGGACTTGCTCCCAAAAGAAGTCGGAAAAACCAAAAAGGGGAGCCCTTCCTCAATCACTGAGGAACGGGGCCTCCTTGGCGGTTTTCCGAGTCTGCATAATGTCCAACGGAGAGGGCCTGCAAGCAAAAAGAATTTAGCATAAGGGCTCTAAAGAGCATAATTCAGTCTAAACGTTGATTCCCCCTAGGGTTCGTCCCCCTCAGGGTTCGTCCCCCTAGGGTTCGATCAATTGAAGTAATTTTACTGCATGTAGAGAATTCTTTCTTTCTTTGGGTTTTTGCCAATTTTTTTTTGCCAATCTTTCTTTATTATCCGAGGGAAAAAACCGAGATGTAATCAAGGTAATGGGGCTCGGAAAACAAAAGAAAGAAAAAGCATTTTTTTTCCTTCGTGGTTTGTCGGAAAAAAAATACCAATCTTTCTTCCTGAGCCGAGGGAGAAAACCAAGACATAATCAAGGTAATGGGGCTCGGAAGACAAAAGAAAGACTAGAGTTACCTGAATAAAAAAAAAGAAGCAAGGAAAAGAATACAAACAAAAGAGGCCATATTTTCATTATATATGTAACGTATTGGTTTGAGCGAGGAGCTATGTACCCGTGTTATGTATATATGTGTAAGAGGAAGACCTTATTTCATATGAGTCACTTCAAATACTTCAATTATGGGTATGGGAGTATTGGCGACCCTCATTTCTTGTCTTGCTCCAAAGATTGTTACTATAATTGACCTTTAACGGCGAAGTGAACACGAGTTTTTCTTGGAAGCAAGTCACCTTCAACAATCAAAACGAATTATGAATTAGAGGACGATTATAATCAATTTACCTCGGTCCTATTGAAAAAAATATATACCAGGTCTCGGGTTTGTCACTGCAAATGAGGTGATTTCTGCCCCAAGAGAATTGATTGTTGATGGTCAATATGGATGATTATAAAAGGGTTCTTGGGTTCCTGCCTTAAGAGAAGACAATTATTAGTCTTCTTGATCTGGAGTAAAAAAAAAAGAAGCGTGAGTCAAAAAGGTTTGGCAGGGGAGGATTTTTTATATAATAATAGCCTATATAATTAGAAGGGTTCGGCATGAGTCAGAACTTAGAAGGGTTCGGCTTGAGTTGCTTATATATAATTGCCTATATAATCATGTTGCAACCAAATAAAGCAGTAGCAGTGTAGCACCTAGCATTTTGGATGTAAGAAGTAAAAAAAAAAATTGGCCAACGTGGGAATGACAAGTATAGGCTATAGCTTCAAGGGTTCCTTTATTATGGCAAAAAGGAAGCAGCACCTAATGAGGTAATTAATCATGGAGCAACAGGACCTCTCAAAAATAAGATATTGGGCAAGATACAGAAAGATTTCAGAAGATTTTTCAATATGTCCAAGGAAGAGCCTCGTTACGTCTTGTCTTCCTAGGGTTTAACTCTAAGGGTTTGGCTCCCTAGGGGTTCCCTCTTCTAGGACCATTGTCTTCAAGACCTGTAAAGTGAAGTCCCGTAAAATCATTCAAAGGCTTGTAGTTTTCTTGCACGATCGTCTATTTGGAAATGCGACTCTCGCGCAAAGGGCAAATGTGGGCCCACGAGTAAAATTAGGGTTCACATGACCTAATTGAATTAAATGCACACTTAGGGTTCCACGACCTCATTAAATGTGCAAATTAGGGTTCGCATAACCTAATGGAATAAAGATGAAAAAGTCAAAAATAAATGTGCTAGACCCGGGAAAAGTCTCCACGTGTCCCGAGGCAGAGGACTCGTGGAGGCGGCTCGATTTGGGAATTGATTGAGGGATTGGATTGGTGGCTAGAAGGGCAGGACTATCTGGGCATTACTCTAATGACTAAGGGTAAATTTGGAATTTCTCTGAGGTCATGTGCTTAGCACATGACCACTCTCCAGAAAACCCTATAAATACCCCTTCCACTCCATTAGGAAGGGGACTTCTCTTCAGACTCAAGACTTGGAATCTTGGAAGATCAAAGGGACCCTTTTGGTGACTTAAAGGCTTGGAGATTCCACCTAAAAGCACTAAAGGGGTTTGGACATTCTCTCAACTCGAAGGACTCAAGAAGGCTCTTGAAATCCCTGCTACCCTAACACGGTTCTCGGATTCTAGGATTTCTCCCACGCGTCGTTGGAGTAATAGCCCACCTGTCGTTCTCCCCTCTTCAATCAACCAATCAATTCCGTACTCTTCGTGGATTTCTCTCCTTCTTAGCCAACACGAAACCCTAATCCTAGCAAGGTACGATTTCCTTGCCCACACAAACCAATAAGAATTTTCTTACTTGCGGTAAAATCCAACTCCAACAATCATATTGATAATTCCATTATGGTAGCTTTTCATCAATAAAGACTGACTTTGTATATTTTTTTAATGTTTGATTGTATATCACATCAATTTTTCCAAACATGTTGGATGAGAACATCTTAATATGCTATAGGTTAGTTGTTACTTTGAAAAATGTCTATATTAGGGTATTGGGTGGTATTTTTTAGATTAATAGGTCATTTGCTATTTATATTTAAATTTACAATTTTGTTTTTGTATTAATAGGTCATTTGTTATTTATATTTTTTTAAGTGTCAATTTGTTATGCCGTCAATTTGGCATGTCTCGGAATGGATAAATCGTGGATGAATAAAGATAGAAAGACAAAAGAATATGATGATGGGATTGAGGCATTTCTAAAATATGCTATTGAGAACAAAAAGGGCAAAGTAATATTGTGTCCATGTACCGATTGTTTGAATTTCAAAAATTTCCGTGTGGATGTAGTAAGAGAGCATTTATTCTTCAAAGGTATCAATCAAAACTACATTAGATGGACAAGTCATGGGGAGAAGTTACAGTCTACCAGTAATGCTAGCGTCGACATTCGTGATTCCATGTTTAATGAGTTTGACATGGGGCATGAGGATGATGTTCGAAGCAATAGAAATGGTTCACTGTGACAAAGAAGATTTTTAAGTGATCTAATAAGTTAAAAAATTGCTCAAGGATGCTTAAAAACCCTTTTTCCAAGATCTTGCCAACATACAAAGTTGGAGGCATTAGTAAGTTATCTGACTTGAAAGCAAAGCATGAAATTTATCAAACAAGTTTTTCACCAATATTTTGGTTTTGTTGAAAGATATGCTTCTAAGGATAACGAACTGCCTTGTTCTACATATAAAGCTAAGAAATCTCTAAATGCGTTAGGGATGGAATACGTGAAAATACATGCATATCCTAATGATTGCATACTTTATAAGAAGGAACACGAGAATTAATGCAATAGTATGTTCGACTTGTGGGAAATCTAAATGGAAAGAGGATAAAGAAAAGTTAATGGTGAGCGAGGGTGTGCCAGCAAAGGTGTTGTGGTATTTTCCTATCATTCCAAGATTGAAAAGGTTTTTCCTATCAAATGAAACGATGAAAAATTTGACATGGCATGACCGTGAAAGAAAGAAAGATGGCGTTCTACGACATCTAGCAGAATCACAAGCACGGAAAGCAATGAATGAAAGATACCCAAAATTTGATGAGGATCCTAGAAATATCTGATTAGGCATCTCGACTGATGGAATCAATCCACACAGTTCTCAAAGTAGTAGATACAGTTGTCGGTCGGTTTTAACTTTGATTTACAACATTCTACCTTGGTTGTGTATGAAGAGAAAGTTCAAGATGTTAACAATGTTGATTTCTAGACCAAAACAACCTGGTAATGACATCAACATTTATTTGGCTCCACTTGTGGATGATTTGAAATTATTATTTGAGGTGGGAGTCAGCATGTGATATATCTGAGGCGGAACTGGAGGCGGGGGGGGGCGATTGCCCTGGTAGTCGGACCTTGATGAGGAGGAGTCAGGCCGGTCAGTCAGGCGATGGAATGGAACTAGGAGGGGGGGGCAGGGCAAGAAGTGTTGATAATTGCCCAAAATATTAACTACAATTTCTTTGTTGCAATAATTCCAATTCAAACCGCCGCTCTAGCCTCTCTCTGATTACAAATTCTTCCATCAAATTTTCAGATTCTCCTCCTCTGTATTTCCAACTCTTAAGAGCTTCTGAGAACCCTAATTATAGTTCAATCAACTCTCATCGCTTTCTTTGCCATTGCCCATACTTGCCACCGCCGCCGCCGTCGCCGCTTGTTTAAAAATTTTGACCCCCCTACAAAAATGTTTTGGTTCCGCCACTGGATATATACAAACAAGAGAAATTTACGCTAAGGGTTGTAGCTTTTTGGAAAATTAATGACTATCCCGAACTTGGTATATTATGTGGTTGTACTGTTAAGGGGTACCGTGCTTGCTCAGTATGTGGTAAAAATACGCAATCCACATGGTTTTTTACATTCCAAGAAAATTTCTTATACTGGTCATAGAAAATGGCTTCCATCTAATCATACATTTAGAAGGCAAAAAAAAAAGCATTTGATGGAAACCAAGAGTTTGGGGTGGCTCCAGAACCATTATATAGGGTACAAATATTTGAAGAGGTTCAGTTTATAAAAATTCTTGGGGAAAGAATAAGAAAATGATAGGACATTGGGGAAGTCAAAGTAAAAATTTAATCTTTTGAAACGTAAGGAAAAGAATAGTAGGGGAGGATGTAGCCAAGTGGATTAAGGCAGTGGATTGTGAAGGTCGAACGTTAAGGTTGTAAACCGTTGGAAAAAATTTCAATATGGGCGAAAGAACTTCCATATTGGAAATACCACCGTGTGCAACACAATTCAGATGTAATGCATATAGAAAAGAATGTGTGTGAGAGTATCGTAGGGACATTACTTAACATCCCTGGAAAATCAAAGGATGGTTTTAACGCTCACAAGAACCTAGAAAAGTTGGGGCTAAGAACTGTGTTGGCGCCTCAGAAAGCGGTAAAGAGAATGTATCTTCCTCATGCTTGTTACACATTAACGAAAGAGGAGAAAAAGAAATTGCGCACAACCTTATTTGAGTTGAAAGTTCCAGATGGATATTGTTCGAATTTTAGTAGTCTTGTGTCATTGAAAGAACTCAAGTTGTTTGGTCTTAAGTCGCATGATTATCATATGCGTATGCAACAATTCTTACCACTGGCAATACAATCGAATGCAAAAGCATGTGAGACATACTATCATTAGATTGTGTTTCTTCTTCAATGCAATATGCAAGAAATAAGTCAATATCAATCAGTGGAGTACAATACAGAAAGACTTGGTGGAAACATTATGCTTGTTTGAAAAGTATTTTCCGCCATCGTTCTTTGACGTAATGATTCATCTAACTGTGCATCTTGTTAGAGAAGTAAAATTATGTGGATCGGTTTACTTTCGATGGATATATCCATTCGAAATCTTAATGAAGATTTTAAAAGGATAAGTACGAAATAGAAATCGTCCTGAAAGCTGCATTGCAGAATGTTATATTGCAGAATAAGTGGATGAATTTTTCTTATCTGGCGTAGAAATGATTAGTATTCCTGTTGTACGAAATAATTCAATCAATGATGCAGAAAGTATAAATTTAATAACAGAGGGCAAACCAGTATTGGGTGGTACTTTAGTCGATGTTGATAATGCAACGTGGTCCCAAGCACACTTCTATGTGCTATAAAATACTGCAGAAGTTGAACCTTACATCGAGTAAGACCTAATCTAAGTTTGTCGCCTTTAATGCTTTCAAATTTGGATTCGTTGGAACCAATGGTTTCTTCTTGATCTTTCAGGAAACACATGGCCTACTTGAAGCTAAAGAATCCTAAATTGTCAAAACGTCAACTATGGTTGCAACAGGAGCACAATAAAATGTTTATCCCATGGTTACGTCAGCAGGTAACAATATTAGGAGTTGTATTATATTTGATAAAAATATAAGCTTATATTAAACATTAATTTATAGGTCGAGAATGAGTTGGGGACCCAAATAACACAATTTCATTGTGCTTGAAGTGGATATCATATCGTCCGCGTCACCAAGTTATATAATAAAACGCATATGACATTAATGGATGTAGATATCGCACCAAAAGTCATCATGGACGAATTAATCAAAACAGTAGGGTTAACATAGAAGCGAAAGGCATGCACGTTAAAAGCGCGAAGGACAACAACCCTGTGATTGCTAAATCGTGCTATTATGGCGTTATTCAGGAGATATGGCTTTTCTATTATCAACTGTTGAGGATACTAATATTCAGGTGTGCTTGGGTAGACAGTGCACATGGGATCAGAAAAGATGATCTTGGCTATACATTGATTGAGCTTGATAGGTTGGGGCATAAAAATGATCCTTTCATCTTAGCTTCCCAAGCTAGACATATTTTTTATGTAAAGGACCAACTCGATCCAAAATGGCGGATTGTATTATCGACACCTCTAAAAGACTGCATCAACATTGATAATGTTAATGATGTGTTAGTAAATGAAAGTCGTCGTGTAATTGACAATGTAGTGCCAGATATCGATTCATCTGGTATAGATGATGACTCAAAAACTGCTTATTTTCGTCATGATGGTCAGGGTTTATTTATTGATACCAATGTATCGAACAATTAAAGTCGATGTCTGCCTGATACCAATCTATTTGACCTTGCCTGATAGTTAGATCCTGCTGAATGTTGGTCTGATCCCCTGCATTTTGTGCTATTAGTTTTTCTAGAATAATAATCTGTCATAAGAAAAATCAGTTCCAAATTTTAAGCATGTTTCTTTTTGTTCATAGCATATGTTAATTTTCACAAAAGGATGCTTATCTTAGATCCTCTGCAGCGCCCTAGCAAATTTTTAAGCTAAGGGGCTCTCTCCCGTATTCCAAACAACATTTGTATGGAGAGTCTTTTGGAATTCAAGAGGCTTGAGAAAGTGATATTATTTTGTATAATTTTTCCCTGTTGGTATATTATTTTGTTGGAAATACTTTATTTTAAGGAGGAATGCAAACTGTTTTTTTTGTCAGTAGGAATATGTATGCATTGAATCGCAGTAGCTTCAGTAGTATCGAACTAGGATAAATTAAATCACTTACTAAATGCAAGTTCTAATCTGTATGAGCATGGGAAGTGATAAGTAGAAATGCAATGAATGAATTGTTTGATCTGAAACTCCATTTTTTCTCTATCTATTACAGCTTCTGTTATAGATCCATCAGACCTACCATCTGATGGGGAGAGTGAGCAGACTGGGAGCTCTAGTGAACTATCGAGTAAGTGGAGTCATGAATATATACATATATATATATATATATATATATATATGAGATTCCATCACAATGTGTAGGTTGTTGGAAAGAACCCATTTTATTTAAAATGGTAGTTTGTAGCGCAGCATTGTTACAAATTTTTTTTATAAGCCGCTACAGGTTGTAGCGGTTGGTAAAAATGGGTTCTTTTCAACAACCAAATCATCTTCATGGATCTACCTATATATATAGGAGTGGATCGGTCGGGACTACCGCATTTTGTTAAAATATAGACCTTTTTTTTCGCTTTTTTTTAAAAACAACTAAAACAAAAGTTTAATATTTTATGGAATTGGAATGTTTCCATAATACAGTGTTTTGGGTGTGATTTGGATACATATAACAAAATATGTATGTACAGTCTGTACAGAGTTACAGACATGTTTTGTTATATGTATCTAAATCATACCCAAAACACTGTATTATGGAAAAATTCCAGTTCCATAAAATATTAAACCTTTTTTTAGTTGTTTTTTTTTTAAAAAAAAAAGAAGCAAAAAATAAAAATTTGGTCCGCATTTTATCAGGGTCGGACTCCCGGACCTGATCCTCGTTGTGTGTGTATATATATATATATATAATGGTGTTCGATTTGCTAGATAACACTATTACATTGAATGTTTATTATTTTTTCATTAAAAAATTACAGGGAGTTTAATAGAAAAACAACGAGGTCCGACGAGATTAAAAAATATTTTTAAGAATAATGACGACACAAAACTAAAAATCGGATTTGATGAATTGAACCATGTGATTGGTCTTAATCGGCCTACACTCGTTAGTTATATCGGCAGCGAGTCACGCCATAAACTTGCACTAAAGTACTCGAGGTGGAAGGTTAATTCCAACTATAGTGAAGGACAAGTTGTGGGAAGACTTAACGGTATGAAGTTTTTATTTATTATATGTACCAATAAAAAATATTCAAGACTCGTGTATAATTTTCATTTTTTTAAATCAAAATAAATGATTATTTTGAATTTCAACTTAGATTTAATCTTCATACGTCTATGAAGAAGAAAACTTTCTCTAAATTCACATCTTCATAGCGAAGATGGAAGAGAATATATAGTAGCTCAAAAGTACATTACTCTTTTTGAAGATACACCTAAAATTTTTGAGAAGGTTCCCAAAAAAAATACAAACATTAGTAAAAAAAGAAGATTGAGACAAATTTGTAAGATGGAGATTGAGTGCTGAAAGTAAGGTATATATCAATTTAAAGAAAGTGTGCATTCGATTGAATAATCTTTTATTTTCATTTAATTTAGGTAAACAAAGATTAATTCTTTTTCTCTAATTTTTTGCAGGAGATATATAAGATCGCTAGCACTAGTACAAAAAAGCTAATATATAACTCTAAAAAAATGTTGTAAATGGTCCTCCAGAAACGTCGTGTTTAGTTGTGTCATCTATTAGGCATAAATACACATTTTTTAAAATATTGTAGTTTGACATATTACACAACGTTTTTTTTCTTCTAAAAAACGTTGTGTATTTATTTTCCATAAGATGTTGGATTCGTGAAAACGTTAACGTTGTTTTTTCATAAGACGAGCCTCCATCGTGGCTAGCGCATCCCGAACCGGATCGCCCACCACCTCGGCGACCTCCACCGCTATGTCTAGCCATGGATATGCTACTGCAATAACCAAATTGTTTAACAATGTGGTATTTACTAATATGAATGCTTATTTGCAATTACGTACGTCATCAAACCCATCAGATTCAACGTGTAGCTCATTCTCGGATTCGGTATCTTCCTCATCATCAGTTTCGAGATCAGTTTCGTCATCGTTATCATCCTCAACGACTACATAATCATTCACGACGGCGATTTCCTCGACATCCTCATTGTCAGGTACGTCAATGACATCAAACATGTTTGCATCAATGCCAAGCACGTGTAGGAGTAATGACTAATAGGAGAAGAGTCAAGGACTTTCTTGTATGCATGGTCCGACATAGCAGTTGTAGCTAATAGTACTCCAACCAATTCCTCGGCAGCAAAAAAAAGGGTCGTAGTTCCTGTTTGTGTCATATACTCGAATAATAAGTTAATTGAATTACTGTGGACATTCCTCATCACTGTTCCATCATAACAGATGACAAACATCCCGAAGGAGTTCCATTAAGCTATTGAACAAAGTTCCGGGTTAAGCAACCCTCCAGATGAACGAACAATCACTTCTCTACTAGGAATGAATCATCGTCTGATATGGGTCTAATCCATGACATAGACAATTTCTCACCACTCCGAATTCCTCAGATAGGTAGTTCTCACAGAAAAAGATGTGAGATGTTCGTTGAGAACTACCCATCTGAGAAATTCAGAGTGGTGAGAAGCTGTTTATGTCATGGATTAGACCCCATATAGGGAGATGATTCATTCCTAGTAGAGAAGAGATTGTTCGTTCATCTAGAGGGTTGCTTAACCTAGAACTTTGTTCAACAACTTAATGACACTCCTTCAGGATGTTGTCATCTGTTATGATGGAACAGTGAGGAATGTCCGCAGTAATTCAATTAACTTTATTATTTGAGTGTTGGACATAAACAGGAACTATGACCCATATTTTTTTTTCCTGTCGAGGAACTGGTTGGAGTACTATTAGCTGCAACTGCTATGTCAAACCCTGCATACAATGAAGTCCTTGACTCTTCTCCTAGTAGTCATTACTCATGGGCGAGAAATATTCACTTCCAAATTAAGAGATGTTATGTGTGATAACAGTCGAAAAATTCTCAAAACAAAAAAAAACGTACCGTTTCATTATTGGGCACCTACTAAGTGAGAAACATAACATCAGTATAGATCCCAATCGGGATCTGTTTGACATTCACTCCTACTGAGTGAATGTCAAACGGGTTTCTAAGTTTCAAAGTATAATACATTATTGAGTGTATTGAAGATTAAAGGGAGAGTACTATTGAGTTTATTGAAAATTGTGACAAACTAAGCAAATGCTACTTAATTTATTTTGCCAATGAAAAACTAAGTGATACTTAGTTTATGAGATCTGTTATTTGGAATATATGGTCCATCACAATAGCACTTGTAATACATAGGATTTATGTTCTAGCAGAGTCCCACAAAAGCAGAAGGAGAAAATAAAATAGTACATGTTCTACTTCATATATAATATCATTGTCATGTTTAAGAGTTATCAAGGTGTGTGTCTGAAATTAATGTAGAAGAACCAAAAGCATATAGTCAAGAGGTGATGGTAGTAAATTTACCGATTGTGATATTGTCACCAAGTCCCTGCCATTCTATTGTGATCCCGCCACACTGATATCCAATATTTTCGGCATGACTTCCTTACAAGTATTTTTAGTACCTTTTTAGGAAAGGGAAACAAAGGCTCGTTTGCAGATTTGCCGTTCTTCAGCAGCACAAGAGATTTTCTTAGAGCTTCCCTTGCAGGTTCTCTATGCTCTTGTACAATATACAGTTTCATAAGCAAAGGAAATTGTCTTACCATCTGGTGAAAAGATGGTCCGAAAGTCCTACAATTCAGCAACTACAAGACTATCCTTTTAGAGCTCTATATTTGTAACATCATATCTATTTAGATTAGTATCCTCGTGGGATTAGATATATAATGTAGAGATAACAGAGAAGATATGAGGTACTTACCCCTCTGAGATGGTTTCCATGGAGCAGTATGTACAGCTGGAAATTGAAGGAGTATATTGTATTTTATTGCCTACTTCCAAGAGACTCATTGTTAGATAGGATGGAACCCTGGGAGGACAAGAGTGACCTGGGCAAGTTATCAGAAGCAATCTTCCAAGTCATGCCCGGAAAGCTTGAGGAACTTGTAAAAGACATTAAAAAGGAACAGACAACGACGAGATTACCTGCATTATTGCTGATGAGAATTGTAATCCTTTAATATATAGCATTATTTAATATATATATATATATATATATATAATAACAACTAAGCAAAACAAAACAGAATTATAAAAATGAAAAGTATTATACTTACTTGAAAAATAAAGTCAGATTTTTTGAAAAATATAAAAGAGATAAAATCTGAGTCCTTTGAATTCACAAAGTCTCCTTAAAGTAAATATTCCCTCATTGGTGCTAAAGGATTAATTGAATAATTATTTCCCAAGATAAAACGGATTGCCAATTCTTAATTAGAAGCACTTCAAAATTAAGAACACTTCAACCGCAAATTCTATGTTATGTACTGAACTGGAAGGAATGAATAGTAATGATGCATGAAGAAAATATTGTGAAGGCCACCCACCCCGAACCCGGCCTTGGGGCCCGTGGGTTCGAACCAAGCCTTGACTAGGTCCTCTCCCTTCCACAAAAGCCTTGACATCTTACAAAATGTCTCAAATTTGCTACTTAATATGTAAAGCATAACTGGGTATTAGTCGGTTTAGAGATTCGCACATGCACGCAGTATCATAAACATGGTCTATGTTGACGGTATATTAGTACTTTTTTGAAAGGTTATGCAATTGATGTTCAAAGATTGCAGTACTAGGTGGTAAACACATGGACATCTATTGATTTTAGGATGTAATAGGTTCTTAATTTAAGAAGATGTGGTTTCTTTGATGTCTGTTTTTGGTAAATAACAATTTTGAAGCGCATAGATCTCATTTTTTTTGGTAGGACTATATTAAACTTTTAATTTGGTTACTACTATTTGTCTTATCACCTGCATGATATGATGCTCGTGAGAGAATTTCAAGTCCCTGATTCATTGTTATTAAGTTATCAGGGTATAGTTGTTTAACGTAGGTGGACATAAGTTGAAGCCCAAATTTTTTTTTTACCAGTTTTAGTTCATTTCTCTTTTCTCTCAATTATAGAAGTAAAGGTTTCTATGAGCAAGTAGACATTAAACTAAGTGGGTATTTAAAAGGGAATCTGAATACTTATTATCTTAAACATAAGATGAAGAATTTTAAAAAAAAAATCCAACTTTCCCAAACTCAAGGAAATGCCAAAAAACTACAAAAGAAAAAAAATAGATCTTTGTTGTGAATAATAGAGATTAGAGCTGAATCAAATCTAAAAGTAAAAGAATAAAAATAAAAATCAAGACCAGCAAACACCAGTTTAGTTTTCAAAATTATTAAGAAAAGACTTCAGCTCACTTAGTAAGTTTCACAGAACCAGTGAAACAAATGCTATTAGTAGATTAAATGAGTGAAACATATGAGAGAAAGCTATATAAGATACAAACTCACTTAAAAAACTAGTTAGCAGAGAAAGTCTCATGAGTTGGAGCAGTAAATGAAGATTACTTGAAAGAAAGCAAGGAAGTGAGTTTTACCATATGTAGAATCCAAATTTGTCCGCAAATTGTATTTGTTTGTAAGAGGGAGAGATTTTCAGTAATTGTTAATATGATTGAGATAAAGAGTTTTCTATTGTGAATAGGCGCATGATATAATTGGTTAAGCGTCGGCCAACCCATATTAACTCTGAACCAAATGGGTTGGTTAACTATTTTTATTTATTTGGGTTGGTTAAAGTTTAAAACATTATTTTTTTAAAAAAATATAGTTCCAACCCAGTTAACCATTTTTCGACCCATATTTTATTCTAAATCCAAATCAAAAATTCTTTCCACTCATATTTACATATTCAAGAAGCTCAACCACCCACCCCACACCCACCAAAAAAAATATTATGTGATTATGTATACACCCCTTACCCCCACCCTCACCCCAACCTCCACAAAAAAAATAATATTATGTGATTATGTATACCCCCACCTCACCTACCCCCACCCCACCCCCAACTCCTAAATTTTTTAATATTAGCGATTATGTATACACCACCCACCCTCTACCCCTACCCACCCCACCCACCTATCCACCCCCCTTATATCAAATCTCTCTATCTATAGTATATATTAATTTTATTTTTAAAATTTTTGTTTAAAAGTCAAAACATCTTAAAATGGTTAATATGGTTTTTTAACCATAATCATATAGTTCCAACCCACATAACTCATATTAAAAATGGTTAATATGGTTTTAGTTTTTAAATGGAACCATAACCATATTTTCAAAACCAAAACCAACTCATAACCATATTTTGCCAAATAGTAATTGTGAATGGTTTAGTTCAAATGAGATAACATACAATACATATATATTATTAACAATAATAAATTATTAAATATATTAATATTATTTAATCATAATATTAATATATAAATTATTGTTAATATACTTGAATGATGATTATTATTATATTAAATTATTATGATGTATGTTATCATTTGAAGGAAGAAATTATGGATATGAATGAGGTAGATAATGAACTTCTTAACCGAGGCAAATTTCTCAATTCTATTATGTTTGTGGATTTGGTATTGATTATGTGTAATCATTGTGGCATTGTGATATGATTTTTATGTGTATGTTAAATTACATAAAGTCAATATATGACTAATGGAATTGGGTTGTGGAACTCAATTTTACTGAGCTATATGATAACATATGTTGTATGGTGTAACTCTATAATCTGAGATGTATGATACATGTTTAGATGCATTGTATAAAATTTATGATGCATATATCATAGGCATAGTAGAAGGAATAAGTTTATCTGCGATAAGATGACGTACTGACAGCTAAAAAGCCCAGTGCCCCTTGCTTTAAGCCCACAAATTTTAGAGCTCCCCTTAAATATTCTCTTCCTTTCATTACTTAAATAGATTACTTAAATCAGAAGGCTAAGTGTTAAATGCTATTCCAGTATTCCTTCTCATAAATTTCAAGTTAATTTCATGTATTAATTCTATTTTTTAGGGTTTTGAAATTAATTGTTTTGTTTATGAGATTTAGAAGCATTGTTTAATTTAATTGGGCTTGATGACTGATTTAGTAGATTTGTTTATGCTATTATGAATCAAGTGAACATTTTAATCTCTTTTGAGTTTTTATAATTGTTTGGGAGTAGTGTTAGACTCTTAATAATTATAAAGGAGTCCCTATTTGATAATTAATTTATAGGTAATCACGAGATTATCTTTGGAATTTCAGTAGATTTTAAATTTTAATTCACCATGGCTCCTAAAAAGTATATGTCTGGATCTGAAAAAAGAAAAAGAAAGAAAATATTAAAATAGTTGGTTATTATATTTGGTATTCTTTCGTATTGATGTTCTTTTGTTCAGGAAAAGTTTTTAGTTTTTTTATAACTATCTTAATAGCAATTCGCAAAAGGCCCATTTTTTTGACGCTTTAGGCCCTGAAAAACTCAGGGTCAGCCCTGTATGAGTGATGTGTTATGTGAAACATGATAGATTGTTAAATTTGTTGGGTCGTCGAGCTCAATCTTATAAAAACATAATATTTGCAGGTTTGAAATGTGATATGATCTTTAGCTAACCAAATGATAACGATTGGAAGATGTACAAAGGATATATCTTCTTTATTTAGAAGTTGTAGAGAATCATGATGAGGATTCTAGATATGACTAAAAGACAACTATGTATAGTTTGAAATGTTTATTGAATAAGAAATATTTGTTTGAAAAGGTGAGTTGTATATATTCATATCTTACTTTGGTAAAATAAATATGATTTTGAAACAAGGGAATCGTAAAGGATATGATTCAGGGAAACGAATGAAAAACCGAAAGAAAGTAATTTTAAATTATCCGTAAGTTTATCAATTATATTATTGATAACGAGAATAAGATAGTCGTTAACGCACAAGATTGGGATTGAGTTAGTCCTGATTTTGGATTAAATTGGTCCCGATTTTGGGGGCGTTACATTTGGTATCAAAGCTAAGGGTTATAAATATTAGGTAAGTGTACCTAGGAGTGAGCAAAAAACGGATAAAACCGAATTACCGAACCAAGAATCGAAATTTTTAACCGAATTATTTCGGTTTTGGTTTTTTTTACAATTTCAGTTATATCCGAATTATTATTCAGTATTTGATTACGGTTACGATTTTCAAAAACAGGTTATTCGGATACCCAAAAAACCGAACCTTAATTATTAAAAAAATTAATTTTATAATATTATTATTATATCTCACTCCTAACTTCCTAAGTGACCGAGTGTCCGAGTCGGCGAGTCCATTTCACTTTCACATTTGACATTTAGGTCTTGAGATCCATTTTGCCTAGCCTCTTCTCTCTTGATTCTTCACTCTTTGCTTGATTTCTTGATTCTTTTTCTTTCTCGACGAAATGACTACTCCTCTCCACCTCGCTTTCTCTCCAGTCTCCACTCTCCAGCCTTTGCCTCGGCCGACGACCTCTGCCCAGTGCTCTCTGTGGCTTTCTCAACAGTGACTACTCCATCTTTTCTCTACAAGTATGAACACCTTTAGTTAGGTCAAAAGTGGGGTTGGTTTTTGAACTACTATGAAGTACTTCATAGTGATTAATACTGAATTTTGGTCAAAAGTGGGGTTAGGTCATAGTGATTAATACTAAATTTCTATATATCTATGCCAGTCAATACTGAATTTTGGTAACTGCTGGGTAAGCATTAATTTCGGTTGTGTGGTTTCATTTTGGTTTGCTTGTGGGTAAAGGTGGCTTTTTTTTTCGTTTTACTTTCAATAAATAAGGTGCCTTTTAAATTTGAACCTTTGTTTATTTTTTAATGTTTTCATTTATGTTCTTAGGAATATTGAATTTGCGGATCTTGATTAGTTTAGGTTGCTGGGTGATTCTCAATGTAGTGATTGTATGTTTGTCTGTTTTTGATTGTTAATTGAATTTGGCTTTATTTGGTATATTTTTGCAGCTCTATTACTTGGTAATGACTTGATTTTCAGTTTTTTTGGTATTTGGTCTATAGTGGAAGACACACTTTCCTTTATGGGCATAAATACAGCTTCATATGACAGTTAAACTTTTTAAATTTAATTTGTTTATGGATGGGTAGAAAATTGTTGATTTACTAAATTTCAATACACAAGTCATTCTAAATTCATTGATTATATGATATATACCGAAATTTGGGATAGACTACGGTGGGACCTCTCGTGTTTTTTTTGGCTTTTCAACCAATTCAATTCAATTCAATTCATCCGATTTTGTGTTATTAGTTTTGAATATGTCTTTATTAGTTTTTCTAGTTCGGTAAGTAAATATGTCTTATTAGTTTCAGGTTTTGTAATATGTCTTTATTAGTTTTCTCTAGAGAAAGCGATTCACAACTGTTAGGTGCTATGATGATCTTGATTGATGCTTGTTGATGTGCATCGCTAGACCGGAGCTTGTTGTCTTGTTGATGCTAAATTATTGATGCTAATCTTTTGCTTGTGGAGAGCCGCATCGAATGGAGCAGTTTGTAATATGCTTGTTAGGTGCTTGTGGGGAGACCGCCGGATTTCATCAGTAATAGTGTAATGACATGAACTTTGGGTTACCGCTTTGTGTTTGGGCTTGTTAGTTGTTGATTTGTTCTTCTTTGTAATTTTTTAAAAGTGATATTGTAGCTGCTGTAATTTTTACTTTGTTGTTGGACAGTGGACAGTGTTAAACTGTTAATTTTCTGAATTACTGGACAGTGTTTGCTAAACAGGTACAGTTGGATGCTGATTCAGTTTTTACCCGAATTACCGAAATTACAATTCGGTAATTCGGTTAATATCAAATTTCAGTTTTTGCTTTGGATAGTAAAATTAGCATTATTTCGATTTTCGGTTATAACCGAATAACTTATTCGGTTCGGTTATAACCGAATGATCACTCCTAAGTGTACCCTAGGCTATAACCGTAAACAAGATAGATGAAAAGGAAAAAGATGTTAAGCCTAAACTCAAATGAGGTTTAAATCATCTTGAATGAATTTTTAAAAAAAAAATCATAAAAAATGCGTTAAGATGATACGCATAGATTCTAAGAAGAATCTTCAAAGGCAAGAAGTAGAGGATCAGGTACACCTGATTCGGATAATAATAATAAATAATATGATTAAAGATGAAAGAAAAGAAGATCGTAAAAATGAAAAGATCTTAAAATGAGAAAAGAATCGTAATATAACACGATTATAAGATAAGATCACGACGTGATCTGATCAAGTCAAAGAATAACAGTTAATCAATCAAATGTTTGAAAATTTAGAGCATAATGGCTATATGGAAATGGTACTATGTGATAGTACAAAGAAAACTCAGAAAGAGTTTATGAATGATGAAATACAAATTAAATAAAATTTGTATTGAGCAAAGAACAAGATAAGATTTGATGGGATTAAGTGGGATCATCTGGTAGCTGAGTTGTACAAACCTTTGTATGTGAAGGGGTTTTGTGCTCGGTTTAACAACCACTTAGTTTATCACACTGATAATTGTTGAAATGTTGGTGTTGCGATATCGATATACATATGTTGAGAAGGTGATTCTTTTCTCATGTATATATTTGATTGTTAGAGAATATTAAGATTAGGTGCGAGTTCTTAAAACTCATGCTTATGATAAGTTTGTGACTCATAATCATATGGTATGTTCTTGAACTCCCAAGTGTATGGACAGTCTCTGATTGGTTCTTGGACTACATATTGATAGAACAAGTTCTTAAACTCATGATATTTTTATGGCAAGTTACTAAACACATAATGTGTGGTAAGTTTAATACTGTCCTAGGGTATGTGTTTAGAACTATTTGTTTTAATATATTAGAAGTTAATGGTGTTAGAGATGAACATATGATGAAGTTTTGGAAATAGTTAAAGTGGATGAAGAAGAAATGAATATTCTCAAATCTTCTAGTTATACTAGATTTCGAAATTTATTAGAATCGTGCTGGCAATCGCACTATTGTGTTTTTGAAAAATATATTGGGTCAAATTGTTGAACCAATAAGTTTTAAAAAGTTCGGTGATTTTTTATGTCTACGCTAATTGTTTCGGCTAGACAAATAATTTGAAAAATATCAAAAGAATTTTATATAGTCATCAATTCATCATTAATATGATGTAGATACGATAAATGATGGAGTCATCAATGCAGTCTAATCTAGTGTTGGATATTATCCAAGGATTGTCAGTCCACTATGGTATGATGTAGTATGATAAAGTCATAAAGTGACGACATTCTCAATCGGTTTATTAAATACAAAGTCTTGATGATTACGCGTCATAAAATGATTTTCAATATTTTAATAATTAAAGAGGTGTTATTGCCGGTTGAATCGGCTTAGACACATATTCGAGATATTGCTTATATTAAGCTTTTGAACTACCCAACTAAATTGAATTGGTATGGAATCAAGATCGAGTAAGAACATCCCTATAAGGATTATTTTATATTAAATCCCAGGGACGACAAAGAGGAATTGAAAGAAATTGTTAAAATCAATATAGTGTTGATCGACACAAGACATCCTTGAATTGGGAAATTTTTTTGCACAAAATAGCGGCAAAGATATTATGGGTCAACGCATGATAAAAAACAGTTGATCACCTATATGCCCGTAAGATGTGTAGGTGTGCAAATGGATTTCTGTTAAAACCTTTTCAAAAATAAAGCCCATGGTCTTTATGACTTTTAGCATGATATAAAAAGTTCGTCCTAAAAGAATCTTTTGAATTCTTGAATTATTCAAATTGCTTTATAATTATTAATCAATTATGAAGAATTTCTATTCTGAAAATTGGGTATAGAGAGAATAACGTTTTTTAAGAGGAACTAGGTTATCAGAACATGATGGAAGAGTAAGTGCTGCTGGAGAGGAAGTAACCCCTACTCTATTTTTCCACACTTCACGACGACGAGGATCTTCTAATACGGCCATCGAGAAGATAATTACTGAATTGCAGCAAAAATTGAAAGAAAAAGAATTACAAGAAAAACAGAAAATAGAAGACATGAACAAAGAAATGCAGAAAGAAGTGAATCGACAATTACAAGAACAAAAACAAGAAATGGATAAAAAATTGCAGGAATAAATGCTAATAGTGCAATGATTGATAATGCAAAATACATCTTAAGGAGGGTTAACACCATTAGCCACCTCTGGAAAGATGGCAGATCATGTGAATATTTCATATTTGATTTCATTATATTGAAGTTATATATGTTGCATGAAAGAGCACATGTATTTGTACTATGTTTAGCATTTTAAAATGCAGTCATCAATTGGATCTCGTAAAAGTTCTGCTTCTTGTAAGGTAAAATATATTCCTAAATAATTTAAAGGATTCTCATTTGTAGTTACATGTCTACAACTTAATAATATATTCCAAATCTCGTAGTTTAAACCGTGCAAATTGTTGGACCATAAAAAAAATCTGGTCACGTTAGGTCACGTCTATTCCTCGGCTGAAGGAGAGTTGATTCATGGAGTTGCACTCGGAGCGGATTTATTACGTGTTGAAATTAATGTTGAAAAATGCCACAATTCTTATTACCACGTCCATTTGGTGAATTCTTAACTATTCAAGATGCACTCAACTCTTTTGTGGCTTGGCCAAAAGAATTGGTGCTCCCTATCACCAATGTAAGTCTTATCTGTTCTCTCATTTATGTTTGTACCTTAACCACATGTGGCAAACTGTTTAAATTATTTACTTTAAGCATTTAATCATATTAATAATCTTTTTTTATAATTCAATAGGCGTCAACGTGCAATGATGTGTTTGAGCAGTTTTATAAAAAAACAGAAGAAGATTTTATAAATGGTAACACCGTTGAGATTACTTTGGATGCTAATATATTTTGTCAAGCGTCTGGTACAACGGTATATGTGGCATTAGAAGATGTTCAATATATATGCAAATGCCAAGAGCTCACAAGCAATGTCATTGTTACATATATAAGGTAATCATTTCTTTATGATTTTAGACCACTCTATGAAAAGATGGCACCGGATGAACGTCAAAAAGGGTTTGGATTTTTAAACCCAGTGTCCATCAATGCTACTGTTAAGAGGGGCAAATTTACACATAGTACTAACGAGATTGCAAAATGTAACACAAGAATACATTTTCATTCCTTGTAATGTGGGGTAAGTGTTAATTTAAATTCGCAAAGTACCAAATGAAATTTACAAATATAATAGATATTAACGGTGCACTAACTTACACTCATGTATATATTTGTAGAACACACTGGGTATTGGTGGTGTTTTTTAAAGAAAAGTTATATTTTTTGAATCCATTTGAAACAAAGAATAAATATAATTTATATGAGCGTATGAAGATGTAAGTTTTTCCTCCAACTACATATGCATGAATATATGGACTTTGATTTCGATATTTACACTTGTACGCATATTGACAATTTGACTTTCATGTTTTAGTGTTGGAGAAGTCCGAAAGACAAACAGGTTTGGGTAGACGTGAAGGTAAATGAAATAAGATTATTATTTTTGCACAAAAATTAAATTAAATTTTTTTGGAGATTATCATTAATTTCACCTTATTAATTTCTGAAACAAAAGGGAAATTGAGAATGTGGCTATTTCATTATGCGGTACATGAAGAACATTATAGAAGGCCATAATTTTGCCACAATGAACTCTAAAATGGTAGGTAAAACAAATTTTTCGACTTAGAACTATTAAGACTTACATTGCTATGAGAATGTTTCTAAATATATTACAAAATCTTAATTGCAGGTTTTTAACTTCAAATATGAATATAATATGTCGGACATTGAAGAAATTAGAGAGGAGTGCATCAATTTCATAAGTCCGTACTTGGAGAAAAGTTAATTAATGAATATAATATGTTTGACTTTTGATTAAAGATGTTATATAAAAATACTTTAATAAATATGAATGAATGAGTTAGTGGTATGAATGGTTTAATGTATGAAATATTTGGGTTAAGGTGTCTCCAAATTTATATATATTGTTCGCTTTTGGATTCATGTTCATTTGTAGGTTGTTATTGGCGATGGGCATTGTGCCACAAAAATTAATTTTAATTGTTAGGAATTAAATATTTTTATTCAATTTATAATATTAAAGTTGTGAAGTTACATGATATGGTGCTAATCTATATCCTAATAACAGATTAGTATTACAAAAATAAAGGAATTAAGGAAATTGAGAAAGAGTACTAGTACCTTTTATCCATTATATACATTATAATATATTGGTGTGAGTATGTTGATAAATAATATTAATTATATGTGTTTTTGTAGTGAATATGTATATAAATAGTATAGAAAAAAATATGCACTTACATGAATTTTAAAATGTGAATAAATAAATATATTTTTTATTTAGTTTATACTATTAAAGTTGTGAATTTACATATTATTGAAGTTTAAAGTTGTTAGAATTAATTTTGGGTTTTGCTGCCTAATAAAAAAGAAAAAGAAGATAAATAATTAATATGGTAGTGAGAGAAAGTGAATGAAATGAAAAATAAAAGTTTAATGAACAATTCATTAATGCAAATATAATAAATAATAATTTATTAACTTAATTTAAGTTAAGTCGACCAACCAAATTAATGTAATTCAGTTGAAAATACGATAACTTCTTGACGTATTATATACTAGTATTGATATAGTATAGATTAACACAATAATAAAATTAAGTAAATGATACTTTTTGCCTTTTTAGTAAAATGTGCAGTGTCAGCGTCAAATGCTCCTTCCGAGTTCCAAATCAGATAGAATCTAGGATACAAATTAGCTGGAGTACTGAACCAATTAAAGAAGGAACACCCGTACCCTATATATGTAATAGATCATATAAGAGAACCTAGCTAGATCTTAATCACCGAACAAGATAAACCTTAATGCGTTATCCTGTGAGGATTGAACTCACAGTTTATTTTTGTACCAATATACACCTTTGCTCTTGTCGCCGTCCTCTTCCTCAACATATAGACACTCCTTTGCTTCTCTCCACATTGCTTTGTAAAATGGAGTGCCGTCATAATGATAATAATCCCCAATACTGGCTTGATCGCTTCAGTAGCCTCCTCAGCATGATAATGAGGAATGGTGGAGATCAAATGGTGAAGCACATGGGTATCGGATATGTGATGGAATACTTTGTTTAGAATTCCATAATCCCTATCGATAGTGGCTAGAGCTCCCCTCAACCAGTCCCATTCGTAAGAATCGTAGTGAGGCAAGGAAAGATGAGTGTGATGCAGTAAAGTGATCATTACAAGAAATCCATTTACAACATGTAACGGGGCTCCATATACTAGCATAACCCACGAAAATCCTTTTACTAAGGCGATGCGGTATAGCCCATAACCAGCTGCAAGAAAACCAATATCAGACAATAAGATTTGAGCCCGCTCACGTTTAGAGTAAATAGGACTGTAGGGGTCAAAGTGGCTGGCAAACCGATCATAAGATCGTCCGGCTATGTTTACAATCAAGTACAAAGGCCATCCAAGGGTGAGAGTGAATGCAATGATGAAGACCCTGCCGAGTGGGTTGTTGAAGTAATGGTAATATGATCGAATTGTGTTTTTGAATCGAGGGACATGATTTTCATCGCGGTCAAGAGAATTGGTGTTAGCATGATGACGACGATGGCTAATTTTCCAAGAGAAATAAGGGACAAGGAGAAGAGAATGAAGAATAAAGCCAAGAGTGTCATTTAGCCAGTGATAGTCGCTAAAGCCGTGGTGGCCACATTCATGGGCTACAACCCACACGGCGAACATGAAACAACCTTGAACATACGCATAAGCAGTCCAGGCTAAATAAGAGAGAGGCTTAGGAAGGAGAGGGATGTAGTTTGTGGCAACGTAGTAGAGGAGGAAGCAAACAATGAGGTCGTAAACAAGGTAAGAAGAGGAGCGAACGAGAGACCGGTTGAAACAATGGGGTGGAATGGCTTTCTTTATGTCGGCAAGAGTAAATGGTGGTTTCTCATGAGGAACTCGAGGGAGATTTTTATTATCATTTCTTTCGGCTTTCTTCTCCTCACGGCTAACCGGCATACGACCACCTTTTCCCATTGTTCGAATATTATCTGCAAAGACAAAAGGCAATATCAACACAATAATTTGCCTTTTGTTCCTGCAATATCAACACTAATATGTTTTCTCTTCTATTCTCTTTAAATTTAGGCTTCCCTGTATTTTATTACTTGATGAAACTTGTTATACATTTTATTTATAGTACGTACTCGCCCTAGCTAGCTAGATGATAATACACCATGCACGTGCCATTACAGAGCCCACTACTAGGAATTCACAAACTTCGTAATCAGTCGGGTCTAGGTTTAATTAAAAATTCTACATTCCCAAGTCAAATTAGTACAGCAGACCGAGTATTCAATAGTGCACGCCATTGTTTGCTCACAAAAGTCTTGGACAAAGCAAAGTGTACATGTGGTGGATGTCCGAACAATATTCCACTGCCTGATTGAGCTCATTTGTACTAATAAAGTTTCTTACCTTTTTCCTTTTCAAAAATCATAGAATTAAGTAATACGAAAAGAAACAAAAAGGTCTGGACTTTGGAGTGCATAACAAATTAATGTTTATACTCCCTCCGTTATAGGATATATAAAAGTCTTTATTAATATTTTAAATAGTCCTAAGTTAAATGTTTATTTATCTTAAATAATTTATTTTTACAATAATTTGTCTATAATAATATATACCCTTAGTATTAATTGTCATATTTTCATTTTTTTTTATGCATATTTATGGAATATCACTAGTCATGTACAAAAAACTATGCAATTAAATAAAAAACTATGCAATTAAATGAGAATTTAAATATGAATAATTTATTATTTTATCATCTTTCTTAATATGCCTAAAAAATCAACTACAACTTTTATGTGCCACGGAGGGAGTATAATATAACACACATCACAGAAACTACTCCGAACAAGTTAGCATCCTGAACTATTACTATAATGAAAGGAATTAGTTAATTTATTAGCTCCAACTACAACTTAAACACTCTACTTTAGCTATAAAAATATGTTTTTTTTTATTGTGTATTATTCCACAAAAGTTCCATTTAATAAATAAATAAATTAAAATTGTTTTACCAAAAGAGTTTTTTTTTTGGTTTTTTTATTGTTGGTAGTATAAATTGACATCATGTTTTTAACTTTGTCAATATTATTAGTTTATTATCATGACACAATTACTATACTAATATTTTATTATTTTTAAAGGTAAACACAGCAAATTAAAATTATACCATTAATATTTACAATTAGAACCTTTTTTGTGGAACGCATTGAAACAAAACATTTGAAGGTTAGATAATTTACATGAAAGAGTAAATATTTTGTTTCCAATAACCTTTGAGACAAGTTGGTGGTGTAAGAAAACAAAGGGTTTACAGAAGCGGCAGAAAATAAGACTGTCGTACATACAGCTCTTACAATAAATTAAAAAGAAGATAGATGTATTAAATAATTAAAAAGAGTTGTAAAAAGGAGTAAACATATAACTAGTCGTCAATAAAGAATAGCCGTCAATGAGGACCAGAAATAATGGAGTGCTCAATGAGCAGACAAAGAGGACTGTGAATGGATCAGACATCAAGCACATGTAGTGAGTGGCGGGCGCTCTTTAATTAAACTCTCACTTGCTGGACTGCTCATTTTGTACGTTGAGTATTACGCACGAAGTGGCCGAGTAACCCTACAAGCATATGAAGTACGTAGTATAAATAAGTGAACTTGTTGGGGGAACTTCATACCAACATCACCAACTCGATCAATTCTGTCTCTCTCATTTTTTTACACAGAGAGGAGATATCAAAGCAAAATGGGTGCAGGTGGCCGCATGTCCGCTCCACCGCCTAGTGGCAAGAAGACTGCAGCTGAAGCCCTTCGACGGGCTCCTCACGAGAAACCTCCATTCACAATTGGAGACTTGAAGAAAGCTATTCCAGCTCATTGTTTTCAAAAATCCCTTATTACCTCTTTCCGATACCTTATTCAGGATCTCCTCATGGCCTACTCCCTCTACTACATCGCCACTAACTATATCGACCTCCTCCCTCGTCCCCTCAATTATTTGGGTTGGGCTGCTTACATTGCTGTTCAAGGCTGTGTCCTAACTGGGGCTTGGGTCGTCGGCCACGAATGTGATCACCATGCATTCAGTGACTACCAATGGGTTGATGACCTTGTTGGCCTTGTTGTCCACTCTTCCCTCATGGTCCCTTATTTCTCCTGGAAAATTAGCCACCGTCGTCACCATGCCAACACCCAGTCCCTTGACAATGACGAGGTGTATGTACCAAGATTCAAGTCCAACATCCGAAATTATTACAAGATCCTCAACAACCCACCAGGCCGAGTGTTCGTATGGATTACCACACTCCTTATTGGCTTTCCTTTATACTTGATGTTCAATGTATCAGGACACAAATACGAAAGGTGGACATCCCACTACGATCCTCACAGCCCACTTTACTCCGACCGTGAGCGCAAGGAGATCATTATTTCTGATGTTGCTATTCTTGCTGTCATCTATGGACTATACCGTCTCGTATTGGCCAAAGGATTTGCATGGGTTTTCCTTGTGTATGGTGGTCCATTGCTAGTTGTAAACGGATGGTTTGTGTTGATCACCATTCTCAATCACACTCACCCATCTTTGCCTTACTACGATTCCACCGAGTGGGATTGGTTGAGGGGAGCCCTATGCACTGTTGATAGAGATTATGGAATTCTAAATAAGGTTTTCCACAATGTTTGTAATGCTCATGTCTGCCACCACATATTCTCGATGATCCCTCATTATCATGGGCTCGAAGCAACGGAAGCAATGAAGCCGATATTGGGTGAGTATTATCAATACGATGGAACTCCAATCCTAAAGGCAATGTATAGAGAAATGAAGGAATGCATTTACGTTGAGAAAGATGAAGGTGAGACAAAAGGAGTCTACTGGTACAAAAGCAAGTTTTGATGTGCTGGCAGAAAGCAAAGAGCAGCTTGCTTTTTATTTGTCTTTCAATTCCTAGTAGTTTAGGTTGTATACCTACATTGTATTCAATCAAATCTTGTTCATTGATGGGTTAAAACTCGTTACCTATAATATGAATAAAACTTTCTAATCATTTTATATCAAGAATATCCTTTCGGTACCATATATAATTCCATGTGGCAAGTACTGTTTTGTTTGGTTTCAAACATTCGTATATGTTTTGTTCGGTTACTGATGCTTAACTAGCTCTAAACTTTCATCTTAGTGGACTACTTTGAGGGAAAACCAAACCATGTGCATGCTACATGCTGGGCTGGTCGTTTCTATCCTCACAAGTTACTTTATCTTTTTCCCCAACAAGAAAATTTGAAGAAATAGAAAACTGGGTATATATATATATATATATGAAGTTCAATCCTAATATTAAAGTAATTTATTGTAATTTACTTTATATTTGTTGTATTTTGTTGTATGTATGTGTTGTTGGGAGGCGTTCTTATTTTGGCGTATATGTTGTTTGTTGTGATATATATTATTGAGAAAAGTTAGTTGAAAATAGGAATAAGTACAAATTGTGGTTTAAAACCCTGAAAATTACAAAAATAAAAACAAATTTTTTAAAAATTACTTAAACTACCTCCGACAAAATTCTTGACAAACCTATTCTTATTTCCGAAAAAAAATTCAATAGAATATTCTGTCGAAATTAAGTTAATTATGACGGAAATAAGCCTAATTCCAACTGAAAATTCCATCCAAAATAACAATTTTTGTTGTTGTAGTTTCATCTCAGTCGACTATATTGAGAGATTATCAAACAAGGTGCATGCTACCTGCTGGGCTGATCGTTTCTATTCTCACGTGCATGTTTCTTTAATTATATTTCTACCTAACAAGAAAATTAGAAGAAACAGAAAATGGGGTATATATATAGGAAGTTCAATGCTAATATTGAGCTTAATTGCCAGTCTTGAGGCAGTGAGCATTTGTTAGTTTTCTTATAATTTTATTGCATACTATTCTAAAACTATTGTATTTACATAACTATTGCAGTTAGCCCCTCAATTCTTTATGGTTTTGTCATGGCAAAATAAAATAATTGTGAGCATTTTTGTTCAGAATATATATTCTCTCGTAGAATAGTTATGTAATTTTATTAGGATTTAATAGCATATTTGACTCCTTTAGCTAAGTTATAATTGGCACCAAAAAAATATTAAATCTCACATTGATTGTAAGAGTCCAACTTTTTATGAATAAGATTTAATTTTTTTTATATATTATTTTAAATAGTAAGGTGTTAATTTGATATGAAGATAAAGTTATGGGTTATATATGCAAAGTATAGAAAATATATAGCGTGTCGGGAAATATTCGTTTTGTTGGAAAATATTTCTTCTGTTGGGGAATATTATATTTGGTAAAGTACGACGGTGCCGCCGAAGGCACAAATTATTGGCGGGCCCCACAACGGAATAACTATCAAATATAGAAAGCGACAACAATAACCTTTTTATAAAATAACGTCAAAACCTTTACCGTTAATTGTTGAAATATCCGGTGATAAAATTACAGTAATACGCATTGTTCCACAGTAGTACGCGGTATTACACAGTAACACGATATTACACAATATCTCTAATTATTGATTCTTACGTAAAAAGTCACTCAATATTTTATTCAATAATTGCCACATTAGTCATTGCATAATACTCCCTCCTATTCAGATTAAATGACGTTTTAGAGAGTTTAATTTTATTCTATATAAGTGTCGTTTTGGAATCTCTATGCAATATTGCACTATTTTTTCCTAATTTACCCCTCTATTTAATATGCTTAGTAAATGCAATTGTGGAGAGAGAAATAATTAATTAGGGACAATTGTGGAGAATGAGAAGAGACAATTGTGGAGAGAGAAATAATTAATTAGGGACACAAAAGACATTTTGTATTATTTCTTAATAAGTGTGTTCAACTCTAAAATGTCATTTAATCTGAATAGGAGGGAGTAATTGATATTATTGATTCAATAATTGCTACAATGATAATTACATAATATTGACTCAATAAAGATTACAGTAGCATCTGCACAATATTTTATATTAGTAAATCAATAATTATCATGACACAGTTGTGACGCCCCCAAAATAGGTATACATCACCCATTCTGAGTCGCCAAATACATGGTACAAAAATTCAAATACAACTTAATTATACAACTGTCGTGTAAAATACGACAAAACATAAGCTGAGAGTTTTAATATGAATATTGTCTTCTAGACAGTATTCAAACTCAAATGGAGTCTTTATTACATTTATTATCACACTATTTCACTGAATAGTTAGGACTACTAATGTAAACATCTGGACCGTCACTCCGTTCCCTAACTAGTCCAAGTTATATTCTAATTTCCTGAAGAGAACAATGAAAATAAAGGGGGAACTCAACTAGCTTAGTAAGAAATATTATGACTAAGATAATGCAGAATAAATTATCGTTAGCCTTCAACAGTGTTAAACTGATAAAATATAATAAACATCAAGTTTAACTGCAGTGGAACAAGCAATCCATTAGAAGAATCAAGTAGAGCATGATATCTACTATTTTCTATGATTTAAAAAGTTTTTCATCAACTTTATCGCTGAGACTCAGCTTATTAAATAAACCACACCATCGAATCATCCCTGCACTACGGGCCAAGGATATTCATGTAATCATCAATTGTCATGATCATATCAACAACTGTCCATCAATACACTACGGGCCAATGAGAACTTTTACCACACCATTTGTAACATTACGGTCATGATTATACCGAATAATTCCTAGTCATAATCATACCAATCAATAGTAAATCTATGCACGTAAGCCACAGATGACATTTATCACAATATAAGTATGACAATGATGACAATGATATAAGAATTCAATTAAAAGAAAGCAAAGGATAAATTTTTAAATATTTATAATTTAATTTATCCAGAATTCAATAATGTCCAAATTGTCAACATGATACTGTTTTGTGGAGTAAAATTCAAGAATAATATTGTATCAAAAATGATTTGGACAACAAATAAATTAATTTTTGACATGATTAATTCCCCAGGTGAATAGTACCCAAGTGAATAGTACCCCGTGAATAGTACTTCAGGAATAGTACCTCGTGAATAGTACTTTATGAATAATACTCGTGGATAGTAATTTGTGAATAGTACCGTATAAATGAATAGTACTCATGGACAATACTCCGGCATGAAAAGCTTAAAATTTAACAAGAATGTTCAGAAAATATCCTTGAGAAACGATACTAGATGAATCGCAAATACTTTAAGAAAATGAGAGTATAATCAGGAATACGAGACGAAATAATATTACTCACATACTACAGAGTATGGAAGAAAATAGTATTCCTATGAATACTGAACAAAATAATATCCCTTACCTCAGAAGAAGACTGGATACTGGAATAGTGAGGTAGCAGACTTCTCTACTACTTTCTCTCTAATGTTTCTCACTCTATAGCTTCTCTTTCTATAATTGCTCTTGTGAATCTTAGTGAATTGGTGAGAATGAAAGAAGAATGAGCTTTTATTTATAGGAAGATATAGTTTCGATAATTGCACGTTTTGGGGCTCGAAATATTATAGTATAGTACCTTCATCTTTTCCTTCATTTTTAATTTAGTCCTGCAAGTATTATCAAACTTGTACCACCTCCTCTAATAGTACATCATGTGAATCAATAGTACATTCATGTGAATCAATAGTTCTATACATGTGAAAAAAATAATTACAGTATAGTTGTGACGCCCCCAAAATAAGTATACACAACACCCATTCTGAGTCGCCAAATACATGGTACAAGAAGCAAACTACAACTTCAATAATACAAATGTCGTGTGAAATACGACAATATATATTAATGAGTTTAAATATAATATTGTCTTCTAGACAATATCCACACATAAATAAATCCCCATCATAATTATTGATACATTATTTTACAAAAATGGTGAGGACTACTAAACAACTCTCTCTAGAACCTTCATTCCATACCCCGACTAGTACTCGCTTTACATTCTCGCCTCCGAGAAGAAAAATGGAACAACAAGGAAAAGGGTGAGCTCAACTAGCCCGATAAAGAATATTATGACTAAGATAATATACAACAAATTATCGTTAGTCTTCAACAGGAAAAAAAATCTAATAGAATACAATAGACAACAAATTTTAAATCAATATTCATAGTGAAATAATAATTCATTAGAAGAGTTAAGTAGAGAATGCAAACTACTATCTTCTATGTATGAATTTAAAAGTTCATCGTCTATCTTTTATCCTCGTAACATCAATCAATATTCATCTCAAATCAAATATTCATCTTTGCACTACTGGGCCAAAGATATTCATCAATCGGTCATGTTCATCTCAACACTTGTTCATCTTTGCACTAAAGGCCAAAGATATTCATCGATCGGTCGTGTTCATTTAAACACCGCTCATCTTTGCACTTTAAAGCCAAAGATATTCTTCAGAAATCATTCATCTTTGCACTTACTGGGCCAAAGATATTCTTCAGAAATCATTCATCTCTTGCCTTTCACAGCCAAAGATATTCAATAATATCATCATTTAAGACCGAGGATGATGAAAAATATTTTTAAAGAAGCGAATCCAATTGAAACAAAATGACAAGGATTAAGGATTAAGGATTCAGTACTTTGTTTTATCCATGTCCAACAATACCTCAAAAAATAATCGTAGTGGTGTAAAATTCAAGAATGATCAAAACATGGATACAATCAGAGCTAGTATCGAGAATAGATATTTTTGACGAAAAGAAGAAATTTTATTTTTAGGTGAATAGTGTCAGATATCGTGAATAAGGTCAGTATACGTGAATAGTAACTCAGAGCACCAAAAGGTAGAAATTCCACAAAAACATCTTCACGCTTCATGAATAGTACTCGTGAATATAGTAACTCGTGAATAGTAACTCATGAATAGTAACTCGTGAATAGTAACTCATGAATAGTAACCCAAGACATGAAAAAAGTTCCAAATTTGATAAAAACTTCAGATCAACATTTCAAAGATAATGATATTGAAGAAATAATATCATTACGAAAAAAATAATATCCCTTACCTCAAAGAATCAAGATTCTTGGAAGGAAAATCGGGAAGTGATCTTTGAATGAAACTCAGATTGACAAAGACAATTCTCAAAGTATCTAAATACTCACAAAATACGCTCAATAATATAGAGAGAAAGCGAGAAAACTTTGTTTACGGTGTGATTTTCAATTCTAACTTAGCCCTCTATTTATAGGAAAATGTTAGCCGTAGAAAGCAGACTTTGACTCGCTACGATGGCTTTACCGCTACTATTGCCACCCACCACATTTGAAATAAAATTCAGCACATTTCTTCACCAACCACAAGTGGGGCCCCTCAATTCTAGAATTTTCCACCAAAATCAATTATAAGCCTAATTTCCGAATCGCAGACACCTCTTAAAATTCATAACAAATCATTCGTTCATTTTAACGGTTCAAAATTTGTGGACATATACTCAACTTATGTATGTATAACATATCCAAAAATTACAACGATCCAACGGTCGGATTAAAAATTATAACTCACGCAATACATCGTAAAAATATTGATTTGATTTTTAATACCTCCATTCCGACAAAATTCCGATAAAACACCTCAACATTAAATCATTCAATTATAACCACATAAAATAAATAAATCCATCGTTTATAAATATTTTCTTATCATATCAATAATTAATTATTCACAAATAATATTACGAGAATCACAATTATGACAACCAGTGTAGTTCCGGGAAAGAGGGGCTTCCAGATAAGGATTTCTCCTTCATTGGCGCGCAATTAGGTAACCAAACCTCTCCTCGTGTAACTTTCTAGACATTGCCAATAATGCTATCTAATAATATTATTTAAATAATATGAATTATTGATCCGATAATGGAGATAATGTGCAAAGTGACAATTATTGAACAACAATAATATAAAATATCAACGCAAAGCAATTATTGAATCAATAAAATAAAATATTGAGCAAGTAACTCACTGTGTGAAAATTATTGAGTAAAGTGCCTTCTTACGTAAGGATCAATAATTCAATAATATTATGTAATACCGCAGTGTACTTCTTTGTAAACCGCGTATTATGCGTATTTTAACCACGGGTATTCCAAATGATCTTAATTGAGAATAACTACGCCGTTATTTTTAACCAACTTATATTTGTCGTTTTCTTCATCCAATCGCTTTCCGTTATGGGGCCCACACATGGGCTGTGGCCGTCGCATCGAATATTCCCCGACAAGACGATAATATTCCACGACCAAATGAATATTCCCGACAACAATGAATATTTTATAACCACTTGCTTATTTTGAAATATTTGCGTATTTAACCCTAACTATCCACATTAATCAAATCAACCCTTACTATTTCAAAATAATATATAGAGAAAATTAAATTTCATTAATAATAAGTTGGGGTCTTACAACCTCCCTCCTTATGAAATTTCATCCTCGAAATTGACGACGCACTGTGTGTTTCAAAAGATGAGGATACCTCGCTTTCATTTCCGTTTCCAATTCCCGTGTCATTTCCTCTATAGCATGATTCCTCCACAAAACTTTAACTTGTGGTATGACCTTTCTTGGCGTAAGACATGCTCCTTCCTATCCAAAATCTTCGACGGTACCTCCTCATACGTTAAGTCTTGGCTATCTCGAAATTGGTTCTAACTTCAATAACGTGGTTGGTCTTCACATATTTACGAGAAATATGATATGTAAAACACATTGTGAACACGAGACATACTTGGAGGTAACGCAAGTCTATAGCTACTTTTCCTACTCGGTCAAGAATTTGAAATGGACCAATAAATCGTGGATTGAGCTTTCCTCTCTTCCCAAATCTTGTAACTCCCTTCCGTGGAGCAACTCATGATAATACATGATCCCCTACACTAAATTCCACGTCCTTTCGATGAAGATCCGCATAACTCTTTTGTCGATCTTGTCGCTTGGTTTGTATCGTTGTCGAATCATTTGGATCTTTTTCGGTGAGTCATACGTATCTTAACTTTCGGGTCCCAACAATGTTGCTTCACCCACCTCATCCCAACATATTGGAGAATGACATTTTCGTCCATATAATGCTTGAATGGAGCCACACCTATACTTGCTCGATAAGCTGTTGTTGTAGGAGAATTCCACCAATGGTAAATACTTATCCCAAATGCCCTTGAAGTCTAGGACACGAGTCTTAATAAATCTTCAAGAGTTTGAATAGTCCTTTCGATTGTCCGTCTGGTTTGGGGATGGTATCTTTTAACTAAATCGCAAATCCGTGCCCATAGCTTTTTGCAAGCTAACCCAAAATCTTGAAGTGAATCTTGGGTCACGATCCGAAACTATGGATACAGGCATGCCATACAACCTCACAATCTCATTCACATACATACTAGCAAGACGTTCAAGGGAATAAGTCTCCCGTATCGGCAAGAAATGAGCAGACTTGGTTAATCTATCAACAATAACCCAAATAGCATTGATGCCTTGAGAAACCGTAGGAAGACCCGTAACGAAATCCATGGTAATGTGTTCCCACTTCCATTTCGGAATCTCAAGTGGTTGCAACGGACCCTTAGGTACAAGATGCTCCGCCTTTACACGTTGACAAGTTAAACACATTGAGATAAACTTTGCAATCTCTCTCTTCATATTGTTCCACCAAAATGTATGTCGAAGATCACGATACATTTTAGTACTTCCAGGATGGATTGCAAATGGTGTATTGTGTGCCTCCATCATAATCTTGTTCTTCAAATCAGAGTCGTTAGGAACACAAAGTCAGAGTGGACTCAAGTATTCCTTCTTCATCAATTCTCGCTTAGGAATAGCTCCTTCTTGTACTTTCTTCTTCATACGCATCGACTTCCGAATTGGGTGGCTTGAGCAACCTTAACTTTTTCTATTAAAGTTGGCTCTGTCGTATACTTGACATCATCGCTTTTCGTTCAAGATATGATCTTCTACTCAACGCGTCCTACCACGTTCGCCTTTCCAGGATGGTATTGAATAGTGTGGTCGTAGTTTTTCAATAGTTCGAGCCAACGTCGCTGCCGCATGTTGAGTTCTTTTTGAGTGAAGAAATATTTAAGGCTTTTATGGTGCGAATATATCTCCACTTTCTCCCCATATAGATAGTGCCTCCATATCTTTTAGCTAAAACGATTCTTTGCTAACTCTAGATCATGAGTAGGATAATTCCTCTCATACTCTTTAAGTTATCGCGAGGCATAGGCTATGACTTTCCCACGTTGCATGAGAACACATCCTAACCCTTTGCACGAAGCATCATTTGAGATAACAAATCCATCCGAACCGGATGGTATTGTTAGAACAGTCTTTGAAATAAGTCTCCTCTTAAGCTCTTGGAAACTCTTCTCGATTCTTCACTCCAATCGAATTTTGTATCCTTCCGAGTTAGCCGTGAGTTAATGGAGTAGCGATTCGAGAAAATCCTTCCACGAATCTCGATAATAACCAAATTTAAGCCCAAAAAGCTACGTCTTGATCCACCGACTTGGTTGCTCCCAACTTTGTATTGCTTCAATCTTCACGGATCAGCAGATACTCCATGTTTTGACACTGCATGCCCAAGAAATGCTACTTCTTCAAGCCGAACTCGCATTTCTTCAATTTGGCATATAGTTGGTTTTCACGAAGCCTTTAGAGTACCAAACTTCAAATGGTGCTCATGATCTTCACGACTTTTGGAATATATAAGGATGTCATCAATAAAGACAACAACGAGGCGATCCAAATATTCCTTGAATACTCGGTTCATCATATCCATGAAAGCCAGCGAGGAGCATTAGTTAGTCCGAAAGACATGACTAAGAATTCATAATGCCCATACCGAAGTTCAAGGCGGTCTTTGGAATATCCTCGATTTTAATCTTGGTGATGATATCCGAGCGAAGATCGATTTTTGAAAAGAATTGTGCCCTTGCAATCGGGTCAAACAAGTCATCAATACGAGGTGAGGATACCTATTCTTGATGGTGACATGGTTCAATTCCCGATAGTCAATACAAAGTCGCATACTCCCGTCTTTTTCTTCTTTACAAATAAAAATAGGAGCACCCCAAGGAGATGTACGAGGGACGAATGAAACCGATGTCCAACAATTCGTAGTTGGACCTTTAACTCTGAAGTTCAATAGGAGCCATTTGATATGGGGTTTTAGAAATGGGCTTTGTACCGGAGTTCAAGATCAATAAAGAATTCAACTTCACGTTACGGGGGTAGGCCGGAAGTTCTTCTTGAAATACGTCGGAGAAAGTCAATAACAACAGGAATATTATTCAAATTCGACGCGTGTCTTTATTCAAATCCATAACATGGGCTAAGAAAGCTTGACATCCGTTTTTCAATAAACGAATAGCTTTATGATTAGATATGATAGTGATTGATTTTAATGGTTTAGTTGCTTGAATTGCATAACAACGAGGTTGGTTAGGAATATGAAAACTAACAACCTTACGAAAACAATCAATTTTGGCATGATGAGTAGTTAACCAATCAATCCCTAAAATCACATTAAAAGCAAGTATCTTTAAAGAGATAAGGTCAACGGGTAAGGTAATGGTGCCAACTTGAATCAAACAAGATTTATAAGCGAGTGGATGTGATGAAAGTTTCTCCTAACTGAGTCTCCATAAATAGGTCAAAGTCTAATTTCTCCGTAGTCAAGTTCAAGCGTTGGTAAGCAAGAGAGATAAAAGAATGGGTAGAACCCAGGTATCTAGTAAGGTATAAACTTCGCAAGAATTTATAATTAACTAACTTGAGTGCTAATTTCGTTCGGGTTCCTTGCATTTTAATTGAAGGCCACGACAAACGCTTCTTCCGAGAATCGTTGACTTTGACCTTTACGGGACATCCTTTTGAGTCACCATTCCATTGGATCTGGTTTCGATATCGTATAATCTCGGCGATATGTCCTTCTTTTCCACAATTATAGCATACCTTGGAAGGCTTTGAGCAGTTTGACCTTATATGTCCCTCCTCTCGCATGATCCGTAGCATCTAACCGGCGATCGTTCTCTTCCCTAGAATTTGTTCTTTGGTGTTGATGCTATCGCCGACGTCTTCCGTCATTGTTAAATCTTCTCTTTTAGATTGGACATCTCTTTCCATAATATCAACGCGTCGTGCGACTTTTACCCATGCATCACTCATTCTCACTCGTTCGGTTATTTCTTCTTTCTACGCTTTCGATTCCGACTTTATCATCTTATACTACGCAAAGAGTGCTTACATTCAAGCATCACGTATCGGGTAACACAAGCTTGAATCGTTGCATCCTTTTGCTCCACGATCACTGCAATTCTTCAAATTTCTTCTTAACTCATGAATACGATTTTGCAATTCTATATTTTGATCATAAAATACCTCTAATAAACTCTCTTCGGTACCTCTTCTTCCTCTTCTTCGTCACTCTCATTTGTTACATCTGCGATTATCTGGTGCAACTATCAATTCTTCACTCACCACATGGATATCTCTAATTCCTTCTTCTTTGACATCACATTATCACGGTTGGCGATTAGAGGTGTCTCCACGATCTCATTCACTCCATTGTTAACGTTCTCGTGACCATTCTTAAAAACTATCATAAAATAAGGGTTAATTAAATAAATTAACAAATCACATAATACCCCTATATTATGACCAACCAACAAATAAGCTTAGGTAGGACACACTTAATGAAGGATTTACTCGTCTCTCCCCTCCTAGTTCTATTCCCGATCTCCGCTTGGAGATCATATCCCTAAGCTCGATACCAACCCGTGGCGCCCCCAAAATAAGTATACACAACACCCATTACGAGTGCGCCAAATACATGGTACAAGAAGCAAACTACAACTTCAATAATACAAATGTCGTGTGAAATACGACAATATATAATGAGTTTAAATATAATATTGTCTTCTAGACAATATCCACACGCAAATAAATCCCCATCATAATTATTGATACATTATTTTACAAAATGGTGAGGACTACTAAACAACTCTCTCTAGAACCTTCATTCCATACCCCACCAAGTACTCGCTACATTCTCGCCTCCCGAGAAGAAAAATGGAACAACAAGGAAAAGGGTGAGCTCAACTAGCCCAAGTAAAGAATATTATGACTAAGATAATATACAACAAATTATCGTTAGTCTTCAACGAGGAAAAAATCTAATAGAATACAATAGACAACAAATTTTAAATCAATATTCGCAATGAAATAATAATTCATTAGAAGAGTTAAGTAGAGAATGCAAACTACTATCTTCTATGTATGAATTTAAAAGTTCATCGTCTCATCTTTTATCCCCGTAACATCAATCAATATTCATCTCAAATCAAATATTCATCTTTGCACTTCTGTGCCAAAGATATTCATCAGTCGGTCATGTTCATCTCAACACCTGTTCATCTTTGCACTAAAGGCCAAAGATATTCATCAGTCGGTCATGTTCATTTAAACACCTGTTCATCTTTGCACTACAGGCCAAAGATATTCTTCAGAAATTATTCATCTTTGCACTACAGGCCAAAGATATTCTTCAGAAATCATTCATCTTTGCACTACAGGCCAAAGATATTCAATAATATCATCATTTAAGACTGAGGATGATGAAAAATATTTTTAAAGAAACGAATCCAGTGAAACAAAATGACAAGGATTAAGGATTAAGGATTCGTACTTTGTTTTATCCATGTCCAACAATACCTCAAAAATAATCATAGTGGTGTAAAATTCAAGAATGATCAAAACATGGATACAATCGAGCTAGTATCCGAATAGATATTTTGGACGAAAAGAAGAAATTTTATTTTTCGATTGAATAGTGTCAGTATCACGTGAATAGTTAAGTATCACGTGAATAGTCTTAGATATCGTGAATAGTAACTCAGACACCAAAAGGTAGAAATTCCACAAAAACATCTTCACGCTTCATGAATAGTACTCGTGAATGAATAACTTCGTGAATAAGTAACTCATGAATAGTAACTCGTGAATAGTAACTCATGAATAGTAACCCGACATGAAAAAGTTCCAAATTTGATAAAAACTTCGGATCAACATTTCAAAGATAATGATATTGAAGAAATAATATCATTAGAAAAAATAATATCCCTTACCTCAAAGAATCAAGATTGCCGGAAGGAAAGGTGGAAGTGATTTGAATGAAACTTGTCTTGAACAACAATTCTCAAAGTATCTAAATACTCACAAAATACGCTCAATAATATAGAGAGAAAGAGAGAAAACTTTGTTTCGGTGTGATTTTCAATTCTAACTTAGCCTCTATTTATAGGAAAATATTAGCCATGGCCAAGGCGGACTTGACACTCGCTACACGATGGCTTTACCGCTACTATTGCCACCCACCACATTTGAAATAAAATTCAGCACATTTCTTCACCAACCACAAGTGGGGCCCACTCAATTCTAGAATTTTCCACCAAAATCAATTATAACCCTAATTTTCAATCAGACACCTCTTAAAATTCATAACAAATCATTCGTTCATTTTTAACGGTTCAAAATTTGTGGACATATACTCAACTTATGTATGTATAACATATCCAAAAATTACAACGATCCAGCGGTCGGATTAAAAATTATAACTCACGCAATACATCGTAAAAAATCTTGATTTGATTTTAATACCTCCATTCCGGCAAAATTACCGATAAAACACCTCAACATTAAATCATTCAATTATAACCACATAAAATAAATAAATCCATAGTTTATAAATATTTTCTTATCATATCAATAATTAATTATTCACAAATAATATTACGAGAATCACAATTATGACAACCAGTAGTTCCTGTGAAAGAGGGGCTTTCAGATAAGGATTTCTCTTCTTGGCGCGCAATTAGGTGACCAAACCTCTCCTCGATGTAACTTTCTAGACATTGCCAATAATGCTATCTAATAATATTATTTAAATAATATGAATTATTGATCCGATAATGGAGATAATGTGCAGTGACAATTATTGAACAACAATAATATAAAATATCAATATGACAATTATTGAATCAATAAAATAAAATATTGAGCGAAGAATTCTTGTGGAAAATTATTGAGTAGTGCCTTCTTATGTAAGGATCAATAATTCAATAATCATTATGCAATACTGAGTAAAAGCTATTTGCTGCAACCACGCATATTATCGTATTTTAAACCACGGGTATTCCAGCAGATCTTAACTTGGTAATAACTACGCCAGTTATTTTTAACCAACTTATATTTTTCGCTTTTCTTCATCCAATCGCTTCCGTTATGGGGCCCACACATGCTACTGTAGTAATACGAATATTCCCGACGATCACGAATATTCCACGACCAAATGAATATTCCCAGAAACAACAATGAATATTTTATAACCACTTGCTTATTTTGAAATATTTTGCGTATTTAACCCTAACTATCCACATTAATCAAATCAACCCTTACTATTTCAAAATAATATATAGAGAAAATTAAATTTCATTAATAATAAGTTGGGGTCTTACAATAGTACATTCATCCATACCTCCATTTTAAATTTAGCCATGCAAGTATTATCAATCTTGCACCATCTCCCCTAATAGTACATGCATGTGAATCAATAGTACACACATGTGAACAAATAGTTATAAGCATGTGAATTAATAGCAATTAATTACTCATTTATCCGATTAATTACCCGATTGGTAAATATAACCTCCAGACATCAATTATTATCGGAATATATGTCAATTTCCACTAACACTAATAATCCCAACACAATGAAAATATAAATTTCATCTTTAATCAACACGAACTTATTCATCATTAATATTATAACTCATAATATTTAACAACCAGATCATTCCCAGGAAAGAGGGGGCTTTCCGATAAGGATTTCTCCCTATTGGCGCGCAATTAGGTGACCAAACCTCTTTTGACAAAACTTTTTAGACATTGTCAATATTGCAAATAATAATATGAATACCTTTGTCGTCTCAATTATTGATTTAATAATAATAAATATTATATGATGATAATTTGTGACAATAATTGAATCAATAATATGAGAGATACTTATCGTAAAGAATTATTGTAGCAATAATTGAGTATAAGCGAGTGACTTCTCACGTAAGCATCAATAATCAATACCGTGTGCTTCTTACGCAACCACGCGTATTCTTTATTTTTTACCCACGGGTACTCCAACAGTTTAACGGTAAAACTTTCGCCGTTATTTTTATAAAAAGATAATTTTGTCATTTTCTAACTACGACAATACTTCCGTTGTGGGGTCCTCCAATGATTGTGTCATCGTACGAATATTCCCTGTTAAAACGAATATTCCCCGACCAATCGAATATTATATAACCACTTGCTTACTTTGCAAAATTTATAAATAATACTCATAACTATAATATTATATCAAATCCACACCATAATATTCAAAAATATATTTCCAAAAAAATTAATCTTTATTCATAAAAGTTGGGGTCTTACAACCTCCCCTTCTTATGAAATTTCATCCTCGAAATTAGGGTGCGTACCTGGTATGTCGAAGAGGTGAGGATACCTTGACTTCATTTCAGATTCTAACTCCCAGGTCATTTCCTCAACATCGTGGTTTCTCCACAAAACTTTGACTTGAAGTATAACCTTGGACTATGATCCTTCTTATCCAAGATTTTAACAGGTACATCCTCATACGTTAAATCTTCCGTTATCTCGTCCGGTTCTAATTCAATAAAGTGGTTCGGGTCTTTCATATATTTACGTAACATAGATATGTGCAAAACATTATAAACACGAGACATACTTGGCGGTAAGGTGAGTCTATAGGCCACAGTTCCTACTCGATCGAGGATTAAAAATGGGCCAATGAATCGAGGATTGAGCTTTTCTCTCTTTCCAAATCTCGTAACTCCTTTCAATGGAGCAACACGTAATAACACATGATCTCCAATATTGAATTCCACGTCCTTTCGATGAAGATCAACATAACTCTTTTGTCGATCTTGTGAGGTTTTTATACGTTATCGGATCGTTTGAATCTTTTCCGTAGTCATACGTACCAGCTCCGATCCCAACAACGTTGCTTCACCCACTTCATCTCAGCATACTGAAGAATGACACTTTCTTCCATACAACGCCTCAAATGGAGTCATGCCAACACTTGCTTGATAACTGTTGTTATAGGAAAACTCCACCAATGGTAAGAACTTGTCCCAACTTCCTTTGAAGTCAAGGACACGGAGTCTTAATAAATCTTCAAGAGTTTGAATAGTCCTCTCTGACTGCCCGTCCATTTGAGGATGATATGCTGAACTAAATCGTAAATTCGTGCCCATAGATTTTTGCAAACTAACCCAAAATCATGAAGTGAATCTTGGGTCTTGATCAGAAACTATGGATACTGGCATACCATGCAATCTTACAATCTCCTTTATGTACATACGAGCAAGACGTTCAAGTGTATAAGTTTCTCGTATCGGTAAGAAATGAGCAGACTTGGTCAAACTATCAACAATGACCCAAATCGCATCTATGCCTTGAGAAACCTTGGGAAGACCAGTAACGAAATCCATGGTAATGTGCCCCTACTTCCATTCTGGAATTTCAAGTGGTTGCAATGGACATTTAGCACTTGATGTTCCACCTTGACTCGTTGACAAGTTAGACACCTTGAGATAAATCCCGCTATCTCTCTCTTCATATTGCTCCACCAAAATGTATGTCGAAGATCACGATACATAATATTTTGGTACTCCCAGGATAGATTGTAAATGGTGTGTTGTGTGCCTCCATCATGATTTTATACTTCAAGTCAGAATCGTTAGGAACACAAAGTCTGGAGTTGACTCGAAGTATTCCTTCTTCATCGATTCTTGCTTCAGGAATAGCACCTTCTTGCACTTTCTTCCTCATACGCATCAGCTCCAGGTCTGTTGCTTGAACAACTTTAACTTTATCGATTAAAGTCAGTTCTACTCGTATATTTGCCATCATCGCGTGGGTCCCTAGAGTCTTTAACTCTATCTTCATCCTTTGTAAGTCATACAAAATGGGCCTTTGTGTTGACAATATCGCACTCATACCCGCATATGATCTTCTACTCAATGCGTCAGCTACGACGTTTGCTTTTCCAAGATGGTATTGAATGGTATGATCGCAATCTTTCAATAGCTCAAGCCATCGTCGTTGTTGCATGTTGAGTTCCTTTTACGTGAAGAAATATTTGAGGCTTTTATGATCCGTAAAGATCTCCACCTACAGGTAATGCCTCCAAATCTTAAGCGCAAAAAAGAAGGCTGCCAACTCTAGATCATGAGTAGGATAATTCATCTCATATTCTTTGAGTTATCATGAGGCATAGGCTATGACTTTCTCATATTACATGAGAACACATCCTAAACCTTTGCATGAAGCATCGCTGTATATGACAAATCCCTCCGAACTAGCTGGTATTGTCAGAAAAGGTGCTGAAATGAGCCTCCTCTTGAGTTCTTGAAAACTCTTCTCACATTCCTCGCTCCAACTGAATTTTGTATCTTTTCAAGTCATCTGATTTAATGGAGTAGCGATTCGAGAAAATCCTACCACGAACCTCCGATAATAACCAGCTAAGCCCAAAAAGCTACGTACTTCGGTCACTGACTTAGGTTGCTCCCAGCTTTGAATTGCTTCAATCTTTGCTGGGTCAACAGATATTCCGTGATTTGATATCACGTGCCCAAGGAATGCTACTTCCTTAAGCCAGAACTCGCATTTCTTCAACTTGGAATATAACTTATTTTCACAAAGCTTTTGGAGTATCAGCCTCAAGTGTTGCTCATGATATTCACAGTTTGGAATAAATGAGGATGTCATCAATAAAAACGACCACAAAGTGATCCAAAAATTCTTTGAATACTCGGTTCATCATATCCATGAAGGCATCAGGAGCATTAGTCAATCCAAAAGACATGACTAGGAATTCGTAATGTCCGTACCGAGTTCTGAAAATAGTCTTTGGAATGTCATCAGTTTTAATCTTTAATTGATGATATCCGTAAGCTAAGATCGATTTTTGAAAAGAATTTGGCGCTACCAGTAAATCGGGTCAAACAGATCATCAATACGAGGTAACGGTACCTATTTTGATGGTGACATGATTCAACTCCCGATAATCAATACAAAGTCGCATACTTCCATCTTTCTTCTTCATGAATAGAACAGGAGCACCCCAAAGAGATGTACTAGGACGAATGAAATTGATGCCTAAAAATTCCTGTAGTTGGATTTTTAACTCCTGAAGTTCAATACGAGCCATTCGATATGGGGCTTTGGAAATGAGTTTTGTACCAGATTCAAGGTCGATACAAAATTCAATTTCACACTCTGGGGGTAGGCTAGGAAGTTCTTTAGGGAATACGTCAAGAAATTTATTAACAATAGAAATATCATTCAAATCTGACGTATTTTTGTTTAAATTCGTGACATGTGCTAAGAAAGCTTGACATCCGTTTTTCAATAAACGAATAGCTTTATGGCTTGATATGACAGTGATTGACTTTAGTGGTTTGGTTGCTTGAATTCGCATAATATGTTGGTTAGGAATATGAAAGCTAACAACCTTACGAAAACAATCGATTTTAGCATGATGCGTAGTTAACTAATCAATCCCTAAAATCACATCAAATGGAAGTATTTTCAAAGAGATAAGATCGGCGAAGTAACGCAAGCGATACCGATTTGAATCAAACAAGACTTATAAACAGTGGATGTAATGAAGGTTTCTCCCAACGAAGTTTCAACAGATAAATCAAAGTCTAATTTCTCTGGAGTTAAATTTAAACGTTGAGCGCAAGTAGGAGAAATAAAAGAATGGGTATCTACCTAGAACCGGTATCAAATAAGGTATAAACTTCGCTAGAGTTTATGATTAGCTTACCCATGATCACCTCGTTTGGATTCCTCGCTTTTGGGGAGGTTAAGACAAATGCTCTCCCTTGAACTACCGATTTTGTCTTGTTTGGGACGGCATTTGATGCCTCCATCCCAGCTGGACTTGACTTCGGTGCACGACAAAATCAGGTTAGGTGACTTTCTCTTACACAATTGTAACATGCTTTGGACTGCTGCTTACAGTTTGGACTGATGTGGCATTCCCCTCCGCATTTGTAACATACGACCGGCGGTCGTTCTCCTTCCTTAACAATAGGTGCTGGTGCTGACGTCCTTCCATCATTATTGAATCTCCTCTTCTTGAAATTTCCACTTTTATTGTCCTGGCCATGATTACCACCGAAGTGGTTACCATTTTCGCATATTGACTTCCACCACGTTTGTCATTGTCACCGCTTCAATGATCGCTACCAATTGGAATTATCATTTTGTCAATTTGCGCTTCTCTCTTGGTTGGGTTGACTCGTTATCGCACTCCAATAATTGAGCGCTATTTACAATATCTGAATACAAACACAGTTTGTGAGAAATTAGATATTGACGTATCTCAGGTTTCAAAACATCTTAGAAACATCCGCGTCATTCTCTCCTCATTATCAACCAAGTGAGATGCAAACCGGGACAACTCGGCAAACTTAGCTTCGTACTACGACACGGTCATATTATTTTGCTACAGCTTGATAAGCTCTACCTCCTTCATGTGACGAATACTTTTGAGAAAGTACTTGTCGTTGAACAGTTTTTGGAGCTTCTCCCAAGACATCTTCAGTGCGGTAGGTTGAGTACGCTTTACCGATTCCTACCAGTAATCTGCCTCTCCTTGCAACATAAAGGTGGCAAAGGACCGAACCTAATATAAAATATTGTGCAGATGCTACTGTAACCATTATTGAGTCAATATTATGTAATTATCATTGTAGCAATTATTGAATCAATAATATGAATTATTATGCAATGACTACTATGGCAATTATTGAATAAAATACTGAGTGACTTTTTACGTAAGAATCAATAATTAGAGATATTGTGTAATATCGTGTTACTGTGCAATACCGCGCGTACTACTGTGGAACAATGCATATTACTGTATTTTTATCACCGGGTATTTCAACAATTAACGGTAAAGGTTTTGTCGTTATTTTATAAAAAGGTTATTGTTGTCGCTTTCTATATCCGATAGTTATTCTGTTGTGGGGCCCGCCAATAATTGGTGCCTTCTTTACAAGACCAGTCAGATTTTACCAAATATAATATTAAAACGTAAGAAATATTTCCCAACAAAATGAATATTCCCCGACACGCTATATATTTTCTATACTTTGCATATATAACCCATAACTTTATCTTCATATCAAATTAACACCTTACTATTTAAAATAATATATAAAGAAAATTAAATCTTATTCATAAAAAGTTGGGGTATTACAATTAATATTGAGATTTAGTATTTTTTTTTTTGGTGCCAATTATAACTTAGCTAAAGTAGTCAAATATGCTATTAAATCCTAATAAAATTACATAACTATTCTACGAGAGAATATATCTTCTGAACAAAAATGCTCACAATTATTTTATTTTGCCGTGACAAAACCATAAAGAATTGAGGTGGCTAACTGCAATAGTTATGTAAATACAATAGTTTTAGAATAGTATGCAATAAAATTATAAGAAAAATAACAAATGCTCACTGCCTCAAGACTGGCAATTAAGCTCAATATTAGCATTGAACTTCCTATATATATATATATATATATATATATATATATATATATATATATATATATATACCCCATTTTCTGTTTCTTCTAAATATAATTAAAGAAACATGCACGTGAGAATAGAAACGATCAGCCCAGCAGGTAGCATAGGTTTATTTCCCTCAATATAGTCGACTGAGATGAAACTACTACAACAAAAAATTGTTATTTTCGATCGAATTTTCATTCGGAATAGGCTTATTTCCGTCATAATTAACTTAATTCCGACAAAATATTCTGTTGAAATTTTTTTCGGAAATACGAATAGGTTTGTCAAGAATTTTGTCAGAGGTAGTTTAAATAATTTTTAAAAAATGTTTTTATTTTTATAATTTTTAGGTTTTAAACCACAATTGGTACTTATTCCTATTTTCAACCAAATTTTCTCAATAATATATATCACAACAAACAACACATACGCCAAAATAAAAACTCCCCCAACAATACATACATACAACAAAATACAACAAATATAAAGTAAATTACAATACATTTCTTTAATATTAGCATTGAACTTCATATATATATATATATATATATATATATATATATATATATATATATATGACGCATTCACGTAACCAATAGGTTATCATCAACAGCTGCTCATCAAGAACCAAGTTGTAATGTACGTATGGCATTAACTTAGTGTTATTTTATATTAAAATACTTCAACCGCTACACTTAGTAGCGGCTGACACTTACATTTGAGTCATCAAGTACACAAGTAGTAATAGTAGCAAGAGTAGTAGTAGTAGTAGTTGCAAGCATGACATGTTGTAGTAGTAGTAGCAATACAAGCAGAATAAGTAATATTAAGTACCAATAATTTTTCGAGCCGCTACTACAAGTAGCGGCTTTCCCACGACAAACTTATTATAGCAAGTGTATCCTAATTTGATTTGTCCCATTTATTATAGCAAGTGTATCCTAGAAGCAATATAGCAAGTGTATCCTATTTGGTTTGTCCCATTTATTATAGCAAGTGTGTCCCATTTATTATAGCAACTGTATCCTAGAAGCAATATAGCAAGTGTATCCTATTTGGTTTGTCCCATTTATTAAAGCTAGTGTATCCTTTTATTATAGCAAGTGTATCCTAGTAGTAATTGGTAGAACAAGCCGCTACATATAGTAGCGGTCTCTTTTTATTATTATTATTATTATTAATAATAATATATTTATTATTATTATTATTGTTATTATCAGACAACACTTTAATAATAATAATAATTAATATTATTATTATTATAATAAGAAATTATGAGATATCTTTGATTTATGAGATAATAATTAATAGCCAACTGTTATTGAAATTATAAAATTTGAAAATTAATATAAATTTTAAAAAATTTTAATTAAAATGGGAAAAGCCGCTACTACATGTAGCAACTGGACAAAACTAGTATTGCTAGTACGTGTACTTGTTATTAGGTCTCTTGTTACTTATCATGTTTTTCTTCAAGAAATGTAAAAGATTGAAATTCCTGCACTTATGTTTTCATGATGAAGGTCAATGTGCTCTTGTACATAGTATTTTAGTTATAAAAAACAAAGGGCCGCTACTACATGTAGCGGCTTTACTAAAATCCAACCTTACTTGTTCCTATTATTATATATTATTATTATTATTAAATGAGCATTATATCAAAAAAATCGACTGTTAACTATTTATTTTAATAATAATAATAACAACAATAATATTTTGAATAATAATAACCCCCCTTTATTTTAATTATTATTTTTATTATTATTATGACCGCTACATGGTATAGCGGTTTTGTTGAAGAGGGAGAGAGGAGAAAAAGGTTAGGTTGGTACGTACGTACGTATGAGTATTAATATTAATATTTGATAATTATCATTACTACTATTACAATTTATTATATATAATAATATAATAATAGTAACAGGTAAGGCTGAAGTGAAGATGTTGGATTTTAGTAAAGCCACTACATGTAGTAGCAACCCTTTGTTTTTTATAACTAAAATATTATGTACAAGAGCACATGGACCTTCATCATGAAAACATAAGTGCAGGAATTTCAATCTTTTACATTTCTTGAAGAAAAACAAGGTAAGTAACAAGAGACCTAATAGCAAGTACACGTACTAGCAATACTAGTTTTGTCCAGCCGCTACATGTAGTAGCGGCTTTTCTCATTTTAATTAAAAAATTAAAATTTTAAATTTATATTAATTTTTAAATTTTATAATTTCAATAACAGTTGGCTATTATTGTGACGCCCCCAAAACAGGTATATATCACCCATCTTGGGTCGCCAGATATATGATACAGAATTCAAATACAACTTAATTATACAACAGTAGTGTAAAATACCACAAAACATAACCTCAGAGTTTTAATACGTATATTGTCTTCTAGACAGTATACAAACTCAATGAAGTCCTCATTATATTTATTATCACACTATTTCATAGAATAGTGAGGACTACTAATGCTATCATCACGGACCGTCACTTCATTCCCCGACTAGTCCCGGCTACGTTCTCATTTCTTGAAGAGAACAATGAAAGTAAATGGGTGAGCTCAACTAGCCCAGTAAAAAATATTATGATTAAGATAATGCAGAATAAATTATCATTAGCCTTCAACAATGTTAAACTGATAAAATACAATAGACATCAAGTTTAACTGCAGCGGATCAAGCAATCCATTAGAAGAGTCAAGTAAGGTATAAAATCTACTATCTTCTATGATTTAAAAAGTTTTTCATCAACTTTATCATTTGAGACTCAAATTTTAATAAATAAATTTGAATCATCCTCGCGCCCACGACCAAGGATATTCATGTAATCATCAATGGTCATGACTATACATAGAATAATTCCTAGTCATAATCATACCAATAACTGTCCACCAATGAACTACAGGCCAATGAGGACTTTTACCACATCATTCGTCACATTACGGCCATGATTATACCGAATCATCCACGGTCATAATAATCATACCAAGTCCATCTACGCACGTAAGTCAAAGATGACTTTCATCACAATATAATAATGATGATGATGATGATGACGACATAATAATTCAATAAAACAAGTTCAAGAATAAATTTTAAGGATTTATAAATTAATTTATCCAGGAACCAATAACGTCCAAATTGTCAACATGATACTGCTTTGTAGAGTAAAATTCAAGAATGCTTAGAAGAATATTTTCATGAAAAGATACTAGATGAAGCGCAAATATTAAGAAAATTCCACTAATTTCATGGAGTATAGAAGCCAAAGCTTTAACCAACTGAGTATAATAGAATATATGAAACTGTAAATGGATTTTCACCCGCCATGTGGTAATCCACGTAGACAGATCATTTCCACAATTTAATAAGGAATGAATACGAAGGATCATTCACCATGCATGTGGTAATCCACATAGACAGGTTATTCCAACAGAATTATAAAGAATGGAATAACAGAAGGATTCACCATGCGTGCGATAGACTGCACAGACATGTTATTCCTAATAGCATAATAAATAATGGAACCAGGTCCGGCATAAACGCACAGACAGGATATTCCGACAAAATAATAAATAATAGAACCAGTCCGCTTTTAAATGCACGCAGAGCGAGGATATTAAACGAATAATAAATAATGGAACTAGGTCCGGCGTAAATGCACGATGTGATATTAAACGAATAATAAAGAACGGAATATTAGAAGAATTTCACCGTGTATGCAGTGCCGGATAAACAAGGTTATTCCAATGTAATAATAAGAATGGAATAATGAAGAATTTCACCATGTATGCGGTACAGCATATCTGAGTTATTCCAACATAATAATAAAGAATGGAATAACAATGAATTCACGAGCACGCGATAGATCAGCATGCAGAAAGGTTATTCCAACATAATAATAAAGAATGGAATAATGAAGAATTTCACCATATATGCGGTACCAGCGTAGACAAAGTTATTCTAACATAATAATAAAGAATGGAATAATGAAGTTCTCTTCATGAATACGAAAAAATAATACCCCTTACGAGTACAACAAATAATATCCCTTACCTTAGAAGAAAGCTGGATATTGGAGTAGTGAAGTAGCGAGAATACTTTTCTTCTTTCTCTCTATAGTTTCTCTCTCTAGAGTTTCAAATTGAATTCGTAAGAAATAATGAAGGAATGAGCTTCTATTTATAGGAGAATGGTGAATAGTAACTAATTCATGAACGGTCAGATTGATTTACTTTTAAACCAGACGGTCCATATTGATTTACTATTAAAACTTAAAGCAATTCATTCATCATACCGATTTACTTATTAAAACTTTAAACCAAAGAATCCATATTGATTTACTATTATAACTTTCCACCAATGGTCCATATTGATTTACTTATTATATCTTCAACCAACGATCCATATTGATTTACTATTATAACTTCAACCAACTATTGCGAAAAATATCACATCTCCTCATGGAATAATATTGTACCCAAAAATGATTTAGACCGAAAAGAAATATATTTTTTGGGTGAATAGTACCCCGTGAATAGTACCCCGACACGAAAAGTGTCCCAACACTTGATACATGTTGGTACTACTAGTAGGGGGATCCTGAGACGCGACCCATAGTCTCAGCTCCTCATCCCGAGATAATACAATCTCAGAAGGGGGGATATGGTGGAATTTAAAAGCTTAAAACCCCACTTAATTAACAGCCTCCAACTTAGCTATACGCTGGTCTCGATGCTTCTAAAATTGGTCCTGTAATTTATTTTGTATACATGAGTTAATTGTAAGACCCCAACTTTTATAAATAAAGATGAATTTTTCTATAAATATTATTTTTGAATATTATGGAATAAATTTGATATAATGTTATAGTTGTGGGTAATATTTATAAATTTTGCAAAGTATGCAAGTTGTTATAAAATATTAGTTTGGTGGGGAATATTCTTTTGTTAGGAATATTAAATGACAACTACTCAATCATTGGTGGACCCCACAATGTAAATTATCATTCGGATCGAGAAAAGCGACAAAAATATTTTATAAAAATAACGGCGGAGGTGTTACCGTTAAAAGCTGTTGAACTACCAGTAGTAAAAGAAAGTACGAGAATCTGGCATGGTTGCGTAGTAGCTGCCAGTATTGATTATTGATGCTTACGTGAGAAGTCACTCACTATGCTTAATTATTGCTACGAGAATTCTTTGATCGTATCTCTTATATTATTGATTCAATTATTGTCACAAGATCATCATCGTATAATATGTTATAGTATTAAATCAATAATTGAGACGACAAGTTATAAATGATTAATAATTGTTGAAAGATTAAATATGTGTTGATGAAAAATAAAATGATTTGTGGTAAGTTTGATTATTTTATGGGGGGCTCGTATATGTCATCATCTAAGAGTCTCTTCGTCAATAGTAATTACCTTTAATGAATAGTAATTACCTTCAATAATAGTATTTACCTTCGTCGATAGTAATTACCTTCGTCGATAGTAATTACCCTTGTGAATAGTAATTACCTTAAATCAATAGTAATTACCTTTACCAGACGTCGAACCACTTGTCGTTTCACATTACAAAAGCGCCAAACCACTTTTCTTTTCACATTATTATTCGTCGAGCCACTTGCCTTTTCACACGGCGGTCTTTAAGCTAGAAATCTTCTATAAATAGAGGCCTAGTGCTTCATTATTTTTCACGAATTCATTCAAGCTATAGAGAGAGAAAGTATAGAGAATAAGAGAGAAAGAAGAAGAGTATTTTGTTACTACTAACTGCGCAGATTCAATCTCCTACCAAAAGTAAGGGGTGTTATTCTTCTTATTCATGAAGATAACTATTGTTATTCCATTGCTTATTATTCTCGTTGGAATAACTTTGTATACGTGGTTTACCCTATACTTGGTGACATTCTTCTATTATTCTGTTGGAACATCACATGCGTGTGTTTTTTACCGGACTGGTTAAAATCTTTATTATTACATTGGAACATCACATGCGTGTGTTTTACCGGACTGGTTAAAATCTTTATTATTACATTGGAACATCACATGCGTGTGTTTTACACGGACTGGTTCCGTCTTTATCATTCTGTTGGAATATCCTATCGTGTGTTTTACACGGATCTGGTTCCATCTTTATTATTACATTGGAACATCCGCCGGTGTGAATTTCACGACTGGTTCCGTTATTTATTATTCTCGTTGGAATAACCGTCATGCATGCGGTCTATCGCATGCATGGTGATTTCTTTTGTTATTCCATTCTTTATTATACCCAAATAAGTTAAAACTTTGACTTCTATACTCCATGAAATTAGTGGAATATCCTTGATATTTGCGTTTCATCCAAAGATCTTTTCATGAAAATATTCTTCCGATCATTCTTGAATTTTACTACAAAAACGATATCATGTTGATAATTTGGACGTTAATAATTCCTAGATAAAATAATTCTTGAACTTGTTTTATTGAATTCTTATATCATTGTCATCATCCTCATGTTTATATTATGTTGAAAGTCATACGTGGTTCAGAGTGCATAGATGGACTTGGTATGATTATGACCGAGACTATTGATTGTAATCATGGACCGTAATGTTACAAATGATGTGATAAAAATCCTCGATGGCAGTAGTGCATTGATGGACGATTGTTGGCATGATCATGACCATTAATGAATACACAACTATTCTCGCCCGTAGTGCATAAATAATTGTGGTCGTGATACTAAAGAATATCCTGGCCAGTAGTGCGAGGGTGATTCGATGATGTGGAATATTTATTAAAATTCGAGTCTCAAACTATATATGTTGATGAAAAACCTTTAAAACCTAAAAGATAGTAGACTTTATTTTCTACTTGACTCTTTTAATGGATCAGATATTCCGCAGATTAAACTGGTTGTCTATTGTATTTTATCGGTTTAACATTGTTGAAGACTATTGATAATTTATTCGCATTATCTTAGTCATAATATTTCTTCTTGGGCTAGTTGAGCTCACCCTTTCTTTCACCGTTTCTCTCGTGAAATGAGAATATACCGGACGAGTCGGAAAACGCAGTGATGGTCCTGAAGATAGATTAGTAGTCCTCACTATTCTCGTGAAATAGTGTGATAATAATTGTAATGAGGACTCCTTTTGAGTTTGTATAATATCTAGTAGGCGATATTTGTATTTAAACTCACAGTTTATGTCGTATTGTATAATTTACGCTTATGTTAGTAAGTTGTATTTAAATTCTGTACCATGTAAGTGGCAACCCAAGATGGGTGATGTATACCTAATTTTGGGGGCGTCACATTAATTATATCATTTTATTAACGAGTGAATATTAATAATAACTAAAAAGTAAGATTAGTTTTACCTGTAAAGTTAATACTGCCAGAGATAAAGCACGCTCCTCCTTAGGCGTGTGAGCTCTATCCTAGAACTCTAACATGGTCAGAGCTATTAGTTGGATTAGCACGTTTTTGATATCAGTATAATCTCTTGTATCCTCAAGATCTTCTTTCCCATGACCTTATGTTGAACATGGAATGTGGTCTCCAAAGTACCCTTCTGAAAAAAAATCTCTTTGTTTTTCCTAGGCTGGAAGAGACAATACGTAAATTTTGTATTTTTTTCTGACAGAAAAATCTCCCACGAAACGCGTTTCTGATCAATGATATATATAATAACATTAATCCTTACCCCCTCTTATGAATCTGGTCAATATTAGGCTAGGAAAGGGATCCTAAGGGATTCCTCTTCTAACTCCAACAATTATCTAGATATTATTATCTAATAATAATATTCAACATAAATATTAATTACAATTAATTCCACTAAATAATTATAATTGCACTTCACCAAGAATTAATTAAATAAACCCTTTATTAATAAACTATAAACATTTCCTCTATAAATGTACATAAATATTTTAGAATCAATTAATATAATTTCGATATATTTAAACTAATTTCATAAGTCCATAATTTATCTTTATTTGATCATAAATTGATTTAAAAATTAAATCAAACCTTTTAATAATAAATATTTAAAAGACACGACAAAGATTATATGATCAATGATAAATTATATTATGAAAAATCTTATAGATATTTTAACAATAACAATATTCATAATATTAATTAAATATATATATTAATCGACATTTCGAGGTATCAACAAAATGTAATCTCACCTCATTGGAACATCAAATTAATATATATAACAATATTTAGTCCACTATAATTTCAAAATTAAAAATTTTACTAATTAATATTTATGTGAAAATATTTATAAATAAAATATTATCACATGATCCATTTAATGCACATTGTTAATGCATTAGTACTTTAATTAAAAGTCCAACTTCCATGATCAAGACAAATCATCTCTATTAAAGTACTATAACCTACAGGATAATATCTCCAAATTATCCTAGGTTATAAACCATTATTTCTTTATTTATATATTACATATGATTTATATCTTCTCTGTACACTAGTATAAAAATGATCTTTAATTGGACACGGTTGAGAAAAATTAAAAGGACACGGTGGCAGCAAAACCCGTGATAAAAAAATTTCTTTAAGGGTAATGGTCACGAGATTTAGTAGTCAAGTTTAGGTACGGTGATTCACCGGGACTAATATCGATATGTACTTTTTTGGTCATGGTGGTTTGTAGTTAACATGACTATTTTTATTTATGAATTTAGATACATTTTGCTCACCGTGACTACTGGATTATTGTCACGGGAAAAGTTTGTGGCGTGACTAATTATATATTTTTTTGAGGCACGATGTTCTATGTTCACGTGACCAATGTAGAGTTTGTAATTTAGACACGGTGGCCCACTCGTATCTAAATTTGTTTATAGCCCAATATTTAGATACGGATTAGGGTACCCATATATGTCTATTTCAAAATATTTATCAAGTAAATTAGCTCGCGTGATTTTGAGCCCACTTAATATAACCTATTTTTTTCAACTTAATTTTGTATACGATTCCTCGAAGAGCTCCTTAGCTACACGATTCCACTTTCGAAAATCTAATTTTTTATACGATTCCTCAAAAGTTTTTGGTTATTATATATTAACTGTGACGCCCCCAAAATTAGGTATACGTCACCCATCTTGGGTCGCCACTTACATGGTACATAAATTCAAATACAAACTTAATTATACATCTGTCGTGTAACATACGACAATACATAAACTGAGAGTTCTAATAGGAATATTGTCATTTAGACAATATCCATACTCAAGGAGTCCTCATTACAATTATTATCACACTATTTCACAGAATAGTGAGGACTACTAATGCTATCTTCTGGACCATCACTCCGTTTCCCGACTCGTCTCAAATTATATTCTCATTTCAAGAGAACAGGGAAAGAAAAGGGTGAGCTCAACTAGCCCAAGAAGAAATATTATGACTAAGATAATGCGTAATAAATTATCATTAGCCTTCAACAAATGTTAAACCGATAAAATACAATAGACAATGGGTTTAATCTGCAATGAATATACAATCCATTAAAAGAGTCAAGTAGAAAATAAAGTCTACTATCTTTTAGGTTTTAAAAGGTTTTCATAAATTTTTATCACTAAGACTCGGTTTAATGAATAAACCACAATATATAATCATCCCCGCACTACGGCCAAGGATTTTCATCAAATTATCAATGGTCATGACTATACCGAATCACCCCCGGTCATAATCATACCAAAACTATCCATCACTACATTACAGCCACTTCGAGGACTTTTATCACATCATTTATAACAAGCCATGATTATACCGAATGATCCCTGATCATAATCATACTAAGTTCATCTATGCACGTAAGCCAAAGATAACATAATATAACATGAGGATGATGACAATGACATAATAATTCAATAAAACAAGTTCAAGAATTATTTAATCTAGGAATTATTAACGTCCAAATTGTCAACATGATACTGTTTTGTAGAGTAAAATTCAAGAATGATCAGGAGAATATTTCCATGAAAAGATACCGGATGAAACGCAAATATCAAGGATATTCTACTAATTTCATGGAGTATAGAAGTCAAAGTTTTAACCAACTGGGTATAATAAAGAATGGAATAACAAAAGAAATCACCACGCATGCAGATTGATGATAGACAAAGTTATTCCAATAGAATAATAATAATCGGAACCTGTGTCGGTGAAATTCACAATCGACAGGATGATCCAATGTAATAATAAATCTTTGAATAATAAACAATGGAACCAGTCCGGTGTAAAACACACGCATGTGATATTCAATGTAATAATAAATAATGGAATAATGAAGAAGATCACCAAGTATAGGGGATTCAGCAGATACAAAGTTATTCCAATGTAATAAATAAGAATTGAATAATATAAGGATTTCACCAAGTATAGGGTATCTAGCACAGACACAAAGTTGTCAGGTATAGGGTATGCCACTTTTACAAAAGTTATTCCAATGTAATAATAATGAATGGAATAATGTAAGTTCTCTTCATGAATAAGAAAGAATAACACCCTTTACGGTACAACAAATAATATTCCCTACCTTGTAAAACCGAATATTGGCAAAGTGAAGTAGCGAGAATACTTTTCTTCTTTCTCTATAGTTTTCTCTCAGAGTTTCAAAGTGAATTCTGTAAGAAAATAATGAAGGAATGAGCTTCATTTATAGGAAAATAGAATGCGTAGTAATTAATCCATGAACGGTCCAGATTGATTTACTTTAATCAAGGTCCATATTTAAGGCAAAATCTTTTAAATAAAATATAATATATTCTATTTATATAAAAACATTTTACTACGCAAACACTACGCAAAATACTATGCAACACTACGCATAATAAAATATAATATATTCTATTTATAGAATAACTTTAATAAAGTATTCATTTTATATAAAAAGATGTTTTCGCTTTTATTACGTTAATAATACGAATAAAACAAAACGTCATTATCGCTTATAATAATTCATATTATTAATCGACAATAATGGAATCAAACCTGAGTGACTTCTCACATAAAGAACTATTATAATCAATACCGGTATTGCTACTACGCAACTACACGTACGACATCGTACTTTTACTACTGAAAGTAGTTCAACAAGATCAACCGGTAAAACTTCCGCCGTTATTTTCATAAAATATTTTGTTAAAGTGAATAGTAACTCATGAATAGTAATTCGTGAATAAGAACTCGTGAATAGTACTCGACACAAAAAGTGTCCCAAATACTAGAGTGAACAATACTAGAAAGTGAATAGTAATTTTGTGAATAAGTAACCCGTGAATAGTAACTCGTGAATAGTAACCGCGTATTTTATGACAACTTGTCTACTTTGAAAAATTTTCAAATATGACCCTTAACTTTAAACTTTTAACTATTCACCAAAATAGAAAAATTGAACACTTTTATTTCATAAAATTTGGGGTCTCACATTAACAAAATCCTCTCTATCTTTCTCTCTTCATTTTGAAAAAATATTTTTTAGGTTATTGTTGTACGAGTGAGGAACACCGCCATTAACGATCCAGGTACTCATCCTATTTTTTTTGTTCTTTCTCTTCTTGCTATACGAGCTATTGGAGGATTTACTCCATTACCCTCTCTGTACCTACTAAAATTTATATATTGTACATACCTAGCAGTTATAATTTTTATTTGGTTTTGAAAAGGGGATTTGAACTCCATGTGTTAGTTGCCTCTTATGTTGTACGTGCTCTTCATCTTCAAAGTAGTGAACCAACCGAATTCTATTGAGGAAACTTTATTAATGAATCAGGTATGTACTTTCCTTTTCTTTTTTCTCCTGATGCAAAATCAGCTTGATAATTCCAATTAACAAACTATGGGCCCACGTGTAAAATTAGGGTTCACATGACCTAATTGAATTAAATGCACACTTGGAGTTCCACGGCCTCATTAAATGTGCAAATTAGGGTTCACATAACCTAATGGAATAAAGACGAAAAAGTCAGAAATAAATGTGCTAGACCCGGGAGAAGTCTCCACGTGTCCCGAGGCAGAGGACTCGTGGAGGCGGTTCGATTTGGGAATTGATTGAGAGATTGGATTGGTGACTAGAAGGGCAGGACTATCCGGGCATTACTCTAATGACTAAGGGTAAATTTGGAATTTCTCTAAGGTCATGTGCCTAGCACATGACCACTCTCCAAAAAACCCTATAAATACCCCTTCCACTCCATTAGGAAGGGGACTTCTCTTCAGACTCAAGACTTGGACTCTTGGAAGATCAAAGGGACCTTTTTGGTGACTTAAAGGCTTGGAGATTCCACCTAAAAGCACTAAAGGGGTTTGGACATTCTCTCAACTCGAAGGACTCAAGAAGACTCTTGAAATCCCTGCTACCCTAACACGGTTCTCAGATTTTAGGAGTTCTGCCACGCGTCGTTGGAGTAATCGCCCACCTGTCGTTCTCCCCTTTTCAATCAACCAATCAATTTCGTGCTCTTCGTGGATTTCTCTCCTCCTCAGCCAACACGAAATGTGACAACCCCAAAATAGGTCCATTCAATCCAACCCATTCTGAGTCTCCAAATACATGGTACAAAAAACAACTACAACTTTATTACAACAATTGTCGTGCAAAATACAACAACACATATACTGTGAGTTTGGATACAAATATATATACCAACTGTGACTCTCATCCCAACCTTGGATAGCACGTCACAATGACACCTTACATAAATGTATAGTCAAAAACTGTTTTAGAAATTAGAATCTTTGGGAAGTGCTCAGGAAACCTTCGTATACATGGGAGGCCACGTGCTTCTAAGTTATGATAGATATCATATGGCCACGTAATTATCCTGGTCAATCTAATAGACCCCTAAAGAAAAACGAGAAGATTACTATCATATTCTTCCCAATGGTGAGTCTTCTTCGACTTATCATTATCTCCACCTGCCTCAAATCGAGAATTATAATTCAAACAAACACCAAGATTATATAGGTAGTGCTCAGTAAATATACTCAAAGAAGTGGATGAGCACAACCCCGTCTTATGATGACACGAGGTTGTATGTCATTAGACATCTTGTATGATAGTGGCAAAACACCATTCCAACGTTAGGTTCGCTTTCACCTCAACAAATATATAACCACCGATTCTATTCCCCGTTATCCCCACCGACCCAGCTACACTTTTTTATTACCCGAAAGGAATTGTGAAGCAAAAAGGGTGAGCACAACTAGCTCAAGAAAGAATATCATGACTAAAGATAATTAAATTATCAATAGCCTTCTTCATCAAGAATAAATCGTAGATTTAGAACATATGGTAGATGATAAAAATTTCAACCATAGTAGTTAGCTTGAACGAAAGCAATCCATTAGAAGAGTCAAATAGACAATACAGCCTATTATCTTCTCCATGTTAAAAGTCCACCAACAATGTTTTATCCTCGTAACATCAATCAACAGTTCCTTTTTACAATTATATGAATATCTCATAATCATAATTGTGATTCTAAATTCTCTTGGTACCTGTGGATTAATATAATTTTCATCATATGTCTTTACCTCGAAACATCAAAGATCATGGTTATACCAAATCACAGCCTCTGCTCATAATCATACTAATAAATTCATCTTTGCACTACGGGCCAAAGATATTCATCCACGATTCATCTTCGCACCATCGCCAAAGATATTCAACAATGTGTCATCTTCAGACTACTGGCCAAAGATATTCATCAACAATTCATCTTGCACCATGTGCCAAAGATATTCCTCAACAGATTCATATTTGCACTACAAGCCAAATATATTCATCAACAGATTCATATTTGCATTATAAAAGCCAAATATATTAATATCTCAAAGAAATATATAATCATTTCGTAATTTATATAAACAATAATTATAACCATGTTGATCAATTCACCTTTGCTTGACTTAAGCTAAAGATATTCAATTATAAATTCAATGGTTATGATCATACAAATCATAATTCAACTTTTCACTACATCGCCAAAAGAGAACCCTAGTCATGATCATACCAATAATCTACTCATCTTTACACTCCAGTGAAAGAGAATTTCAACATCAGGGTTATAAAAATATTATATATGATAATAAAATCAATATAATCAATATATAGTTTTAATCTCCAGAGTAATATTCATAAATCAACTATAATTTGGTTAGAAAAAGAAACCAATTTTGTAGTGAATAGTACCCGTGAATAGTAACTCATAAATAGTAACCCTGACACAAAAAGGTAGAAATTTCACAATAAAATCTATACCAATATTTCGGTATAATGATATTGAAAGAATAACATTTCTTAAACTTATAAACAATTTATTTTAATTATTTACACTTTACTAAATAATACATTTAATCATCATAAAATGCCAAACTTATAAGATTTCATTAGCAATAACCAAAACCCTCATCAAAAATCGGCATATACCACATATATGATTCTCAAGCCATAAAATCATATTTTTCAATTTTCTTCCTTCACATAACATTTTTAACTCATTTATTCATAACTAGTCCATTTTCATGAAAAATAACAAATCAGTTCCAAAAATATTTCTTTTCCGGGATTTAGCATAATATAGTCCCATATTGAATATATATTTTTCTTAGAATTTTAAAATTCATTTACTATTTTCATATGGCCAAAACCGCGAATATTTAGACATTTATCATAAATTGTACTTTTATCCAAAAATTCAAATTCACAGAGTATAATCGATATTATATAGATGTACTCCCAATAAAAATTTCATCAATTTTGGAGTTAACCATAAGGAGTTATAAGTTTGTTACTTTTAAAATAGTCTTTTCCCATAAAATTCACAACTCTTAATCTATACATCCAAAAATCACCATTTTTGGACACAATCAATAAAACTCATCAACATATCATTTCAAATTTTTCCAGAATTTTCTGAAGGTCAGAAGAAGTACGAACTGAAAAACATAATAACCCTTAAAATCCTTTACTTCAAAAAAGCAGTACATCTGACTGGAATATCGGATGAAAAAACCGAAGAAAACTTCTACTAAATAGCAACTCTCAAAGTATCTAAATACTCTCAAAAATATGCTTGATAACATAGAGAGAAAGAAAACTTATTTCTGGTGTGATTTTCAATTCTAACTTAGCCCTCTATTTATAGGAAAATTTTAGCAGACTTGACCTGCAACCTGATGGCATTACCTGCTACTATTCCCACCCACCACATTTGAAATAAAATTCAGCACATTTCTTCACCAACCACAAGCAGGGCCCACTCAATTCTAGAATTTTCCACCAAAATGCAAAATTCGGATACTTCAACAATTTCTGAACCATTCACCTCTTAAAATTCATAAAAAAATCATACGTTCATTTTTAACGGTTCAAAATTTGTGGACATATACTCAACTTATATATGTATAACATATCCAAAAATTACAACGATCCAACGATCGGATTAAATATTATAACTCACACAATAAAGCTGTAAAAACACCGATTTGATCTTTTAATACCTCCAATCCGATAAAATACTGATAAAATACCTCAACATTAATTCCTTCATTTATAACCACATAAATAAATCCATCATTTATATCCACATCAAATAAATATTTTCTTATCATATAAATCAATAATTAATTATTCATAAATAATATTACGTAATCACAATAATGACAACCAGCGGTAGCCCTGGAAAAGGGGCTTTTCGATAAGGATTTCTCCTTACTTGGCGCATTAATTAGGTGACCAAACCTCCTCGATGTAACTTTCTAGACATTGCCAATAATGCTATCTAATAATATTATTGAATAATATGAATTATTGATCCGATAATGGGAAATCATGTGCGGTGATAATTATTGAACAACAATAATATAAAATTTCAACGTAGCAATTATTGAATCAATAAAATAAAATATTGAACAAGAATTATCGTAACAATTATTGAGTAAAGGCCTTCACGTAAGAATCAATAATTCAAAATATCGTAATACCGTGTTAGCATTGTGCAACAACGCGTATTTTTTTATTTTACCAAAGGGTATTCCAACGGTGTTAATCTGTGAACGATTACGCCGTTATTTATAAAAACTTAATTTTGTCATTTTCTTCAACCGAAAATTATTCTGTTATGGGGCCCACAAATGGCTACGTCGTCGTACGAATATTCCCCGATAGAAAGAATATTCCATGACCAAACGAATATTCCCCGACAACAATAAATATTTTATAACCATTTGTGTATTTTGAAAAAAAAATTCATATATCACCCTTAACTTTAACTTTTATCAATTTAACCATTTACTGAATAGTAATTATAAGAAAAATTGAATACTTTTATTTCATAAAATTCGGGGTCTTACAATCTCCCCTCCTTATGAAATTTCGTCCCCAAAATTTACGTACCTGGTATTTTAAAAAGTTGAGAATACCTTGCTTCCATTTCAGATTCTATCTCTCCGGTCATCATGATTTCTCCATTGCTCATCTCCCGTGATAACTTTATTTGGGTTCCTCATTTGTTGGGAAGTCATGACAACCGCCATCCCTCGAACTACCCGACTTTGACTTGTCGGTCTGGGGGCAAAGATTGGCGTCATCACTACCGTTGAATATACTTTTCTATAGGCATATTCCTCCTCAATCGCCTTCGTCGTACTCTCGATTCATGATTTGAATCATCAATCCTCGATCCATATCAAATTCAGGTTGATCGCTACATGACAGGTAATTCAAAACTCGATGTTGGGTTCTCCCAATTGCTTTCCAAAAAGAGAAATTCATATCATCTATTTTAGCCTTCTTAGATCGGACATCTCTTTCCACAATATCCACGTGTCGTGTGGCTTTTACCCATGCATCACTCATTCTTACTCGTTCAGTTTTTTTCTTCTTTCAACTCAGATTCCATCTTTATCATCTTATACTCTGCCAAAGAATGCTTCTGTTCAAGCATCACATATCGGGTAACACAAGCTTGAATTGTTGCATCCTTTTGTTCCACGACCGTCTGTCGTTCTTCAGCCTGCTCTTCTAACTCATGAATACGATTTTGAAATTCTATATTTTGATCATATAATACCTCTAATAAACTCTCCTTAGGTACCTCTTCTTCCTCTTCTTCTTCACTCTCAGCTGTTACCTCTGCGACTATCTCGGGTGCAACTATCAATTCTTCACTCACCACATGGATATCTCTAATTCCATCTTCGTCTGACATCACATTATCATGGTTAGTGATTAGAGGTATCCCCACGGTCTCATTCACTCCATTGTTAACATTCTCAACAGCCATTCTCAAATACTACCATAAAATAAGGGTTAATTAAACAAATTAACATATCACATAATATCCCGATATTATGACTGACCAACAAATAAGCTTAGGTAGGACACACTAGCGAAGGATTTACTCATCTCTCCCCTCTTAGTTATATTCTCCGATCTCCGCCAGAGATCATATCCCTAAGCTCTGATACCAAATGTGACAAATGTCCCATCATTGAGGACAAAGACTCACATTGGTACTATCGATTGCCACCGCAGAATGAGCAGGCGTCCTCTACGGAGAGTCTGGCTTCGGTGCATCCCCCATCAACAGGAAGTCACCAGCGAGAGGCTCGGGGCTCTTTACTTATAGCTCTGATACCAAATGTGACAACCCCAAAATAGGTCCATTCTATCCAACCCATTTCGAAAGTCGCCAAATACATGGTACGTAAAACAACTACAACTTTATTACAACAATTGTCGTGCAAAATACAACAACACACGTATCTTGTGAGTTTGGATACAAATATATATACCAACCGTGACTCTCATCCCAACCTTGGATAAGACGTCACAATGACACCTTACATAAATGTATAGTCAAAACCTGTTTTAGAAATTAGAATCTTTGGGAAGTGCTCAAGAAACCTTCGTACATGGGAGGCCATGCTTCTAGGTTATGATAGATATCATATGGCCACAAAATTATCCTTGGTTGAATCTAATAGAATTCTAAAGAAAAACGAGAAGATTACTATCATATTCTTCCCAATGGTGAGTCTTCTCTCGACTTATCATTATCTCCACATCTCTAATTGAGAATTATACTTCAAACAAACACCAAGATTATATAGGTAGTGCTCGTAAATATACTCAAAGAAGTGGATGAGCACAACCATGTCTTATGATGACACGAGGTTGTATGTCATTAGACATCTTGTATGATAGTGGCAAAACACCCTTCCAATGTTAGGGTTTTTTTTCACCCTCAAATTATATAGACCACCGTTCTATTCCCCTGTTATCCCCCACTCGACCCAGCTAAACTTTTATTACCTAAAAGGAATTGTGAAGCAAAAGGTTAAGCACAACTAGCTCAGTAAAGAATATCATGACTAAAGATAATTAAATTATCAATAGCCTTCATTAGTAATAAAGCAGAGATTTAGAACATATGGTAGATGATAAAAATTTCAACCATAGTCATAAATAAACGAAAGCAATCCATTAGAAGAGTCAAATAGACAATACAGTCTATTATCTTCTCCATGTTAAAAGTCCACCAACAATATTTTATCCATGTAACATCAATCAACAGTTTCTTTCTACAATTATATAAATATCTCATAATCATAATTGTGATTCTAAATTCCTCTTGGTACCCAGGACGAATATAATTTTCATCACATGTCTTTACCTGAAACATCAAAGATCATGGTTATACCAAATCACAGTTCCTGTTCATAATCATACTAATAAATTCATCTTTTGCACTACGGCCAAAGATATTCATCCTGATTCATCTTCGCACTCATCGCCAAAGATATTCAACAACAGTCATCTTCACTACTACGCCAAAGATATTCATCAACAATTCATCTTTGCACTACAGGCCAAAGATATTCCTCAACAGTTCATATTTGCACTACAAGCCAAATATATTCATCAACAGTTCATATTTGCATTACAGGCCAAATATATTAATATCTCAAAGAAATATATAATCATTTCAGAATTTATATAAACAATAATTATAACCATGTTGATCAATTCACTTTTGCACTTAAGCTAAAGATATTCAATTATAAATTCAATGGTTATGATCATACCAGTCATAATTCAACTTTTCACCTCTCGCCAAAGAGAACCCTACCATGATCATACCAATAATCTACTCATCTTTACACTCCAGTGAAAGAGAATTTCAACATCAGGGTTATAAAAATATTATATATGATAATAAAATCAATATAATCAATATATAGTTTTAATCTCCAGAGTAATATTCATAAATCAACTATAATTTGGTTAGAAAAAGAAACCAATTTTGTAGTGAATAGTATCCGTGAATAGTAACTCATAAATAGTAACCCTGACACAAAAAGGTAGAAATTCCACAATAAAATCTATACCAATATTTCGGTATAATGATATTGAAAGAATAACATTTCTTAAACTTATAAACAATTTATTTTAATTATTTACACTTTACTAAATAATACATTTAATCATCATAAAATGCCAAACTTATAAGATTTCATTAGCAATAACCAAAACCCTCATCAAAAATCGGCATATACCACATATATGATTCTCAAGCCATAAAATCATATTTTCCAATTTTCTTCCTTCACATAACATATTTAACTCATTTATTCATAACTAGTCCATTTTCATGAAAAATAACAAATCAGTTCCAAAAATATTTCTTTTCTGAGATTTAGCATAATATAGTCCCATATTGAATATATATTTTTCTTAGAATTTTTAAAATTCATTTACTATTTTTCATATGGCCAAAACCGCCGAATATTTAGACATTTATCATAAATTGTACTTTTATCCAAAAATTCCGAAATTCACAGAGTACACTGATATTATATAGATGTACTCCCAATAAAAATTTCATCAATTTTGGAGTTAACCATAAGGAGTTATAAGCGGTTACTTTTAAAATAGTCTTTTCCCATAAAATTCACAACTCTTAATCTATACATCCAAAAATCACCATTTTTGGACACAATCAATAAAACTCATCAACATATCATTTCAAATTTTTCCAGAATTTTCTCAAGGTCAAGAAGAAGTCTGAACTGAAAAACATAATAACCCTTAAAATCCTTTACTTCAAAAAAAAAAGATTTCCATTTGGAATATCGGATGAAAAACCAAGAAAACTTCTACTAAATAGCAACTCTCAAAGTATCTAAATACTCTCAAAATATGATTGATAACATAGAGAGAAAGAAAACTTATTTACGGTGTGATTTTCAATTTAACTTAAAGCCTCTATTTATAGGAAAATTTTAGCGAGACTTGACTGCAACCCGATGGCATTACTCGCTACTATTCCCACCCACCACATTTGAAATAAAATTCAGCACATTTCTTCACCAACCACAAGCGGGGCCCACTCAATTCTAGAATTTTCCACCAAAATGCAAAAATTCGGATATTTCAACAATTTCGAACCATTCACCTCTTAAAATTCATAAAAAAATCATACGTTCATTTTAACGGTTCAAAATTTGTGGACATATACTCAACTTATATATGTATAACATATCCAAAAATTACAACGATCCAACGATCGGATTAAATATTATAACTCACACAATAAAGTCAAAAACACCGATTTGATCTTTTAATACCTCCAATCCGGCAAAATATCGATAAAATACCTCAACATTAATTCCTTCATTTATAACCACATAAATAAATCCATCATTTATATCCACATCAAATAAATATTTCCTTATCATATAAATCAATAATTAATTATTCATAAATAATATTACGTAATCACAATAATGACAACCAGCGGTTCCGGGAAAGAAGGGCTTTCCGATAAGGATTTCTCCTTCTTGCGTATGCAATTAGGTGACCAAACCTCTCCTCGATGTAACTTTCTAGACATTGCCAATAATGCTATCTAATAATATTATTCGAATAATATGAATTATTGATCTGATAATGGGAAATACTGTGCAGTGATAATTATTGAACAACAATAATATAAAATTTCAACGTAGCAATTATTGAATCAATAAAATAAAATATTGAGCAAGAATTATCGTAACAATTATTGAGTAGTGCCTTTCACGTAAGAATCAATAATTCAAAAATAATTGTAATACTGGTGTACTGCCATCGCAAGCAACAACGCGTATTACTTTTATTTTACCAATAGGGTATTCCAACAATGTTGTTAACTGTGAACGATTACGCCCGTTATTTATAAAAACTTAATTTTGTCGTTTTCTTCATCCCAAGCGGTTATTCGTTATGGGGCCCATAAATGGTTGTTGCGCCGTCGCATTTAAATATTCCGACGTAGAAAATATTCCACGACCAAACGAATATTCCAAACAACAATGAATATTTTATAACTACTTGTGTATTTTGAAAAAAATTCATATATCACCCTTAACTTTAACTTTTATCAATTTAACCATTTCTTGAATAGAAATTATAAGAAAAATTGGATACTTTTATTTTATAAAATTGAGGGTCTTACATTTAAACCCTAACCCTAAAGAAGGTACGATTTCCTTGCCTACATTTATTTGGCGACTCTGCTGGGGAGGTATAGAATTCGTGAAGGGTATGCCCACAACTCGAAGTGAGAGAACTACAGGAAGAGCTGCTTCACCAACAAATAGCATTACGTCACCGGATCCAGTTCCAAGGCAAGTAACTCAAGCATTCCAAGGCGCAAACCTGGATTTTGACCAACCACTTGTTGATGACGCTTCAGAAGGGAGTTCGACATCACCACATATGACTAATCAACAACAAACCAACACAGAAAGGCAAGACGATGATGCAGGTGGAGACCAGACGAATGCTATGCAACTGGAGATGCTCAAGGCATTGAAGGAAACACGAGAAGGGCAAGGGATGATGATGGCCATGATGCTGGAAATGCAGAGGAAGCAAGAGGAGATGGGGAATTTCTGCCAACAGTTGATGCAGATTCCCACTTTCAAGGCCATGTTCCCAGGAAGTTCGCATGGGGAACAAGCAGGAGTAGAAGACAACAACAATGGTAGCAACAACAAAGAGAACCAGATTGTACCTCCATCGACGGAAAGTCAATCGGTTCCAATAATCAACTTGGAGGCCCAGAACAGTGGTGACGTGTCACAACCTAGGTTGGAAGCAAGCCAACCTCAGACAAAAATCATCCCAACTGCTATCCCATCATTTTTACAGGTGCAAATGCCAACCATTCCGAGCAATGTCCAGCGAGTGAGCCAACAATTGCCACCAGTGTCAGTTGTGCATGATGGAAGTATGCATCAACCAATCTCTATACCATACACACCGCCGATGCAGCAGTATATCACAACACCTCAGAGAGTTCACGCCACAAGCCAGTACGTGACGAAGGATGATATGATCGACGTGATCAATCAACTTCGCAGACAGACATCTCGACCTTCGGAGTTGGACTTTACTCCTCCTTACCTTGCACACATTCGGAGGCAACCTTACCCAACAGGGTATATTGAGCATCCTCCGCAGTTTCCAAAATATAACGGGGAGAACGGAAATTCCGGGGAACACATTCAGAAGGTTTGTGGAGTCGATGTCTCCATGGTTGGGATATGATGAAAGGAACAATCACAATTTATTGATGAGGAATTCAACAAGACTCGACAGATAATGCCTTGATTGATACTACAACTTGGAGAAAGGATCGATCCATGATTGGGATGATCTAAAATTGTAATTTTTAAGAAATTTTTCTATAATGCAGAACATGTAACCATCATCGTAGAGCTCATGCGATTCAAGCGAGAAGCCAAACGAGGAGTGTCGGACACGTGGATAGGTTCAGGGACCAAACACAGAAGTGTGCAGAGCCAATTGAAGAAAAGAATTTGGTTAGCATATGCAACAATTGTGCTTTTAGACGCCTTCAAGCCCCACCTCATTACCAAGGCGTGTGATTCATTTACGACCTCTCATTTTTTGCACACAAGACTTGGGGAATCATGACATTTCCACCATCATGCGATGGATACATGGAAGAGTAAAGAGGACAAACAATTGTAGCTTTGATGGATTCTCTCACCAAAACCACAAGGGGCAAGAGGAGAAGAATGAGAAATTTGAACGAAGCGAGAAAAGCATGGGGACAAGTATACCAGAATGCCAGTTTCGGAGGCTATCACATGCAGCGAGAAGGCGTTCAGGAGCCTGTACGAACAATGGGTCGAGCACGGAGTGGTAAAACCTCCAAGACCCCGGTTGGTTGTGACGAAAGAAATGAAAAGAAAACAAGACTTCTGTATATACCACCAATACGTAGGACATTCCACTATGGACTGTTATAGTCTGCGGAGGATATACCATGAGAAGCTGGCAGCCGGGGAGATTGAATTAGGAGAAGAAACGTGCAACACGATACCCATAGTGCAGTCCCGGAAGTCAAGAACCCAAATACTTGCTCTACCATCGAAAGAACTCTGAACTACATATGAATTAAAAATCCACCCAAGATGGTGGTCCACCAAAAATGGCGGTTTAAGTCCTCAGGAATATCCCTTGCCAAGTAAATTGGATGACCAAGGGAGGAGGCACAAGAATTGATGAATAATAAAAAAAAAATTGAAAAAAAAACCCACCCAAGATTGTGGTCCACTCTAAATGGTGGTCAAGTCCTCGTAGACTACACCTGCCGAGAAATTGGACGACCCAAGTGACGAGGCATCCGATTTCAAGTCCTCATAGACTGCACTTGTCAAGAAATTGGACGACCCAAGTGACGAGGTACCTGATTTCAAGTCTTCGTAGACTGCACTTGCCAAAAAAAAATTGGACGACCCAAGTGACGAGGCACCCGAGTGTTACACTTTATCATCAAAAGTGAATGAGGCACCAAACTATAAGCCCTCAACCCCGAAAAAGTTACACTTTATCTCTAAAAGTGGTGAACGTTATGCTTTCACCGACATAAGCAAGATTTATTATATGAAACGTTATGCTTTTCGTTAAAAGCAATTTTATTATCAATAAATTGACAAACTTTCACTTATACTTGAACATTTTTTAAATTTCTTTAAAAAAAAAAAGAAGAAAAGTATAGATTCAAGTGTTAGTTTGTATGAAATAAATGTACATGATCTTCTGATACAGAAAATGAAAAAAAAACTACGAAAGTTCATGATCGATCTAAAGGTCATGACCTGTCGAATTGAAGAGAGAGGAATACCTAAAGCTTGGTCTTCGTGGCCATCAGGCCTTCGAGGCTATCAGCAGGTCTTCGAAGCTATCAGCAGGTAATTCAAGGCTATCTTTCGATCTTTGATGCTATCAGGCCTTCAAGGCTATCAGGTCTTCGATGTTATCAGGCCTTCAAAGCTATCAGCAGGTCTTCGAGGCTATCAAAAGGTCTTCGAGGCTATCAAGCCTTCAAGGCTTTCAGGCCGTCACGGACTTCTTGATTCTCAATGACTTCTTAATTCTAAAGAAAAGAGAAATTTCCAGAGAGGGTACGAAATATTAGATTGAAGATTTTCAAAATGTCACAGGAGAGCTCCTCTAAGGCTCACCCTTCTAGGGTTTGCTCCCTAGAGGTTCCCTCTCCTAAACTTTCGTTTTTGAGGCTTGCAAAATATCAAGCCCCATAAAGTGTTCAGACACTGGAATCAAGACTTCAACACTTATAATATTTTGCGCAATCATCTCACCAAAGGCGTGACTCAAGCGCATGGGGCAAATGCTTACTAGTAGATTGGAAAATGACATAGACGTCCTCCAGAGTAGAGGTGCATTCCCTCAGGCAGTGACGAATGTGCAAGTAAAGGAGAACCATCATGAGATCAATACAGTAAGGGCGTTATGGTCATGTTGGATACGTAGGTCTCTACATAGTTGAACACAACAAAAGATGCCCGCACTCTTGAGTATATCCACGTAATCAGTGTTTCTAAGGATCTTGTTGGTCCAATCCTACCATCCTTGAAGGTGATCAGATGAATCAGACAGGAAGCGAAGGGGACTGAAAGTGTATTCTTGCTTCGCTATGCATATGCGGGGAATGCGATCGGAATCGGGAAAGTCATCCCAACCTCCACAAGCCGCTGCATATAAAACAAGCCTTCCTTCTCTGGCAGAGGAAAAGTTGTACGGTCATAAGTCTGGACTTGCTCCCAAAAGACGTCGGAAAAACCAAAAAGGGGAGCCCTTCCTCAATCACTGAGGAACGGGGCCTCCTTGGCGGTTTTCCGAGTCTGCATAATGTCCAACGGAGAGGGCCTGCAAGCAAAAAGAATTTAGCATAAGGGCTCTAAAGAGCATAATTCCGTCTAAACGTTGATTCCCCCTAGGGTTCGTCCCCCTAGGGTTCGATCAATTGAAGTAATTTTACTGCATGTAGAGAATTCTTTCTTTCTTTGTGTTTTTGCCGATTTTTTTTTTGCCAATCTTTCTTTATTATCCGAGGGAAAAAACCGAGATGTAATCAAGGTAATGGGGCTCGAAAAACAAAAGAAAGAAAAAGCATTTTTTTTCCTTCGTGGTTTGTCGGAAAAAAAACACCAATCTTTCTTCCTGAGCCGAGGGAGAAAACCAAGACATAATCAAGGTAATGGGGCTCGGAAGACAAAAGAAAGACTAGAGTTACCTGAATAAAAAAAAAGAAGCAAGGAAAAGAGTACAAATAAAAGAGGCCATATTTTCATTATATATGTAACGTATTGGTTTGAGCGAGGAGCTATGTACCCGTGTTATGTATATATGTGTAAGAGGAAGACCTTATTTCATATGAGTCACTTCAAATAACTCAATTATGGGTATGGGAGTATTGGCAGCCCTCTGTTTCTTGTCTTGCTCCAAAGATTGTTGCTATAATTGACCTTTAACGGCGAAGTGAACACGAGTTTTTCTTGGAAGCAAGTCACCTTCAACAATCAAAATGAATTATGAATTAGAGGATGATTATAATCAATTTCCCTCGGTCCTATTGAAAAAAATATATACCAGGTCTCGGGTTTGTCACTGCAAATGAGGTGATTTCTGCCCCAAGAGAATTGATTGTTGATGGTCAATATGGGTGATTATAAAAGGGTTCTTGGGTTCCTGCCTTAAGAGAAGACAATTATTATTCTTCTTGATCTGCAGTAAAAAAAAAAAAGAAGCGTGAGTCAAAAAGGTTTGGCAGGGGAGGATTTTTTATATAAGTATAGCCTATATAATTAGAAGGGTTCGGCATGAGTCAGAACTCAGAAGGGTTCGGCTTGAGTTGCTTATATATAATTGCCTATATAATCATGTTGCAACCAAATAAAGCAGTAGCAGTGTAGCACCTAGCATTTTGGATGTAAGAAGTAAAAAAAAAAAATTGGCCAACGTGGGAATGACAAGTATAAGCTATAGCTTCAAGGGTTCCTTTATTATGGCAAAAAGGAAGCAGCACCTAATGAAGTAATTAATCATGGAGCAACAGGACCTCTCAAAAATAAGATATTGGGCAAGATACAGAAAGATTTCAGAAGATTTTTCAATATGTCCAAGGAAGAGCCTCGCTACGTCTTGTCTTCCTAGGGTTTAACTCTAAGGGTTTGGCTCCCTAGGGGTTCCCTCTTATAGGACCATTTTCTTCAAGACACCAGAAAGTGAAGTCCCATGAAAATCATTCAAAGGCTTCATAGTTTTTCTTGACGATCGTCTATTTGGAAACGCGACTCTCAAGAAAAAGGGCAAATGTGGGCCCACGAGTAAAATTAGGGTTCACATGACCTAATTGAATTAAATGCACACTTAGGGTTCCACGGCCTCATTAAATGTGCAAATTAGGGTTCGCATAACTTAATGGAATAAAGACGAAAAAGTCAGAAATAAATGTGCTAGACCCGGGAGAAGTCTCCACGTGTCCCGAGGCAGAGGACTCGTGGAGGCGGCTCGATTTGGGAATTGATTGAGGGATTGGATTGGTGGCTAGAAGGGCAGGACTATCTAGGCATTACTCTAATGACTAAGGGTAAATTTGGAATTTCTCTGAGGTCATGTGCTTAGCACATGGCCACTCTCCAGAAAACCCTATAAATACCCCTTCCACTCCATTAGGAAGGGGACTTCTCTTCAGACTCAAGACTTGGAATCTTGGAAGATCAAAGGGACCCTTTTGGTGACTTAAAGGCTTGGAGATTCCACCTAAAAGCACTAAAGGGGTTTGGACATTCTCTCAACTCGAAGGACTCAAGAAGGCTCTTGAAATCCCTGCTACCCTAACACGGTTCTCGGATTCTAGGATTTCTCCCACGCGTCGTTGGAGTAATCGCCCACCTGTCGTTCTCCCCTCTTCAATCAACCAATCAATTTCGTGCTCTTCGTGGATTTCTCTCCTTCTTAGCCAACACGAAACCCTAATCCAAGAAGGTACGATTGCTTGCACACACAAACCAATAAGAATTTTCTTACTTCATGTAAAATCCAACTCCAACAATCATATTGATAATTCCATTATGGTAGCTTTTCATCAATAAAGACTGACTTTGTATATTTTTTTAATGTTTGATTGTATATCACATCTATTTTTCCAAACATGTTGGATGAGAACATCTTAATATGCTATAGGTTAGTTGTTACTTTGAAAAATGTCTATATTAGGGTATTGGGTGGTATTTTTTAGATTAATAGGTCATTTGCTATTTATATTTAAATTTACAATTTCGTTTTTGTATTAATAGGTCATTTGTTATTTATATTTTTTTAAGTGTCAATTTGTTATGCCGTCAATTTGGCTTGTCTCGGAATGGATAAATCGTGGATGAATAAAGATAGAAAGACAAAAGAATATGATGATGGGATTGAGGCATTTCTAAAATATGCTATTGAGAACAAAAAGGGCAAAGTAATATTGTGTCCATGTACCGATTGTTTGAATTTCAAAAATTTCCGTGTGGATGTAGTAAGAGAGCATTTATTCTTCAAAGGTATCGATCAAAACTACATTAGATGGACAAGTCATGGGGAGAAGTTGCAGTCTACCAGTAATGCTAGCGTCGACATTCGTGATTCCATATTTAATGAGTTTGACATGGAGCATGAGGATGATGTTCCAAAAACAATAAAAATGGTTCACGCAGCACAAGAAGATTTTTCAGGTGATCCTAATAAGTTAAAAAAATTGCTCAAGGATGCTTAAAAACCCTTTTTTCCAAGATCTTGCCAACATACAAAGTTAGAGGCATTAGTAAGTTATACAACTTGAAAGCAAAGCATGGGCTATCAAACAAGTTTTTCACTAATATTTTGGTTTTGTTGAAAGACATGCTTCCTAACGATAACGAACTGCCTTGTTCTACATATAAAGCTAAGAAATCTCTAAATGCGTTAGGGATGGAATACGTGAAAATACATGCATATCCTAATGATTGCATACTTTATAAGAAGGAACACGAGAATTAATGCAATAGTATGTTCGACTTGTGGGAAATCTAAATGGAAAGAGGATAAAGAAAAGTTAATGGTGAGCGAGGGTGTGCCAGCAAAGGTGTTGTGGTATTTTCCTATCATTCCAAGATTGAAAAGGTTTTTCCTATCAAATGAAACGATGAAAAATTTGACATGGCATGGTATGTGAAAGAAAGAAAGATGGCGTTTCTACGACATCTAAGCAGAATCACAAGCACGGAAAGCAATGAATGAAAGATACCCAAAATTTGATGAGGATCCTAGAAATATCTGATTAGGCATCTCGACTGATGGAATCAATCCACACAGTTCTCAAAGTAGTAGAGATCTGGATTTTGTCGATTTGGTCTTAACTTTGATTTACAACATTCTACCTTGGTTGTGTATGAAGAGAAAGTTCAAGATGTTAACAATGTTGATTTCTAGACCAAAACAACCTGGTAATGACATCAACATTTATTTGGCTCCACTTGTGGATGATTTGAAATTATTATTTGAGGTGGGAGTTGAAGCATGTGTTATATACAGAGGCGGAACCGGAAGTGGTGGGAGCGATTGCCCCCAGTGAGTTTGGACGCTTGATGAGGGAGGCTACGCCGGTCGGCGAAAGGGCGGAAAGGAGGGGGGAGTAGTGGAGGAAGCAGTCGTTGATAATTGCCCAAAATATTAACTCACATTTGCTTTTGCAATAATTCCAATTCAACTGGGCCGCTTTAGCCTCTCTACTGATTACAAATTCTTCCATCAAATTTTTTTGATTCTCCTCCTCTGTATTTCCAACTCTTAAGAGCTTCTGCAGAAACCCTAATTATAGTTCAATCAACTCTGCGCCTACTCACCACGGCTCATCATTGCTTGCCGCCGCCGCCGCCGCCGTCGCCGCTTGGTTTAAAAATTTTGACCCCCCTACAAAAAGGTTTTGGTTCCGCCACTGGATATATACAAAACAAGAGAAATTTACGCTAAGGGTTGTAGCTTTTTGGAAAATTAATGACTATCCCGAACTTGGTATATTATGTGGTTGTACTGTTAAGGGGTACCGTGCTTGCTCAGTATGTGGTAAAAATACGCAATCCACATGGTTTTTTACATTCCAAGAAAATTTCTTATACTGGTCATAGAAAATGGCTTCCATCTAATCATACATTTAGAAGGCAAAAAAAAAAGCATTTGATGGAAACCAAGAGTTTGGGGTGGCTCCAGAACCATTATATAGGGTACAAATATTTGAAGAGGTTCAGTTTATAAAAAATTCTTGGGGAAAGAATAAGAAAAATGATAGGACATTGGGGGAAGTCAAAGTAAAAATTTAATCTTTTGAAACGTAAGGAAAAGAATAGTAGGGGGAGGATGTAGCCAAGTGGATTAAGGCAGTGGATTGTGAAGGTCGAACGTTAAGGTTGTAAACCGTTGGAAAAAAATTTCAATATGGGCGAAAGAACTTCCATATTGGAAATACCACCGTGTGCAACACAATTCAGATGTAATGCATATAGAAAAGAATGTGTGTGAGAGTATCGTAGGGACATTACTTAACATCCCTGGAAAATCAAAGGATGGTTTTAACGCTCACAAGAACCTAGAAAAGTTGGGGCTAAGAACTGTGTTGGCGCCTCAGAAAGCGGTAAAGAGAATGTATCTTCCTCATGCTTGTTACACATTAACGAAAGAGGAGAAAAAGAAATTGCGCACAACCTTATTTGAGTTGAAAGTTCCAGATGGATATTGTTCGAATTTTAGTAGTCTTGTGTCATTGAAAGAACTCAAGTTGTTTGGTCTTAAGTCGCATGATTATCATATGCGTATGCAACAATTCTTACCACTGGCAATACAATCGAATGCAAAAGCATGTGAGACATACTATCATTAGATTGTGTTTCTTCTTCAATGCAATATGCAAGAAATAAGTCAATATCAATCAGTGGAGTACAATACAGAAAGACTTGGTGGAAACATTATGCTTGTTTGAAAAGTATTTTCCGCCATCGTTCTTTGACGTAATGATTCATCTAACTGTGCATCTTGTTAGAGAAGTAAAATTATGTGGATCGGTTTACTTTCGATGGATATATCCATTCGAAATCTTAATGAAGATTTTAAAAGGATAAGTACGAAATAGAAATCGTCCTGAAAGCTGCATTGCAGAATGTTATATTGCAGAATAAGTGGATGAATTTTTCTTATCTGGCGTAGAAATGATTAGTATTCCTGTTGTACGAAATAATTCAATCAATGATGCAGAAAGTATAAATTTAATAACAGAGGGCAAACCAGTATTGGGTGGTACTTTAGTCGATGTTGATAATGCAACGTGGTCCCAAGCACACTTCTATGTGCTATAAAATACTGCAGAAGTTGAACCTTACATCGAGTAAGACCTAATCTAAGTTTGTCGCCTTTAATGCTTTCAAATTTGGATTCGTTGGAACCAATGGTTTCTTCTTGATCTTTCAGGAAACACATGGCCTACTTGAAGCTAAAGAATCCTAAATTGTCAAAACGTCAACTATGGTTGCAACAGGAGCACAATAAAATGTTTATCCCATGGTTACGTCAGCAGGTAACAATATTAGGAGTTGTATTATATTTGATAAAAATATAAGCTTATATTAAACATTAATTTATAGGTCGAGAATGAGTTGGGGGGACCCAAATAACACAATTTCATTGTGCTTGAAGTGGATATCATATCGTCCGCGTCACCAAGTTATATAATAAAACGCATATGACATTAATGGATGTAGATATCGCACCAAAAGTCATCATGGACGAATTAATCAAAACAGTAGGGTTAACATAGAAGCGAAAGGCATGCACGTTAAAAGCGCGAAGGACAACAACCCTGTGATTGCTAAATCGTGCTATTATGGCGTTATTCAGGAGATATGGCTTTTCTATTATCAACTGTTGAGGATACTAATATTCAGGTGTGCTTGGGTAGACAGTGCACATGGGATCAGAAAAGATGATCTTGGCTATACATTGATTGAGCTTGATAGGTTGGGGCATAAAAATGATCCTTTCATCTTAGCTTCCCAAGCTAGACATATTTTTTATGTAAAGGACCAACTCGATCCAAAATGGCGGATTGTATTATCGACACCTCTAAAGACTGCATCAACATTGATAATGTTAATGATGTGTTAGTAAATGAAAGTCGTCGTGTAATTGACAATGTAGTGCCAGATATCGATTCATCTGGTATAGATGATGACTCAAAAACTGCTTATTTTCGTCATGATGGTCAGGGTTTATTTATTGATACCAATGTATCGAACAATTAAAGTCGATGTCTGCCTGATACCAATCTATTTGACCTTGCCTGATAGTTAGATCCTGCTGAATGTTGGTCTGATCCCCTGCATTTTGTGCTATTAGTTTTCTAGAATAATAATCTGTCATAAGAAAAATCAGTTCCAAATTTTAAGCATGTTTCTTTTTGTTCATAGCATATGTTAATTTTCACAAAAGGATGCTTATCTTAGATCCTCTGCAGCGCCCTAGCAAATTTTTAAGCTAAGGGGCTCTCTCCCGTATTCCAAACAACATTTGTATGGAGAGTCTTTTGGAATTCAAGAGGCTTGAGAAAGTGATATTATTTTGTATAATTTTTCCCTGTTGGTATATTATTTTGTTGGAAATACTTTATTTTAAGGAGGAATGCAAACTGTTTTTGTCAGTAGGAATATGTATGCATTGAATCGCAGTAGCTTCAGTAGTATCGAACTAGGATAAATTAAATCACTTACTAAATGCAAGTTCTAATCTGTATGAGCATGGGAAGTGATAAGTAGAAATGCAATGAATGAATTGTTTGATCTGAAACTCCATTTTTTCTCTATCTATTACAGCTTCTGTTATAGATCCATCAGACCTACCATCTGATGGGGAGAGTGAGCAGACTGGGAGCTCTAGTGAACTATCGAGTAAGTGGAGTCATGAATATATACATATATATATATATATATATATATGAGATTCCATCTACAAAGAACCTATTGTCGTGAAGAACCGGCGCGTTTAGGCAAAATTACAACCTGTGTAGCCATTATTATAAATTTTTTTTATGTTCGCCACAGAGGTTGTAGCGGTTGTAGCAAAAATAGGTTCTTTCAACAACCTGGTCATTCTTGGATGATACTTATATATATAGGGAGCGGATCGGTCCAGGACTCAAGATTTTGTTAAAATGCAGACCTTTTTTTCGCTTTTTTTTAAAACAACTAAAACAAAAGTTTAATATTTTATGAAATTAGAATTTTTTCATAATACAGTGTTTTGAGTGTGATTTAGATACATATAACAAAATATATGTATATGCAGTCATCAGAGTTACGTATATGTTTTGTTATATGTATCTAAATCATACCCAAAACATCAGACATGAAAAATTCCAGTCCCATAAAATATTAAACTTTTTTTTAGTTGTTTTTTTTTAAAAAAAAAGAAGCAAAAAATAAAAATTTGGTCCAGATTTTATCGTAGGACTTTAATTTTGACCGATCCTCGCTAGGTGTATATATATATATATATATATATATATATATATATATATAATGGTGTTCGATTTGCTAGATAACACTATTACATTGAATGTTTATTATTTTTTCATTCAAAAATTGCAGGGAGTTTAATAGAAAAACAACGAGGTCCAACGAGATTAGAAAATATTTTTAAGAATAATGACGACACAAAACTAAAAATCGGATTTGATGAATTGAACCATGTGATTGGTCTTAATCGGCCTACACTCATTAGTTATATCGGCAGCGAGTCACGCCATAAACTTGCACTAAAGTACTCGAGGTGGAAGGTTAATTCCAACTATAGTGAAGGACAAGTTGTGGGAAGACTTAATTCAGTATGAAGTTTTTTTTATTTATTATATGTACCAATAAAAATATTCAAGACTCGTGTATAATTTTCATTTTTTAAATCAAAATAAATGATTATTTTGAATTTCAACTTAGATTTAATCTTCATACGTCTATGAAGAAGAAAACTTTCTCTAAATTCACATCTTCATAGCGAAGATGGAAGAGAATATATAGTAGCTCAAAAGTACATTACTCTTTTTGAAGATACACCTAAAAATTTTGAGAAGGTTCCCAAAAAAAATACAAACATTAGTAGAAAAAGAAGATTGAGACAAATTTGTAAGATGGAGATTGAGTGCTGAAAGTAAGGTATATATCAATTTAAAGAAAGTGTGCATTCGATTGAATAAATTTTTATTTTCATTTAATTTAGGTAAACAAAGATTAATTCTTTTTCTCTAATTTTTTGCAGGAGATATATAAGATCGCTAGCACTAGTACAAAAAAGCTAATATATAACTCTAAAAAAATGTTGTAAATGGTCCTCCAGAAACGTCGTGTTTAGTTGTGTCATCTATTAGGCATAAATACACATTTTTTTAAAATATTGTAGTTTGACATATTACACAACGGTTTTTTTCTTCTAAAAAACGTTGTGTATTTATTTTCCATAAGATGTTGGATTCGTGAAAACGTTAACGTTGTTTTTTCATAAGACGAGCCTCCATCGTGGCTAGCGCATCCCGAACCGGATCGCCCACCACCTCGGCGACCTCCATCGCTATATCTAGTCATGGATATGCTACTGCAATAACCAAATTGTTTAACAATGTGGTATTTACTAATATGAATGCTTATTTGCAATTATGTACGTCATCAAACCCATCAGATTCAACGTGTAGCTCATTCTCGGATTCGGTATCTTCCTCATCATCAGTTTCGAGATCAGTTTCATCATCGTTATCATCCTCAACGACTACATAATCATTCACTACGGCGATTTCCTCGACATCCTCATTGTCAGGCACGTCAATGACATCAAACATGTTTGCATCAATGCCAAGCACGTGTAGGAGTAATGACTAATAGGAGAAGAGTCAAGGACTTTCTTGTATGCATGGTCCGACATAGCAGTTGTAGCTAATAGTACTCCAACCAATTCCTCGGCAGCAAAAAAAAGGATCGTAGTTCCTGTTTGTGTTATATACTCGAATAATAAGTTAATTGAATTACTGTGGACATTCCTCATCACTGTTCCATCATAACAGATGACAAACATCCCGAAGGAGTTCCATTAAGCTATTGAACAAAGTTCCGGGTTAAGCAACCCTCCAGATGAACGAACAATCACTTCTCTACTAGGAATGAATCATCGTCTGATATGGGTCCAATCCATGACATAGACAATTTCTCACCACTCCGGATTCCTCAGATAGGTAGTTCTCACAGAAAAAGATGTGAGATGTTCATTGAGAACTACCCATCTGAGAAATTCAGAGTGGTGAGAAGCTGTTTATGTCATGGATTAGACTTATATATAGGAGATGATTCATTCCTAGTAGAGAAGAGATTGTTCGCTCATCTAGAGGGTTGCTTAACCTAGAACTTTGTTCAACAACTTAATGACACTCCTTCGTGGATGTTGTCATATGATGGAACAAAATGAGGAATGTCCGCAGAATTCAATTAACTTTATTATTTGAGTGTTGGACATAAACAGAACTATGACCCATATTTTTTTTTTCCGTCGAGGAACCTGGTTGAGTACTATTAATCAGAATCGCATGTCGAACCCTCGTGATACAATGAAGTCCTCGACTCTTCTCCTAGTAGTCATTACTCATATGTAGAAATATTCACTTCCAAATTAAGAGATGTTATGTGTGATAACAGTAAAAATTCTCAAAACAAAAAAAACGCATCTGCTTTCAGATTGGCACCTACTTAAGTGAGAAACATAACATCCTGCAATAAATCCCAAATGGGGATTGTTTTGACATTCACTCCCCATCGAGTGAATGTCAAACGGGTTTCTAAGTTTCAAAGTATAATACATTATTGAGTGTATTGAAGATTAAAGGAGAGTACTATTGAGTTTATTGAAAATTGTGACAAACTAAGCAAATGCTACTTAATTTATTTTGTCAATGAAAAACTAAGTGATACTTAGTTTATGAGATCTGTTATTTGGAATATATGGTCCATCACAATAGCACTTGTAATACATAGGATTTATGTTCTAGCAGAGTCCCACAAAAGCAGAAGGAGAAAATAAAATAGTACATGTTCTACTTCATATATAATATCATTGTCATGTTTAAGAGTTATCAAGGTGTGTGTCTGAAATTAATGTAGAAGAACCAAAAGCATATAGTCAAGAGGTGATGGTAGTAAATTTACCGATTGTGATATTGTCACCAAGTCCCTGCCATTCTATTGTGATCCCGCCACACTGATATCCAATATTTTCGGCATGACTTCCTTACAAGTATTTTTAGTACCTTTTTAGGAAAGGGAAACAAAGGCTCGTTTGTAGATTTGCCGTTCTTCAGCAGAACAAGAGATTTTCTTAGAGCTTCCCTTGCAAGCTCTCTATGCTCTTGTACAATATACAGTTTCATAAGCAAAGGAAATTGTCTTACCATCTGGTGAAAAGATGGTCCGAAAGTCCTACAATTCAGCAACTACAATACTATCCTTTTAGAGCTCTATATTTGTAACATCATATCTATTTAGATTAGTATCCTCGTGGGATTAGATATATAATGTAGAGATAACAGAGAAGATATGAGGTACTTACCCCTCTGAGATGGTTTCCATGGAGCAGTATGTACAGCTGGAAATTGAAGGAGTATATTGTATTTTATTGCCTACTTCCAAGAGACTCATTGTTAGATAGGATGGAACCCTGGGAGGACAAGAGTGACCTGGGCAAGTTATCAGAATCAATCTTCCAAGTCATGCCCGGAAAGCTTGAGGAACTTGTAAAAGACATTAGAAAGAAACAGACAACGACGAGATTACCTGCATTATTGCTGATGAGAATTGTAATCCTGTAATATATAGCATTATTTAATATATATATATATATATATATATATATAATAACAACTAAGCAAAACAAAACAGAATTATAAAAATGAAAAGTATTATACTTACTTGAAAAATGAAGTCAGATTTTTCAAAAAATATAAAAGAGATAAAATCTGAGTCCTTTGAATTCACAAAGTCTCCTTAAAGCAAATATTCTCTCATTGGTGCTAAAGGATTAATTGAATAATTGTTTCCCAAGATAAAAGCGGATCATTTATTCTTAATTGTAAGACTTCAAAATTAAGAACACTTCAACTGCAAATTCTATGTTATGTACTGAACTGGAAGGAATGAATAGTAATGATGCATGAAGAAAATATTGGGAAGGCCACCCACCCTTTAACCCGGCTCAAGTTCGTGGAGTTCGACAAAGTTTCGATTGCAGCCCCCCTCTCCTTCCACAAAAGCCTTGACATCACAAAATGTCTCAAATTTGCTACTTAATATGTAAAGCATAACTGGGTATTAGTCGGTTTAGAGATTCGCACATGCACGCAGTATCATAAACATGGTCTATGTTGACGGTATATTAGTACTTTTTTGAAAGGTTATGCAATTGATGTTCAAAGATTGCAGTACTAGGTGGTAAACACATGGACATCTATTGATTTTAGGATGTAATAGGTTCTTAATTTAAGAAGATGTGGTTTCTTTGATGTCCGTTTTTGGTAAATAACAATTTTGAAGCGCATAGATCTCATTTTTTTTAGTAGGACTATATTAAACTTTTAATTTGGTTACTACTTTTTGTCTTATCACCTGCATGATATGATGCTCGTGAGAGAATTTCAAGTCCCTGATTCATTGTTATTAAGTTATCAGGGTATAGTTGTTTAACGTAGGTGGACATAGGTTGAAGCCCAAAATTTTTTTTTTACCAGTTTTAGTTCATTTCTCTTTTCTCTCAATTATAGAAGTAAAGGTTTCTATGAGCAAGTAGACATTAAACTAAGTGGGTATTTAAAAGGGAATCTGAATACTTATTATCTTAAACATAAGATGAAGAATTTTAAAAAAAAAATCCAACTTTCCCAAACTCAAGGAAATGCCAAGAAACTACAGAGGAAAAAAAATAGATCTTTGTTGTGAATAATAGAGATTAGAGCTGAATCAAATCTAAAAGTAAAAGAATAAAAATAAAAATCAAGACCAGCAAACACCAGTTTAGTTTTCAAAATTATTAAGAAAAGACTTCAGCTCACTTAGTAAGTTTCACAGAACTAGTGAAACAAATGCTATTAGTAGATTAAATGAGTGAAACATATGAGAGAAAGCTATATAAGATACAAACTCACTTAAAAAAACTAGTTAGCAGAGAAAGTCTCATGAGTTGGAGCAGTAAATGAAGATTACTTGAAAGAAAGCAAGGAAGTGAGTTTTACCATATGTAGAATCCAAATTTGTCCGCAAATTGTATTTGTTTGTAAGAGGGAGAGATTTTCAGTAATTGTTAATATGATTGAGATAAAGAGTTTTCTATTGTGAATAGACCTGGCAATATAATTGGTTAACTGTCGGGTCAACCCATATTAACTGGAACCAAATGGGTTGGTTAACTATTTTTATTTATTTGGGTTGGTTAAAGTTTAAAACCATATTTTTTTAAAAAAATATAGTTCCAACCCAGTTAACCATTTTTCGACCCATATTTTATTCTAAATCCAAATCAAAAGTTCTTTCCACTCATATTTACATATTTAAGAAGCTCAACCACCCACCCCACCCCACACCCACCAAAAAAAATATTATGTGATTATGTATACACCCCTTACCCCCCACCCCACCCTACCCCACCCAAAAAAATATTATGTGATTATGTATACACCCCTTACCCCCACCCTCACCCCAACCTCCACAAAAAAAAAATAATATTATGTGATTATGTATACCCCCCACCCCTACCCCTACCCCTACCCCCACCCCACCCACCCACCCCACCCCCCAACTCCCAAAATTTTTTAATATTAAGTGATTATGTATACACCACCCACCCTCTACCCCTACCCACCCCACCTATCCACCCCTTATATCCGTCTCTCTATCTATAGTATATATTAATTTTATTTTTTATAATTTTTGTTTAAAAGTCAAAACATCTTAAAATGGTTAATATGGTTTTTAACCATAATCATATGGTTCCAACCCACATAACTCATATTAAAAATGGTTAATATGGTTTTAGTTCTTAAATGGAACCATAACCATATTTTGAAAACCAAAACCAACTCATAACCATATTTTGTCAGCCCTAATTGTGAATGGGTTAGTTCCAAATGAGATAACATACAATACATATATATTATTAACAATAATAAATTATTAAATATATTAATATTATTTAATCATAATATTAATATATAAATTATTGTTAATATACTTGAATGATGATTATTATTATATTAAATTATTATGATGTATGTTATCATTTGAAGGAAGAAATTATGGATATGAATGAGGTAGATAATGAACTACGAACTGAGGCAAATTTCTCAATTCTATTATGTTTGTGGATTTGGTATTGATTATGTGTAATCATTGTGGCATTGTGATATGATTTTTATGTGTATGTTAAATTACATAAAGTCAATATATGACTAATGGAATTGGGTTGTGGAACTCAATTTTACTGAGCTATATGATAACATATGTTGTATGGTGTAACTCTATAATCTGAGATGTATGATACATGTTTAGATGCATTGTATAAAATTTATGATGCATATATCATAGGCATAGTAGAAGGAATAAGTTATATGCAGTCAGCACCGGCCCTGGGCTAAAGCTCAAGGTGCCCGGGCTTTAGGCCCACAAATTTTTAGGGCTCCCCTTAAATATTCTCTTCCTTTCATTACTTAAATAGATTACTTAAATCAGAAGGCTAAGTGTTAAATGCTATTCCAGTATTCCTTCTCATAAATTTCAAGTTAATTTCATGTATTAATTCTATTTTTTAGGGTTTTGAAATTAATTATTTTGTTTATGAGATTTAGAAGCATTGTTTAATTTAATTGGGCTTGATGACTGATTGAGTAAATTTGTTTATGCTATTATGAATCAAGTGAACATTTTAATCTCTTTTGAGTTTTTATAATTGTTTGGGAGTAGTGTTAGACTCTTAATAATTATAAAGGAGTCCCTATTTGATAATTAATTTATAGGTAATCACGAGATTATGCTGGAATTCTGTAGATTTTTAAATTTTAATTCACCATGGCTCCTAAAAAGTATATGTCTGGATCTGAAAAAAGAAAAAGAAAGAAAATATTAAAATAGTCGGTTATTATATTTGGTATTCTTTCGTATTGATGTTCTTTTGTTCAGAAAAAGTTTTTAGTTTTTTATGACTATCTTAATAAAGAATTCATAAAGGCCCATTTTTTTGACGCTTTAGCCTGAAAAAAACTGTGGTCACTTCGATACATATAGTGATGTGTTATGTGAAACATGATAGATTGTTAAATTTCTTTCGGGTCGTCGAGCTCAATCTTATAAAAACATAATATTTGCAGGTTTGAAATGTGATATGATCTTTAGCTAACCAGATGATAACGATTGGAAGATGTACAAAGGATATATCTTCTTTATTTAGAAGTTGTAGAGAATCATGATGAGGATTCTAGATATGACTAAAAGACAACTATGTATAGTTTGAAATGTTTATTGAATAAGAAATATTTGTTTGAAAAGGTGAGTTGTATATATTCATATCTTACTTTGGTAAAATAAATATGATTTTGAAACAAGGGAATCGTAAAGGATATGATTCAGGGAAACGAATGAAAAACCGAAAGAAAGTTTTAAATTATCCGTAAGTTTATCAATTATATTATTGATAACCAGAATAAGATAGTCGTTAACGCACAAGATTGGGATTGAGTTATCCTTGATTTTGGATTAAATTGGTCCCGATTTTGGGGGCGTTTTAAGACCAAAAATTTTTAAATAAAAGGAATTTCCTTTATTTATTATTTTGAAATATTAAGGGTTGATTTGATTAATGTGGATAGTTAAGGGTTAAATACATAAATATTTCAAAATAAGCAAGTGGTTATAAAATATTCATTTTTTGGGGAATATTCGTTTGGGTCGTGGAATATTCGATCGTTGTCAGAATATTCGTTTGGTCGTGGAATATTAAATGATTGTTGGGAATATTAAATTTACATGGTAGCAGCCCATATGTGGGCCCCATAACTGAAAAAAGCGATTGGATGAGGAAAACGACAAAGTTTGGGTGGTTATAAATAACTGGCGTAGTTATTACCAAGTTAAGACTGTTGGAATACCCGGTGGTTAAAATCTGATGAATACTGGCGTGGTTGTTACAAGAAGACACCGGTATTGCACAAAGATTGTTGAATTATTGATCCTTACGTAAGAAGGCACTACTCAATAATTGTTACGAAGAATTCTTGCTTCGAAGATTTTATTTTATTGATTCAATAATTGTTGCGTTGGTATTTTATATTATTGTTGTTTCAATAATTGTCAACGCACAAAGATTTCCCATTATCGGATCAATAATTCATATTATTTGAATAATATTATTAGATAACATTATTGGCAATGTCTAGAAAGTTACGTCTAAGGAGAGGTTTGGTCACCTAATTGCGGCGCCCAAGAAGGAGAGATCCTTATTGGAAAGCCCCTCTTTCCCCAGGAATGACTGGTCATTATAAATGTGATTCGTAATATTATTTGTGAATAATTAATTATTGATTCATATGATAAGGAAATATTTATTTTATATGAATATAAATGATGGATTTATTTATGTGGTTATTAATGAAGGAATTAATCTTTGAGATGTTTTATTTGTATTTTTGTCGGATTGGAGGTATTAAAAGATCAAATCGGTGTTATTATGACTTTATTGTGTGAGTTATAATATTTAATCCGATCAGTTGGATCGTTGTAATTTTTGGATATGTTATACATATATAAGTTGAGTATATGTCCACAAATTTTTAACCGTTAAAGTTGAGCGTATAATTTATTATGAATTTTAAGAGGTGACTGATTCAGAAATTAGGTTATAAATGATTTTGGTGGAAAATTCAAGAATTGGTGGGCCCCACTTGTGGTTGGTGAGAAATGTGCTCAATTGAATTTTCAAATGTGGTGGGTGGGAATAGTAGCGAGTAAAGCCATCGAGGTTGAGTTAAAGTGCTTCGCGTCTTAAGGCTTAACATTTTCCTATAAATAGAGGCTAAGTTAGAATTGAAAATCACACCGAAACAAGTTTTTTCTCTTTCTCTATATTATAGAGTGTATTTTGTGAGTATTTAGATACTTTGAGAGTTCTTTGTTCAAGACAAGTTTCATTCAAAGATCACTTCCGACCTTTCCTTAGAAATCTCGATTCTTTGAGGTAAGGGATATTATTTTTTCAGAATGATATTATTTCTTCAATATCATTATCTTTGAAATGTCGATCCAAGTTTTTATCAAATTTGGAACTTTTTCATGCTGAGAGTTACTATTCATGGGTTCTTATTCATGAGTTACTATTCACGAGTTACTATTCATGAGTTACTTATTCACGAGTTACTATTCACGAGTACTATTCATGAAAGCGTGAAGATGTTTTTGTGGAATTTCTATCTTTTGGTGTCTGAGTTACTATTCACGATACTGCAAGACTATTCACGTGATACTGAAGACTATTCACGATACTAAGACTATTCAATAGAAAAATAAAATTTCTTCTTTTCGTCAAAAACATCTATTCGGATACTAGCTACGATTGTATCCATGTTTTGATCATTCTTGAATTTTACACCACTATGATTATTTTGAGGTATTTTTGAACATGGATAAAACAAAGTACGAATCCTTAATCCTTAATCCTTGTCATTTTGTTTCTTTGGATTCGCTTTCTTTAAAAATATTTTTCATCATCCTCGCCTTAAATGATGATATTATTGAATATCTTTGGCCCAGTAGTGCAAAAGATGAATGATTTTCAAGAATATCTTTGGCCTTTAGTGCAAAGATGAACAGTGTTTAAATGAACACGACCGATCGATGAATATCTTTAGCCTTTAGTGCAAAGATGAGCAGTGTTGAGATGAATATGACTGATTGATGAATATCTTTGGCTCAGTAGTGCAAAGATGAATATTTGATTCCGTATGAATAATTGATTGATGTTACAGGATAAAATATTGATGATGGACTATTAAATTCATAGATTATAGTAGATTTCATTCTCTACGTAACTCTTCTATGAATTATTATTTCACCGCGAATATTGATCTCGAAACTTGTCATCTATTGTATTCTATCGATTTTTTTCCTGCTTGGAGACTAACGATAATTTGTTGTATATTATCTTAGTCATAATATTCTTTACTAGGCTAGTTGAGCTCACCCTTTTCCTTGTTGTTCCATTTTTCTTCTCGTGAGAGGCGAGAATGTAGCGAGTACTAGCCTGGGTATGGAATGAAAGTTCTAGAGAGAGTTGTTTAGTAGTCCTCACCATTTTGTAAAATAATGTATCAATAATTATGATGGGGATTTATTTGCGTGTGGATATTGTCTAGATGGCAATATCTGTATTTAAACTCACAGTATATATTGTCGTATTTCACACGACATTTGTATTATTGAAGTTGTAGTTTGCTTCTTGTACCATGTATTTGGCGACTCAGAATGGGTGATGTGTATACCTATTTTGGGGGCGTCACAGCGTTACATTTGGTATCAAAGCTAAGGGTTATAAATATTAGGTAAGTGTACCTAGGAGTGAGCAAAAAACGGATAAAACCGAATTACCGAACCGAATCGAAATTTTTTAACCGAATTATTTCGGGTTTTTGGTTTTTTTTACAATTTCAGTTATATCCGAATTATTATTCAGTATTTGATTACGGTTACGATTTTCAAAAACAGGTTATTCGGATACCCGAAAAACCGAACCTTAATTATTAAAAAAATTAATTTTATAATATTATTATTATATCTCACTCCTAACTTCCTAAGTGACCGAGTGTCCGAGTCGGCGAGTCCATTTCACTTTCACATTTGACATTTCAGTCTTCAGATCCATTTTGCCCTAGCCTCTTTCTCTTCAGTTCTTCACTCTTTGCTTGATTTCTTCAGTTGCTTGCCTCTTTCTCGACAGTCGACTACTCCCTCTCCAGCCTCCGCCTCTCTCCAGTCTCCACTCTCCAGCCTTTGCCTCGGCCGACGGCCTCTGCCCAGTGCTCTCTGCGGCTTTCTCGACAGTCGACTACTCCATCTTTTCTCTACAAGTATGAACACCTTTAGTTAGGTCAAAATTGTGGGGTTGGTTTTTGAACTACTATGAAGTACTTCATAGTGATTAATACTGAATTTTGGTCAAAAGTGGGGTTAAGTCATAGTGATTAATACTGAATTTCTATATATCTATGCCAGTCAATACTGAATTTTGGTAACTGCTGGGTAAGCATTAATTTCGGTTGTGTGGTTTCATTTTGGTCTGCTTGTGGGTAAAGGTGGTTTTTTTTTCGTTTTACTTTCAATAAATAAGGTGCCTTTTAAATTTGAACCTTTGTTTATTTTTTAATGTTTTCATTTATGTTCCTAGGAATATTGAATTTGCGGATCTTGATTAGTTTAGGTTGCTGGGTGATTCTCAATGTAGTGATTGTATGTTTGTCTGTTTTTGATTGTTAATTGAATTTGGGTATATTTGGTATATTTTTGCAGCTCTATTACTTGGTAATGACTTGATTTTCAGTTTTTTGGTATTTAGTCTATAGTGGAAGACACACTTTCCTTTATGGGCATAAATACAGCTTCATATGACAGTTAAACTTTTTAAATTTAATTTGTTTATGGATGGGTAGAAAATTGTTGATTTACTGAATTTCAATACACAAGTCATTCTAAATTCATTGATTATATGATATATACTGAGGCTGGAATAGACTCTGGTGGGACCTCTCGTGTTTCTTTTTGGCTTTTCAACCAATTCAATTCAATTCAATTCATCTGATTTTGTGTTATTAGTTTTGAATATGTGCTATTAGTTTTCTCTAGTTCAGCGTGAATATGTACTATTAGTTTCAGTTTGTAATATGTGCTATTAGTTTTCTCTAGAGAAAGCAGTTCACAACTGTTAGGTGCTATGATGCAGATTGATGTTTGTTGATGCAGACTGCTAGACTGGAGCTTGTTGTCTTGTTGATGCTAAATTATTGATGCTAATGCTGCTTGTGGGAGACTGCCAGACTGGAACAGTTTGTAATATGCTTGTTAGGTGCTTGTGGGAGACCGCCGGACTTCATCGTAATAGTGTAATGACATGAACTTTGGAGTTACCGCTTTGTGTTTGGGCTTGTTAGTTGTTGATTTGTTGTCATTGTAATTTTTTAAAAGTGATATTGTAAATTCTTTGTAATTTTTACTTTGTTGTTGGACAAAGGGATGTTGTTAAACTGTTAATTTTCTCAATTATTGGACGGTGTTTGCTAAGCAGCAATGCAGTTGGATGTTGATTCGATTTTATTCTAATTTCAAATTACAATTTGGTAATCTTGTTAATATCAAATTTCGCTTTTTGCTTTGGATAGTAAAATTAGCATTATTTCGATTTTCGGTTATAACCGAATAGCTTATTTGGTTCGGTTATAACCGAATGATCACTCCTAAGTGTACCCTAGGCTATAACCGTAAACAAGATAGATGAAAAGGAAAAAGATGTTAAGCATAAACTCAAATGAGGTTTAAATCATCTTGAATTAATTTTTTAAAATAAATAATAAAAAAATGCGTTAAGATAATACGCAAAGATTCTAAGAAGAATCTTAAAAGGCAAGAAGTAGATGATCAGGGACACCTGATTCAGATAATAATAAATAATATGATTAAAGATGAAAGAAAAGAAGATCGTGAAAATGAAAAGATCTTAGAATGAGAAAATAATCATAATATAACATGATTATAAGATAAGATCACGACGTGATCTGATCAAGTCAAAGAATAACAGTTAATCAATCAAATGTTTGAAAATTTAGAGCATAATGGCTATATGGAAATGGTACTATGTGATAGTACAAAGAAAACTCAGAAAGAGTTTATGAATGATGAAATACAAATTAAATAAAATTTGTATTGAGCAAAGAACAAGATAAGATTTGATGGGATTAAGTGGGATCATCTGGTAGCTGAGTTGTACAAACCTTTGTATGTGAAGGGTTTTGTGCCTTTCGGTTTAACAACCACTTAGTTTTATCACAATCGATAATTGTTGAAATGTTGGTGTCATGATATCGATATACATATGTTGAGAAGGTGATTCTTTTCTCATGTATATATTTGATTGTTAGAGAATATTAAGATTAGGTGCGAGTTCTTAAAACTCATGCTTATGATAAGTTTGTGACTCATAATCATATGGTATGTTCTTGAACTCCCAAGTGTATGGGACGGTCTCCGATGGTTCTTGGACTACATATTGATAGTAACAAGTTCTTAAACTCATGATATTTTTATGGCAAGTTACTAAACACATAATGTGTGGTAAGTTTAATCTTGTCTAGGGTATGTGTTTAGAACTATTTGTTTTAATATATTAGAAGTTAATGGTGTTAGAGATGAACATATGATGAAGTTTTGGAAATAGTTAAAGTGGATGAAGAAGAAATGAATATTCTCAAATCTTCTAGTTATACTAGATTTCGAAATTTATTAGAATCGTGCTGGCAATCGCACTATTGTGTTTTTGAAAAATATATTGGGTCAAATTGTTGAACCAATAAGTTTTAAAAAGTTCGGTGATTTTTTATGTCTACGCTAATTGTTTCGGCTAGACAAATAATTTGAAAAATATCAAAAGAATTTTATATAGTCATCAATTCATCATTAATATGATGTAGATACGATAAATGATGGAGTCATCAATGCAGTCTAATCTAGTGTTGGATATTATCCAAGGATTGTCAGTCCACTATGGTATGATGTAGTATGATAAAGTCATAAAGTGACGACATTCTCAACGGGCTGTTAAATACAGTGCGGTACTACGCGTCATAAAATGATTTTCAATATTTTTAATAATTAAAGAGGTGTTATTGCCAGTTGAATCGGCTAGACACATATTCAGATATTGCTTATATTAAGCTTTTGAACTACCCAACTAAATTGAATTGGTATGGAATCAAGACTGAGTAAGAACATCCCTATAGTGGGATTATTTTATATTGCGTCCTGGGGACGACAAAGAGGAATTGAAAGAAATTGTTCCGTCAATATAGTGTTGATCGACACAAGACATCCTTGAATTGGGAAATTCTGTTTGCACAAAATAGCGGCAAAGATATTATGGGTCAACGCATGATATAAACAGGTTGATCACCTATATGCCCGTAAGATGTGTAGGTGTGCAAATGGATTTCTGTTAAAACCTTTTCAAAAATAAAGCCCATGGTCTTTATGACTTTTAGCATGATATAAAAAGTTCGTCCTAAAAGAATCTTTTGAATTCTTGAATTATTCAAATTGCTTTATAATTATTAATCAATTATGAAGAATTTCTATTCTGAAAATTGGGTATAGAGAGAATAACGCTTTTTTAAGAGGAACTAGGTTATCGTAACATGATGGAAGAGTAAGTCTTCTGCTGGAGAGGAAGTAACCCTACTCTATTTTTCCACACTTCACGAATTTTTGAGGATCTTCTAATACGGCCATCGAGAAGATAATTCTTGAATTGCAAAGCAAAAATTGAAAGAAAAAGAATTACAAGAAAAACAGAAAATAGAAGACATGAACAAAGAAATGCAGAAAGAAGTGAATCGACAATTACAAGAACAAAAACAAGAAATGGATAAAAAATTGCAGGAATAAATGCTAATAGTGCAATGATTGATAATGCAAAATACATCTTAAGGAGGGTTAACACCATTAGCCACCTCTGGAAAGATGACATATCATGTGAATATTTCATATTTGATTTCATTATATTGAAGTTATATATGTTGCATGAAAAAGCACATGTATTTGTACTATGTTTAGCATTTTAAAATGCAGTCATCAATTGGATCTCGTAAAAGTTCTGCTTCTTGTAAGGTAAAATCCATTCCTAAATAATTTAAAGGATTCTCATTTGTAGTTACATGTCTACGACTTAATATATTCCAAATCTCGGAGTTTAAACCGTGCAAATTGTTGGACCATAAAAAAAATCTTGTCGCATTAGGTCACGTCTATTCCTCGGCTGAAGGAGAGTTGATTCATGGAGTTGCACTCGGAGCGGATTTATTACGTGTTGAAATTAATGTGTTGAAAATGCCACAATTCTTATTACCACGTCCATTTGGTGAATTCTTAACTATTCAAGATGCACTCAACTCTTTTGTGGCTTGGCCAAAAGAATTGGTGCTCCCTATCACCAATGTAAGTCTTATCTGCTGTCTCATTTATGTTTGTACCTTAACCACATGTGGCAAACCGTTTAAATTATTTACTTTAAGCATTTAATCATATTAATAATCTTTTTTTATAATCCAATAGGCGTCAACGTGCAATGATGTGTTTGAGCAGTTTTATAAAAAACAGAAGAAGATTTTATAAATGGTAACACCGTTGAGATTACTTTGGATGCTAATATATTTTGTCAAGCGTCTGGTACAACGGTATATGTGGCATTAGAAGATGTTCAATATATATGCAAATGCCAAGAGCTCACAAGCAATGTCATTGTTACATATATAAGGTAATCATTTCTTATGATTTTAGACCACTCTATGAAAAGATGGCACCGGATGAACGTCAAAAGGGTTTGGATTTTTAAACCCAGTGTCCATCAATGCTACTGTTAAGAGGGGCAAATTTACACATAGTACTAACGAGATTGCAAAATGTAACACAAGAATACATTTTCATTCCTTGTAATGTGGGGTAAGTGTTAATTTAAATTCGCAAAGTACCAAATGAAATTTACAAATATAATAGATATTAACGGTGCACTAACTTACACTCATGTATATATTTGTAGAACACACTGGGTATTGATGGTGTTTTTTTAAAGAAAAGTTCTATTTTTTGAATCCATTTGAAACAAAGAATAAATATTATTTATATGAGCATATGAAGATGTAAGTTTTTCCTCCAACTACATATGCATGAATATATGGACTTTGATTTCGATATTTACACTTGTACGCATATTGACAATTAATTTGTCAATTTGACTTTCATGTTTTAGTGTTGGAGAAGCCCTAAAAACATTAAAAAAGAACAGGCCGAAAGACAAGAAGGTTTGGGTAGACGTGAAGGTAAATGAAATAAGATATTAATTTTTTGCACAAAAATTAAATTAAATTTTTTTGGAGACTATCGTTAATTTCACTTTATATATATATGCAGAGAATTCCGAAACAAAAGGGAAATTGGGAATGTGGTTATTTCATTATGCGGTACATGAAGGACATTATAGAAGGCCATAATTTTGCTACAATGGACTCTAAAATGGTAAGTAAAACAAAATTTTTGACTTAGAACTATTAAGACTTACATTGCTATATATGGGAATGTGCCTAAATATATTACAAAATCTTAATTGCAGGTTTTTAACTTCAAAAATGAATATAATAAGTCGGACATCGAAGAAATTAGAGAGGAGTGCATCAATTTCATAAGTCCGTACTTGGAGAAAAGTTAATTAATGAATATAATATGTTTGACTTTTGATTAAAGATGTTATATAAAAATACTTTAATAAATATGAATGAATGAGTTAGTGGTATGAATGGTTTAATGTATGAAATATTTGGGTTAAGGTGTCTCCAAATTTATATATATTGTTCGCTTTTGGATTCATGTTCATTTGTAGGTTGTTATTGGCGATGGGCATTGTGCCACAAAAAATTAATTTTAATTGTTAGGAATTAAATATTTTTTATTCAATTTATAATATTAAAGTTGTGAAGTTACATGATATGGTGCTAATCTATATCCTAATAACAGATTAGTATTACAAAAATAAAGGAATTAAGGAAATTGAGAAAGAGTACTAGTACCTTTTATCCATTATATACATTATAATATATTGGTGTGAGTATGTTGATAAATAATATTAATTATATGTGTTTTTGTAGTGAATATGTATATAAATAGTATAGAAAAAATATGCACTTACATGAATTTTAAAATGTGAATAAATAAATATATTTTTTTATTTAGTTTATACTATTAAAGTTGTGAATTTACATATTATTGAAGTTTAAAGTTGTTAGAATTAATTTTGGGTTTTGCTGCCTAATAAAAAAAGAAAAAGAAGATAAATAATTAATATGGTAGTGAGAGAAAGTGAATGAAATGAAAAATAAAAGTTTAATGAACAATTCATTAATGCAAATATAATAAATAATAATTTATTAACTTAATTTAAGTTAAGTCGACCAACCAAATTAATGTAATTCAGTTGAAAATACGATAACTTCTTGACGTATTATATACTAGTATTGATATAGTATAGATTAACACAATAATAAAATTAAGTAAATGATACTTTTTGCCTTTTTAGTAAAATGTGCAGTGTCAGCGTCAAATGCTCCCTTCCGAGTTCCAAATCAGATAGAATCTAGGATACAAATTAGCTGGAGTACTGAACCAAAGAAGGAACACCCGTACCCTATATATGTAATAGATCATATAAGAGAACCTAGCTAGATCCTAATCACCCAACAAGATAAACCTTAATGCGTTATCCTGTGAGGATTGAACTCACAGTTTATTTTTGTACCAATATACACCTTTGCTCTTGTCGCCGTCCTCTTCCTCAACATATAGACACTCCTTTGCTTCTCTCCACATTGCTTTGTAAAATGGAGTGCCGTCATAATGATAATAATCCCCCAATACTGGCTTGATCGCTTCAGTAGCCTCCTCAGCATGATAATGAGGAATGGTGGAGATCAAATGGTGAAGCACATGGGTATCGGATATGTGATGGAATACTTTGTTTAGAATTCCATAATCCCTATCGATAGTGGCTAGAGCTCCCCTCAACCAGTCCCATTCGTAAGAATCGTAGTGAGGCAAGGAAAGATGAGTGTGATGCAGTAAAGTGATCATTACAAGAAATCCATTTACAACATGTAACGGGGCTCCATATACTAGCATAACCCACGAAAATCCTTTTACTAAGGCGATGCGGTATAGCCCATAACCAGCTGCAAGAAAACCAATATCAGACAATAAGATTTGAGCCCGCTCACGTTTAGAGTAAATAGGACTGTATGGGTCAAAGTGGCTGGCAAACCGATCATAAGATCGTCCGGCTATGTTTACAATCAAGTACAAAGGCCATACAAGGGTGAGAGTGAATGCAATGATGAAGACCCTGCCGAGTGGGTTGTTGAAGTAATGGTAATATGATCGAATTGTGTTTTTGAATCGAGGGACATGATTTTCATCGCGGTCAAGAGAATTGGTGTTAGCATGATGACGACGATGGCTAATTTTCCAAGAGAAATAAGGGACAAGGAGAAGAGAATGAAGAATAAAGCCAAGAGTGTCATTTAGCCAGTGATAGTCGCTAAAGCCGTGGTGGCCACATTCATGGGCTACAACCCACACGGCGAACATGAAACAACCTTGAACATACGCATAAGCAGTCCAGGCTAAATAAGAGAGAGGCTTAGGAAGGAGAGGGATGTAGTTTGTGGCAACATAGTAGAGGAGGAAGCAAACAATGAGGTCGTAAACAAGGTAAGAAGAGGAGCGAACGAGAGACCGGTTGAAACAATGGGGTGGAATGGCTTTCTTTATGTCGGCAAGAGTAAATGGTGGTTTCTCATGAGGAACTCGAGGGAGAATTTTATTATCATTTCTTTCGGCTTTCTTCTCCTCACGGCTAACCGGCATACGACCACCTTTTCCCATTGTTCGAATATTATCTGCAAAGACAAAAGGCAATATCAACACAATAATTTGCCTTTTGTTCCTGCAATATCAACACTAATATGTTTTCTCTTCTATTCTCTTTAAATTTAGGCTTCCCTGTATTTTATTACTTGATGAAACTTGTTATACATTTTATTTATAGTACGTACTCGCCCTAGCTAGCTAGATGATAATACACCATGCACGTGCCATTACAGAGCCCACTACTAGGAATTCACAAACTTCGTAATCAGTCGGGTCTAGGTTTAATTAAAAATTCTACATTCCCAAGTCAAATTAGTACAGCAGACCGAGTATTCAATAGTGCACGCCATTGTTTGCTCACAAAAGTCTTGGACAAAGCAAAGTGTACATGTGGTGGATGTCCGAACAATATTCCACTGCCTGGCTCATTTGTACTAATAAAGTTTCTTACCTTTTTCCTTTTCAAAAATCATAGAATTAAGTAATACGAAAAGAAACAAAAAGGTCTGGACTTTGGAGTGCATAACAAATTAATGTTTATACTCCCTCCGTTATAGGATATATAAAAGTCTTTATTAATATTTTAAATAGTCCTAAGTTAAATGTTTATTTATCTTAAATAATTTATTTTTTACAATAATTTGTCTATAATAATATATACCCTTAGTATTAATTGTCATATTTTCATTTTTTTTTATGCATATTTATGGAATATCACTAGTCATGTACAAAAAACTATGCAATTAAATAAAAAACTATGCAATTAAATGAGAATTTAAATATAAATAATTTATTATTTTATCATCTTTCTTAATATGCCTAAAAATCAACTACAACTTTTATGTGCCACGGAGGAGTATAATATAACACACATCACAGAAACTACTCCGAACAAGTTAGCATCCTGAACTATTACTATAATGAAAGGAATTAGTTAATTTATTAGCTCCAACTACAACTTAAACACTCTACTTTAGCTATAAAAATATGTTTTTTTTATTGTGTATTATTCCACAAAAGTTCCATTTAATAAATAAATAAATTAAAATTGTTTTACCAAAAGAGTTTTTTTTTTGTTTTTTTTATTGTTGGTAGTATAAATTGACATCATGTTTTTAACTTTGTCAATATTATTAGTTTATTATCATGACACAATTACTATACTAATATTTTATTATTTTTAAAGGTAAACACAGCAAATTAAAATTATACCATTAATATTTACAATTAGAACCCTTTTTGTGGAACGCATTGAAACAAAACATTTGAAGGTTAGATAATTTACATGAAAGAGTAAATATTTTGTTTCCAATAACCTTTGAGACAAGTTGGTGGTGTAAGAAAACAAAGGGTTTACAGAAGCGGCAGAAAATAAGACTGTCGTACATACAGCTCTTACAATAAATTAAAAGAAGATAGATGTATTAAATAATTAAAAAGAGTTGTAAAAGGAGTAAACATATAACTAGTCGTCAATAAAGAATAGCCGTCAATGAGGACCAGAAATAATGGAGTGTGTTAATAATCTTTTTTTTTTATCGGTAATAAATTATCGGCCTCCCTGGATCATGTTATCTATGCTAAGTCGTGGTTGGATCCCATTACTGGGTCATTTTATTATTTGGGCAATAATTATTATATTGGCCCATTATACAAATTATCACTTAACCCAACTTTGACCAAAGAATCATTATGCCAAATGACGTTGACTATCGTGTATCGCCACTTTCTTTGCGCATTGATTAATTAATGGGGATCGGATCAAATGGCGGTGTGGCAAAAAACAAGAATAGAGGGGTGAAGGAAGACTATTTACTTTCTACCGTTTGTAACCGGAAATGAGGAAAAATGTGTCGGAAGGTGGTGGGTGGCACTAAGATAGGATAGTGAAGTATGCATGGGGTTAAGATCACATAAGAGGTAAAGAATACATATATTTCATTTAAGATTTCTTAATCTATATCTCTCAAACACTAGATAATATTTTCTCTCAATTGTTGACCTTGTGATCGCCTGTACTGACTCTCACGCCGGAGCTATCCCTCGACGGTCAGGCCGTCAAACTTTTGGTGTTGACATTGTTGAAATGCTGGGATATAGACGCCGCGTCTTGGTGATTGGGGACGTGGAGAAAGATCTTGGCGTTAACATTGGCGCTAGAAGGAGAAATTTGAGTTCAGTGTCTTGAATATTTTTCAATCACAATCCGTGTTTGTTCTACATCAATATTCATGGTGAAGAGTAGAACACCTACACCTGAAGGGCAGCCGAGGGCTGCCAGTGAATCGACACCCCGAGTGTCTCATAAGGATCGCTTGGGGACCGTAATAAGTGTTCATGCAAACACGGCATTCAAACGATCCTCAAGATTTTCATTGAAGAAGATGGGTAAGGCTAAACGAGGTTAGTCTACCCCATCGATAAAAGCGTTCGCCACAGTGGCCGGAAACGAGTAGAAGGCACTTCGCCTAGAACTCGATACCGAGAAGACCAAGATGAAAAGGCTTCACGACTAGCCAAGATGGCTGATGAGGCGGATAAAGCTATGAAAGTACTTGTGAAACAAAGACAAGATATAGTTGAAGCGAGATGGTCCGAATGATGAGTTGAGAGATGAAGAACTCGCTTATAATCAAATCAAGAAAAGCAAAGGACACCAAGTGGAAAAGAACACTGCTCATTTCAGACGAGAGTCTCGAGGCCGAAATCGAGAAAGAAGAAGATCTCAAGCCCTACTCCTCAAAGATCGAGGAGGTACATCACCCCGTCGATTCTAAGGAGCAAGGTCGGGAGGAACGAAGAGGTCGATCCAGGATCGTACTCTCCGAAACCACAAAGAGAGCCCTTGTTGTTTGACATTCTCGCCTCAAAGGCCCGAGCACAAAGACGAAGCATATCTAGAGATTTTACTCCAGGAGAGTCTACCGAGGGTACACCGCTCTGTAGACACTCATCACAGAAGAAGCCCTTCAGAGTCAAGGTTCTATCAGAAGAAACCGGCCTACCATGGGAGAAAGGAGTCATCGAAAAAGGAAGCATCATCTCAACCAGAAGGTGTAGATTATTTGGTTAAAGAGTTAAAAGAACTTCGGAAGCAGCTTGCCGAAGTACGAAAGACGAAGGACACTTCGGGAAAGAAGGAATCCCCTTTTTCCGCGGAGATTCTTAAAGAAAAAGCTGATCCCACCAAGAAGTTGCCCCATATTGAGAGTTATGATGGATCAGGGGATCCCTATGACCACAATCAAGCGTTCGACCGACTGATGGATTATTATGACTTTAGCGATGCTGCTAAATGTCATACTTTTGTCACAACACTTAGAAAGGATGCCCGGCAGTGGATGGGGACTTTGCCCTCAGATTCAATTTCATCTTGGGCAGATATGTGCAGTAAATTTCATGCTCGCTTTGGGAGCAACAAAAGAAGGGGAAAACCAACTGGTTCATCGCTCAGTTCGACGGTTTTGAATGAGTCTTTGGGCCAATATGTGAAGAAATTCCGTGAAGCAAGAGGGCAAGTGATGACTTGAATGATCTACAAGCCATTGGACTGTTTGTTGTAATGGGTTAGATCTGGTCAAATCAGAGAAGTTAGTGAAGAAGTTGATGTTTCATCACCAAGAGTCTTGTTGAGGCCTTTGACAAAGTCAAGGTTATATCGTGGTAGAGGAAGCTATGGATGACCTTAAACGCCCCGCTTGAGCACTCTACCAAGGAGACAGACGGGATGAATCGATAAAGATCGAGAAAGAATGAGGGTAATAAAGACCGCCACGAGGGCGGGTCGAAAAAGTTTAATAATTGGAGAGATGGGGTGGAGGGACGCTCGTCCGCTCATTTCAACGAATGAATAGAACGTACACAACACTTAATACGACATGTATCATATCTTGGATCAAATTAAGAATCAACCTATTTTTGAACCACCTCGAGATAACATTAAGCCGGAAAAGGGAATTCTCGTAAGTATTGTGATTATCATCAAGCTTGGGTCACGATACAAACGATCGTGTTAGTTTGAAGGACTTTATTGAAAGGAAGGTACAAGGTGGTGCTTTAATTCAAGATGTGGTCGCAGAACCAATCAACAAAGCAGGACGGAGGGCTGTTTCAGAGTAGCTCAACCCGATTCAAAGAAGTGTTACCCACTCCGAACAAACTGCAAGGCATGTGATGATGTCATCACCGGGGTACTTCAGCAAACTCGTTGGAAAAAGCGTCGAAGTTACTTGGATTGATTCGTAGCGACAAAGCGGGTACCTCCCAAGATCTGTGATGACCTTATCCGAAGTTCGGTAATCTCTTTTATTGATGAAGACTACCCTTCGGAAATTATCGAACCGCATTTACGAGGATCATTGGTGTTAATCGCACAAGTGGGTTTTAGAGATATGAAAACGGATGATGGTGGATAATGGGTCTTCATAGATATATTCGTATGTAAGACCTCGAATTTTATGAAATAAAAGTATTCAATTTTTCTTATAATTACTATTCAAGAAATGGTTAAATTGATAAAAGTTAAAGTTAAGGGTGATATATGAATTTTTTTACAAAATACACAAGTGGTTATAAAATATTCATTGTTGTGGGAATATTCGTTTGGTCGTGGAATATTCTTTACGCTTGGGAATATTCGTGACGACGCGATCATTTTATTGGGCCCTATAATAAAATAAGCTGCTTTAATAAAGAAAACGACAAGTTTGAGTTTTTATAAATAACTGGCGTAGTTATTATCAAGTAACACCTGTTGGAATACCCGGTTGGTAAAGTAAAGTAATACGCGTTGTTGAAAGAGAGTACAGCACAGTATTGCATAATATTTTGAATTATTGATTCTTACGTAAGAAGGTACTACTCAATAATTGTTACAAGAATTATTATTTAATATTTTATTTTATTGATTCAATAATTTGCGTTAATATTTTATATTATTGTTGTTTCAATAATTATCACCGCACAATATTTCTCATTATCGGATCAATAATTCATATTATTTGAATAATATTATTAGATAGCATTATTGGCAATGTCTAGAAAGTTACATCAAGGAGAGGTTTGGTCACCTAATCATGCCGCCAAGAAGGAGAAATTCTTATTGGAAAGCCCCTCCTTCCAGGAAGCGCCTGGTTGTCATTATTGTGATTTCGTAATATTATTTGTGAATAATTAATTATTGATTTATATGATAAGGAAATATTTATTTGATGTGAATATAAATGATGGATTTATTTATGTGGTTATTAATGAAGGAATTAATCTTTGAGATGTTTTATTTGTATTTTGCCGGATTGGAGGTATTAAAAGATCAAATCGATTGTTATTACAAACTTTATTGTGTGAGTTATAATATTTAATCCGACCGTTGGATCGTTGTAATTTTTGGATATGTTATACATATATAAGTTGAGTATATGTCCACAAATTTTGAACCGTTAAAAATGAGCGATAATTTGTTATGAATTTTAAGAGGTAAATCGATTCTAAATTAGGTTTTGGTGGAAAATTCTAGAATTGAGTGGGCCCCACTCTTGGTTGTTGGGGAAGATGGCTGATTTTTGGTGGGTGGAATAGTAGCAAGAGTAAAGCCATCGTGTAGGCGGGTCAAGTCTTCTTGACGTGCTTAACATTTTTTCCTATAAATAGAGGCTAAGTTAGAATTGAAAATCACACCGAAACAAGTTTTTTCTCTTTCTCTCTATATTATCGAAGCGTATTCTTGTGAGTATTTTGAGTATACTTTGAGTATTGTTAGACGGTGCAAGTTCCCTTCAGCACTATATCCGGTGTTTCAACTAGAAGTACTGTCTTTCGAGGTAAGGGATGTTATTTTCTTCTCAGATGATATTATTTCTTCAATATCATTATGCTGAAATATTGGTTGGAACTTTTTATCAAATTTGGAACTTTTTCATGTCGGGGTTACTATTCATGGGTTACTATTCACGAGTTACTATTCACGAGTTACAATTCATGAGTTACTATTCACGAGTTACTATTCACGAGTACTATTCATGAAGCGTGAAGATGTTTTTTTTGTGAAATTTCTATCTTTTGGTGTTTGAGTTACTATTCACGATACTAAGACTATTCACGATATCTGACTATTCACTTAATACTAAGACTATTCATAAAAAATGAAAATTTTTCTTTTCGTCTAAAATATCTATTCTGGATACTAGCTTTGATTGTATCCATGTTTTGATCATTCTTGAATTTTACACCACTAGGATTATTTTGAGGTATTTTTGGATGTATAGATTAGGAGTTATGGATTTTATGAGAAAAGACTATTTTAAAAGTAACTATTTATAACTCCTTGCGGTTAACTCCAAAATTGATGAAATTTTATTGAGAGTACATCTATATAATATCAATTGTACTGTGAATTTCGGAATTTTTGGATAAAAGTACAATTTATGATAAATGTTTAAATATTCTGGTGGTTTTGGCCATATGAAAAATAGTAAATGAATTTTTAAAATTTTGAGAAAAATATATATTCAATATGGGACTATTTTATGCTAAATCCCGTAAAAGAAATATTTTTGGAACCTGATTTGGTATTTTTCATGAAAATGTTCTAGTTATGAGTAAATGAATTAAATATGTTATGTGAAGTAAGAAAATTAGAAAATATGATTTTATGGTTTGAGAATCATATATGAGGTATATGCTGATTTTTGATGAGGGTTTTGGTTATTGGTGATGAAATTTTATGAGTTTGGCATTTTATGATGATTAAATGCATTAATTAGTAAAGTGTAAACAATTTAATTAAATTGTTTATAAGTTTAAGAAATGATTAAAATATTATTATAATATTAATAATATTAGATTATGAGATTTCTAAGTGATTTATAACATTTGGATTAAGGTGTTATAAATATGGATATGAATTTTATTATGAAACTTTATCTTTCATGTCCGAGTAAGTTACTACGCACGTGATACGATTACTATGTATCGAATACGGGTACTATTCACAACAAATTGGTTTCTTCTCCACCAAATTATCGTTGATTTATGAATCTTACTCTTGAAATTAAAACTATGTTTTGATTATATTGTTTTTATATAACATTCTTATAACCCTAATGATGACATTTCTCTTTGACTTGAGTGTAAAGATGGGTAGATTATTGGTACGATCGTGACCATAGGTTCTCTTTCGCCAAGATGAGTGCAAAAGTTGAATTGTCGATCGGTATGATCATGACCATTGAATTTACAATTGAATATTTTTAGCTTAAGTGCAAAGGTGAATTGATCAACATGGTTATAATTATTGTTATATAACTTCCGAAATGATTATATATTTTTTGATATATGAATATCTTTCGCTCACAGTGCAAAGATGACTGTTGTTGAATATCTTTAAATTCAGAAAGTAAAAGATGAATTATTGATGAATATCTTTGGCTCAGAATGCAAAGATGACTGTTGTTGAATATCTTTAGCTTTGTAGTGTAAAGATGAATCTGTTGATGAATATCTTTGAATCTGCAGTGCAAAGATGAATTTATTAGTATGATTATGAGCAGAACTGTGATTTGGTATAACCATGATATTTGATGTTTGTGTAAAGACAAAGTGATGAAAATTATCTTATTCCGGATGAGAAGAGAATTTAGAATCACAATTATGATTATGAAGTTATTCATATGATTGTGGAAAGGAACTGTTGATTGATGTTCTGTGGATAAAATATTGTTGGTGGACTTTTAACGTGGAGAAGGCAATAGACTTTATAGTCTATTTGACTCTTTTAATGGATCGCTTCGTTCACGTTAACTATGGTTGAAAAGTTTTATCATCTACCATATGTTCTAAATCTCTCGATTTATTATCGATGAAGACTATTGATAATTTATTTATCTTTTGTCATAATATTCTTTATCGAGCTAGTCAGGCTTCACCCTTTTGTTTCACAATTCCTTTCGTGTAATAAAAGTGTAATTTGGGTTGAATGGGGATAACAAGGAATAGAGCGGTGGTCTATAGTTGTTGAGGTTCTCCCTAAAGAGGTGAGGGCGAACCCAACTTTGGAAGGGTGTTTTGTCACTATCATACAAGATGTCTAATGACATACAAACTCGTGTTATCATAAGACATGGTTGTGCTCATCCACTTGCCGAGTATATTTACAAGCACTACCTATATAATCTTGGTGTTTGTTTGGAGTATAATACCAAATTAGAGACGATGGAGATAATGATATGTCAAGAGAAGACTCGCCATTGGGAAGAATATGATAGTAATCTTCTTGTTATTCTTTGGGGTCTATGGGTCAACCAAGGATAATTACGTGGCCATATGATATCTACCATAACCTAAAAGCATGGCCTCCCATATACGAAGGTTTCTCTTGAGCACTTCCCAAAGATTCTAATTTCTAAAAAATTTTTGACTATACCTTTATGTAAGGTGTCATTGTGACGTACAGTTGGTATATATTTGTATCCAAACTCACAAAGATATGTGTTGTTGTATTTTGCACGATAATTGTTGTAATAAAGTTGTAGTTATTTTCCGTACCATATATTTAGCGATTCGAGAATGGGTTGGATGGAATGGACCTATTTTGGGGTCGTTATAATCGTATGCCCACGCTTATCGAGAATGCACCTAGATGGGCTTAAAGATGGAGTTGGGACAGAAGCTCCTTTATATGGTTTTAGTAATGACCCTTGTTAAGGTGGTCGGAACTATTGAATTGCGCGGTCATCTTCTGAACTACCCCAATGTAGAAATTATTTGCAAATTTTATGTTATAAATGTAGATTCTCGCTTATAATGCTATTTTGGGAAGGCTCGCTTTAATTGCTTTTTATAAGTCGTGACCTCTATTCCTCATTTCAAAATTAAATTTCCTACTACCACGGGAATTCATGAGGTGAAGGGGGATTTGGATCTGGCCAGAAGATGTTATAGAAATGCTGTGATCACTTCGGGAGTGGGAATATCGAAGCAGAAGCGGACTATGGCGATAGAGGTCGAACCTTTCACAGAGAGTAGTTCAGAACCATTGGTCATGCCAGCTGAAGAAACGGAGGAGATAGAGATCATCCCGGGCAAAGCAAACAAAACGGTGAAAATAGGTTCGGGTCTGCCGGAACCTCTCCGAACGAACCTCATGGAGCTCTTGCAAAGCTATATTGATATTTTCGCCTGGGAGCCTCATGATATGCGGGTAAAGAGGGATATCATTGAGCATCTATTTGGAGGTGAACCTGGTCGAAGAAGCCAATCCGATGAAGAGGAGGATTTTCGCACTGAACGCCGTGAATAATTGATGAAGAGATTGCAAAAGCTGTTGGCAAAGCAGACTTCATCTTCGAGATTGACTATCCGCAGATTGGATGGCGAATGTGGTCTTTGGTACGAAGCAAAATGGTAAATGGCGAGTCCGCATCGACTACACTGATTTAAATAAGGCTTGTCCGAAGGATTTTTACCCTTTACCCCACATTGACCAACTAATCGATGCCACTTCGTGGTATGCTTTGTTAAGTTTCATGGACGCATTCTTTGGATATCATCAAATTTCCATGTACAAAGAGGATATACCGAAGACGGCGTTCATTACGCATCGTTCGGTATATGCTTATAAGAAAATGACCTTCGGCCTCATCAATGCCGGAGCCACATATCAGAGGATGATGAACCATGTTTTCCGATATTAGTTGGGCAGGAATATGGAGGTGTACGTAGACGATATGATTGTCAAAAGTATGTTGGTACATAAACATCTGGATGATTTGGAAGAATGTTTACAGACAATTCGTCAGCACAATTTGAGATTGAATCCCACCAAGTGCACCTTCTGGCCTAAAATGGGCAAATTTACAGGATATCTTGTCAGTCAGAGAGGAATCGAAGCCAATCCTGAAAAGATTCAAGCAATCCTGAACATGAAGACTCCTCAGTCATTTAAAGATGTTCAACGTCGAATTTGGAAGGATTGCGACTTTGAGGAGGTTTATGTCCAAGTCACGAAAGATGTTCACCGTTCTTTCGATACATTGAAAGGGTCAAGAATGCAAAGACATTTCAATGGACTTTGAATGTGAGGACGCCTTTCTGAGCATCAAGTCCTACTTATCTTCTACGCCTTTGTTGGTGAAGCCTGCCCCTCCTCACGAACCTTTATATTTGTACTTAGCAACTAGTTCATCGATGTTAGAGCGGTTTTGGTGCGTGAAGTCAAAAGTAAAAGACCCGGTTTATTATGTAAGCCATGTCCTTCGAGAGATGTCAAACAAGGTACCGAACATTGAAAAGTTTGCTTTTGCTTTAATAATTGCTAAGTCGAAAGCTTAGGCAATACTTCCGTGGTAGATTGGTAATAGTGTATACTGATCACCTTTTAAAGAAGATTATGGGCAAACCCAGGTGTGTCGGGAGATTAATTGCATGGACTATGGAGTGTCACAATTTTTATTGAATATCATCCCCGAACCGCCATCAAAGGGCAAGCCTTGGCTGATTTTGTTGTTGAATGCTCGTTTTAGAAGTCGATGAAGTTGTGATAGAAGGTCGAGGATCTGGACAGTAAGGCGATTCTTAGCCTTCTTGACAGAAGACGAGTTCTTGGACGTCAGATGCGAGATGGGTCTTCTACCACGGACGCCGATGGAGCAGTATTATTATAGTAGCACACGATATTGATTATTGATGCTTACGTGAGAAGTCACAAACTATGCTCAATTATTGCTCTGAAGATTCACGCATCATATCTCTTATATTATTGATTCAATTATTGTCACAAGATCATCCTACGTATAATATAGTATTAAATTATTAATTGAGACGACAAGTTATAAATGATTAATAATTGTTGAAAGATTAAATATGTGTTGATTAAAAATAAAATGATTTGTGGTAATATTTATTCAATCCTTGATGTATATAAAGAGTCCATTATGAGACGTTTGTGGTAAGTTTGATTATTTTATGGGGATAAATATATGTCATCATCTAAGAGTCCCTTCGTCAATAAGAACTACCTTTGTGAATAGTAATTACCTTTGTGAATAGTAATTACCTTCGTCAATAGTAATTACCTTTGTGAATAGTAATTACCTTTGTGAATAGTAATTTCTTTCGTCAATAGTAATTACCTTCGTCAATAGTAATTATCCCTTCGCAAATAGTAGTTGTCCCTTCAATATTACCAAGAGTTAAGCGCTTTCTTGATTGTTCCAAGGGTTAATTACCCCTTCGCTTGAATAGTAGTTGTCTCTTCAATATTACCAAGAGTCATTTTGACCCTTCGTTAAGACCAAGAGCCACCCTCGCTTTTTCTATAAATAGAAAGCTCATTCCTTCATTATTTCTCACGAATTTACTGAAACTCTAAAAAGAGAAACTATAGAGAGAAAGAAGAAAAGTATTTTGCTACTTCACTTTTCCAATATTCAGCTCTTCTAAGGTAAGGGATATTATTTGTTTTACCCGTAAGGGGTGTTATTCTTTCTTATTCACGAAGAGAACTTATGTTATTCCATTCTTATTTATTCTGTTGGAATAACCTGTATACGCGGACTCCCCTATACTTGGTGAAATCCTTATGTTATTCCATTCTTATTTATTCATTGCTGGAATAACTTTGTATACGTGGGTTTACCCTATACTTGGTGACATTCTTCTATTATTCATTGGAACATCACGCTCATGTGTTTTACACGGGACACTGGTTAAAATCTTTATTATTATCTCATTGGAACATCCTATCTCATGTGTTTTTACAGGACTGGTTAAAATCTTTATTATTATTTCGTTGGAATATATCGTCTGCATGCGTTTACGCCGACCTGGTTCCGTTATTTATTATTCTATTGGAATAACCGCTTTGTCGCAAGGCCTATCGCATGCATGGTGATTTCTTTTGTTATTCCATTCTTTATTATACCCGGGTTAGTTAAAACTTTGACTTTATACTCCATGAAATTAGTGGAATATCCTTGATATTTTATGCTTCATCCAAGATCCTTTCATGGAAATATTCTTTCAAGAGTATTCTTGAATTTTACTCTCTAGCAAAAGATCACGTTGATAATTTGGATGTTAATAATTCCTCGGATAAAATAATTCTTGAACTTGTTTTATTGAATTCTTATATCATTGTCATCATCCTCATGTTTATATTATGTTGAAAGTCATACATGGTGGGTCATGTAGTGCATAGATGGACTTGGTATGATTATGATGAGGATTATTGATTGTAATCATGATCGTAATGTTACAAATGATGTGATAAAAGTCCTCAAATTGGTGCGTAATGCAATGATGGATAGTTTTTGGTATGATTATGACTGGGGTGATTCGGTATAGTCATGACCATTGATAATTTGAAGAAAATCCTTGATCGTGGGTACAAGGATGATTAGATATTGTGGTTTATTCATTAAATCGAGTCTTAGTGATAAAATTGATGAAAACCTTTTAAAACCTAAAAGATAGTAGACTTTATTTTTTACTTGACTCTTTTAATGGATTGGATATTCATTATGATTAAAAGCTGGTTGTCTATTGTATTTTATCGGTTTAACATTGTTGAAGACTATTGATAATTCATTACGCATTATCTTAGTTATAATATTTCTTCTTTGGGCTAGTTGAGCTCACCTTTCTTTTCTTTTATTTCTCTTGAAATGAGAATATATTGGGACGAGTCTGGGAAGCGAGTGATGGTCTGAAGATAGCATTAGTAGTCCTCACTATTCGTTAAATAGTGTGACAATAAATATAATGAGGACTCCTTGAGTATGGATATTGTCTAAATGACAATATTCCTATTAGAACTCTCGGTTTATGTATTGTCGTATGTTACCTGACGGATGTATGTATAATTAAGTTTGTATTTGAATTTATGTACCATGTAAGTGGCGACCCAAGATGGGTGACGTATACCTAATTTTGGGGGCTTCACAAACAAGGTAAGTAACAAGAGACCTAATAGCAAGTACACGTACTAGCAATACTAGTTTTGTCCAGCCGCTACATGTAGTAGCGGCTTTTCCCATTTTAATTAAAAAAATTAAAATTTTAAATTTATATTAATTTTTAAATTTTATAATTTCAATAACAGTTGGCTATTATTGTGACGCCCCCAAAACAGGTATATATCACCCATCTTGGGTCGCCAGATATATGGTACAGAATTTAAATACAACTTAATTATACAACAGTAGTGTAAAATACCACAAAACATAACCTCAGAGTTTTAATACGTATATTGTCTTCTAGACAGTATACAAACTCAATGAAGTCCTCATTATATTTATTATCACACTATTTCAAAGAATAGTGAGGACTACTAATGCTATCATCCCGGACCGTCACTTCATTCCCCGACTAGTCCCGGCTACGTTCTCATTTCTTGAAGAGAACAATGAAAGCAAATGGGTGAGCTCAACTAGCCCAGTAAAAAATATTATGATTAAGATAATGCAGAATAAATTATCATTAGCCTTCAACAATGTTAAACCGATAAAATACAATGTACATCAAGTTTAATGCAAATGATCAAGCAATCCATTAGAAGAGTCAAGTAAGGTATAAAATCTACTATCTTCTATGATTTAAAAGTTTTTCATCAACTTTATCACGAGACTCAAACTTAATAAATAAATTTGAATCATCCCTGCTCCACGACCAAGGATATTCATGTAATCATCAATGGTCATGACTATACCGAATAATTCCCGGTCATAATCATACCAATAATCGGCCCACCAATGAACTATGTGCCAATGAGGACTTTTACCACATCATTCGTCACATTACTTGGCCATGATTATACCGAATCATCCTCGGTCATAATCATACCAAGTCCATCTATGCACGTAAGTCAAAGATGACTTTCATCACAATATAAGCATGATGATGATGACAATGACATAATAATTCAATAAAACAAGTTCAAGAATAAATTTTAAGGATTTATAAATTAATTTATCCAGAACCAATAACGCCCAAATTGTCAACATGATATCGCTTTCAGAGAAAAAATTCAAGAATGCTCGTAAGAATATTTTCATGAAAAGATACTAGATGAAGCGCAAATATTAAGAAAATTCCACTAATTTCATGGAGTATATAAGCCAAAGCTTTAACCAACCTGAGTATAATAGAATATATGGCTCGTAAATGGATTTTTCTCGCGCCATGTGGTAATCCACGTGAGATGATCATTTCCACAATTTAATAAGGAATGAATACGAAGGATCATTCACCATGCATGTGGTAATCCACATGTAGGCGTGTTATTCCAAATGTAATTATAAAGAATGAAATAAATGTATGATTCACCATGCGCGATGCGATAGATCGCATGTACATGTTATTCCTAATAAAGATAATAAATAATGGAACCGGTCCGGCATAAACGCATGCATGTGATATTCCGACAAAATAATAAATAATAGAACCAGTCCCCGTAAATGCATGCATGTGATATTCGGCGTAATAATAAATAATGGAACTAGGTCCCACAGAATGCATTGCATGTGATATTAAACGTAATAATAAAGAACGGAATATTAGAAGAATTTCACCATGTATGGTACTTCAGATAAACAAAAGTTATTCCAATGAATAATAAGAATGGAATAATGAAGAATTTCACCATGTATGCAGATCTTGACATATACAAAGTTATTCCAACATAATAATAAAGAATGGAATAACAACAGAATTCACTGTGCATGCGATAGATCGCATGACGAGTTATTCCAACATAATAATAAAGAATGGAATAATGTAAGAATTTCACCATATATGCGGTGATCAGATAGACAAAGTTATTCTAACATAATAATAAAGAATGGAATAATGTAAGTTCTCTTCATGAATACGAAAAAAATAATACCCCTTACGAAAGTACAACAAATAATATCCCTTACCTTAGAAGAAACCGGATATTGGAGTAGTGAAGTAGCGAGAATACTTTTCTTCTTTCTCTCTATAGTTTCTCTCTACAGAGTTTCAATTGAATTCGTAAGAAATAATGAAGGAATGAGCTTTATTTATAGGAGAATGGGTGAATAGTAACTAATTCATGAACGGTCAGATTGATTTACTTTTTAAAGCAGACGGTCCATATTGATTTACTATTAAAACTTAAAGCAATTCATTCATACCGATTTCTTATTAAAACTTTAAACCAATGATCCATATTGATTTATTATTATAACTTTCCACCAGCGGTCCATATTGATTTACTATTATATCTTCAACCAACGATCCATATTGATTTACTATTATAACTTCAACCAACGGTCTGAAAAAATATCACATCTCCTCATGGAATAATATTGTACCCAAAAATGATTTAGACCGAAAAGAAATATATTTTTTGGGTGAATAGTACCCCGTGAATAGTACCCCGACACGAAAAGTGTCCCAAATATCCGAGTGAACAATACTAGAGTGAATAGTAACCGGGTGAATAGTAACCCGTGAATAGTAACCCTACTCTGACACGAAAAGTGCCCTGAATACCCGATTGGTCAATATAACCTCCAGACATCAATTATTATCGAAACAAATATCGATTTCCACTAACAAAAATAATTTCAACACAATGGAACTATAAAATTCATCTTTAATCAACACGAACTTATTCATCATTAATATTATAACTCACAATATTTAACAACCAGGTCGTTCCCAAGAAAGAGGGGGCTTTCCGATAAGAATTTCTCCCTATTAGCGCGCAATTAGGTGACCAAACCTCTCCTTGATAGAACTTCTAGACATTGTAAATATTGCAATTTAATAATATGAATAACTTTGTCGTCTCAATTATTGATTTAATAATATAACATATTATGCAAATGATACTGTGATAATAATCGAATCAATAATATGAGAGATATGATGCATCAATTACCGTCGTAATAATTGAGTATTCTCGAGTGACTTTCAACGAAGATCAATAACCAATACCGTGTGCTACTATGCAACCACGCGTATTATTGTACTTTTACTACCAAGTAGTTCAACAGTTTTAACGGTAACACTTTCGCCGTTATTTTTATAAAAAGATAATTCTGTCATTTTCTTACTACGACAATACTTCCGTTGTGGGTTCACCAATGATTGTATCGTCGTACGGATATTCTCCGACCAATCGAATATTATACAACAACTTGCATACTTTGCAAAATTTATAAATATTACCCACAACTATAACATTATATCAAATCCACACCGTAATATTTAAAAAATATTTTGATAAATTTAAATCTTTATTCATAAAATTTGGGGTTTCACAATTATCTTATAAATCAAAGATATCTCATAATTTATTATTATTATTATAATAATATTATTATTATTAATTATTATTATTATTAAAGTGTTGTCTGATAATAACAATAATAATAATAATAAATATAATTATAATAATAATAATAAATTCAAATTATTAATATGATTATTTAATAATAATAATAATAATAATAAAAAGAGACCGCTACTATATGTAGCGGCTTGTTCTACCCATTGCTACTAGGATACACTTGTTATAATAAAAGGATACACTTGCTATAATAAATGGGACAAACCAAATAGGATACACTTGATATATTGCATTTAGGATACACTTGCTATAAGAAATGGGACAAACCAAATTAGGATACACTTGCTATAATAAGTTTGTCGTGGGAAAGTCGCTACACAATGTAGCGGTCGTATTTTTTAATGTTAATAATAATAATAATAATAATAATAATAAAGTCGAATTATTTTATTAAAAAAAGGGACCGCTACTTGTAGTAGCAGCTTGAAAAATTCTTGGTACTTAATATTACTTACTCTGCTTGTATTGCTATTGCTACTACATGTCATGCTTGCAACTACTACTACTACTCTTGCTACTATTACTACTTGTGTACTTGATGACTCAAATGTAAGTATCAGCCACTACTAGGTGTAGCGGTCGAAGTATTTTAATATAAAATAACATTAAGCCGCTACATGCTGTTACAACTTGGTTGCTATGAACAGTGTGGTGGCAATCGATTGCCATGGATGCATCCCCATATATATATTAGGCATATGCATGTAATCTTATATATATATATATATATATATATATATATATATATATCTTGTTTTATAATATATATATATATTAATCCAGGTTAATATATATATATATATATATATATATATAAAGTATACTTGTTATGCTCATGTGTTTTAAATGAATATGTATTTATAAAATATTTTTGCCCAACTTTGGTTTTTGAAAAGAAATAGGATCTCCTCATTGATTATTTATATAAATTAATTTATTTAACGCTTGACATTTAAATTATCAAGGTCAATAAAATTAATTCAAGTAAAATCGGAAAATAAGAAAACAATTAAATAATTACATATTTAATTAATTACAATAAAATTGTTATCATCAAAATATAAAATAAATTAATACCTATTAGACTCCTTTAAAATAGCATATCTTATATTCATATCTTTAATATGTTATTTTAGAGCTATATTATAGACGTTAGATATAACAGGTTGTTGAGTTGGTTATCCTTTATTGAGCCATTTATGCTAACAGTTTCTTTCTAGCCGTTGTTCTCTACTCTATATATATTCATCCTGATGTGCAAAAGAAGGTACCACACTTGAATTTGAAATTCCTTCACTACAAGAAAAAGTCTTAATTCCGATGAAATTAGGTTCGACAGACTATATTCAGTCGGCAAAGTCTTGTAGTGCTTATTGAATAAATCCTACTAGCTTTCTAAAGTTTGATTCCAATTATTATTTGTAATCTATTAAATTCCTTTGAACGGGAAAGTATTTGTAATTCTTCAAATCATATCTTTTGTAAACTGTGACGCCCCCAAAATTAGGTATACGTCACCCATCTTGGGTTGCCACTTACATGGTAAATAAATTTAAATACAACTTAATAATACAACCGCGTATGCATAATACGACAAAACATAAACCGTGAGTTTGAATACAAATATTGTCTACTAGAGATTATACAAACTCAAAAGGAGTCCTTATTACAATTATTATTACACTATTTTACAGAATAGTGAGGACTACTAATGCTATCATCTGGTCCGTCACTCCGTTCCCCGACTAGTCCTCGCCACGTTCTCATTTCGAAGAGAACAACAAAAGTAAAAGGGTGAGCTCAACTAGCCCAAGAGGAAATATTATGACTAAGATAATGCGAGAATATATTATCGTTAGCCTTCAACAAAGGTTAAACCGATACAATATAACAACCATCAAGTTTAAGCTGCAGTGAACAAGCAATCCATTAAAAGAGTCAAGTAGAGAATAAAATCTACTATCTTTTATGATTTAAAAGGTTTTTCATTACTTTTATCATTTGGGACTCAAAGATAATAAATAATCCACATCACCGAATCACCCATGCACTACGGCCAAGGATATTCTTTAGTATCACGATTATAATTATACATGCACTACGGGCCAAGAATATTTGTGTATTCAATAATGGTCATGATCATGCCAACAACTATCCATCAATGCACTACGAGCCAATGAGGACTTTTACCACATCATTTGTAATATTTATTACCATGATTACACCGAATAATCCTCGGTCATAATCATACCAAGTCCATCGATGCACCTTTATAGGCCATGAGATGACTTTCAACAAAATATAAACATGAGAATGATGACAATGATATAAGAATTCAATAAAACAAGTTCAAGAATTATTTTATCCAGGATCTAATAACGTCTAAATTGTCAACATGATACTGCTTTGTAGAGTAAAATTCAAGAATGCTCAGAAGAATATTTTTATGAAAAGATACTGGATGAAGCACAAATATCAAGGATATTCCACTAATTTCATGGAGTATAGAAGTCAAAACTTTAACCAACTGAGTATAATAAGGAATGGAATAACAAAAGAAATCACCAGGCATGTGATAGACCGCACAGGAAGGTTATTCCATCAAAATAATAAATAAAGGAATCGAGTCTACAGCGTAAAAGCGCATGACGTGATATTCCAATGTAATAATAAAGAGCGGAATCAGTCCCAAGATAAAACGCATGCATGTGATATTCCAATGTAATAATAAAAGACGGAATCGGGTTCGGCATAAAAACGCATATGACGAGGATATTCCAAAGAATAATAAAGACGGAACCAGTCCAGATATATAAAACGCATGACAGGATGTTCCAACAGAATGATAAAGAATGGAACAACAGAAGAATTTCACCAAGTATAGGGTAGCCCGCGTATACAGGTTATTCCAACAGAATAATAAAGAATGGAATAACAGAAGTTCTCTTCATAGATAAGAAAGAAATAATACTCCCTACCTTGGAAAAAACTGGATACTGGAATAGTGAGGTAGCAGATTTCTCTTCTTCTTTCTCTCTATAATTTCTCTCTATAATAATCATTTCTAAAGCTTTTGTGAATTGGTGAGAAATGAAGGAAGAATGAGCTTCTATTTATAGAAAAATATAGTTTCGATAATTGCACGTTTTGGGGCTCGAAAATTACAGTACAATACCTCCAACTTTTCTTTCATTTATAATTTAGTCCTGCAAGTATTATCAATCTTGCACCAACTCCCCTAATATTAAATAATGTGAATCAATAGTTCAATCATGTGAATCAATAGTATAATCATGTGAAAAATACGAATTACAAGATATAAGTACTCTCCATCTATACCTCTATTTTTAACTTAGTCATGCAAGTATTATCAATCTTGTACCAACTCCCCTAATAGTAAATAATGTGATTCAATAGTACACATATGTGAACAAATAGTTATATAAGCATGTGAATTAGTAGCAATTAATTGCTCATTTATCCGATAAATTACCCGATTTATCAATATAACCCTGACATCAATTATCATCGGAATAAATGTCGATTTTCACTAACACAAACAATTCCAACATAATGAAACTATTTTTATCAAAAATATATTTTGAAATTTCAAAGTTTGACTTTTCCTGAAAAAAGTCAATTGTTGACTTTTTGACCAAATAGTGAATTAGAAAATTTTTGTGTTTATAGACTATTTTACTAATTTCGCTGCTCGACTCAAATATCACGCTCTGCGTCTCCAAATTCAACTCCAACAATATTCATTATTAATATTATAACTCATAATATTTATCAACCAGTGTCGTTCCTCGGAAAAGAGGGCTTTCTAATAAGGATTTCTCCTATATGGCTTGATTAGGTGACCAAACCTCTCCTCGATGTAACTTCTAGACATCGTAAATATTACAATTTATAATATGAATAACTTTGTCATCTCAAGTATTGATTTAATAAAAACATTTTATCATATAATCTTGTGACAATAATTGAATCAATAATATGATAGATATGATGCAAAGAATTCATGTAGCAATAATTGAGTATAATCGAGTGACTTCTCGTAAGCATCAATAATCAATACCGTAGTGTGCTCTTACGCAACCACGCCAGATTCATCGCATTTTTTAACACCGGGTGTTTCAACAGATTATCTGTAAAACTTCCACCGTTATTTTCATAAAAGTATTTTTGTCGTTTTCTCAATCAAACAATAATTAGATTGTGGTCCACCAATGATTGTGTCGTTATACGAATATTCCTTGTTAAAATGAATATTCTCCACCAATCGAATATTATATATAACTTCACAGTCTTTTGCAAAATTTATAAATATTACCCACAACTATAACATTATATCAAATCTACACCATAATATTCAAAAATATATTTTGAGAAAATTTAATCTTTATTCAAAAAGTTGAGGTCTTACATAAACAGAGTACAAGTTAGATTAGGTTTGGGTGTCTTTGCAATCGTTAGTCTGTACAAAGGAAACATCAAGGTCTCAGTGGTGAGAGAAGTGGGAGAGTACTGACAAGGAGAAGTGTCCAAGTCGTAATCGATCTTCTTTTTATCTGAGGAGTTTTTCGTAATCTTTTGAATATTAAGTTTAATAAAAAGTGTCTCCAATACTTATTGGTATTGGACGTGGATTAGGTTACTAAACTAGAGGTTAGGAGTTGAACCACATTAAAATCTTGGTGTGATTTCTGTTTTGTTTTCCTTCTTAATCTGCACTTTATTATGCATATATATTCATATTCAGTTCACATCTGTGATTGAAGATAACGTAAGAATCGAGACGAGTTACCGTCCGATTATAATCGATTTAATAACATAGAATAAAGTAGAGCGAGGTTACCGTCTGATTATAATAATATGTAAGAGAAAACTTAAAAATTGGCCATTGTTAATCACATTTGGATTTTACCCCTATTCACCCCTTTTAGGTGTGCTTATTTATATAATTACATGTTCAAGGTTCAATTCTGACTGATTTTTTTTTATTGAAGTTTGTTTTTTATTTTGTGGGTTTGCTGCTTAATCCTCTATGAGGTTTTTGATTGGTTATTGATATTATAATAGTGATAATGTATGAGAAGTCAAATCTCATAGTTGGTATTTAAAAATGATATTATATTAATTTTAAAATTTAAAAAATTGATTTTAAAAACTCAAAATATTTTAATTTGAAATAGAGGAAGAGCTTTTCTATACTGGATGGTGCTGCGTGCGAATGGCTTTTAATGACAGATAAAATTGTCCCACTCAACCCGTCATCATAGAATCACATATAGCTGCATTCATCGCTATATTATCCATTCAAATTCTATATAACATGCGTTTAGCGACGATTTTTATCCGTGACCAAGACTAAGGACCACCTTCATAGAAAGTGGCATATATATATATATATATATATATATATATATATATATATTGTCATTCAGACTATATATGACAGAGAATAAGTCCATTTTGTCCAACTATTAAGACAGCATTCAAAAATTAATGGTGCATGCCTAGGAGTAATTAGTAACGCACACTTTACCTTGAGAAAAGTCTATTTGTCTTCTTGTCAAGATTCCAAGTAGACGAAAATTAGTTTCTTAACCAATAAATTTAAATATTCATGTCCCAAAAAAATGACCATTAAATTATTTTTATGTCCCAAAACGTAACCACTAAATTACTCGTGATGATTGTTTGATTACCGTATGCCAAAGTTGACTGTCAATTTTGGCTTCTCACTCATGAGTTGCATTCGGCCATTATTTTAAGAACTTTACACTTTGTTTTAATTTGTGAGTTTTAGACTTTCGAATACTAATCATATATTCCCTTTCTTCCAAAATTATTGATAAAATTTGACATTTGAAATCAAACGAGCTCATATAAAACTTTAAAATTAGTATGACTCATAAAAATTTTGAAAAAAATAAATTTTGTGATTAATAATTTTTGTTATATATTATACAATTATAATAATTGTATCAACTAAAATTAAAAAAAAAAATCACATCAATTTGAAGTTTAATATACTGTCATTTGATCGTAAAATCAAATTGTATCTTTAATTTTAAAATAAAATAAATATTTATATAAATAAATAAAAACATCAGTGCGCCAAAGTTGATTTCAAACTTGGCCTCCCATGGCCATAGGCCGGTACCTTTTAATTACTACTTAATTTGTAGATAGACTTTCCAAATTCAAATGGTGATATTTTTTCTCTCGTAGATAAGATTTTAATGCTGCTCACTTACTGCCTTCAATTTAGATATACGTTTAGCTGCACATATTTGACTATCGTTCAATACGTCATAGTTATTTTTAGTTAGCGGAATTTCAATAGAATTTTGGGAAAATACAATATAATAGTAATATACAGTGTACATGCATAATAATATACTCCAATTTTTAAAATATAAAATTGTTGGCTTTTTAAAGTTAACTTAAGATATTTTTAAATTTAAAATTGTTATAATTTTTTTTAATTTTAATCAATACAATAATTAATATTGTAAACTATCTAAGAAGATTTAATATTCATACTACTATTAATAATATTAATATTTGTAATACTAATATTCATATTATTACCATTACTTACGAACAGGGGCGGAGGCATGTATAGGCTAGGGTGGGCTTTAGCCCGGGTAGAGTTTTTGAAAAATATTTAGTATTTATATATCTTCAATAGTCCAACTCAATATTATTTTCCTATTTTCTTGTATTAAGAAATTGCTTGGGTTTCTCATCTGTCTTTAAATGTTTGTACAATAATTTTTAGTTCTGTTTATCCAAGTGTACAATAATTTTTAATAAGTGTTTATGATTTTATCCAAGTGTTTTTTTCCTTGCGTCTTCATCTTTATCCTTAAGATATAGTTCTGTTTATTTAATCTAGTATTCTCAAAGACTGTGATGTCCTTGTTTTTTTTTTTTGACATCCTGGAGGGAGTAGTTTTTAGTGCTATGTTAGCCTCTATCTTGTTTAATTTTGATGTTTACTTGTTCATGCATCATTTGTTGCTAATTGTGGCACATTACTAAGATAGGAGTAATTGTTTGATATTATGCTTGTTGTATGCCATGCTTTGACTAATTTACTTAGTTAAAAACTTTCTAGGTTTTGAAATCTAATGATACTATTAGCATTCAGTATGTTGTTTTTTACTATAATCATTCAATATAATCTTTCAATTGAACCAAATTTTTTGTTAAAAATTCAGCTGTTAAGCAATCTATAAGTCACAATGGAAAGTCAAGGAAGCAAGAGAGAAAAAATTTTGTTTTCTTTCTTTAAACCAAGAGAAAGTGCATCAACGACAACTAGTTTATACTTGTTAAATTCGTGAATTTGAGATAAATAACGTATTGAAATTACTTTGTTGATGTGATGGGAGGTTATATATATGCTAATTGGAGTAATAAGGATGAAATTTTTGGCTAAGCTCCTCTATTATGCTTATGAAATATGAGATTTTAGAGTACGCCTTCAAGGTGTTTGAAATTTTGCCTCTAAGAGGTTGTTATGCTAAAACTTGTGAATTAGCCAAGGTAACCTTTATATATATTTTGAATTTATGATCGATCTTGGTGGAACAATTTCTTGCGTATATGGTTGGCACTTGATAGCCTACAGGTGCCAAAAATTTCTAGCTCCGCCCTTGCTTACGAATATTAATATTACTAATATTAATATTCATACTACTATTAAGTATTTTAGTACTAATATCAAGTGTTATCACTTTTATCCTTATGCATGCTTCTTAAATAAATGTTATACTATAAATGTACTGTATTGGTTCATCTTCATCTATACATGTACATGAAATTATGCAATACATTAATGTGATGATCACCAAATTATATGATGTCGGGCAAAATAGCGATTATCCTGCACGCTAGGGTAACAATAAATTCACAGACAAAGAAAACAAAAGAATTACTGTGACGCCCCCAAAACAGGTATACATCACCCATCTTGAGTCGCCAGATACATGGTACAGAAACAAATACAACTTCGGTAATATAATTGTCGTGCAAAATACGACAACACATATACTGTGAGTTTGAATATAAATATTGTATACTAGAGAGTATACAAACTCAAAAGGAGTTCTCATTATAATTATTAATACACTATTTTACAAAAATAGTGAGGACTGCTAAACAACTATCTTGAATCATCACTCCATACTCCGGCTAGTTCCTGCTAAATTCTCTCCTCCTGAGAAGAACAATGAAACAAAAAGGAAAAGGGTGAGCTCAACTAGTCCAGTAAAGAATATTATGACTAAGATAATATACAACAAATTATCATTAGTCTTCAACAGGGAAAATCTGATAAAATATAATAGACAACAAGTTTTAGATCAACAACTGCAGCGGAAACAACAATCCATTAGAAGAGTCAAGTAGAGAAAGAATTCTACTATCTTCTAAGATTTAAAAGTCCATTAACAATATTTTATCCCTGTAACATCCATCAATATTCATCTTTGCACTACAGGCCAAAGATATTCATTTGTATCACCAGTTGATCATGTTCATCTCAACACATGTTCATCTTTGCACTATGGGCCAAAGATATTCATCAGTTAATCATTCATCTTTGCACTACAGGCCAAAGATATTCAGTAATATCATCATTTAGGACTGAGGATGATGAAAAATATTTTAAAGAAAACTAATCCAGTGAGACAGAAGGACAAATAGTAGGGATTCGTATAACAGTTTATCCAAGATCAATAATACTCCATAATAACCAATTTTGAAGCAAAATTCAAGAATAAAGATCAAAACATGGATACAATCAAAGATAGTAACCATAATAGACATCTTGGACAAAAAAAAGAAAATTTCATTTTTAAATTGAATAAGTGTAAATGATTCGTGAATAGTCAGATATCGTGAATAGTAACCCCGACACAAAAAGTTCCAAATTTGATAAAAAGTTCAAACCAATATTTCGGCATAATGATATTGAAGAAAATAATATTATTTAAGAAGAAAATAATATCACTTACCTCAAAATAACCGTATTTTTGACTAAATTTCGGATATAGTGCTGACAGAAACTTGCACTAAATAACAACTCTCAAAGTATCTAAATACTCACAAAAATACGCTCAATAATCTAGAGAGAAAGAAAATTTGTTTCTGGTGTGATTTTCAATTCTAACCTAAGCGTCTATTTATAGGAAAAATGCTAGAACGCCATAGGAGACTAAATAATAAAATAATATTATTTAATCAACAAATTCTCTACGTATGCTTTGAACAAGTCTAGCATGCCTTCTTTGAAAAACAAACCAACAGCCCACATGCTTGAAAAATCAAAAAGTGGGTCCCACCCATAATTTAATAAAAATCATTTTATTTTTCGAAACTTCAGTAATTCATAATAAATAGCTCTTTTGTGACGCCCCCAAAATTAGGTATACGTCACCCATCTTGGGTCGCCACTTACATGGTACATAAATCCAAATACAAACTTAATTATACATCTGTCGTGTAACATACGACAATACATAAACCGAGAGTTCTAATAGAAATATTGTCATTTAGACAATATCCATACTCAAGGAGTCCTCATTACATTTATTGTCACACTATTTAATGTAGAATAGTGAGGACTACTAATGCTATCTTGGGACCATCACTCTTTTCCCCGACTCGTCCCAAACTATATTCTCATTTCACTCAAGAGAAACGGTGAAAGAAAGGGTGAGCTCAACTAGCCCAAGAAGAAATATTATAACTAAGATAATGCGTAATAAATTATCAATAGTCTTCAACAATGTTAAAGCGATAAAATACAATAGACAACCGGTTTAAGCTGCGGTGAATATCGCAATCCATTAAAAGAGTCAAGTAGAAAATAAAGTCTACTATCTTTTAGGTTTTAAAAGGTTTTCATCAATTTTTATCACTAAGACTCGGTTTAATGAATAAACCACAATATCTAATCATCCTCAGATAACGGTCAAGGATTTTCATCAAATTATCAATGGTCATGACTATACCGAATCACCCCTGGTCATAATCATACTAAAACTATCCATCATCGCATTACAAAAGCCACCGAGGACTTTTATCACATCATTTATAACAAGCCGTGATTATCTTAGAATGATCCTGGTCATAATCATACTAAGTTCATCTATACACGTAAGCCAAAGATAACATAATATAACATGAGGATGATGACAATGACATAATAATTCAATAAAACAAGTTCAAGAATTATTTTATCCAGGAATTATTAACGCCCAAATTGTCAACATGATAATCTTTTTTTGTAGAGTAAAATTCAAGAATGATCGAAGAATATTTCCATGAAAAGATATTGGATGAAACATGAAATATCAAGGATATTCCACTAATTTCATGGAGTATAGAAGTCAAAGTTTTAACCAATTGGGTATAATAAAGAATGGAATAACAAAAGAAATCACCATGCATGTGATAGACCTTACACAGGCGAGTTATTCCAACAGAATAATAAATAACGGAAACCAGTCCAGTAGTAAACGCATTGCAGATGAGGATGTTCCAACAGAATAATAGAAGAATGTCACCAAGTATAGGTAAATAGCGTATCTCTGAGTTATTCCAATGAATAAATAAGAATGGAATAACATAAGGATTTCACCAAGTATCTGATGTCACGCGATATACAAGTTATGTATAGGGTATGCCACTTTTACGAGTTATTCCAATGTAATAATAAAGAATGGAATAATGTAAGTTCTCTTCATGAATAAGAAAGAATAACACCACTTACGGTACAACAAATAATATTCCCTACCTTAAAAGAGTGAATATTGGAAAAGTGAAGTAGCAAAATACTTTTCTTCTTTCTCTCTATAGTTTCTCTCTAGAGTTTGATTGAATTCGTAAGAAATAATGAAGGAATGAGTTTTCTATTTATAGAAAAAGCGGGGGTGACTCTTGGTCTTAACGAAGGTCAAAATGACTCTTGGTAATATTGAAGAGACAACTACTATTATTGCGAAGGGTAATTACTATCGACGAAGGTAATTACTATCGACGAAGGTAATTACTATTCACAAAGGTAATTACTATTCACGAAGGTAAATACTATTGATGAAGGTAAATACTATTGACGAAGGTAAATACTATTGACGAAGGTAATTTACTATTCACAAAGGTAATTCTTTATTCACAAAGGTAATTACTATTCACAAAGGTAATTACTATCGATGAAGGTAAATACTATTGACGAAGGTAATTACTATTCACAAAGGTAATTACTATTTACAAAGGTAATTACTATTGAATGAAGGGACTCTTAGATGATGACATATGGCCCCCCATAAAATAATCAAACTTACCACAAACGTCTCATAATGACTCTTTATATACATCAAGGATTGAATAAATATTACCACAAATCATTTTATTTTAATCAACACATTTTTAATCTCTCAACAATTATTAATCATTTATAACTTGTCGTCTCAATTAATAATATAACATATTATGAGATGATATTGTGACAATAATTGAATGAATAATATAAGAGATATGATCAAAGAATTATCGTAGTAATAATTGAGCATAAATTTGAGTGACTTCTCACGTAAGCATCAATAATCAATATCGTGTGCTCTTATACAACCACGCCAGACATCGTACTTTTCTCTAGGGTAGTTCAACGGTTTTGATGGTAACACCTCTGTAGTTATTTTTTATAGAAAAATAATTTTTTGTCGATTTTCTAACTACGACAATACTTCCATTAATGGGGTCCACTAATGATTGAGCCGTCGTATTGAATATTCCCCAAACAAAAAGAATATTCCCCGACCAATAGAATATTTTATAACAACTTGCTTACTTTGCAAAATTTATAAATATTACCCACAACTATAACATTATATCAAATTTATTCCATAATAATATTTATAAAAAAATTCATCTTTATTTATAAAAGTTGGGTCTTACAACCTCCCTTCTTATGAAATTTCGCCCTCGAAATTAGAATTACGATACTGATATGATAAAGAGGTGAGGATACCTTGAATACCTTTATCGTTAAAAATATTAAATTCATCTTCGTAATCCGCCAAAGATATTCATTAACAATTCATCTTTGCACTACTGAGCCAAAGATATACAAGCTGTAAACCAATAATCTTTGAGACGCAGCGACTTAAATAGTATCACGACCACGAATTATCCATGCACTGTTGGCCAAGGATATTCGTGTTTTCAATCTGATCATGATTATACCGAATAATCCTTGGTCATAATCATACCAAGTCTATCAATGCACTACTACCAAAGATGACTTTTACCACATCTATGAATTAATATTTCATTCACGAGACTCATTTCGATAATTAATCCATATCATCGAATCATCCCCGCACTATGGGCCGAGGATATTCATTAGTATCACGACCACGAATTATCCATGCACTACTACCAAAGATAATCGTGTATTCATTAGATATCACGACCACAAATTATCCATGCACCACGTGCAAAGATAATCGTGTATTCATTAGTATCACGACCACAAATTATCCATGCACTACGGCAAAGATAATCGTGTATTCATTAGTATCACGACCACAAATTATCCATGCACTATGTGCCAAAGATAATCGTGTATTCATTAGATATCGCGACCACAATTATCCATGCACTACGTACAAAGATAATCGTGTATTCAATTACGGTCATGATTATACCAAACAATCCTCGGTCATAATCATACCAAGTCCATCTATACACGTGAGCCACAGATGACTTTCAACATAATATAAGCATGAGGATCATGTCAATGATATAAAGAATCAATCAAATGAGATAAAGGATAAATATTAAATATTTATAATATAATTTATCCGAGATTCAAGAATATCCCCATGTTATCAATCACTTAATAATCTTATAATCTAATATCATTAATATTATAACAATATTTTAATCACTTCTTAAATTTATAAATAATTTATTTCAATTGTTTACGCTTTTACCATATAATGCATTTAATCATTCAAAATGCCATACTCATAAGATATCATCACCAATGATCAAATCCCTCATCAAAAAAAATATGCATATACTCTATATAGGATTCTCTAGCCATAAAATCCTATTTTCCAATTTTGTTACTTCACATAACATATTTAACTCATATGTTCAGAATCAAACTATTTTTATGAAAATATCAAATCAGTTCCAAAAATATTTCTTTTCTGGGATTTAGCATAATATAGTCCCATAATGAAAATATATTTTTCTCGAAATTTTAAAATTTATTTACTATTTTTCAAAAATCAATTTCTAATTAATTCCTTAAAAATTTGCTACCTCAAGTTTAACTCCAGAAATTCCCAAATCTTGGCAGGACCTTACACATGTTAATGTGAGCCTCCGATTTAAATTTCATGGTCATCGGAGTTGTAGAACTCGGTTATAGCATTTTTCGTCAAAAAATCCTAAATATTGAAATGGTCATAACTTGCTCATTTTAAGTCGGAATGAGCTCATTTTTGGACACGATATTCTTTATACCATATACTTTTATGTCCCAAAAGGCCTGAATTTTTCTCACTAATTAAGTGGCTGAAACAACCCTTACAAAAACGTGGCAGCAGCTTTTTGGACATTTTAAAGTTTTAACTCTTTTGCTAAAATCAGTCCACACGAAAATCTACAACACCTTTTTCAATGATTCCACTTGGATTAGTTAGGTAACTCATAGATCTAACTCTAGGACCTGACCACACTCAAAAATTCAAAATATAATAGGAGATTTGGTCAATTGAATTTTATGTTACGTTTTTCACCAAAATCTGGTTTTTAACTCCTTGTGATTTTTAAGAAACTTTCATGTTTTCACATACTAACCAACATAACTCATCATAACACTTACTAATACCACGTATACCCATGATTTTTATTATTCCAATGCTTTTATTATGACTTTCATCATAAACCACGTAAACTGTTCATTTTAGTTGAAGAAATATTTGAGGGTTTAGGAAATGGGTTTTGTACTGGGGTCAATACGAAATTCGATTTCACGCTCTAAGTAGGCTAAGAAGTCTTCAAGAATACGCCAGGAAATTTATTAATAATAGAAATATCATTCAAAAGCTGTGACTCTCATCCAAGACTTGGATAAGACGTCACATTGATACCAACCGTGACTTCTATCCTTAACCTAGATAAGCACCTCACAATGATACCTATAAACTTGTCATCTTCATTCACGATGTCGCCTACAGAAAGTCTGGCTTCGGTGCATTCCACACAAGGAAGTCAACAACGAAAGGTTCGGGGCTCTTTACTTATGGCTTGATATGACAATAATTGACTTTAGTAGTTTGGTTACTTGAATTCGCACAACAGGTTGGTTATGAATATAAAAGCTAACAACCTTACGAAAAGCATGATGAGTAGTTAACCAATTGATTCCTAAAATCACATCAAAGGCAAGTATTTTTAAAAAGATAAGATCGACAGGTAATGTGAAAGTGTTTATTTGAATCAAATAAGATTTAAAAATAGTAGCGGTAATGAAGGCTCCTACTAACGAAGTTTCAACCAATAAGTCAAAGTCTAACTTCTCCGGAGTCAAATTTAAACGTTGAACGCAAGCAAGAGAGATAAAATAATGGGTAGAACCGGTATCTTATAAGGTATAGACTTCGCAATTTATAATTAACTAACATGTGCTAACTTCGTTCGGTTTACTTGCTTTTTGAGAAGTCATGAAAAATGCACTTCCTAAAACCAACGACTTTGTTTTGTTCATATCCACCTTTGGTGCCACCGTCCCAGCTAGACTTGACTTTGGTGCACAACAAAATTGAGCTAAATGACCTTCTCTTCTTGCAATTTCCACTTCTATTATATTTGCCATGATTACCACCGAAGTGGTTACCATTCTTAACATGATAATTTCCCCCACGATGGTTATCATTGTTCTAATAGTCGTTGCCACCAGTATGATTATTATCGTATTGTTGGTCGTTACCTTTTGTTTGAGCTGAATCAACACTCTCATGTGCTTCATTGCTTATCTCGGCATTTTCAGATGTCATTCTCAAACACCGTCACAAAACAAGGGTTAATTAACATATCACATATTATCCCTATACTACCGATGAGACCAATTAAATACCAAATAAATTTAGGTAGTCATACTAGCGAAGGAATTACGTAAAGACCCAGAAATTTTTTAAATAAAAAGGAATTTCTTTTATTTATTATTTTGAAATAGTAAGGGTTGATTTGATTAATGTGGATAGTTAAGGGTTAAATACATAAATATTTCAAAATAAGCAAGTGGTTATAAAATATTCATTTTTGTCGGGGAATATTCGTTTGGTCGTGGAATATTAAAGACTTGTCGGGGAATATTTATGACGACGTAGTAAATGCATGTGTGGGCCCCATAACTGAAAGCGATTGGATGAGGAAAGCGACAAATATAAGTTGTTTAAAATAACAGGCGTAATTGTTACAGATTAATCTTTGTTGGAATACCCGGTGGTTAAAATACGATGTCTGGCGTGGTCGCACAAGAAGACACCGGTATTGCACGATATTGTTGAATTATTGATCCTTACGTGAAGAAGGCTACTCAATAATTGTTACGAGAATTCTTCGTTCAATTATTTTATTTTATTGATTTAATAATTCTTTGCGTTGGTATTTTATATTATTCATTGTTTGATAATTGTCCTTTTCGCACGATATTTCCCATTATCGGATCAATAATTCATATTATTTGAATAATATTATTAGATAACATTATTGGCAATGTCTAGAAAGTTCTGTCTAAGGAGAGGTTTGGTCACCTAATTGCGCGCCAGTAAGGAGAGATCCTTATTGGAAAGCCCCCTCTTTCCTGGGAACAGCCTGGTTGTCATAAATGTGATTCTGTAATATTATTTGTGAATAATTAATTATTGATTCATATGATAAGGAAATATTTATTTTATGTGGATATAAATGATGGGTTTATTTATGTGGTTATAAATGAATGAGTTAATGTTGAGGTGTTTTATCAGTATTTTGTCGGATTGGTGGTATTAAAAGATCAAATCGTTGTTATTATAGCTATATTGTGTGAGTTATAATTTTTAATCTGACCGTTGGATCGTTGCGATTTTTGGATATGTTATACATATATAAGTTGAGTATATGTCCACAAATTTTGAACCGTTAAAAATGAACGAATGATTTGTTATAAATTTTAAGAGGTGTTTGATTCGGAAAGTAGGGTTATAATTGATTTTGGTGGAAAATTCTAGAATTGAGTGGGCCCCACTTGTGGTTGGTGAAAAAAATATGCTGAATTTTATTTCAAATGTGGTGGGTGGCAATAGTAGCAGGTAAAGCCATCAGGTAGCAGGTCAAGTCTGCCTTGGTGAGGCTAACATTTTCCTATAAATAGAGGGCTAAGTTAGAATTGAAAATCACACCAGAAACAAAGTTTTCTCTCTTTCTCTCTCTATATTATCGAGTGTATTTTGTGAGTATTTAGATACTTTGAGAGTTGTTGTTCAGTACAAGTTTCATTCAGCATCACTTCCGACCTTTCCTTAGAAATCTCGATTCTTTGAGGTAAGGAATATTATTTTTTTCGTAATGATATTATTTCTTCAATATCATTATCTTTGAAATGTTGATCCGAAGTTTTATCAAATTTGGAACTTTTTCATATCGGGGTTACTTATTCATGAGTTACTATTCACGAGTCTTATTCATGAATTACTATTCACGATTCTTATTCACGAGTACTATTTGGCGTAAGCGTGAAGATGTTTTTTTGTGGAATTTCTATCTTTTGGTGTGTGAGTTTCTTATTCACGATATACGACTATTCACGAATATAATAAGATTATTCATTCATAAAAATTAAAATTTTTCTTTTCGTCTAAAATATCTATTCGGATACTAGCTTTGATTGTATCCATGTTTTGATCATTCTTGAATTTTACACCAAGTATGATTATTTATGAAGTATTTTTGAACTCCGGATTGTTTAAAGTACTTAATCCATATACTTGTCATTTTGTTTCACCGGATTCGTTTCTTTAAAAATATTTTTCATCATCCTCGGTCTTAAATGATGATATTATTGAATATCTTTGGCCCGTAGTGCAAAGATGAATGATTTTCGATGAATATCTTTGGCTCGTAGGCAAAGATGAAGCGGTGTTTAAATGAACACGACCGATCAAGAATATCTTTTGGCCTTTAGTGTAAAGATGAATGATTTCTGAAGAATATCTTGGCGCCTGTAGTGCAAAAGATGAGCGGTGTTTAAATGAACATGTCCGATTGAAGAATATCTTTGGCTCAGTGCAAAGATGAATGATTTCGAAGAATATCTTTGGCTCAGAGTGCAAAGATGAGCAGTGTTGAGATGAACATGACCGATTGATGAATATCTTTGGCACAGTAGTGCAAAGATGAATATTTGATTTGAGATGAATATTGATTGATGTTCTGAGGATAAAATATTGATGATGGATCGTTAAATTCATAGATTATAGTAGATTTCATTCTCACGAACTCTCTTATGAATGAATTATTTTCATTGCATGAATATTGATCCGAAACTTGTTGCCTCATCAGTATTCTATCGATTTTTCCTGTTGGAGACTAACGATAATTTGTTGTATATTATCTTAGTCATAGTATTCTTATTGGGCTAGTTGAGCTCACCCTTTTCCTTGTTGTTCCATTTTTCTTCTCGGGGAGGCGAGAATGTAGCGAGTACTTAGTAGTGGGGGTATGGAATGAAGGTTTTAGAAAGGATTGTTTAGTAGTCCTCACCATTTTTGTAAAATAATGTATCAATAAATGTGATGGGGATTTATTTGAGTATAGATATTGTCTAGAAGATAATATTTGTATTTAAACTCACGCTTTATTGTTGTAATAATAAAGTTGTAGTTGTTTACGCACCATATATTTGGCGACTTCGAGAATGGGTGTGGTGTATACCTATTTTGGGGGCGTCGCGGTTAATATCGAGCCATAAGTAAAGAGCCCCGAGCCCCCAGCTTTTATAAATAAAGATGAATTTTCTATAAATATTATTTTTGAATATTATGGAATAAATTTGATATAATGTTATAGTTGTGGGTAATATTTATAAATTTTGCAAAGTATCGAGTTGTTATAAAATATTCGTTTGGTGGGAATATTCTTTTGTTAGGGAATATTAAATCTGATGGCTCAATCATTGGTGGACCCCAACAGCGAAATTATTGTCGGATTGAAAGCGACAAAAATATTTTATAAAAATAACGGCGGTAGGTGTTAAGATTAAAAGCTGTTGAACTACTACGGTGGTAAAAAAAATGCGATGTCTGGCGTAGTTGCGTAGTAGCACGGTATTGATTATTGATGCTTACGTGAAGTCACTTTCATTTATGCTCGATTATTACTTCGATAATTCTTTGCATCATATCTCTTATATTATTGATTCAATTATTGTCACGTATTATCATCGTATAATATGTTATAGTATTAAATCAATAATTGAGGCGACAAGTTATAAATGATTAATAATTGTTGAAAGATTAAATATGTGTTGATTGAAAAAAAAAATTTGTGGTAAGTTTGATTATTTTATGGGGGTATAGTTTGATTAAGAGTTTTATGGGATAGTATTTGTCATCGATAGTAATTCTTAAATCGATAGTAATTACCTTCGTCGATAGTAATTTACCTTCGTGAATAGTAATTACCTTCGTCGATAGTAATTACCCTTGTGAATAGTATTTACCTTTCGTCGATAGTAATTACCCTTGTGAATAGTAATTACCCGTCGATAGTAATTACCCTTGTGAATAGTATTACCCTTCAATAGTAATTACCTTCGTCGAATAGTATTTACCTTCGTTAATAGTAATTACCTTTACAGACGTCGAACCACTTGTCGTTTCACATTACGGTGCGTCGAACCACTTGTCGTTTCACATTCTGAGCGTCGAACCCGGTCGTCGAGCCACTTGCCTTTTCACACGGCGCGGTGCTAAGCTAGAAATCTTCTATAAATAGAGGCTAGGGCTTCATTATTTTCACGAATTCATTGAGCTATATAGAGAGAAAGTATAGAGAATAAGAGAAAGAAGAAGAGTATTTTTTATTACTTACTGCTGCGATATTCAATCTCTCTACCAAATGTAAGGGGTGTTATTCTTTCTTATTCATGAAAGCTGTTGTTATTCCATTGCTTATTATTACATTGGAATAACTTTTTTGTATAAGTGGTTTACCTATACTTGGTGACATTCTTCTATTATTACATTGGAACATCACATGCATGTGTTTTACAGGACTGGTTCCGTCTTTATTATTATTACATTGGAACATCACATGCGTGTGTTTTACAGGACTGGTTAAAATCTTTATTATACTGTTGGAACATCACATGCGTGTGTTTTACAGGACTGGTTAAAATCTTTATTATTACATTGGAATATCTATCGTGTGTTTTACAGGATGCAGTTCCATCTTTATTATTACATTGGAACATCACAGCCGATTGTGAATTTCACACGACTGGTTCCGTTATTTATTATTACATTGGAATAACACATGCATGCGATCTATCGCATGCATGGTGATTTCTTTTGTTATTCCATTCTTTATTATACCCGGTTGGTTAAAACTTTGACTTCTATACTCCATGAAATTAGTAGAATATCCTTGATATTTGCGTTTCATCGATATCTTTTCATGGAAATATTCTTACGATCATTCTTGAATTTTACTCTACAAGATATCATGTTGACAATTTGGGCGTTAATAATTTCTGGATAAAATAATTCTTGAACTTGTTTTATTGAATTCTTATATCATTGTCATCATCCTCATATTTATATTTTTTTTTGAAAGTCATACGTGGCTTTGTAGTGCATAGATGGACTTGGTATGATTATGACGAGAGACTATTCGGTGTAATCATGGTAGTAATGTTACAAATGATGTGATAAAAATCCTCGATTGGTAGTAGTGCATTGATGGACGATTGTTGGCATGATCATGACCATTAATGAATACACAAATATTCTTGGCGTAGTGCATGAATAATTGTGGTCGTGATCTTAAAGAATATCCTTGGTAGTAGTGCGGGGGTGATTCGATGATGTGGAATATTTATTAAAAGTGAGTCTCGGCTATAGCGATGATGAAAAACCTTTTAAAACCTAAAAGATAGTAGACTTTATTTTCTACTTGACTCTTTTAATGGATTGCATATTTCATTATGATTAAAGCGGTTTGTCTATTGTATTTTATCGGTTTAACATTATTGAAGACTATTGATAATTTATTACGCATTATCTTAGTCGTAATATTTCTTCTTGGGCTAGTTGAGCTCACCCTTTCTTTCCTTTGTTCTCTTGAGGAAATGATAATATAAATTTGGGACGAGTCGGGAAGCAGTGATGGTCACGAAGATAGCATTAGTAGTCCTCACTATTACGTAAAATAGTGTGATAATAATTGTAATGAGGACTTTTTGTTTGAGTTTGTATAATATCTAGTAGAGCGATATTTGTATTTAAACTCACGGTTTATGTCGTATTATTGTACACAGCAGTTATGTTAATAAGTTGTATTTAAATTACGTACCCATGTAAGTGGCGACCAAGATGGGTGATGTATACCTAATTTTGGGGGCGTCGCGGTTAAGTATCGAGCTTAGGGATATGATCCTGGCTAAGATGTGAGAATAGTACTAGGAGGGAGGCAGAATACCGCCCGCTAGTATGACCTACCTAAGTTTATGTGATATTTTATTGGTTGGTGGGAAGATAGGGATAATTTGTTACATGTCGATTAACCTTTTGTTTTGTGGCGATGTCTGAAAATGACATCGAGAATGTTGAGAATATGATGGGCCTTGAGCGATTGTTGATTCACCACATATCGATAATCGAGGATAATGTGCATCGGGAGGCGACAATCCTCATGCAAACAACAACTTGACCAAATGACGAATGATCAAATGTTGAGGCTTTATGCGATTTATCAACAATGATGCGAGGCGACTCTGTCCCAAAGCGTGGGGTGGAAACACGGAAAACTCTCGGCGGTCATTAAACAATTTAAGGGCTGGGACCACGGGAGTTTAGGGAAAGCAAAACCACTTACGGCGGAAGCATGGATAAAGCAGATTACCAAGATATTTGATGTCTTGGGATGCTCAGAGCAAAAGGTTCCTTACGCCTTTATGTTCTTGCGGAGGCGGATTCTTGGTGGGAATCGGTAAAAGCGTACTCGACCAATTTGTCTTGAAGATATCTTGGGAGAAGTTCGAGGGGGCATTCAACGACAAATACTTTCTGAAAGTATTAGCCACATGAAGGAGGTGGAGTTTATCAAGTTGGAACAAAACAATATGGCCAGAGTGTCATGATACGAGGCAAAATTTGCGGAGTTATCACGGTTTCGTCCCACTTGGTGGATAATGAAGAGAGAATGGTGGCGAATGTTTTAAGAGGTTTGAAGCGGGGAATCGTCGACATCTTATTTCTCATAAGCGTGTGTTTGTATTGGATGTTGTAAATAGGGCTCGATTAGTGGGTAGCGATAATGAGTCAATATGACTAAAAAAGCGGCGTGGCAAAATTATAATACCGGTGAGAATAGTCATCGGCGGTGACAACAAGCGTGGTGGAGGAATCAACGGGCGGATATGGTAACCACCGGTGGTAATCGGGGCCAAAACAATAGAATGGACATTTCAAGAAAAGGAGATTCAATGATGATGGAAAGGCGTCGACACCGGCACCCGTTGTTAAGGAAGGAGAAAGACCACCTATCGTATGCTTCAAATGCGGAGGAGAGGACACATCGATCAAGCTGCGTCATTAGTCAAAGCGTGTTATAATTGTGGAAGAGAAGGTCACTTAGCTCGATTTTGTCGTTCTAGAAGACAAATTCAGCTAGGATGGAGAGCACAAAGGCCGTCCCGGAAAATCAAAAGCCGGTAGTCTGAGGAGAGCATTTGTTGTGACCTCCCAAAGAGCGAGAATCGAATGAGGTCATCACGGGTAAGCTTATCATAAACTCTAATGAAGTCTATACTTTATTTGATCTGGGTTCTACCCATTCTTTTATTTCTCTACTTGCGCTCATCGATTAAATTTGACTCAGGAGAAATTAGACTTTGACTTATCTGTGGAAACTCAGTTGGGAGAAACCTTCATTACATCCTTTGTTTATAAGTCTTGTTTGGTTCAAATCGGTACCCTCACATTACTGTCGATCTTATTTCATTAAAAATACTTGCATTTGGCGTGATTACAAGGATTGATTGGTTAACTACTTATCATGCAAAAATTGATTGTTTTTCGTAAGGTTGTTAGCTTTCATATTCCTAATCAACCTATTATGCGAATTCAAACGACCAAACCATTAAAATCAATCACGGTCATCTCAAGCCATAAAGCTATTCGTTTATTGAAAAGCGGATGTCAAGCTTTCTTAGCTCATATCCTGATTTAAATAAAAATAAATCGGTTTTAAGCGATATTCTATTGTTAATAAATTTCTGACGTATTCCCAGAAGAACTTCTGGCCTACCCCAGGCGTGAAATTGAATTTTGTATCGACCTTGAACACGGTACAAAACCTATTTTCAAAGCCCCCATGTCGAATGGCTCTATTGAACTTGAGGAGTTAAAGACCCAGCTGCGAGGAATTGTTAGACATTGGCTTTATTAGTCCTAGTACTTCTCCTTGGGGTGCTCACATACTATTCGTGAAGAAGAAAGATGGGAGTATCGACTTTGTATTGATTATCGGGAGTTGAATCACGTCACCATCAAAAAATAGGTATCCATTGCCGCGTATTGATGACTGTTTGACCCGGTTGCGAGGCAAATTCTTTTCAAAGATTGATCTTTCGTTAGGATATCACCGATTGAAGATTAGATGGCGTGACATTTCAAAGGCGGCTTTCCGGAACTCGATGCGGGCATTATGAATTCTAGTCGTGTCCTTTGGATTGACTAATGCTCCTCTTGCCTTCATGGATATGATGAGCCAAGTATTGAGGAATATTTAGATCACTTTGTGGTCGTCTTTATTGATGACATCCTTATTTATTCCAAAAGTAGTGAAGATCATGAAAGCAACACTTGAAGGTGACACTCCAAAAGCCGTGAATATAAGCTTTATGCGAGTTGAAGAAATCACGAGTTACGGCTTGAAGAAGTAGCATTCCTTGGCGCGTGGTATCAAGTCGTGGAATATCATTGACCAATGCCAAAGATTGAAGCTATTGGTAGGAACAACCTAAATCGATGAAAAGAAATCGTAGCTTTCTCGGTTTATTTGGTTATTATCGGAGATTCGTGGAAGGATTTTCTCGAATCGCTATTCCATTATTTCGGTGACTCGGAAAGATACAAAGTTCGGTTGGGCGAAGAATGTGAGAAGAGTTTTCAAGAACTTCGAGAGGAGACTTATTTACTGTTACGTGACAATACCATCGGCTCGGAGGATTTGTCATCTCTGATGATGCTTGGGGCAAAAGGTTGGGATGTGTTCTCATCTGACATGGAAAAGTAATAGCCTATGCCTCGCGACAACTCAAAGAATATGAGAGGAATTATCCTACTCATGATCTAGAGTTAGCATTTGTTATCTTACACTTAAAATTTGGAGGCATTACTTGTATGGGGAGAAAGTGGAGATCTTTACGGATCATAAAAGCCTCAAATATTTCTTCACTCAAAAGGAACTCAACATGCGACAACGGCGTTGGCTTGAAGCTATTGAAAGATTATGATCGTACCATCGATACCATCTGGGAAGCGAGCGTGGTGGCGGCGCATTGAGTAGAAAATCATATGCAAATGCGAGTGCGATATTGTCGTATGAGGCCCATTTTGTGTGACTTGCAAAGGATGGAGATAGAATTAAAGACTCGAGGGACGCGTGTGATGATAAGCGAGTATCTGAGTAGAAGCAGACTTTAATTGATAAAGTTAAAATTTGCTCGAGCTCTGGACACGGGTGATGCGTATGAGGAAGAAAGTGCAAGAAGGTGCTATCTTAGGAAGCAAGAATCGATGAAGAAGGAATACTTGAGTCGACTCGGACTTTGTGTTCTAACGACCACGATTTAAAGTATAATATCATGATGGAGGCACACACACCATTTGCAATCCATCACAGGAGTACCAAAATGTATCATGATATTAAGTAAATACATTTTGGTGGAAGCAATATGAAGAGAGAGATAGTATTTGTTTATCTCAAAGGTGTCTAACTTGTCAGCGAGTTAAGCGGAGCATCAAGTACCAAAAGGTCCATTGCAACCACTTGAAATTCGAATGGAAGTGGGAGCACATTACCATGGATTTCGTTTCTGGGGTCTTCTAAGGTTTCTCAAAGGCATTGATGCGATTTGGGTCATTGTTGATAGGTTGACCAAGTACGCTCATTTTCTTCAAATCTGAGAAACTTATACACTTGAGCGTCTTTCGTATGTACATAAGCGAGATTGTAAGGCGCATGGTATCTGCGGTATCCATAGTTTACGATCGAGACCGAAGATTCACTTCACGATTTTGGGTTGGTTTGCAAAAAGCTATGAGCGCGGACTTACGATTTAGCTCGGCATATCATCCTCGAGACGGACGGACGATCGGAGAGGACTATTCAAACTCTTGAAGATCTATTAAGACTCTGTGTCCTTGATTTCAAGGGAGTTGGGACAAGTTCTTACCATTGGTGGAGTTTTCCTCTGACAACGGTTATCAAGCAAGTATTGGCATGGCTCCATTGAGCGTTGTATGGAAGAAAGTGTCGTTCTCGGTATCTTTGGGATGAGGTGGGTGAAGCAGCGTTGTTGGGGCCCGGAGTTGAATACGTATGACTACGGAAAAGATTGAAACGATCAAAAAGCGTATAAAAACCTCACAAAATCGACAAAAGAGTTATCTTGATCTTCATCGAAAGGGCGTGGAATTCGATATAGGAGATCGTGTGTTGTTAAGAGTTGCTCCATGGAAAGGAGTTACAAGATTTGGAAGAGAGGAAAACTTAACCCTCGATTCATCGGTCCATTTTAATCCTCGATCGAGTAGGAGCTGTGGCTATAGACTCGCTTTCTGCTGAATATGTCTCGTGTTCATAGCGTTTTTCACATATCTATATTACGTAAATATGTGAAAGACCGAACCATATTATTGAGTTAGAGCGGGGACGAAATAGCGGAAGATTTGGCGTATGAAGAGGTTCTGTTCAAATTTTGGATAAGAAGGAACATATTCTACGCTCGAGAGTTATACCTCAAGTCGAAGTTTTGTGGAGGAACCACGATGTTGAGAAATGACTTGGGAGTTAGAATCGAAATGAAATCAAGGTATCCTTACCTCTTGACATACCACAGTCGTACCCTAATTTCGAAGGCGAAATTTCATAAGAAGGGAGGTTGTAAGACCCGACTTTTATAAATAAAGATGAATTTTTCTATAAATATTATTTTTGAATATTATGGAATAAATTTGATATAATGTTATAGTTGTGGGTAATATTTATAAATTTTGCAAAGTATGCAAGTTGTTATAAAATATTCGTTTGGTGGGAATATTCTTTTTGTTAGGGAATATTAAATCTGATGGCTCAATCATTGGTGGACCCCCACGAAATTATTGTCGGATTGAAAGCGACAAAAATATTTTATAAAAATAACGGCGGAGGTATTCTGCAATTTAAAGCTGTTGAACTACCGGTGGTAAAAAATGCGATGTCTGGCGTAGTTGCGTAGTAGCACTTACGGTATTGATTATTGATCTTTACGTGAGAAGTCACTTTCGGCTATGCTCGATTATTACTACGATAATTCTTTGCATCATATCTCTTATATTATTGATTGATTATTGTCGCATTATATCATACGTATAATATGTTATAGTATTAAATCAATAATTGAGGCGACAAGTTATAAATGATTAATAATTGTTGAAAGATTAAATATGTGTTGATGAAAAAAAAATGATTTGTGGTAATTTTTGATTATTTTATGTAGTTCTGATTATATCATTATATCTCTCTTTGTCGATAGTAATTACTCTCGTCGATAGTATTTACCTTCGTCGATAGTAATTACCCTTGTGAATAGTATTTACCTTCGTCGATAGTAATTACCCTTCGTCGATAGTAATTACCCTTCGTCGATAGTAATTACCCTTCGTGAATAGTATTTACCTTCGTCGATAGTAATTACCCTTGTGAATAGTATTTACCCGTCGATAGTAATTATATTTTACCGAACCGTTAATAGTAATTACCTTTACAGACGTCGAACCACTTGTCGTTTCACATTCTGGCGTCGAACCACTTGTCGTTTCACATTCTGAGCGTCGAAGCCGATTCGTCAAGCCACTTGCCTTTTCACACGGCGGCGGTGCTAAGCTAGAAATCTTCTATAAATAGAGGCCTAGGGCTTCATTATTTTCACGAATTCATTGAGCTATAGAGAGAGAAAGTATAGAGAAGAATAAGAGAAAGAAGAAGAGTATTTTATTTCTTACTGCTTCTTTGCGATATTCAATCTCTACCAAATGTAAGGGGTGTTATTCTTTCTTATTCATGAAGAAAGCTGTTGTTATTCCATTGCTTATTATTACATTGGAATAACTTTTGTATAAGTGGTTTACCTATACTTGGTGACATTCTTCTATTATTACATTGGAACATCACATGCATGTGTTTTTACAGGACTGGTTAAAATCTTTATTATTATATACATTGGAACATCACATGCGTGTGTTTTACAGGACTGGTTAAAATCTTTATTATTCTGTTGGAACATCACATGCGTGTGTTTTACAGGACTGGTTAAAATCTTTATTATTACATTGGAATATCTATACATGTGTTTTACAGGATGCAGTTCCATCTTTATTATTACATTGGAACATCACTGCCGGTGTGAATTTCACGACTGGTTTAGTTATTTATTATTACATTGGAATAACACATGCATGCGATCTATCGCATGCATGGTGATTTCTTTTGTTATTCCATTCTTTATTATACCCGGTTGGTTAAAACTTTGACTTCTATACTCCATGAAATTAGTAGAATATCCTTGATATTTGCGTTTCATCGATATCTTTTCATGGAAATATTCTTACGATCATTCTTGAATTTTTCTCTAAAAAAGCGATTATCATGTTGACAATTTGGGCGTTAATAATTCTGGATAAAATAATTCTTGAACTTGTTTTATTGAATTCTTATATCATTGTCATCATCCTCATATTTTATATTTTTTTGAAAGTAAATACGTGCTTTTGTAGTGCGTAGATGGACTTGGTATGATTATGACGAGAGACTATTCGATTGTAATCATGGTAGTAATTACAAATGATGTGATAAAAAAAATCCTCGATTGGTAGTAGTGCATTGATGGGCCGATTGTTGGCATGATCATGACCATTAATGAATACACAAATATTCTTGGCGTAGTGCATGAATAATTGTGGTCGTGATCTTAAAGAATATCCTTGGTAGTAGTGCGGGGGTGATTCGATGATGTGGAATATTTATTAAAAGTGAGTCTCGGCTATAGCGATGATGAAAAACCTTTTAAAACCTAAAAGATAGTAGACTTTATTTTCTACTTGACTCTTTTAATGGATTGCATATTTCATTGCTTGATTAAAGCTGGTTGTCTATTGTATTTTATCGGTTTAACATTATTGAAGACTATTGATAATTTATTACGCATTATCTTAGTCGTAATATTTCTTCTTTGGGCTAGTTGAGCTCACCCTTTCTTTCTTTATTCTCTTGAGGAAATGATAATATAAATTTGGGACGAGTCGGGAAGCAGTGATGGTCTGAAGATAGCATTAGTAGTCCTCACTATTACGTAAAATAGTGTGATAATAAATTGTAATGAGGACTTTTTGTTTGAGTTTGTATAATATCTAGTAGAGCGATATTTGTATTTAAACTCACGGTTTTATGTCGTATTGTACCACAGCAGTTATGTTAATAAGTTGTATTTAAATTACATACCATGTAAGTGGCGACCAAGATGGGTGATGTATACCTAATTTTGGGGGCCGTGGAGATGCTGTCTTTACCAACGAGGAGAGCGTGTAACAGTGGCAATGTTCCTCTGTGAACAACACATTAACGAAAGAGATGAGGAGCGAGGGATGTTTAGAAGTTTTTGCAGTTCATGCAAAATCAGACGAGGAGACTCGTGTTTCAAAATCTGAGGAGGAAATGATAGCAATTCACGGGTGGTCACCAAGTAGTTCAAAAGTTGGGACCACGAGTGCAGGGAAAGCCGGATTCGATTAAAGGCGGAGGCGTGGGTCAAGCAAATTACCAAGATATTCGATGTCTTGGGATGCACGGAGGAACGAAGGTTCCATTCGCCACCTTTATGTTCCGTGGCGAAAGATTCTTGGTGGGAATCGTGAAGCGTACCCATCCATCCACTTTCGGCGTATCGTGGGAGACGTTTGAGAAATAGTTCAATGACAAGTACTTCCACGAAAGTATTACGTCGTATATGAAGGAGGTGGAGTTTATTAGATTGGAAGCGAGAATAACATGGCGGTATCCCGAGACTGGCGAAGTTCGCGGAGTTATCGAGTTTGCACCTCATTTGGTGGAGAATGAGGAGCATTATGATGGCGGATGTTTCTTAGAGGTTTGAAACCCGGCGTACGTCAAGTATCTCATTTCTCATAAATTTTCTCTCTGACCGGATGTTGTCAGCAGGGGCTCGGTTGTTAGAGGCGAGATAACGAGTACGTTCAACCGAGGACCATAACCGAGGATCATCACAAGAAGATAGCGATCATCGAATAACGATAACCGGCGGAGAAAGAAGAATACGGACAAAGCGGTAACCACTACGGTGGTAATCGTGGCCATGAAAAATAAAAGAAGCGAGTCGAGAGGAGATTTTAAAAGAGGAGATTCAACAACGACCATTTGAAGGCGCCACGCAGTAGTAACCGGTTCCAAGGAGGAGAAAGACCATCGGTCGTATGTTACAAATGCGGGAAGAGGACATATCCAAACGCGCCTAGCACAGTTTAAGGTATGCTATAATTGTGAAAAAGAAGGACATATCGCTTTCGAGATTAGACGATATCGAAAACCGATCCAATGGGAATGGTGACTCAAAAGGATGTCCCGAGAAAAGTCAAAGTCAAGCGGTTCTTGGAAGGCGTTTTTGTCGTGACCGGTCAAAATCTGAGGAATCCGAACGAAGTTAGCACGGGTTAGTTAATTATAAATTCTTGCGAAGTTTATACCTTACTAGATATCGGTTCTACCCATTCTTTTATCTCTCTTGCTTTGCGCTCAACGTTTGAACTTGACTACGGAGAAATTAGACTTTGACTTTATTTATGGAGACTCCGTTAGGAGAAACTTTCATTACATCCGTTGTTTAAAAATCTTGCTTGATTCAAGTTGGCACTATCACATTACCGTTAACCTTATTTCTATAGAGATATTTACTTTTGATGTGATTTTAAGGTTAACTACTCATCATGCCAAATTGATTGCTTTTGTAAGGTTGTTAGTTTTCATATTCTAAGCAACTGTTATTCGAACTCAAGCAATCAAACCATTGTAGTCAAACATTTTCATATCAAGCCATGAAGTCATTCGTTTATTACGGATGTCAAGTTTTCTTAGTCCATGTTATGGATTTGAATAAAGACACGTCGATTTGAATAATATTCCGTTGTTATTGATTTTCCCGGCGTATTTCTGAAGAATTTCTTGGCTTACTCCCAAAGCGATATTAAATTTTGTATCGACTTTGAACCCCGGACAAAACTCATTTCTAAAATCTCATATCGAATGGCTCCTATTGAACTTGAGGAGTTAAAAATTCAACTATAGAATTTGGTACCGAGCCTTTATCTTGTGACTTCCTTTTGTGGAATTCACTAAGCCGAACTCTCTGTAGGGACGTCATATTCGATGCGATAGTAAAAGCGATAGGTGTCATTGTGATGTGCTATCCAAGATTGGGATATGAGTCACAGATTGAGAGCAACCTAAGTCAAGAATCGAAATCACGTAGCTTTCAAGCTTAGTTGGTTATTATCGGAGATTCGTTGAAGGATATTCTCGAATCGCTATTCCATTAACGTGGTGACTTGTAGAGATACAAAATTCGAATGGAGCAAGGAATATGGGAAGAGCTTGAAGAACTTAAGAGGAGACTCATTTCAAAGATATATTCGACCTATGCCATCCTGGAAAAGCGAACGTGGTAGGCGGCGTGTTGAGTAGAAGATCGTATACAAATCGAAAGTACGATATTGTCAAAGACTCATTTCAGTATAATATACAAATAATAGAGATGGAGATGAAAACTCTAGGGACCCACGTGATGATATCTGATACGTGATGATATACGAGTATAATCGACTTTAATCGATAAAGTTAAAGTTGTTCAAGCTACACACCGGGTGATGAATTTGAAGAAGGAGGTGCAAGAAGTTGTTATTTCAAAAGCGAGAATCGGTGAGGTGAGGAAAGCTCAAACCTTCGATTTATTAATCCGGTTGAAATTCTCGATCGAATAGGAGCTGTGGCCTATAGACTGCTTTTTCTCGCCAAGTAATGGCGTGTTCATAACGTTTTTCACGTATCGATGTTACGTAAATATATGGACGGCGACCGAACTACGCTATTGAGTTAGAACCGGACGAGATAGTAGAAGACTTAACGTATATGAGGAGGTACTGTCAAGATTTTGGATAGGAAGGAGCATGTCCTACGCAAGAAAGGTCATACCACAAGTTAAAGTTTTGTGGATAAATCATGCTATAGAGAAATGACACAGGAATTGGAAAGCGGAAATGAAAGCGAGGTATCCTCACCTTTTCGAAAACACAGTACGTCACGTCGATTTCGAGGACGAAATTTCATAAGGAGGGAGGTTGTAAGACCGAAATTTTTTAAATAAAAAGGAATTTCCTTTATTTATTATTTTGAAATAGTAAGGTTGATTTGATTAATGTGGATAGTTAAGGGTTAAATACGCAAATATTTCAAAATAAGCAAGTGGTTATAAAATATTCATTTTTTGTCGGGGAATATTCGTTTGGTCGTGGAATATTAAATGCATTGTCGGGAATATTAAATGACGGCCATGTGATGACCATGTGTGGGCCCCATAACGGAAAGCGATTGGATGAGAAAAGCGACAAATATAAGTTGTTTAAAAATAACGGCGTAATTGTTAGCGTTAATATTGTTGGAATATTCCGGTGGTTAAAATCTGAGAATCTGGCGTGGTTGCATGAAGAAGCACCTGACGGTATTGCAGTATTGTTGAATTATTGATCCTTACGTGAAGGCACTTTACTCAATAATTATTACGATAATTCTTATCGCGAAGATTTTATTTTATTGATTTAATAATTCTTTGCGTTGGTATTTTATATTATTGTTGTTTTGATAATTGTCATCGCACAATATTTCCATTATCGGATCAATAATTCATATTATTTGAATAATATTATTAGATAACATTATTGGCAATGTCTAGAAAGTTCGTCTAAGGAGAGGTTTGGTCACCTAATTGCGGCGCCAAGAAGGAGAGATCCTTATTGGAAAGCCCCCTTTCTGAGGAGCGACTGGTTGTCGTAAATGTGATTACGTAATATTATTTGTGAATAATTAATTATTGATTCATATGATAAGGAAATATTTATTTTATGTGGATATAAATGATGGGTTTATTTATGTGGTTATAAATGAATGAGTTAATGTTGAGGTGTTTTATCGGTATTTTGTCGGATTGGTGGTATTAAAAGATCAAATCGTTGTTATTCTGACTATATTGTGTGAGTTATAATTTTTAATCGATAGTTGGATCGTTATGATTTTTGGATATGTTATACATATATAAGTTGAGTATATGTCCACAAATTTTGAACCGATTAAAATGAGCGAATGATTTGTTATAAATTTTAAGAGGTGTTTGATTAGGAAAGTAGGGTTATAATTGATTTTGGTGGAAAATTCTAGAATTGAGTGGGCCCCACTTGTGGTTGGTGAAAAATGTGCTGAATTTTATTTCAAATGTGGTGGATGGCAATAGTAGCAGAGATAAAGCCATCGTAAAGCAGTCAAGTGCTGCCTACGGGCTAACATTTTCCTATAAATAGAGGGCTAAGTTAGAATTGAAAATCACACCAGAAACAAAGTTTTCTCTCTTTCTCTCTCTATATTATCGAGTGTATTTTGTGAGTATTTAGATACTTTGAGAGTTGCTGTTCAGTACAAGTTTCATTCAAAGATCACTTGACCTTTTTCCAAGAAATCTTCGATTCTTTCGAGGTAAGGAATATTATTTTTTTCGTAATGATATTATTTCTTCAATATCATTATCTTTGAAATGTTGATCTGAAGTTTTTATCAAATTTGGAACTTTTTCATGTCGGGGTTACTTATTCATGAGTTACTTATTCACGAGTTCTTATTCATGAGTTCTTATTCACGAGTACTATTAATAGGCGTGAAGATGTTTTTTGTGGAATTTCTATCTTTTGGTGTGAGATTACTATTCACGATCTGGCCTTTATTCACGATATCTGGAACTATTCACGAATACGGACTATTCATAAAAAAATGAAAATTTTTCTTTTCGTCTAATATATCTATTCGGATACTAGCTTTGATTGTATCCATGTTTTGATCATTCTTGAATTTTACACCGTATGATTATTTATGAAGTATTTTTGAACTCGGATTGTTTAAAGTACGAATCCATATACTTGTCATTTTGTTTCTTTGGATTCGTTTCTTTAAAATATTTTTCATCATCCTCGGTCTTAAATGATGATATTATTGAATATCTTTGGCCGTAGTGTAAAGATGAATGATTTTGAAGAATATCTTTGGCACGTAGTGCAAAGATGAATGATTTTGAAGAATATCTTTGGCCAGTAGTGCAAAAGATGAAGCGGTGTTTAAATGAACATGACCGAGTGAAGAATATCTTTGGCTTTGTAGTGCAAAAGATGAATGATTTTGAAGAATATCTTTGGCACCGTAGTGCAAAGATGAGCGGTGTTTAAATGAACATGACCGATGAAGAATATCTTTGGCCCGTAGTGCAAAGATGAATGATTTCGAAGAATATCTTTGGCTGTAGTGCAAAGATGAACAAGTGTTGAGATGAACATACGATGGATTGATGAATATCTTTGGCACTGTAGTGAAAAGATGAATATTTGATTTGAGATGAATATTGATTGATGTTACAGGATAAAATATTGATGATGGATTTATTAAATTCATAGATTATAGTAGATTTCATTCTCTACGTAACTCTTCTATGAATTATTATTTCACCATGCGAATATTGATGCGAAACTTGTTATCTCATTCAGATTCTATCGATTTTTTCCTGTTGGAGACTAACGATAATTTGTTGTATATTATCTTAGTCATAGTATTCTTCTTGGGCTAGTTGAGCTCACCCTTTTCCTTGTTGTTCCATTTTTCTTCTCGGAGGCGAGAATGTGGCGAGTCTTAGTCGGGGGTATGGAATGAAGGTTTTAGAAAGGATTGTTTAGTAGTCCTCACCATTTTTGTAAAATAATGTATCAATAAATGTGATGGGATTTATTTGAGTATAGATATTGTCTAGAAGATAATATTTGTATTTAAACTCACAGTTTCTTTGTTGTAATAATAAAGTTGTAGTTGTTTCTGTACCATGTATTTGGCGACTCAGAATGGGTGTGGTGTATACCTATTTTGGGGGCCTCACAAATTCCCCGTCTCTCCCCTCCTAGTTCTTATCTCACATCTCAGCCAGGGATCATATCCCTAAGCTCTGATACCAACTGTGACTCATGTCCCAACCATGGACAATGACCTCACAAGTGGTACTATCGATTACTGCCAGAGAGCAGGGCCCCTACGGAGAGTGCGGCCTGGTGCATCCCCCATCAATGTGAAGTCACCAAATGAGAGGCTCGGGGCTCTTTACTTATAGCTCTGATACCAACTGTGGCACCCCCAAAATTAGGTATACGCCACCCATCTTGGGTCGCCACTTACATGATACATAAATCCAAATACAAACTTAATTATACATCCGTGCAGTGTAACATACGACAATACATAAACCGAGAGTTCTAATAGAAATATTGTCATTTAGACAATATCCATACTCAAGGAGTCCTCATTACATTTATTGTCACACTATTTAATGAGAATAGTGAGGACTACTAATGCTATCTTCGGGACCATCACTCTTTTCCCCGACTCGTCCCCAATTTATATTCTCATTTCAAGAGAACGATGAAAGAAAGGGTGAGCTCAACTAGCCCAAAGAAGAAATATTATAACTAAGATAATGCGAATAAATTATCAATAGTCTTCAACAATGTTAAACCGATAAAATACAATAGACAAACAGATTAATCTGCAATGAATATCACAATCCATTAAAAGAGTCAAGTAGAAAATAAAGTCTACTATCTTTTAGGTTTTAAAAGGTTTTCATCAATTTTTATCACTAAGACTCGGTTTAATGAATAAACCACAATATCTAATCATCCTCGCATAACGGCCAAGGATTTTCATCAAATTATCAATGGTCATGACTATCTTGAATCACCCCCGGTCATAATCATACTAAAACTATCCATCACGCATTACAAGCCACCGAGGACTTTTATCACATCATTTATAACAAGCCATGATTATACTTAAATGATCCTCGGTCATAATCATACTAAGTTCATCTATGCACGTAAGCCAAAGATAACATAATATAACATGAGGATGATGACAATGACATAATAATTCAATAAAACAAGTTCAAGAATTATTTTATCCGGGAATTATTAACGTCAAATTGTCAACATGATATCTTTATTTTGTAGAGTAAAATTCAAGAATGATCGGAAGAATATTTCCATGAAAGATATTGGATGAAACGCAAATATCGAGGATATTCTACTAATTTCATGGAGTATAGAAGTCAAAGTTTTAACCAACTAGGTATAATAAAGAATGGAATAACAAAAGAAATCACCACGCACGCGATAGGCCGAAATAAAAAGTTATTCCAACAGAATAATAAATAATGTAACCGAGGTCCAAACAGTAAAACGCATGCAGATAGGATATTCAATAGAATAATAAAGAGGCGAGAATAATAAAGACGGAACCAGTTAGGTGTAAAACACATGCATGAGGATATTCCAATAGAATAATAAAGAGCGAGAATAATAAAGAGCGGAACCAGTCGTGTAAAACACATGACATGGATGTTCCAATGTAATAATAGAAGAATATCACCAAGTATAGGTAAAGCAGCGTATCAAAGTTATTCCAATGAGAATAAATAAGAATGGAATAACATAAGGATTTCACCAAGTATAGGGTATCGCATATACAAGTTATGTATAGGGTATGCCACTTTTACAAAGTTATTCCAATGTAATAATAAAGAATGAAATAATGTAAGTTCTCTTCATGAATAAGAAAGAATAACACCCCTTACAGGTACAACAAATAATATTCCTACCTTAAAAGAGTTGAATATTGGAAAAGTGAAGAAGAAAATACTTTTCTTCTTTCTCTCTATAGTTTCTCTCTCTAGAGTTTCAATTAAGTAAGAAATAATGAAGGAATGAGCTTTTATTTATAGAAAAACCGGGGGTGACTCTTGGTCTTAACGAAGGGTCAAAATGATTCTTCGTAATATTGAAGAGACAACTACTATTTGCGAAGGGTAATTACTATCGACGAAGGTAATTACTATCGATTGAAGGTAATTACTATTCACAAAGGTAATTACTATTCACGAAGGTAAATACTATTGACGAAGGTAAATACTATATTCATTGAAGGTAAATACTATTGATGAAGGTAATTATTTATTCACAAAGGTAATTACTATTTACAAAGGTAATTACTATTGATTGAAGGGACTCTTAGATGATGACATATGGGCCCCCATAAAATAATCAAACTTACCACAAACGCCTCATAATGAGACTCTTTATATACATCAAGGATTGAAAAATATTACCACAAATCATTTTATTTTTAATCAACACATTTTTAATCTTTCAACAATTATTAATCATTTATAACTTGTCGTCTCAATTAATAATATAACATATTATATACGATGATCTTTGTGATAATAATTAAATCAATAATATAAGAGATATGATGCAAAGAATTATCATGAGTAATAATCGAGCGTAGTTGAGTGACTTCTCACGTAAGCATCAATAATCAATATCGTGTCTACTTATCTAACTACACGACATCGTATTTTTTTACTACTAGGGTAGTTCAACAGTTTGAATGGTAACACCTCTGCCGTTATTTTTATAGAAAAATAATTTTGTCATTTTCTATCTACGACAATACTTCCATTGTGGGGTCCACTAATGATTGGTAGTCGTATTTAATATTCCCCGACAAAAAGAATATTCTCCGACCAACCAAATATTTTATAACAACTTGCTTACTTTGCAAAATTTATAAATATTACCCACAACTATAACATTATATCAAATTTATTCCATAATAATATTTATAAAAAAAATTCATCTTTATTTATAAAAGCTGGGGTCTTACAACTTTTATCAGAAAAATTCGAAACTCACACGTTTTCATAGGAAATTTAATTCTCTACAACTTTGTAGAAGAAAGTTTTTCCAAATTTCAATCAGAAAATACCCGAAATCCACAAATGAATGATTTTTAATACATCCAATCCGACAAAATACTGATAAAACACCTCAGCATTAATTCCTTCATTTTTATCCATATAAAATAGATATATCCAATATTTATATCCACAAAAATAAATATTTTTTTATCATATGAATCAATAATTAATTATTCACAAATAATATTACAGAATCACATTTATGACAATCGTGTAGTTCAGGAAAGAAAGCGGCTTTCCAATAAGGATTTCTCCTTAATGGCGCGCAATTAGATGACCAAACCTCTCCTTGACAGAACTTTCTAGACATTGCCAATAATGTTATCTAATAATATTATTCTAAATAATATGAATTATTGATCTGATGATGGAGATGATGTGCAGTGAAAATTATTGAGCAACAATAATATAAAATATCAACGCAGCAATTATTGAATCAATAAAATAAAATATTGAACAGTAATTACTGTAACAATTATTGAGTAGTGTCTTCTTTCGTAAGAATCAATAATTTAACAATCTTGTGCAATACCTGGTGTGTTCTTTCTTGTGCAACCACGTGTATTCATCAGTATTTTAACCACCAAGTATTCCAACAATGTTAATTCATGAATAACTACTATTTGTTATTCAATTTTGTCGTTTTCTTCATCCAAATAGTTATCCGTTATGGGGCCCATAAATGGTTGCTTGTATGTCGTCATGCGAATATTTTCCGACAGAAAGAATATTCCATGACAAATGAATATTTTATAACCACTTGCTTATTTTGAAAAATTTTGCACATTTCACCCATAACCAAAGTATTATATCAAATTAATACCTTATTATTCACAATAATAATTAGAGAAAATTTGATTTTATTCATTAATAAGTTGAGGTCTTACAATTACCATAAACACACGAGAAAAATCTCTCTAATATGTAAATTATTATTATCAAAACAAAAGCTAGTTTTAATTTAACCCACATGCCAAATTATATAGCTAAATTATTTCCTTATCAAAATAGAACATAAATCCTATAATCATGGCAAGAAAGTGTTATAACAATTAACTATGGCAAAAAATCTTAATAAGTAACAATTTAATTGCGTAATAATATACTATCTAATAAAACACTATTTACCATACAAAAATTAAAATCAGACAATAACAAAAACATTCCGATTTTCTCGAAGTCGTGACTACACAAATATGGAGATACTCCTAAGTTTAACCATCTATATTTCAAGTTTATTTTACTTTTTGAGCTTCATTTTATCTTTTTTAAGTGAGGCAAATGACATATTAGTCCATCATACATAGAAAAACATATTAGTAGTATATTTTACCACCGTCCACCGTATTAGCAAGATATTTCAAAATAAATTTAAACTAAATGGGTGGCCTCTCACACGTGCGGCAAAGTCCATAAGATGGGGCGGCAGCCAGCCACATGACATTAAAAAACGTTGTTTGTGGATCCCACGGGATAGGCACGTATCCTGGAGGAGGGAAAAACCATTAGCTTAAATACCCACCTTTGGCCTTTGGCCTTTGGCCTTTGGAAATGCCTAATTTCAAGGCCGGCGATATTCAGAGGCCACACCGTAGAGAGGGCCAATTAAAGAGACATTGAGAGGGGGGCAAAGGGTGGAGGAACGCAAAGTGCTTCTCTTTTCTCTTTCGAGGTATAGATACAGATATATGCGTATATGTTCTTTATTCAATTTCTTGAGCTTGAGATTTGTAAATTTCAATTTCTTTTTCGTGATTTATTGTAGATCAGATTTTCTGTTAGATCGTGGTGTTATTTGCTTGAGCTTATTAAATTTATCGCTCGAATTATGTAATTGTTGTTTTCTGTGAGCGGATTATGAGATCAATTAAGCACTTTTTTTTATTATTTATTTTTATATGTTTGAGATCTTTGTTTAATTAAAAGTTTGGGTTTTGAGGTATAGATTGTGTAATGTGGGTTACTGGGTTGTGTTCTGGATCTGAGGTATGCTTTGCCTATTCTTTGATTTATGTAATTTGAAGGTTTCATCTTAATATGGGTAAAGGATCAGTTTAATTTATGAACTCCTTTTCCCAAAAAAAAATCCAGCTATCTTACAGAACATGCAGTTTAATTTCATAACTTCCTCTACTTATCTCTCTCATTCTTTCGTTGTATTTTAATCTAGGATTTGCATTTGTAACTTGCATCTCTTGATTTCATTTGCTCTTTCTTTCTTTCTTTTCTAAGTAAAAGAATCCCTTTTATGTAATGCATTTGCTACTTTCTCTTTGGGTAACTTTTGCATAATAGTATCAGTGTTCTAAAAATCCCCGCCTAGGCGCTAGGCCTCCTTGGCGCTTCACCTAGGCCCAAGGCGGCAAAAAAATTCATCCAAAAAATTAGGCGGGACCTAGGTGGGGTCTAGACGGAGAGGTTTATTTATTTTAATAACTACCCAAACCAGATCTTAATATATTTATTTTTCTAATGATTTACCATATTCATAATACATGTTGATCAAATCACAACAAGAAGTGAACAATATCAAGTCAAAATGGATAATTTTATTATAGTTGTAATTTTTTGAACTTGTATCAACTTCAAATTATATAAATGATATATATTTGTAGTATTTAGTTTAATTCAATATAATTCTTAAATTTATGTTTAGTTTCTTAAGTTTTAATATTGAATTAAATTCTTGAAATTTTATTATTTAATAGCAATCTTGAATATAAATAAAACTAATACGTTAAAAATATGTTTGAATTTTGAACAATTGCATGTTTGTGTTTGAACTTTGACATTAACAATATGGATATGTGTTTGAACTTTAAGGAAATGCCTTTTATTATCTTTATTATAAATTGTTTTGCTTTATATTATTGTTTTGTTTGGATAAATATAAGATAAAATATTAAAATTGACTTAAAATAAAAAAATTCCGCCTAGGCCCCCCTCGGCCGCCTAGCGCCTTTTAGAAGATTGATTAGTATGATACAGGCATATAGTATAGTATTTTCTGTAATGGAGTTAAATCAGCTTTTTGTCTAATTTATTTCCTTTTTTTTTATTGAGATGCCATAAAAAATTGGTGTACTTCCAGTAAAGAGAGATGAGTGGATTTGGTCAAAATAAGTTTGCTGTGTTAAAATCTTCATTTTATTTATCCTTTTTAAATTATTGCGCAGCCTACTACCAAAAAACTGAAGCCTTGCATATCAGTTTGTCTGTCATAATATGTTTGCCTTCTAGCATAATACTGTTCTGCAATAACATTATTGGAGTATTAGTGCTTAACCTCTCTTCTCCCTTTGTTTGTTACTTGTAACCTTAAGATCTCGTTCATCTGAAGAAACATGTCATATGTGAAGTAGGTATTTTCATTAAAATGTTTTCCAAATTATAATCCAGCCCTATTGTTTGGTAGATCTTTTGATTAATTAATGTCCTTTGTACTCTTTATCAACGAAAATTAAGAAATATCAAGAGCCCTTGAAAAATATGAGTGAACATCTGATTTATGAGGGGAAAAAAAGTGGTTATTTCATGTAGAAATAGTCAAACTTATTTTTGTAAAAGTAAGATCCCGTGACAATGAGTGATGCAGGACCAAATAAACTGCAAAAGTAAACTCTTCTGCCTGTACCTTACTTTTTCTAAATCTTACTTAATACTCCCTCCTCCATAAGAATAGTCTCATTTGAGATTTTCTTAGTAAAATTCAAAATTAATGTGATTTATTTGATTTTGATTAATACCATTGTTAATATTGTAAAGTATTAAAAAGTAACTTAAGTGCAAAATTGTTATTTCAAAAATTAAAATAAATTCACGTTACAAATTGAATATTAGGATTTTGAATGCAAAAAACTAGGTTTAAAGTCAAATGGGACTCTCTCTTTTTTTTGTGAAAGGGAGTATAGAACTTATTTTTGGTTTGAAATTCATCATATGGTCTTCCATGTGGTGTCATTGTCTTTGTCCCCTGTTGTTTGGAAAGACACATGCCTCTCTTTTGTGTGGTTGTAGCTATACTTAGCACTGAAACTCTGGCTGTATGGGTGGTCTTTTGACTCCGTACCCTATCACTGATGCCATTCCATTAAGATATTTTTCAATTTTTTTATTTTCTTATTAAACAATTAATAAATTATCACATGAAATAATTTAATCACAGAGGATCCTAGATTAGGATTGCCCCAATCATAGAGGAAAAAATAACATTTGTAAGACCCCTGTACATCATTCCAAGAGTTTGCACATTTTCCCCCCCTAACAACGCGGAAGGACAAGAAATTCATTTGGCGTATTAGTCTTATTTTCTTCAAAATTTTGTGTTTCAATATTTTCTTTTATCTCTATCATTTCTATTACAAAGAAGACTTTCAGTTTGTGTAATATTACTTCAATACTTCTTACTTTTCAATATTCCCTATGTTGGTCTCTGGATGGGTACCAGGGGGCTCTTGTTTGGTGCATGCATATGTGAATGCCCATATAATAAACTGCACACACATTTCCAAGTTTAGTGAGTCCTTCTCAAGTTACCATCTGAATAACGAATTATGCTCACAGCTATATTCTGTTCTTCAGGACAATTAAACAATGGGTGCAGGTGGCCGGATGCCAGTTAACTCTCAGGGCAAGAAGTCGGAGGAAGTTCTCCAACGAGTTCCGGTCTCAAAACCTCCATTTACAGTTGGGGATCTTAAGAAAGCCATACCACCACATTGTTTCCAGCGATCCGTTCTCCGTTCTTTCTCTTACATTGTTTACGACCTCACCATTGCCTCCATCCTCTACTATCTCGCCACTAACTACATCCAACTTCTTCCTCACCCTCTCTCATACATAGCCTGGCCTATCTATGGTTTTGTTCAAGGCTGTTTCCTAACCGGAATTTGGGTCATAGCCCATGAATGCGGTCATCATGCCTTCAGTGACTATCAATGGCTCGATGACATTGTAGGCCTTATCCTCCACTCCTCTCTCCTCGTCCCCTACTTCTCTTGGAAGTATAGTCATCGTCGGCACCATTCTAATACCGGTTCTCTTGAGCGTGATGAGGTATTCGTACCCAAACCCAAATCGGAACTCCAATCTTTTGCCAGGTACCTTAACAACCCACCTGGCCGAGTTTTCACACTTGTCGTCACACTCACTCTGGGTTGGCCGTTATACCTCTTATTCAATGTTTCCGGGCGGCATTATGAGAGGTTTGCATGCCACTATGATCCACAGAGCCCCATCTACTCAGACCGTGAACGTGCTCAAATCCTTGTTTCTGATGCTGGTGTTCTTGCCGTCAGTTATGCGTTATACCGCCTAGTAGCAGCAAAAGGTCTTACCTGGGTGCTCTGTGTTTATGGAGGTCCTTTACTAGTTGTGAATGGGTTTCTTGTCCTGATTACGTTTTTGCAGCACACTCACCCTGCACTGCCACATTACAGTTCAACTGAATGGGACTGGTTAAGGGGAGCTCTAGCCACAGTTGATAGAGATTATGGAATTCTAAATAAGGTGCTCCATAACATAACTGATACTCATGTGGCCCACCATTTGTTCTCAACAATGCCGCATTATCATGCAATGGAGGCCACGAAAGTGATCAAGCCAATATTGGGAGATTATTATCGGTTAGATGAGACCCCGGTATTCAAGGCAATGTGGAGGGAAGCAAAGGAGTGTGTATATGTTGAGCCAGATGAAGCTAACCAGAACACAGGTGTCTTCTGGTACAATAATAAGCTCTAGTTTGATGTTGAAGGAAAATTATGAAACAGTGGCGAAGTTGAATATTTGTTAGTGGAGATTTATGTCTTCCCGCTCTCATGGTAATCTAGGCTGTTTTGGTTGCTTTGTACTATGAACCTCATAATATTATTAGCTTAAATAAGTTTGTTGTGAGAAACAATTGTATGATTAACAAACATGTTTGAAGTTAAGTGCTCAGTTAAGAGCTCTTTTCCTTCCAAGGAAAAACAAACCAGCACTCCATTTTCCAGTTTTAAATTACGGTCGGTCGCAAGCAGAATAGCAGAGAGCTGTAATCCCTGATGGCCAATTATGGTCCTGATGATTGCTCCTCCTCCTCCTCCTTATCCATGCCAAGTTTAAAAGACAAGTTCTGGTGGAAATTTTCTGTTTGATTATTTATTACTTAATGAAAAGGAGTGTTTTATACATCGAATTAGTCTTCATTCATTTGCCCAACTTGTTGATAAGGTCTAGGTGGGGTTATACTACAACTAGAATGAATCTCATAATATTATTAGGTCGAGGCTCGAGGGGCAGTAGTAATTATTCAGATTTCAGAGTAAATTTTCAAGGAGTTGTGGATATTATGTTGTAGGTTTCAATCAGAAGTCATCTCCACAAGTTTAGGGGCCAGCTATGTTTCAAGTTCTTCAGCCTCAGAGTTGTGGATATTATTGCATATAATAATGTGAGTTTAGATAAATAAATTTTTTTTATTGCAAGTATCTTAATTTAGATAAATAAAAATCTTTGATTGTAAGTATCTTTTAACAGGGTGAGGAAGCTGATTTCTTTGTGTAAATTCAAATTATTTGATTCCTTGTTTATTTAAAATATTATTTAGAAACGAATAAAAGAAAAAAATAGAATAAAACATTATTATATGCAAGATAAGTCCATGATTTATTTTCCATCTTCCTTTTCTATTATCTTTCTTTTTTTATTTAACACTTCTTTTGTCACAAAATTTGTCACTTTGTAATTTAATCCGATTATAATTGTACTAAATTATGTTAGTTGGTTAAATTAATGGATGAAAAACCTTGTGAAACACGTTACATATCCAAATATAACAGAGTATACGATAACTAAGGATTCCTTATAAGAAATTTTGGTAACTTTACGTTACAAAATGTACTTATAATCTGCATAGTATAATGTTTAATGTTGATACTATTTTGATTTTTATATTTGTTGTTTTCATTTGACTATACATTAGACATTAGTTATTAATAATATACAACGGTGGATATTGTTCTAGTTTTTGAGCAAAACTCAACTCCAATGAAATCTATATAATAGTACATTAGTAACTTACATTTAGCGTGATATTTCTACAACTATTAAAAATGAGATTATCATGCAACAATTTTAAGCAACAAAACCTCGAAAAATGTTATTGTAAATAATATTTAATGATTATTTAGTTTTGTAATTCATTTTATAAAATTTTATTTTTAAGAAATTTTATTTTTTAATTTGACCCTTTTGAACTACTCAATTTGGATCAATTTTCAAGATATATATATATATATATATATAGAGAGAGAAAAAGAATCAAGAAGATTCTTCTTTAAATAAAGACTCCTTTATTAAAAAGCTAAATGCTTTTGGAGTGACTTAAAAGAGTGGTTACCCCTGTTTTTTTTTTTTTTATTTATAAAAATATCACTCATACTAAATTCAAAAAACGCAGCGTAGTTTTAATAAAAGAGTGTTATTTAAAAGTTAAAATGTTATTTAAGAGAATTGGTCTTGATACTTGCTATATATATATATATATATATATATATATATATATATATATATTTTACTTGTTCAAGGAGAAAACCTATAAAAAAAACTAGCTGGACTCACTTTATCAACAAAATTGAAGCCTTCAAAATAGAGTGATGGGGTGAGTCGTCATCTGAAGGATGGGGAACAACTGAAAGGTTTATGCTGCGTTCAGATAGGATGTATCGCTCCAAAAAAATAAAATAAAATAAAATAAAATTTTACAAATGGTATTGATTATGTAATAGTATGATTGGTCTCTAAATATGTAAAATAGAGTAGTAATATGTGTATTTGAGAGTCAAATTTACCATCCGTAGCATTATCCTTACTTGTTAGTTATACACATTCATTTTTTTTTTACAAATTTACGAGTTTTCTTTTATGTCTACCTGAATTCTTGTTTCTCAAAACATTTCCGGAAGAAATTTAAACTTGTACATTCGGGAGTACAATAAATAAATGTGCAATTACTGGCCGAGTACGTAGCACATTCCAAATTCTTATATCTAATGTATAAATTTTTTCTTTACTTCACCTTCAGTTGTACTTTAATACATAATGCATGCATCAATGCATGTACTATATATACATCATGCCTTCAATAAAATTGTGCTACTTCGATATATATATATATAATGATCAGGTCCGGACTCTCGGACGGGAGTAAAATTCGGACTTTTTTTTTGCTTTTTTTTTTAAAAAAACAACTAAAAAAAGTTTAATATTTTATGGAATTGAAAATTTTCTATAATACAGTGTTTTGAGTGTGATTTGGATACATATAACAAAACAGACCTATTTTGTTATATGTATCCAAATCACACTAAAAATACTGTATTATGAAAAAATTTCAGTTCCATAAAATATTAAACTTTTTTTAGTTGTTTTAAAAGAAAAAGTTAATTTTACTCTCCGTCTCGAAGTTAGGATCTGATCCTATTTTATATATATATATATATATATATATATATAAAGTAGAAAAAAGGTCATAATTTTACTCCCGTCCGGGAGTCCGGACCTAATCCTGACCCTATATATATATACATATATATAGAGAGAGAGAGAGAGAGGCCGGATCAGGTCCGGACTCTCGGACTGGACCAAAATTCGGACCTTTTTTTTTCTTTGTTTTTTGTTTTTTTTTTAAAACAACTAAAAAAAATAATAAATAATTATGGAATTGAATTTTTTTTCATAATACAGTGTTTTTGGTGTGATTTGGGTACGTGTAACAAAACATATATGTGCAGACTGTACCACCATTTTTGGGTATATGTATTCAAATCACGCACAAAACATTGTATTATGGAAAAATTTCAGTTCCATAAAATATTAAAAAAAATTAGTTGTTTTAAAAAAAAAAAAAATGAGATTTGTTTTTGATCAGTCCGGAGTAGGACACGATCCATCTATATATATATATATATATATATATATATATATATATATATATACGGTCATGTGGATAGTAATTCATAATAAATAATTATTATGGACACTATTTCACTAGACAGATCTATAAATGAAAGGTCGTGAGCGTATTTAATGAAATAATGTTAATAACAATCATTTGTTATATGAGTAAGTACTCTCTCTCTCTCTATATATATATATATATATATATATATATATATATATATATATATATAATAAAATATAAGCGATTTTAAATTTTCCGCTCACCCTAATAAATCATCTGGTCGTCCAAAATTTGGGATAAATCCACCGTCCGTGTAGTCTTGGAGACTCTAAGAAAACCGGCCATTATCGCCAGGACGGTAGTCGCCGTTGACTTATAGTCACCATTGTCGTCGGCGATGAGGTCATTGGCGACGACGGCATCTACCGTCGACCTGCCGTCGCCTTCTACAGTCGTCGCCCACATCTCCGTCGTCGGTAGTCGGCACCATTGCCATTACCGACGGAGTCATCAAGCGACAGTATAATGTCATCATGACGGCTATAGCGGCAGCAAGGTAGTCGGCGAAAGACCTCTGATTTTTTTGAGGGAAAAACCCATTATCGGCGGCATAGATAACCGCAGCGATCGACATAGAGCCGTCAAGAAAGACCCTTACCTCATATGCTGTCATTTATAAGTCATTTAGCGACTGACTATCCGTCGCCATTACCACAGTCGGTAATGACTGCATAAAATTTAGATTTTTTTTAATTTTAAAATTTCCCTGTTCATTTACAAATATACACCTGTTATAAACTAATAACAACCATCAAATCACAACTATACATGTTATAAACTAGTAACCCAAATCAAATATATAGATAAAAAATATAATGATGGTCGGTACAACTTAAAAATTGTACAAATATATATATGAAACTCAGAATATAACATAAACTAAACTAACTACAACCCGTCGCCTGTCTCCATGTCATCGAGTCGGTGGTCATCACCTTTTATTGGAGGAGGTCGTCATCATCAACTCGACGTCGCCATCGCCAGATTGGAGGAGGTCGCTCAAATAAGTAAGCTGGTCATCACCAGTGCCTCCACCTCCACGAGTCTCGTCAACAAGACCCTATAAAATTAAAATATTAATAACAAAATCAAAATAAAAATATATTTACATTATTTTAGTTTGTGTTCTTCAAGTTAGGCGGACGAGACTCGAACTCAGGCTCCGTATATCGGAATCGAGTCCCGGTCGGTTAATGCAGCGTGTCTATTTCTACGCAGCTTATGTGTGTGTTGCGTGTCATTCGGACTGACCGTCGGGTTTTGACCTCTTTTTTGGCTTTTTGGCTAAGTGTTGGTTAGTTTTGCAAACTGGGCGATAACTCGGTCTTCGTATATCGGAATGGAGTCCTGTCAGTTGTAACGCATGTCTATTACCTACATGGTGCTATGTGTGTGTTTGTGTGTCATTCGGACGGCCGATGCGGGTTTTGACCTCTTTTCGGCTTTTTGGCTAAGTGTTGGCTAGTTTTGCAAACTGGGCGATAACTCGGTCTCCGTATATCGGAATCGAGTCCCGTCAGTTCTAACGAGTGTCTATTACCTACGCGGTGCTATTGCCTATGTTTGCGTATTAACTGGATGACCGAGGCGGGTTTTGGTCTCTTTTTCGACTAATTTCCTAAGTTTTCTCAAGTTAGGCATACGGGGCTCAAACTCGGGATCCGTATATCGGAATCGCATCCCGTCAGTTGTAACGCGTGTCTATTTCCTACGCGGTGTTATGTATGTGTTTGTGTGTCATTCAGACGGTTGATACGGGTTTTGACCTCTTTTTCGGTTTTTTGGCTAAGTGTTGGCTAGTTTTGCAAACTGGGCGATAACTCGGTCTTCGTATGTCAGAATCGAGTCCCACCAGTTGTAATGCGTGTCTATTTCCTATGCGGTGCTATGTGTGTGTTTACATGTCATTCAGACGGCCGATGCGGGTTTTGACTTTTTTTTTGGCTTTTTGGCTAAGTGTTGGCTAGTTTTGTAAACTGGGCGATAACTCGGTCTCCGTATGTCGGAATCGAGTCCCGTCAGTTGTAACGCGTGTCTATTACCTACGCGGTGCTATATGTGTGTTTACGTGTCATTCGGACGACCGATACGGGTTTTGACCTCTTTTCGGCTTTTTGGCTAAGTGTTGACTAGTTTTGCAAACTGGGCGATAACTCGGTCTCCGTATGTCAGAATCGAGTCCCGTCAGTTCTAACGAGTGTCTATTGCCTACGCGGTTCTATTGCCTATGTTTGCGTGTTAACTGGACGACCGAGGCAGGTTTTAGTCTATTTTTTGACTAATATCTTAAGTTTTCTCAAGTTAGGCGTACGGGGCACGAACTCGGGCTCCGTATATCGGAATCGAGTCCCGTCAGTTGTAACGCGTGTCTATTTCCTACGCGGTGCTAATTGTGTGTTTGCGTGTCATTCGAATGACCGATGCGGGTTTTGACCTTTTTTCAGCTTTTTGGCTAAGTGTTGGCTAGTTTTGTAAACTGGGCGATAACTCGATCTCCGTATGTCGGAATCGAGTCCCGTCAGTTGTAACGCGTGTCTATTACCTACGCGGTACTATATGTGTGTTTGCGTGTCATTCGGTCGGTCGATGCGGGTTTTAACCTCTTTTTCGGCTTTTTGGTTAAGTGTTGGCTAGTTTTGTAAACTGGGCGATAACTCGGTCTCTGTCTGTCGGAATCGAGTCCCGTCAGTTGTAACGCGTGTCTATTACCTACGCGGTGCTATGTGTGTGTTTGCGTGTCATTCGGACGGCCGATGCGGGGTTTGACCTCTTTTTTGGCTTTTTAATTAAGTGTTGGGAGCCGTCGCCCGATCCGGAGCAGCCGCCACCACGACCACCTCCACCGCTATGTCGAGGCATAGCTGTACTACTGAAATAAGACATAGTTATGATGACATTAATTAAATTTCATTGCAATTATTATATCTAATTTCGTTGTATAATATTTACAAAACACCAATTAATGAAGTAGTACGTCGTCAAACCCATCAGAATCAAAATAATTTTCATTTCCATCGATATTGCACCGGTCCTCCAAGCTTAAGTTCATATGGCAAATGAATAGGCAAATGCTCCATCGAGTCAAAGAACCCTGGAGGAAAGATCATTTCGAGCTTATACATTGTCAACACTATATTTTTCTCTATCTGTTCCACATCACTGTACCTTATAACAGTAGAAAAAATATCCCCAAAAAAATTTTGAAAGTGCGGTAAATGCATCATTAATATTCCTCGGTAATACTTCACGAAAGGCAATTGGAATCAACTTCTGCATGAATACATGACAGTCATGACTCTTGAATCCGGTTATTTTCAACTACTCAACCTTAGTACATCGAGAGATGTTAGAAGCATAACCATCTGGTAGCTTCAATGCACTAAGCCACTTGCAAATGTTTTCAACTTGTTGCTTGGTAAGATAAAATGGAGCTTTTGGTTTTGAGTTGTTAGGACGGAGCCACAATTCCCGCCTGATGTTCATTTCCTCCAAGTCTTTATGTGATTTATCATTGTCTTTTGTTTTACCACTCGTATCTAGACAAAGCGATTGTAAAACAAGTTCTCGAACACATTTTTTCTCCAGATCGCATTGACATCTATGAAATGACGAAGTGCTAGTGTGCCCCAGTATGGCAACTCAAACCAAATGGGCGAGTGTGTCCAATTATGAGCTTTACCGCTCTCAACTAACCATGCTCCTTCCTAGGTGATGGAAATGTCAAATCATTTAGTCATCCCAATACATCTCTGCCCGACAAGCGACCAACAATCCCCTTCTTTTACATTTTCTATTGAAGGCTGTGTAGACATCTTTCTATAACTAATTGTGCTCAACGTGTAAAGAATCTTGAGCGATTCTAAAGAAACTAGTTTTTCGCCCATAACGCAGTTGTGTGCCCTGCACATCCCCCATACAGACTGGACATGACAAGTAAAGAAAATACCATGAATATGGTCCATCTTTAATTGAAGAAAATACCATGAATATGGTCCATCTTTAATTGAAGAAAATACCCAATTAGATCAAGAATAATCATGAATATGGTCTAAGCATGAATTTAGTTTACCTAGTTTATATCTCCACTCTACAGGGGTTAATTAGGCTTCTATCCCGTTCCTGGATGTGTCTCCTCACTAGTGCCAATCGTAAGCACGTTTCTACTATTTTCAAAAAATTTCAACAGTACCTCCCCATGGTTTCCAAGTACACAAAATAGACCAAGAAAACTTAGTCTAAGTATGCACTCGGAGAACATGTAGAGACACCAGCTGAAAGTTCCTCAAAATTTATAAAACGCACCCTACCGCGTGCATTGGGCAAACCCAAGTGAGAGACATAACATCCGAGAATGATTCCAAATTGGGGACTATTCGACATTCATTCCTAATGAGTGAACGTACGGGTTTCTAAGTTGACACCTCCAAAGCATGTATGTTAAATTTAGACTTATTAAGTACATTTTATTTTGATTTTATTTAACTAAGTAAGTGCTACTCAGTTTAATTGTATTTATTTTGTATTATATTATTTTTAATTAAATTAAGTCCATTTTTATTGAATTTAGACTAAATTTAAATTTATTTTAATTTTATTTAACTAAGTAAGTGCTACTCGGTTTAATTGTATTTATTTTGTATTATATTATTTTAAATTAAATTAAATCAATTTTTTATTGAATTTAATTTAATTTAATTTGTATTATCTTAAATTAAATCATATATTTATTTTATTTTATTTTCAATAAATTATTTATTTTATTTTAATTATATTTAATTTATTTTATTTTATTTTCATATTTTACTTTATTTTAAATTATTTTATTTTATTTTATTTTACTTTATTTTACTTTATTTTAAATCAAATTTATTTTGTTTTATTCAATTTAATATAATTTAATTTATTATTTTATTTTATTTTTATTATATTATTTTATCAAAATTTTAAAATTTATTTTATTTAATAAACTAAATTAAATTAAATTAAATTTATTTCATTTTATTTTATTTTAGTAGTAAAAAACTAAGTAAATGCTACTTAGTTTATATTTTAATATTGGAAAACTAATTACATAAAAAATAAATATACTTGCAGGGCCCATAAATTTTGCAATTGCATAATTCTGACAACAATTCCGTCAGAAATTCCATTAGAAATATCAAATATACCAACAATTAACATAAGGCAGACAGTCCTATAATCAATATAAGGCAGACAATCCTATAATCAATGGCAAAATCAATTATACCAACAATTGAGTAAATTAACCTAAAATTGATAAGATAGTCCAATAATCAATCATACTCAAAACTTAATCCAAATTAACCAACAACCAACAATCTGCAATTCAGTTCATGGCAACAAAATAGACCAAATTATATGCTAGCAAAAAAATAGAGAAGCAACAACTATATGCTACAGCACTGCCGGAGGGGGAAAACCACTGCCGGAGGGGGAACAATTATATGTTAGACCAACAACCAAATTTAGACCAATTTCATAATTTTAGTAACAATATATATGTAACGACCCCAAAATAGGTCCATTCCATCCAACCCATTCTGAGTCGCCAAATATATGGTACGAAAAACAACTACAACTTTATTACAACAATTGTCGTGCAAAATACAACAACACATATCTGTTGTGAGTTTGGATACAAATATATACCAACCGTGAAGACGTCACAATGACACCTTACATAAAGGTATAGTCAAAACCTGCTTTTTGAAATTAGAATCTTTGGGAAGTGCTCGAGAAAAACCTTCGCACGTGGGAGGCCATGCTTTTAGGTTATGGTAGATATCATATGGCCCCGCGTAATTATCCTTGGTTGATTCTAATAAACCCCAAATAAAAACGAGAAGATTACTATCATATTCTTCCCAATGGTGAGTCTTCTCTTGACATATCATTATCTCCACTGTCTCTAATTGGGTATTATACTCCAAACAAACACCAAGATTATATAGGTAGTGCTTGTAAATATACTCAAAGAAGTGGATGAAGCACAACCATGTCTTATGATAACAAGAGTTTGTATATCATTAGACATCTTGTATGATAGTGACAAAACACCCTTCCAAAGTTGGGTTCACCTCACCTCAACATCTATAGACCACCATTCTATTCCTCATTATCCCCGCTCGACCCGGCTACACTTTTATTACGAAAGGAATTGTGAAACAAAAGGGTGAAGACAACTAGCTCAATAAAGAATATTATGACTAAAGATAAATAAATTATCAATAGTCTTCATCAAGAATAAATCGTAGATTTAGAACATATGGTAGATGATAAAACTTTTCAACCATAGTTGCGGTGAACGAGCAATCCATTAAAAGAGTCAAATAGACTATAAAGTCTATTGTCTTCTCCACGTTAAAAGTCCACCAACAATATTTTATCCCCGTAACATCAATCATCAGTTCCTTTCCACAATCATATGAATAACTCATAATCATAATTGTGATTCTAAATTCCTCTTTTCATCCAGGACGAAGATAACTTTTATCACATGTCTTTACCTGAAACATCAAATATCATGGTTATACCAAATCACAGTTCCTGTTCATAATCATACTAATAAATTCATCTTTGCACCACGCGCCAAAGATATTCATCAATGATTCATCTTTACACTGCAGCTAAAGATATTCAACAACAGTCATAAGAATCCTCTATATGAAAAGATAAAGTTTCATAATAAAATTCATATCCATATTTATAACACCTTAATCCAAATGTTATAAATCACTTAGAAATCTCATAATCTAATATTATTAATATTACAATAATATTTTAATCATTTCTAAAACTTATAAACAATTTAATTAAATTGTTTACACTTTACTAATTAATGCATTTAATCATCATAAAATGCCAAACTCATAAGATTTCATCACCAATAACCAAAACCCTCATAAAAAATCAGATATACCTCATATATGATTCTCAAGCCATAAAATCATATTTTCCAATTTTCTTACTTCACATAACATATTTAATTCATTTACTCATAACTAGAATATTTTCATGAAAATACCAAATCAGTTCAAAAATATTTATTTTCTGGGATTTAGAAGAATATAGTCCCATATTGAATATATATTTTTCTCAAAATTTTTAAAATTCATTTACTATTTTCCATATGGCCAAAACTACCGAATAGTTAGACATTTATCATAAATTATACTTTTGTCCAAAAATTCTGAAATTAATACGGTATACTGATATTATATAGATGTACTCCCAATAAAAATTTCATTAATTTTGGAGTTAATCACAAGGAGTTATAAATAGTTACTTTTAAAATAGTCTTTTCTCATAAAATCCATAACTCCTAATCTATACATCCAAAAATCTCCATTTTTGGACACAATCTACAAAACTCATCAAATTATCATTTCAAATTTTTCCAGAATTTTTGAAGGTTCAGAAAAATTTCGAAACTAAAAACATAATAACCCTTAAAATCCCTTACTATCCCTTACCTCAAAAGATCAGTACTTCTGACTCTCCCTTCTAGATTAATTTTAAATTAATTCAGACTTAACACATTTTAACAATAAAATTATATTGTCCATTGCTCCTGTGACGCCCCCAAAATAGGTATACATCACCTATTCTGAGTTGTCAATACATGGTACAGAAACAACTACAACTTTATTATTACAACAGTAAAACTGTGAGTTTGAATACAAATATTATCTTCTAGACAATATCTATACTCAAATAAATCCTCATCACATTTATTGATACATTATTTTACAAAAATGGTGAGGACTACTAAACAATCCTTTCTAAAACCTTCATTCCATACCCCGACCTCGTACTCTTATATATTCGCCTCCCGAGAAGAAAAATGGAATAAAAGGAAAAGGGTGAGCTCAACTAGCCCAAGAAAGAATATTATGACTAAGATAATATACAACAAATTACCGTTAGTCTTCAACAGGAAAAATCTAATAGAATACAATAGACAACAAATTTTAAATCAATATTCGCAATGAAATAATAATAATTCATTTAGAAGAGTTAAGTAGAGAATGCAAACTACTATCTTCTATGTATGAATTTAAAAGTTCATCGCTCTATCTTTTATCCCCGTAACATCAATCAATATACATCCGGAATCAAATATTCATCTTTGCACCATGAGCCAAAGATATTCATCGATTGGTCATGTTCATCTAAACACTGCTCATCTTTGCACTACGTACCAAAGATATTCTTGAGAAATCATTCATCTTTGCACTACAGCCCAAGATATTCAATAATATCATCATTTAAGACCGAGGATGATGAAAATATTTTTTAAAGAAACGAATCCGGTGAAACAAAATGACAAGGATTAAGGATTAAGGATTCGTACTTTGTTTTATCCATGTTCAAAAATACCTCAAAAATAATCATAGTGGTGTAAAATTCAAGAATGATCAAAACATGGATACAATCAAAGCTAGTATCCGAATAGATATTTTGGACAAAAAGAAGAAATTTTATTTTTCGTGAAATAGTGTCAGTATACGTGAATAGTGCCGTATATCGTGAATAAGAACTCAGACACCAAAAGATAGAAATTCCACAAAAAAAATCTTCACGCTTCATGAATAGTACTCGTGAATAGTAACTCGTGAATAGTAACTCATGAATAGTAACCCCGACATGAAAAAGTTCCAAATTTCCAACCAATATTTCGGCATAATGATATTGAAGAAATAATATCATTTTCGAATAAAATAACATCCCTTACCTCGGAAAGAATAAGACTTTGACTAGAATCTTTGGATATAGTCTTTGAAAGAACTTGCATAGTATAGCAATACTCAAAGTACTAAAATACTCACAAAATACGCTCGATATTATAGAGAGAGAAATAGAGAGAAAACTTGGGTTTACGGTGTGATTTTTAATTTAACCTAAGCACCTATTTATAGAAAAATGCTTAGAACACAAAGCGTAAAATTTAATATAATATTAATATAATTATACAAATTTTCCTTAGCCCACCTTTTGGTCAAAAAAACACCAGCCACACATTTTAATGATGTCCAAAAAATATAAAAATGTTTTTTAACAAAAATAATTTAAACTCCAAAAATCAATTCACACCCGATATACCGAAACTTCAATAATTCACAATAAATAGCCCTTTTATCAAAAAATTCGAATCTTGCAAATTTTTATAGAAAATTCAATTCTCTACAACTTTGCAGAAGAAAGTTTTTCCAAATTTCAAACAAAAATTGGACAGAAATCCACAAACAGACGATTTTACGTGCTATAATCAAATTTCGATTCAAAAATGGGGTCCACCAACACACACAAAACATGTGTTAATCATTTAATGCAACAAAAATACTCTTAGTCCTCATATACTCATATATCCCATATTCATTGTAAAAATATCATCATTATTATATTATAATAATATAATAAAATATTATTTTATTAGAAAAGATAAAATATAAATTTTTAACAATTGTCACTTTAAAAATTTTCTCCATCTATATCCACATAAAATCAATATTTCCCTCATCATATAAATAAATAATTAATTATTCATAAATAATATTACGTAATCACAATACTAACAACGAGGTAGTTCAGGAAAAAGGGGCTTTTGATAAGAATTTCTCCTTACTTCTGCGTAGCTTGCAATTAGGTGACCAAACCTCTCCTTAAATGTAACTTTCTAGACATTGTCAATAATATTTTCTAATAATATTATTAGGATAATATGAATTATTGCTTCGATAATGAAAAATCCGTGTAGTGACAATTATTGAAACAACAAGTAATATAAAATATCAACGCAAAGAATTATTGAATCAATAAAATAAAATAATGAGCGAAGACTCACTGTAACAATTATTGAGTAGTGCCTTCTTTACGTAAGAATCAATAATTGGCGCAATACCGTATGCTACTTATGCAACAACGCCAGACATTCGTGTTTTAACCACAGGGGTATTCCAACAAAGATAATCTGTGAATCGCGACGCCCCAAAATAGGTATACATCACCCATTACGAGTTGTCAATACATGGTACGTAAACAACTACAACTTTATTATTACAACAAGAAAGCGTGAGTTTGAATACAAATATTATCTTCTAGACAATATCTATACTCAAAAAATCCTTATCACATTTATTGATACATTATTTTACAAAAATGGTGAGGACTACAAAACAACTCTCTAGAACCTTCATTCCATACCAGACTCGTACTCGCTTATATTCTCGCCTCCGAGAAGAAAAATGGAATAAAAAGGAAAAGGGTGAGCTCAACTAGCCCAAAAAAGAATATTATGACTAAGATAATATACAACAAATTATCATTAGTCTTCAACAGGAAAAATCTAATAGAATACAATAGATAAACAAATTTTAAATCAATATTCGCAATGAAATAATAATTCATTAGAAGAGTTAAGTAGATAATGCAAACTACTATCTGCTATGTATGAATTTAAAAGTTCATCGCTCATCTTTTATCCCTCGTAACATCAATCAATATATATCTGGAATCAAATATTCATCTTTTTACTGGTGCCAAAGATATTCATCGATTGGTCATGTTCATCTAAACACTGCTCATCTTTTGCACTACGGGCCAAAGATATTCTTCAGAAATCATTCATCTTGCACTACAAAAGCCAAAGATATTCAATAATATCATCATTTAAGACCGAGGATGATGAAAATATTTTAAAAAAACGAATCCAATTGAAACAAAATAACAAGGATTAAGGATTAAGGATTTGTACTTTGTTTTATCCATGTCCAAAAATACCTCAAAAATAATCATAGTGGTGTAAAATTCAAGAATGATCAAAACATGGATACAATCAAAGCTAGTATCCACAATAGATATTTTAGATTTAAAAGGAAAATTTTCATTTTTCGATGAATAGTCTTAAGTATTCGTGAATAATCTCAGATATCGTGAATAAAGTCCAGTATCGTGAATAAGAATCTCAGACACCAAAAGTTTCAAATTTGATAAAAACTTCAGATCAATATTTCAACATAATGATATTGAAGAATAATATCATTACGAAAAATAATAATATCCCTTACCTCGAAAGATCAAGATCTTAAATTTTGAAACCTGATATAAAGCTATGACTTGAACTTGCAACCGTATAGCAATACTCAAAATATACTCAAAATACTCACAAGAATACACTCGATAATATAGAGAGAAAACTTCGATTTCGTGTGATTTTCAATTCTAACCTAAGCACCCTATTTATAGAAAAATGCTTAGAACACCAAAGCAGAAAATTTATTAAAATATTAATTAATTAATTTTTATTCCTACGCCCACATTTAGAGATCTGAATTCAGCCACTTCTAACACATGCAAGACCCACAATAATGACAAAAAATGTTTTTGTCATTTTAAATATTTTATACTTCCAAAAATCAATTATTTCGGAGCTTCGAAACTTCAATAATTCACAATAAATAGCCCTTTTTGTCAAAAAATTCGAAATCCACGTCTTTTTATAGGAAATTCAATTCTCTACAACTTTGCAGAAGAAAGTTTTTCCGAATTCCAAATGTAAATTGAAGAAATCCATAAGCAGGCGATTTTACAATTTATAATCAAATTTCATCAATAAATGGGGTCCAATTTGACATGTTTAACATGTTTTAAACATTTATTACAACAAAAATACTCTTCCTCCTCAGATACTCATATATCCCACATTCGTTGTAAAATATCACCATTATTATATTATTAAAATATAATAATATATTTAAATGAATTATTTTATCGTAGAAAAGATAAAATTTTAATTTTCAACAATTGTCACATTAAAAATTTTCTCCATCTATATCCACATAAAGTTAATATTTTTCTCATCATATGAATCAATAATTAATTATTCACAAATAATATTACAAAATCACAATATCGATAACTAAAGTCCAAAAGGAAGAGGGCTTTCCAATAAGAATTTTCTCTCATCGCGCATAATTAGGTGACCAAACCTCTCCTTAGACAAAACTTTCTAGACATTGCCAATAATGTTATCTAATAATATTATTCAGATAATATGAATTATTGCTTCGATAATAAAAAATACTGTGTAATGACAATTATTGAAACAACAGCAATATAAAATATCTACGCAACAATTATTAAATCAATAAAATACTGAATAGTAATTACTATAACCATTATTGAGTAGTGCCTTCACGTAAGAATCAATAATTGGTGCAATACCGCAGTGTCTTCGTGTTTTAACCAAGAAAGTATTTTAATAAAAGATAATCTGTAATAACTACGCTGTTATTTTTAAACAACTTATATTTGTCGTTTTTACATCCAATCGCTTTTCAGTTATGGGGCCCTAACAATAAAAGATCGCTACCGTCGCATTTAATATTCCCCGACAAAGAAGAATATTCCACGACCCAACGAATATTCCCGACAACAATGAATATTTTATAACCACTTGCTTATTTTGAAATTTTTGCGTATTTTATCCATAACTATCCACATTAATCAAATCAACCCTTACTATTTTAAAATAGAAAATTAAATTTCATTAATAATAAGTTGGGGTCTTACAGCCTCCCCTCCTTATGAAATTTCATCCTCGAAATTGACGTACGTACCTAGTGTTTCGAAAAGGTGAGGATACCTCGTTTTAATTACCGTTTCCAATTCCCAGGTCATTTCCTCTATAGCATGATTCCTCCACAAAACTTTAACTTGTGGTATGACCTTTGCGCGTAGGACATGCTCATTCCTATCCAAAATCTTGACAGTGTACCTCCATCACGTTAAGTCTTCTGGCTATCTCGTCCGGGTTCTAACTCTATAACGTGGTTCGGGTCTTTCACATATTTACTTAAGTACATATATGTGAAACACATTATGAACAACAGAGACATACTCGGAGGTAACGCGAGTCTATAGGCTACATTTCCTACTCGGTCAAGAATTTGAAATGGACTAATAAATCGTGGATTGAGCTTTCCTCTCTTCCCAAATCTTGTAACTCCTTCATTGAAAGCAACTCGCAACAATACATGATCCCTATACTAAATTCCACGTCCTTTCGATGAAGATCCGCATAACTCTTTTGTCTATCTTGTGCCGTAGTTTGTATCGTTGTCGAATCATTTGGATCTTTTCGGTGAGTCATACGCATTTAACTCGGGTCCCAACAATGTTGCTTCACCCACCTCATCCCAACATATTGGAGAGCGACACTTTCGTCCATATAATGCTTCAAATGGAGCCACACCTATACTTGCTCGATAAGCATTGTTGTTGTAGGAGAATTCCACCAATGGTAAATACTTATCCTAACCGCCCTTGAAGTCTCAGGACACGAGTCTTAATAGATCTTCAAGAGTTTGAATAGTCCTCTCTCGATTGTCCGTGGTTTGAGGAAGGTATGTCGAATCAATCGTAAATCCGTGCTCATAGCTTTTTGCAAGCTAACCCAAAATCTTGAAGTGAATCTTGGGTCATGATCCAAAATATGGATACTGAGCATGCCATGCAACCTCACAATCTCATTCACGTACATACTAGCAAGACGTTCAAGGGAATAAGTCTCCGTATCGGCAAGAAATGAGCAGACTTGGTTAATCTATCAACAATAACCCAAATAGCATTGATGCCTTGAGAAACCGTAGGAAGACCCGTGAATCTAAATCCATGGTAATGTGTTCCCACTTCCATTTCGGAATCTCAAGTGGTTGCAACGGACCCTTAGGTACTAGATGCTCCGCCTTTACACGTTGACAAGTTAAACACATCGAGATAAACTTTGCAATCTCTCTTCATATTGTTCCACCAAAATGTATGTCGAAGATCACGATACATTTGGTACTTCCGAGATGGATTGCAAATGGTGTATTGTGTGCCTCCATCATAATCTTGTACTTCAAATTAGAGTCGTTAGGGACACAAAGTCTAGAGTGGACTCAAGTATTCCTTCTTCATCAATTATCGCCCTAATAGCTCCTTCTCGTACTTTCTTCTTCATACGCATCGCCTTGGTCGGTGGCTTGAGCAACCTTAACTTTTCTATTAAAGTTGGCTCTACGCGTATACTTGACATCATCGCACTCATTCCCAAGATATGATCTTCTACTCAACGCGTCAGCTACCACGTTCGCTTTTCCAGGATGGTATTGAATAGTGTGGTCGTAGTCTTTCAATAGCTCGAGCCAACGTCGTTGCCGCATGTTGAGTTCTTTTTGAGTGAAAAAATATTTAAGGCTTTTATGGTCTGAATATATCTCCACTTTCTCCCCATATAGATAGTGCCTCCATATCTTTAACGCTGAAAACGATCGCCGCTAACTCTAGATCATGAGTAGGATAATTCCTCTCATACTCTTTAAGTTGTCGCGAGGCATAGGCTATGACTTTTCCACGCTGTATGAGAACACATCCTAACCCTTTGCTCGAAGCATCATCAGAGATAACAAATCCATCCAACCGGATGGTATTGTTAGAACAGTGCCAAAATAAGTCTCCTCTTAAGCTCTTGGAAACTTTTCTCGATTCTTCGCTCCAAACGAATTTTGTATCCTTTCGAGTTACCGAGTTAATGGAGTAGCGATTCGAGAAAACCCTTCCACTAATCTCCGATAATAACCACTAGACCCGTAAAGCTACGATTTTGGCCACCGACTTTGGTTGCTTCAACTTTGTATTGCTTCAATCTTCGCCGGGTCCACGGATACTCCATGTTTTGACACCACATGCCCAAGGAATGCTACTTCCTCAAGCCGTAACTCGCATTTCTTCAATTTGGCATATAGTTTGTTTTCACGAAGCCTTTGGAGTACCAAATTTTCAAATGGTGCTCATGATCTTCACGACTTTTGGAATATATGAGGATGTCATCAATAAAAACAACAACGAATCGATCCAAATATTCCTTGAATACTTGGTTCATCATATCCATGAAAGCCATAAGAGCATTAGTTAGTCCGAAAGACATGACTAAGAATTCATAATGCCCATACCGAAGTTTCAAGGCCGCTTTGGAATATCCTCGGTTCTAATCTTGGTGATGATATCCGTAACGAAGATCGATTTTTGAAAAGAATTGTGCCCTCTTGAATGTTGGTCAAACAAGTCATCAATACGAGGTGAGGATACCTATTCTTGATGGTGACATGGTTCAATTCTCGATAGTCAATATTAAAGTCGATACTCCCCGTCTTTTCTTCTTTACGAATAAAACAGAGCACCCCAAGGAGATGATGTACTGGGACGAATGAAACCGATGTCCAACAATTCTCGTAGTTGGACCTTTAACTCCTAAAGTTCAATAGAGCCATTCGATATGGGATTTTAGAAATGGGCTTTGTACTGGGTTCAAGATCAATAGAGAATTTAACTTCACGTTCGGGGTAGACCGGAAGTTCTTCAGAAATACGTCGGGAAAGTCAATAACAACAGAATATTATTCAAATTTGACGTGTCTTTATTCAAATCCATAACATGGGCTAAGAAAGCTTGACATCCGCTTTTTTCAATAAACGAATAGCTTTATGATTAGATATGACGGTGATTGATTTTAATGGTTTAGTTGCTTTGAATTCGCATAACAGGTTGGTTAGAATATGAAAACTAACAACCTTACGAAAACAATCAATTTTGGCATGATGAGTAGTTAACCAATCAATCCCTAAAATCACATCAAAGCAAGTATCTTAAAAGATATAAGGTCAATGGTAAGGTGATGGTGCCAACTTGAATCAAACAAGATTTATAAACGGTGGATGTGATGAAAGTTTCTCCCAACGGAGTTTCCATGATAGGTCAAAGTCTAATTTCTCCGGAGTCAAGTTTAAACGTTGAGCACATGCAGGAGAGATAAATGAAATGGGTAGCACCCCAGATTCAAGTAAGGTATAAAAACCGCAAGAATTTATAAATAGCTTACCCGTGATCACCTCGCTTGGGTTTCTCGCATTTTGACCACCACAACAAACGCTTCTTCCGGAATTGTTGACTTTGACTTTTCTCGAGACGATCTTTTGAGTCACCGCCCCTCATTGAATCCAGTTTTTCATCCGCATCTGATCTCGGCGATATGTCCTTCCTTTCCACAATTATAGCATACCTTGAATTGTCAGACGGTTTGACTGATATATCCTCTTTCCGCATTTATAATATATTACCGGTGGTCGTTCTCCTCCCTTAGAACCCGATTCTTCACTTAAGACCGTCTCTCTTCACATGGTCGTTGTTAAATCTCCTCTTTTTAAAATCTCCTCGACTCGCTTCTTCTATTTTCATGGCTATGATTACCACCCGAGTGGTTACCATTTTGTCCGTCTGCTTTTCTTTCTCCACTGGTTATCATTATTACATTGATCGCTATCTCCGGTACGATCCTGGTTATGGTCCCTCGGTTGAACATACTCGTTATCTCGCTTCTAACAATTGATCCTCATTAACAACATCCCGAATAGAGAAAATTTATGAGAAATGAGATATTGTCGTATCTGGGTTTCAAACCTCTTAGAAACATCCGCGTCACACGTTCCTCATTCTCCACCAAATGAGGTGCAAAAACTGGATAACTCGCAAACTTTGCCTCGATCGAGACACCGTCATGTTGTTTTGTTCTAATCGATGAACTCCACTTCCTTCATACGATTTAACACTTTCGTGAAAGTATTTGTCATTAAATAGTTTCAAACGTCTCCCAAGACATCGCCGAGTGCGGTACGGATGGGTACGCTTCACGCACTCTCACTTAAGTGATCCGCTTCGCCACGGAACATAAAGGTGGCGAATGGAACCTTCTGTTTCTCCGTGCATCCCAAGACATCGAATATCTTGGTAATTTACTTGACCCATGTTTCCTTGTGATCGGATCGGCTTTCCTTAAATTTCGTGGTCCCAACTCTTTCGAATCGCTTAATGTGACAACCCGTGAATTGCTATCATTTCTCCTATATATTGAACACGAAGTCTCCTCGTCGATTTTTGCATGAATCGCAAAAAGCTTCTAAACATCCCTCGCTCATCATCTCTTTCATTGGTGTTGTTCACGGGAGAAACATTGTCACTGTCAGACGTTCTCCTCGTTAAGTGAGTACAAAGCGTCTCCACTGGCCTCATTTCCATTGTTAATATTCTCAACAAGCATTCTCAAATAATCATAAAACAAGGGTTAATTAAGGAAATCAATATATCACATAATATCCCTATATACTGACCAACTAACAAATAAGCTTAGGTAGGACACACTAGCGAAGGATTTACTCGTCTCTCCCCTCCTAGTTCTTGTGACGCCCCCAAAATAGGTCCATTCCATCCAACCCATTCTGAGTTGTCAATACATGGTACAGAAACAACTACAACTTTATTATTACAACAGTAAAACTATGAGTTTGAATACAAATATTATCTTCTAGACAATATCTAAACTCCAATAAATCCTCATCACATTTATTGATACATTATTTTACAAAAATGATGAGGACTACTAAACAACTCTTTCTAAAACCTTCATTCCATACCCGACTGCGTACTCGCTATATTCTCGCCTCCCGAGAAGAAAAATGGAACAAAAAGGAAAAGGTGAGCTCAACTAGCCCAAGAAAGAATATTATGACTAAGATAATATACAACAAATTATCGTTAGTCTTCAACAGGAAAAATCTAATAGAATACAATAGACAACAAATTTTAAATCAATATTCGCAATGAAATAATAATTCATTAGAAGAGTTAAGTAGAGAATGCAAACTACTATCTTCTATGTATGAATTTAAAAGTTCATCGCTCTATCTTTTATCCCCGTGACATCAATCAATATATATCTCGAATCAAATATTCATCTTGCACTACGGCCAAAGATATTCTTGAAATCATTCATCTTTGCACTATAGGCCAAAGATATTCAATAATATCATCATTTAAGATCAAGATGATGAAAATATTTTTAAAGAAACGAATCCAATTGAAACAAAATGACAAGGATTAAGGATTAAGGATTCGTACTTTGTTTTATCCATGTTCAAAAATACCTCAAAATAATCCTAGTGGTGTAAAATTCAAGAATGATCAAAACATGGATACAATCAAAGCTAGTATCCGTAATAGATATTTTGACGAAAAAAAATTTTTCATTTTTCGATGAATAAAGGTCAGATTCGTGAATAAGATCAGATATCGTGAATGAAAGGTCTTGAGTATCGTGAATAAGAATCTCAGACACCAAAAGTTCCAAATTTGATAAAACTTCAGATCAATATTTCAACATAATGATATTGAAGAAATAATATCATTCTGAAAAAATAATATCCATCCTTACCTCGAAAGATCAAGTCTTTCTAATTTAAACACTGGGATATAGGCTATGACTTGGACTGATCAGATATATAATACTCAAAGTATACTCAAAATACTCACAAGAATACGTCGATAATATAGAGAGAAAACTTGTTCACGGTGTGATTTTCAATTCTAACCTAAGACCTATTTATAGGAAATTGCTTTAGAACACCAAAGTTAGTAAAATTTAATAAATTAATAATATAATTATATAAATTTCACGCATGCCTAGAATCTGATTTCAGCCATCAAACACATGCCACATTCTAGAAAAAGTAAGAAAAACGTTTTTCTAATTTAAAATAATTTAAACTTCAAAAATCAATTATTTTGAGCTTGGAACTTCAATAATTCACAATAAATATCCCTTTTATTAGAAAATTAGAATCTACTTGAGTTTTTATAGGAAATTCAATTCTCTACAACTTTGCGGAAGAAAGTTTTTCCAAATTCTAAATGTAAATTGACCGAAATCCACAAAGCAGGCGATTTTACAGTTATAATCAAATTTCGACCAATAAATGGGGTCCACCGACATGTTTAACATGTTTTAAACATTTATTGCAACAAAAAATACTCTTCCTCCCGTATACTCATATATCCTACATTCGTTGTAAAAATATCACCATTATTATATTATTAAAATATAATAATATATTTAAATGAATTATTTTATCGAGAAAAAAGATAAAATTTCAATTTTCAACAATTGTCACATTAAAACTTTTCTCCATCTATATCCACATAAAATCAATATTTTCCTCATCATATGAATCAATAATTAATTATTCACAAATAATATTACATGTAAGACCTCAATTTTATGAAATAAAAGTATTCAATTTTTTTTAATTACTATTCATGAGTTACTATTCACGAAGTTACTATTCACGAGTTACTATTCACAGTACTATTCATGAAGCATGATAATTTTTTTTTTTCGTAGAAGGCATTACTCAATAATTGTTATAGTAATTCTTGCTCAATATTTTATTTTATTGATTCAATAATTGCTACGTTGATATTTTATATTATTGTTGTTTCAATAATTGTCATTTACAAGATTTTCCATTATCGGAGCAATAATTCATATTATCCGAATAATATTATTGGATAACATTATTGGCAATGTCTAGAAAGTTTTGTCTCAAGGAGAGGTTTGGTTACCTAATCAAGGCTCCAAAGTAAGGAGAAATTCTTATGGAAAGCCCCTCTTTGAGGAACCGCTTGGTTGTTAATATTGTGATTATGTAATATTATTTGTGAATAATTAATTATTGATTTTTATGATGAGAAAAATATTTATTTTATGTGGATATAGATGGAGAAAATTTTTAAAGTGACAATTGTTGAAAATTAATATTTTATCTTTTTCCGATAAAATAATTCATTTAAATATATTATTTTAATAATATAATAATGGTGATATTTTTACAATGAATGTGGAATATATGATGAGTATATGAGGAGGAAGAATATTTAAAACATGTTAAACATGCTCATGGACCCCATTTTTTGATTTGAAATTTGATTATAGATCGTAAAATCGTCTGCTTGTGGATTTCGGTCAATTTTTGTTTGGAATTTGGAAAACTTTCTTCTGCAAAGTTGTAGAGAATTGAATTTCCTATAAAAACTCTCGAAATTCGAATTTTCTGACAAAAGGGCTATTTATTATGAATTATTGAAGTTCGGATTAATTAATTATTATTTTTTTGGAGTTTTAAATTAATTAATTATGAAAACGTTTTTGTAAGTTTTGTAAGGTGAGATACTTGTGTTGCTGAAGTTTGAACAAAAAAAGTGGGCGTAGGAATTCAAATTTATTATATTAATAATTTATTAAATTTTCTCGCTTTTGGTGTTTTAAGTATTTTCCTATAAATAGAGTGCTTTAGGTTAGAATTGAAAATCACACCGTAAACTCAAGTTTTTTCTCTATATTATCGAGTTTATTCTTGTGAGTATTTTGAGTATACTTTGTGTATTGTTATACTGCAAGTTCGTTTTCGCCGTTATTCCAAATGTAAAATCTTGATTTTCGGAGGTAAGTGGATAGTAAGGGATTTTAAGGGTTATTATGTTTTTCAGTTTCGAAACTTTTCTGAACCTTCAAAAATTCTAGAAAAATTTGAAATGATAATTTGATGAGTTTCCTTGATTGTGTCCAAAAATGGCGATTTTTGTATGTATAGATTAGAGTTATGGATTTTATGAGAAAAGACTATTTTAAAAGTAACTATTTATAACTCCTTGTGATTAACTCCAAAATTGATGAATTTTTTATTGGGAGTACATCTATATAATATCAGTATACCGTATTAATTTCAGAATTTTTGGACAAAAATATAATTTATGATAAATGTCTAACTATTCGTAGTAGTTTTGGTATATGGAAAATAGTAAATGAATTTTAAAATTTTGAGAAAAATATATATTCAATATGGGACTATATTCTTCTAAATCCCAGAAAATAAATATTTTTGGAACTGATTTGGTATTTTTCATGAAAATATTCTAGTTATGAGTAAATGAATTAAATATGTTATGTGAAGTAAAAAAATTGGAAAATATAATTTTATGGCTTGAGAATCATATATGAGGTATATGCAGATTTTGATGAGGGTTTTGGTTATTGGTGATGAAATCTAATGAGTTTGGCATTTTAGATGATTAAATGCATTAATTATTAAAGTATAAATAATTGGATTAAATTATTTATAAGTTTAAGAAATGATTAAAATATTATTATAATATTAATAATATTAGATTATGAGATTTCTAAGTGATTTTTAACATTTGGATTAAGGTGTTATAAATATGGATATGAATTTTATTATGAAACTTTATCTTTTTCGTGTCGAGGAGTTCTTATTTACGACGATACTCATTTTACTATGTATTTAACACGGGACACTATTCATGACAAATTGGTTTCTTCTTTGACCAAATTATCGTTGATTTATGAATCTTACTCTTGAAATTAAAACTATGTTTTGATTATATTGTTTTTATATAACATTTTTATAACCCTAATGATAATATTTCTCTTTGACTTGAGTGTAAAGATGGGTAGATTATTGGTATGATCGTGACTATAGGTTCTCTTTGGCCAGTAGTGCAAAAGTTGAATTGTTGACCGGTATGATCATGACCATTGAATTTATAATTGAATATTTTTAGCTTAAGTGCAAAGGTGAATCGATCAACATGGTTATAATTATTGTTATATAACTTCGAAATGATTATGTATTTCTTTGATATATGAATATCTTTGGCTCGTTGTGCAAAGATGACTTGTTGATGAATATCTTGCTTTCAGAAAAAGCAAAAGATGAATTATTGATGAATATCTTTTCACGGGTAATGCAAAGACGACTGTTGTTGAATATCTTTAAATTGATGAGAAGTGCAAAAGATGAATTATTGATGAATATCTTTGGCTCGTGAATGCAAAGATGATTGTTGTTGAATATCTTTAGCTTTGTAGTGTAAAGATGAATCTGTTGATGAAATATCTTTGGCCGTAGTGCAAAGATGAATTTATTAGTATGATTATGAACAGGCGTGATTTGGTATAACCATGATCTTTGATGTTTCGTGTAAAGACAGTGATGAAATTATCTTCATTCCCGGATAAGAAGAGGATTTAGAACTACAATTATGATTATAAGTTATGCATGTGATTGTGGGATGAGGAATTGTTGATTGATGTTACTGAGGATAAAACATTGTTGGTGGACTTTTAACATGGAGAAGATAATAGATTTTATGGTCTATTCGACTCTTCTAATGGATCGCTTTCATTCCACGCAACTATGGTTGAAAAGTTTTATCATCTACCATATGTTCTAAATCTCGATTTACATCGATGAAGACTATTGATAATTTATTTATCTTTAGTCATAATATTCTTTATCGAAGCTAGTCAGTGCTCACCCTTTTGTTTCACAATTCCTTTCGTGTAATAAAAGTATATTTGGGTCGAATCTGGGGGATAGCGAGGAATAGAATGGTGGTCTATAGATGTTGAGGGTGAGGTGAATTTAACTTGAAAGGGTGTTTTGCCACTATCATACAAGATGTCTAATGACATACAACCTCGTGTCATCATAAGATATGGTTGTGCTCATCCACTTGCTGAGTATATTTACAAGCACTACCTATATAATTTTGGTGTTTGTTTGGAGTATAATACCCAATTAGAGACAGTGGAGATAATGATATGTCAAGAGAAGACTCGCCATTGGGAAGAATATGATAGTAATCTTCTCGTTTTTCTTTGGGGTCTATCGGGTCAACCAAGGATAATTTGCGTGGCCATATGATATCTACCATAACCTAAAATCATGGCCTCCCATGTACGAAGGTTTCTTGAGCACTTCCCAAAGATTCTAATTTCTAAAATGGTTTTTGACTATACCTTTATGTAAGGTGTCATGGTGACGTACACTGATTGGTATATATTTCAGTATCAAACTCACAACATATGTGTTGTTGTATTTTGCACGACAATTGTTGTAATAAAGTTGTAGTTATTTTCCGCATCATATATATTTAGCGATTCGTAATGGGTTGGATGGAATGGACCTATTTTGGGGTCGTTACATTACTGTAATCACAATATTGACAACCGTGCAGTTTTCAGAAAGAGGGGCTTTCCAATAAGAATTTCTTCTTCATGGCCGCAATTAGGTGACCAAACCTCTCCTTAGACGTAACTTTCTAGACATCGCCAATAATGTTATCTAATAATATTATTCAGATAATATGAATTATTCGCTTCGATAATGAAAAATACCGTGTAATGACAATTATCAAACAACAAAGAATATAAAATATCAACGCAAGAATTATTAATTCAATAAAATATTGAACAAGAATTATCGTAACCATTATCGAGTAAAGGCTTCTTCACGTAAGAATCAATAATTGGTGCAATACCGGTGCTCATCGTGTGTTTTAACCAATTTAGGATATTTTAACAAGATAATTGTGAATAACCACGCCTGTTATTTTTAAACCACTTATATTTATCATTTTCTTCATCCAATCGCTTTCAGTTATGGGATTCCATACACATGGTCGCTACCGCTTGCATTTAATATTCGAATATTACATGCATAATATTCCACCACCAAACGAATATTCCCCACAACAATGAATATTTTATAACCACTGCTTATTTTGAAGTATTTCAGTATTTTACCCCTAACTATCCACATTAATCAAATCAAGCCTTACTATTTTAAAATAATAAATAGAGAAAATTAAATTTCATTAATAATAAGTTGGGGTCTTACAGCTTCTATTCCCGATCTCCGCCAGAGATCATATCCCTAAGCTCGATACCAACCGCGACGCCCCAAAATAGGTATACATCACCCATTCGAAGTTGTCAATACACGGTACGTAAACAACTACAACTTTATTATTACAACAAAAGAAACTGTGAGTTTGAATACAAATATTATCTTCTCAGACAATATCTATACTCAAATAAATACTTATCATATTTATTGATACATTATTTTACAAAATGGTGAGGACTACAAAAACAACTCTCTCAGAACCTTCATTCTATACCCCGACTTGCATACTTCGCTTATATTCTCGCCTCCCGAGAAGAAAAATGGAATAAAAAGGAAAAGGGTGAGCTCAACTAGCCCAAGTTAAGAATATTATGACTAAGATAATATACAACAAATTATCATTAGTTTTCAACAGGAAAAATCTAATAGAATACAATAGACAACAAGTTTTTAAATCAATATTCGCAATGAAATAATAATTCATTAGAAGAGTTAAGTAGATAATGCAAACTACTATCTTCTATGTATGAATTTAAAAGTTCATCGCTCATCTTTTATCCCCGTAACATCAATCAATATATATCCGAATCAAATATTCATCTTTGCACTATGTGCCAAAGATATTCATTAGTGGGTCATGTTCATCTAAACACTGCTCATCTTCTGACTACGGGCCAAAGATATTCTTCAAAAATCATTCATCTTTGCACTCTGTGCCAAAGATATTCAATAATATCATCATTTAAGACCGAGGATGATGAAAATATTTTTAAAGAAACGAATCCAAATGAAACAAAAAATGACAAGGATTAAGGATTAAGGATTCAGATTGTTTTATCCATGTCCAAAAATACCTCAAAATAATCATAGTGGTGTAAAATTCAAGAATGATCAAAACATGGATACAATCAAAGCTAGTATCCACAATAGATATTTTAGATTTAAAAGGAAAAATTTTCATTTTTCGATGAATAAGGCCGTGATTCGTGAATAAGATCAGATATCGTGAATAAAGTCTCAGATATCGCGAATAAGAAACTCTCAGACACCAAAAGTTTCAAATTTGATAAAAACTTCAGATCAATATTTCAAAGATAATGATATTGAAGGATAATATCATTACGAAAATAATAATATCCCCTTACCTCGAAAAGATCAAGATTTCTAAATTGAAACACCACGGATATAAAGCATGACTTGAACTCGCACCTAATAAAGCAATACTCAAAAATATACTCAAAATACTCACAAGAATACGCCGATAATATAGAGAGAGAAAACTTGAGCTTCGATGTGATTTTCAATTCTAACCCAAGACCTTATTTATAGGAAAATGCTAACAACACCAAAGCGTAAAATTTATTAAAATATTAATTTATTAATTTTTATTCATATGCCCACATTTAGAGATCTGAATTCAGCCACTTCTAACACATGTAAGACTCCACAATAATGACAAAAAAGTTTTTGTCATTTTAAATATTTTATACCTCCAAAAATAAATTATTTCGGAGCTTCGAAACTTCAATAATTCACAATAAATAGCCCTTTTTGTCAGAAAATTTGAAATTCGCGTCTTTTTATAGAAAATTCAATTTCTACAACTTTGCGTAAGAAATTTTTTCGAATTCCAAATGTAAATTGACCGAAATCCATAAACCAAGCGATTTTATAAAGTTATAATCAAATTTCAAATCAATAAATGGGGTCCAATCGACATGTTTAACATGTTTTAAACATTTATTACAACAAAAATACTCTTCCTCCTCGTGATACTAATATATCCTACATTCGTTGTAAAAATATCACCATTATTATATTATTAAAATATAATAATATATTTAAACGAATTATTTTATCGTAAAAAGATAAAATTTTAATTTTCAACAATTGTCACATTAAAATTTTCTCCATCTATATCCACATAAAATCAATATTTTTCTCATCATATGAATCAATAATTAATTATTCACAAATAATATTACAAAATCACAATATCGACAACCAAAAGTAGCTCTCAGGAAAGAGGGCTTTCCAATAAGAATTTCTCCTCATCTTGGCGCCAAATTAGTGACCAAACCTCTCCTTATACGTAACTTTCTAGACATTGCCAATAATGTTATCTAATAATATTATTCAGATAATATTAATTATTCGCTTCGATAATAAAAAATACCGTGTAACGACAATTATCAAACAACAAAGAATATAAAATATCAACGCAACAATTATTAAATCAATAAAATATCGAATAGTAATTAATGTAACCATTATCGAGTAATGCCTTTCACGTAAGAATCAATAATTGGTGCAATACCGCAAGCCATCGTGTTTTAACCATCGAAAGTATTTTAACAAGATAATCTGTAGAATAACTACGTTGTTATTTTTAAACAACTAATATTTGTCGCTTTTCTTCATCCAATCGCTTTCACATGGGCCCATAAAAGATCGCTACCGGCCATTGCATTTAATAATCCCCTTACGATGTTAAGAATATTCCACGACCCAACTAATATTCCCCGACAACAATGAATATTTTATAACCACTTGCTTATTTTGAAATTTTTCACAGATTTTACCCATAACTATCCACATTAATCAAATCAACCCTTACTATTTCAAAATAGAAAATTAAATTTCATTAATAATAAGTTGGGGTCTTACAGTAATAACTACGCCATTATTTATAAACAAATTATACTTGTCGTTTTCTTCATCCAATCGCTTTCCGTTATGGGCCTCATATTAAGGTCGCTTGTCAGCATTTAATATTTCCCGACAAAGAAAAAATATTCCACGATCAAACGAATATTCTCCGACAACAATGAGTATTTTATAACCACTTGCTTATTTAAAATATTTGCGCATTTTACCCATAACTAATCACATTAATCAAATCAACCCCTTACTATTTCAAAATAATAATTAGAGAAATTAAATCTTTATTTATAAAAAGTTGGGGTCTTACAATATATATACCATAGAAGGGATTCAGGACCATGCCTCTGGATGTCCTCAAGGATGAGTTACATAGCTAGCGTAGCGCACGTGGAGAGAGAAATGAATATGTATATATATAAATAACGCGGAATATATCCTTCTTAGTTAAAAATCGGCAATTACCAAAGCACCTAAATGGGTAAGGGGTGTTCATCCCAGAAAAACAAATTTAATAGAATTTGCATCGAAACCAACCATTCATCGAAATAGTCTAAATATTGATATCGATATCGAATCCTATTGGACCTAAGATATTGAAACCCATGCAGTATTTGCTTTAGACTTGCTTTTCTCGAAAATTAATATAATAATAATAATTATTATTATTATTATTATCATTTTATTATTATTATTATTATTATTTTATTATTATTATTATTTTTATTATTATAATCATTATTTTATTATTATTATTATAATAAATTATTAATAATAATAAAAATTAGAAAACCAGATATACCCTATTCCTAGGTTTTATTTTTCTTGAACTATAAAATCGCCGAATCAAACCGCATCAGAAAACCCAGATATACTTGATTTTTTAAAAGAATCGGATAGGATTCTTTTTATATCGAATCCAATTTGCTCGGTTCGATTCGAAAAACTGAAAAATCGAAAAAACCGATCCAAATGAACACCCCTACAAATGGGAGACACGTTAAACACCTAACCTAACCTAACCTCTTCTTCTCAAGTCAAATGCTGATCTAGGCTTTGGTTTTGGCTAGCTTGTTGATCAACTTGTTCCCGCGAAGGGAACCGCCGGATGCGCATCACCCTCCACGTGGCATACTCAAAGAGTGAGAAAATAAATATAGTAAAATGATGAGAGAGAGAGAGAGAGAGTATTATGAATGATGATTGTGTCGTCATTGTGTGGGCCGCCGGCCTGGCCGGCTGAACACGAGGCTGCTGTGTTTGTGATCTGAAAATAGTACTGTACGGGTGAGTGATGTAAGAGGAAAGATATGATGATGATACGGCCCTGCCATCTTAATATCCTACTCTCTCTCTCTCTCTCTCTCTCTATATATATATATATATATATATATATCATAATTTTTTCTTTCTCACGCCCTAGTCCTCTTTTGTATCATCATCTCATCGCCCTGGCTGTCTGCTGTCTAAAATTCAAATCTTAATCATTCTTCAGTAAATGTCTATTATTGCACCCACGCTAAAGGGGTTGATATTAATTGTGTAAAATTTATGGGTCTGTACCCATAATTTTTATTTGGATAATTTTATCTTTACAATTAGCTACGGTAATTAGATACCTTTGCCGGCTATCATGCCCTCCACCCTTGCACTACTACGATTTCTAGCTAGTTAATTAGTACAACCCAGTTTTTCTTTCTACTTTTTAATCTTTTATCTTTTATCTTTTTTGTTTTTTCTATTTGTCATTTTAGACAGTTTGTGTACGTGATAGGGGTTTAATGGGGGCAGCCATGCATCTCATGCATGATCAGGATATGAAACCAAGTTGATTGAGAAGAAATTGACCTTTTCTTTTCGCTTTTTTTGGTGTTAATATGTATCAACGTTAATAAGATGCTGGGCTTAAATTTATGGTCATGACTAGTGAATTTACATCTCTATCTTAATAAAATCAGAGCATTAACAACAGTTTTCTTATCTTTATCCTTACTTTACAGTGTTATTGGGTCATTTGCAAAATAGAGATTCAATTTTTTCACTATGTACCCAACAGGTTTCTTATATTGATTCCTTAAATAATAAAATTTAAAATTTAAAAGTTAAAATTTCCAATAGTCAAAATATCAAATTAATAATAATCTTATAATTTATAAAAGAGAGAGTATAATTTATTAATTATATTTCAACGTAAAATAATTTTATTTTATTTTAAATTTTAAGTAATTTATGAAGTGAGTATTAATATTAACTTTTAAAAGTTAATTTATGATATTTTAAATTTAATATGATTCTTTTAAATTTTGAAAATAATAAATTTTATAATAATTATTATTTTTATAATATTTATAATTATATTGACATAAATTAAATAAATTTATATCGCTTTTAAATTTGAATACATTTGAAATTAATTTTTAAAATATAAGTTAATATTAAGTTTATAATTTGAAAATAAAGTAGTAAAAAAAGTCACGATATGTATGATTGACGAGTTGTTCACTTAAACGTGTGAGAAATGTCATTTTGTATATATAGAGAATGGTCTTTTGACTCCCCTACTTTTTGGGGAATAAAATTTATATAGTGATTAAAATATAGAATCAAATGTTAATAAGAAAGATGTTGATTGATAATGATTTGTTGATGATTCTTCAATGACTAGATGAAATTAATTAGAAAAATCTTGTTAATGCTCTCATTAACTAAAGCCAATCATACATAGGTAACTAAGCTAGGTCCTGTGATCTTTAGTTCGATTCGATCTCACTCAAATGAGTTTATTTCTTCTTTTATGTGAAGTTTGTTTCCTCTTTATGTGATGTTTGTTTGATTATAAATTTATTTTTTCCTCCTTTAGTAGTGAGGTTTGATTGGTTCTGATATTGTAATAGTGTGATAATTAATTAATGTACTCCATCCGTTCCATATTATTTTATCATTGTTGACTTTTGAAAGTCATTAATTTGAGACATTTTTAAATTTAAATTTTGAGATGATCCATTAAAAATTATGAAACAATATTGAAACTTACAATTAATAAGTAATACTTTTTAGATAGTTTACATATATTGATTAAAATTAAAATAATCTCCGTATGTCAATTTGGAGTTTAAAAATCTTGACTTTAAAAAATCAATAATAATCAAATAATATGAAACAGATGAAGTACTTGATTATGAAATAATATTTTATTCTCCAAAAAAATGGGGCTTTAAAAATAATCGTTTGCTTCTTTTAACAATCTTAGATAGTTATTTAATTAACAAATTGGGCATTTTTTTATTTATTTGATTTTGGATTTATAGTTTTAAATAGCAATATATATATATATATATATATACACAAAATTTGTCAACTGCAAACCAGCTGGTTTTGTCTTCTTAATTTGGTTTATGTTGCTTCTTTTTAATTGGTTGGTAATACTTTATAAGTTATGAAAAATAATTTGAATCAAATAACTTCCCATCAAATAGCTAGCTGTAATCTCTCTAAGGAACAAATCGGCTTCTGGACATTAAAATTTTAGAGGTCGATCATGGAATTAAATGGAGATAGGGATAACGATGGTGAAAGGTGCATGGTCGGCACAACCTGCCAGTAAATTAAATCTAAATGGTAATTTTTTCTCTTTATTAAGAAAATGAATTTCGTATATGTATCAAAGCATAAAACAAAATTATCCAAACCAAACCAAACCATATGTGCATTAAAAAAATTGTGTGATTAATTGTTGGAGATTATGATTGTTGTGATTTGATAGCAGCATTAGTCCGTACGTTCCATGAATATGGCCTTTCATATATGTTAAAGATTCACAATGCAAATTGACAAATGAATGTAACCAAAGGGATGACATCATAAAATTTAACCAATTTATATATATGTGTATACAATTAACTATAAGATTTTTCTATCTGTTTTTGCGCGTGGTGACTTGTGAGATGAGGAGGCTGGGAAGGGAGATATTGATACCCTAGTTAAAAAAAATTATTCCATCCGTCTCATAAAAGGTTATATTTGCTATATATTTATTTTTAAAAAATTAAAGAGTTTTATATATTTTAGTGATAATATAAAAGGACACAATCAATTTAAATTTATCATTGTAATTTTATTAGCATACTATCACTATTAAATTAAACACCAAATAAATTCAGAGATAAATATTAAAATATATATATATATATATATATATATATGTGTGTGTGTGTGTGTGTGTGTGTGTAAATTTTATTAATTTTACAAATAATAGGAATAAGGTGATTAAATTATTAAAAGAAAGTTTAGTAAGTTTTTAAAGATGGTGACAATTGATTTACTACGAGGCCATGTTTCTGTGGTATGCGGCGACTATCGTGTTTCTTAATTTATATTAAACGAAAATTTAAAATTAGTACATGCGTATAAAAATATATGTAAAGGAATTTTATATATATATATATATATATATATATATATGTATGTATATATGTATATGTTACTCGGATTATTGTTATGTATACTACCAATCGTGAGAAAGAAATACTTTATATAGTCAAACTTAATTTTGTTATCTTTATAAATATGTACATGAATACATGTATGTACATGTACATAAAATTATTGGAAATGGGGTATAAGAAACGCGGAGAGGCCTGCCGTTTGTGCAAGCCAGAGAGCTCCTCACCGGTTACTTCCCAACTAAGCGGATGCGTGCGTAAACCCATTTGAATTTATTGGTTCATGTGCAAAATTAGGGTTCACATAATCTAATTAAATTAAATGTATAATTAAAGTTTCATGATCTCATTAAATGTGCAATTTAGAGTTCGCATAATCTAATGAAATGAAGATGAAAAAGTCAGAAATAAATGTGCTGCAGGATCGGAGAAGTTTCCACGTGTCCCGAGGCTAAGACTCATGGAGCGCTCATTTTTGGAATTGATTGAGGATTGGATTGGTGGGCTGAAGGACAAGGCAATATGGGCATTACTTTAATGACCGAAGGGTATTTTCGAATTTCATTGAGAACATGTGCTAAAGATGTGATAACTTAAGTCCGGGAACTCTATAAATACCCTTCCATTCTAGGAAGGAGGAGAACTCTTTTGGTAGCTTAAGGCTTGGAGATTCCACCTAAAATCACTAACAAGATTCGAACACTCTCTCAACTCGAAGAACTGAAGAAGGCTTTTGGAATCCCAATAACCCTAACACGGTTTCCGGATTCTAGGGGTTCTCAACGCGTCGTTGGAGTAATCGCCCAATTGCCGTTCTCCCTCTACAATCAATCAATCAATTCCGTATTCTTCGTGAATTTCTCTTCCTCACCCAACACGAAACCCTAACCCCTAAAGAAGGCGCGATTTTTCAGAGATACCTTTAAGGTCACCACCTAGGGGTTTGTTCCACGCATACCTTTAAGGTCCTGTTGTTTCTCTTAATCCACGGTTTGGGGACTTAATGCTCCTTCACCGCATGAAAATTATAGCCTTTTTCCGAGGAATTCGAGGAAAAGGCCAAGATACGGTGATGGGACTCGAAAAATTGAAGAAAGTCTACAATTCCCTGAAGAAAATATATATATATATATATATATATATATATATATAGAGAGAGAGAGAGAGAGAGAAACAATTATGAGAAATTGGCTAAATGAAGACTCCAATAAAGGTTGCACCCCTAATGGTTTACAATTACCTGGTGTTGGATACCGCAAGGATGTCCTTGATGGTGAGACTTGCTAATGTGGCTGCAATGGTGAGGAACACACGTGTGTTCGTTGGCTCCTAGCGATTATGAGACAATCCTAAGAAATATGCACGCAAGTAGCACCTACTCAATCAAGGCATGCGATAATAGATTACTTAATATGGACTTCTTACTTCTCCAAAATAAAGATACGTAAAAAAACCCTATAGAGATAATATCTTATTTTCGAAAATAATAAAATTTAAGTTGATTTTATTCCCAATAAAGGGTATTTTTGAAAAAAAATAGCTTATATATATATATATGTATATATATATATATCAAATAAAGATAGATTTTATTTTATTTCCAAAATAAATTTAGATTTTATTTTACTTCCAAAATAAAGATAGATTTGGTTTATTTACCAAATAAAGAAAGATTTTATTTTGTTTCCAAAATAAAGAGAGATTTGATTTCAAACTAAAATTAAGATTTTATTTTATTTTCAAAATAAAATTAAGATTTTATTTTCAAAATAAAATTAAGATTTTATTTTATTTTTAAAATAAAATTAAGATTTTATTTTATTTCCAAAATAAAATTATGATTTTATTTGGTTTGATGAAAAAGAAAGATTTTGTGTACTACCCAAAATAAAGATTTCTTTTTATTTAAATGTTATTTGATTATTTTTCTTGTTTTCAATTTTCAGAAAAAATAAAGAAACAAATCCAAGGGTTTGGCTCCCTAGGAGTTCCATTTACTAGGACCATGGTCTTCAAGACCCGTAAAGTAAAGTCACGCAAAATATACTCAAAAGATTGAAGTATTCTTGCACGATCGTCTATTTGGAAATGCGACTCTCGCGCAGGGGGCAAATATGGGCCCATGTGTAAAATTAGGGTTCACATGACCTAATTAAATTAAATGCACAATTAGAGTTCCATGACCTCATTAAATGTGCAATTTAGGGTTCGCATAACCTAATGGAATGAAGATGGAAAAGTCAGAAATAAAGGTGCCAGACCGGGAGAAGCCTCCACGTGTCCCGAGGCGGAAGACTCGTAGAGGCGGCTCATTTTTGGGAATTGATTGAGGGATTGGATTGGTGGCTAGAAGGACAGGGCAATATGGGCATTACTTTAACGATGAAGGGTATTTCGAATTTCATTGAAAACATGTGCTCAAAGATGTGATAACTTAAGTCCAGGGAACTCTATAAATACCCCTTCCATTCTAGGAAGGAGGAGGACTCTTTTGGTAGCTTAAGGCTTGGAGATTCCACCTAAAATCACTAACAAGATTCGAACACTCTCTCAACTCGAAGAACTGAAGAAGGCTTTTGGAATCCCAATAACCCTAACACGGTTTCCGGATTCTAGGGGTTCTGCAACGCGTCGTTGGAGTAATCGCCCACCTGTTGTTCTCCCCTCTACAATCAATCAATCAATTTCGTATTCTTCGTGAATTTCTCTCCTCCTCAGCCAACACGAAACCCTAACCCTAGCAAGGCGCGATTTTCTTGCATACCTTTAAGGTCACCACCTAGGGGTTTGTTCCCACGCATACCTTTAATGTCCTGTTGCTCTCTTAATCCACGGTTTGGGACGAATGCTCCTTCACCGCGAAAATTATAGCCTTTTTCTGAGGAATTCCGAGGAAAAAGGCTAAGATATGGTGATGGGACTCGAAAAATTGAAGAAAGTCTACAATTCCCTGAAGAAATATATATATATATATATATATATATATAGAGAGAGAGAGAGAGAGAGAGTGAGAGAGAGGGGAAACAATTATGAGAAATTGGCTAAATGAAGACTCCAATAAAGGTTGCACCCCTAATGGTTTACAATTACCTGGTGTTGGATACCGCAAGGATGTCCTTGATGGTGAGACTTGTTAATGTGGCTGCAATGGTGAGGAACACACGTGTGTTCGTTGGCTCCTAGCGATTATGAGACAATCCTAAGAAATATGCACTCAAGTAGCACCTACTCAATCAGAAGGCATGCGACAATGGATTACGAATATGGACTTCTTACTTCTCCAAAATAAAGATAAGTAAAAAACCCTATAGGAGAGAATAGCTTATTTTCGAAAATAATAAAATTTAAGTTGATTTTATTCCCAATAAAGGGTATTTTTCGAAAAATAGCTTATATATATATATGTATATATATATATATATATATCAAATAAAGATAGATTTTATTTTATTTCCAAAATAAATTTAGATTTTATTTTGTTTCCAAAATAAAGAGAGATTTGATTTCCAAACTAAAATTAAGATTTTATTTTATTTTCAAAATAAAATTAAGATTTTATTTTATTTTATTTCCAAAATAAAATTATGATTTTATTTGGTTTGATGAAAAAGAAAGATTTTGTGTACCACCCAAAATAAAGATTTCTTTTTATTTAAATGTTATTTGATTATTTTTCTTGTTTTCAATTTTCAGAAAAAATAAAGAAACAAATCCAAGGGTTTGGCTCCCTAGGAGTTCCATTTACTAGGACCATTGTCTTTAAGACCCGTAAAGTGAAGTCACACAAAATATACTCAAAAGTTTGAAGTATTCTTGCACGATCGTCTATTTGGAAATGCGACTCTCGCGCAGGGGGCAAATGTGGGCCCATGTGTAAAATTAGGATTCACATGACCTAATTAAATTAAATGCCCAATTAGGGTTCCATGACCTCATTAAATGTGCAATTTAGGGTTCGCATAACCTAATGGAATGAAGATGGAAAAGTCAGAAATAAATGTGCCAGACCGGGAGAAGCCTCCACGTGTCCCGAGGCAGAAGACTCGTGGAGGCGGCTCATTTTTGGGAATTGATTGAGGAATTGGATTGGTGGCTAGAAGGACAGGGCAATATGGGCATTACTTTAACGATGAAGGGTATTTTCGAATTTCATTGAGAACATGTGTCTAGCATGTGATAACTTAAGTCCAGGGAACTCTATAAATACCCCTTCCATTCTAGGAAGGAGGAGGACTCTTTTGGTAGATTAAGGCTTGGAGATTCCACCTAAAATCACTAACAAGATTCGAACACTCTCTCAACTCGAAGAACTGAAGAAGACTCTTGGAATCCCAATAACCCTAACACGGTTTTCGGATTCTAGGGGTTCTGTCACGCGTCGTTGGAGTAATCGCCCACTTGTCGTTCTCCCCTCTACAATCAATCAATCAATTCCGTATTCTTCGTGAATTTCTCTCCTCCTCAGCCAACACGAAACCCTAACCCTAGCAAGGCGCGATTTCCTTGCATACCTTTAAGGTCACCACCTAGGGGTTTGTTCCCACGCATACCTTTAAGGTCCTGTTGCTCTCTTAATTCACGGTTTGGGACGAATGCTCCTTCACCGCGTAAATTATAGCCTTTTTCTGAGGAATTCCGAGGGAAAAGGCCAAGATATGGTGATGGGACTCGAAAAATTGAAGAAAGTCTACAATTCCCTGAAGAAAATATATATATATATATATATATATATATATATATATAGAGAGAGAGAGAGAGAGAGAGGAAACAATTATGAGAAATTGGCTAAATGAAGACTCCAATAAAGGTTGCATCCCTAATGGTTTACAATTACCTGGTGTTGGATACCGCAAGGATGTCCTTGATGGTGAGACTTGCTAATGTGGCTGCAATGGTGAGGAACACACGTGTGTTCGTTGGCTCCTAGCGATTATGAGACAATCCTAAGAAATATGCACGCAAGTAGAAGACCCACTCAATCGAAGGCATGCGACAATGGATTACAAATATGAACTTCTTTACTTCCAAAATAAAGATAAGTAAAAAACCCTATAGAGAGAATAGCTTATTTTTTGAAAATAATAAAATTTAAGTTGATTTTATTCCCAATAAAGGGTATTTTTCAAAAATAGCTTATATATATACGTATATATATATATATATATATCAAATAAAGATAGATTTTATTTTATTTCCAAAATAAATTTAGATTTTATTTTACTTCCAAAATAAAGATAGATTTGGTTTATTTCCCAAATAAAGAAAGATTTTATTTTGTTTCCAAAATAAAGAGAGATTTGATTTCCAAACTAAAATTAAGATTTTATTTTATTTTCAAAATAAAATTAAGATTTTATTTTCAAAATAAAATTAAGATTTTATTTTATTTCCAAAATAAAATTATGATTTTATTTGGTTTGATGAAAAAAAGAAAGATTTTGTGTACCACCCAAAATAAAGATTTCTTTTTATTTAAATGTTATTTGATTATTTTTCTTGTTTTCAATTTTCGTAAAAAATAAAGAAACAAATCCAAGGGTTTGTCTCCCTAGGAATTCCATTTACTAGACCATGGTCTTCAAGACCCAAAAGTGAAGTCACTTAAAATATACTCAAAAGTTTGAAAGTATTCTTGCACGATCGCCTATTTGGAAATGCGACTCTCGCACAGGGGGCAAATATGGGCCCATGTGTAAAATTAGGGTTCACATGACCTAATTAAATTAAATGCACAATTAGGGTTCCATGACCTCATTAAATGTGCAATTTAGGGTTTGCATAACCTAATAGAATGAAGATGGAAAAGTCAAAAATAAATGTGCCAGACCGGGAGAAGCCTCCACGTGTCCCGAGGCGTAAGACTCGTGGAGGCGGCTCATTTTTGGAAATTGATTGAGGGATTGGATTGGTGGCTAGAAGGACAGGGCAATATGGGCATTACTTTAATGACTGAAGGGTATTTCTGGAATTTCATTGAGAACATGTGCCTAGCATGTGATAACTTAAGTCCAGGGAACTCTATAAATACCCCTTCCATTCTAGGAAGGATGAGGACTCTTTTGGTAGCTTACGGCTTGGAGATTCCACCTAAAAGCACTAACAAGATTCGAACACTCTCTCAACTCGAAGAACTGAAGAAGGCTCTTGGAATCCCAATAACCCTAACACGGTTTCCGGATTCTAGGGGTTCTGCCACGCGTCGTTGGAGTAATCGCCCACTTGCCGTTCTCCCCTCTACAATCAATTAATCAATTCCGTATTCTTCGTGAATTTCTCTCCTCCTCAGTCAACACGAAACCCTAACCCTAGCAAGGCGCGATTTCCTTGCCCACGGAATTATATATATATATAGAGAGAGATATTGAATTATATATATATATATATAGAGAGAGAGAGAGAGAGAGATTGTATTATGATCAATATGACCCTCTCCAGTTGTAGCAACCTAACTAACACACTCGATATATTAGAGACAGAGCTGAGCTGAGCTGAGCTGAATAGTTAGTTCACATGCAGTTGTTATTTTGGGTAAAAAAAAGGACAGAAACAGTGATAGCTTCTTATTATTTTCCCATAACTATTTAAAATACTTAATTTACTATAACTGAATGCTTATTATTGTTAGGAAAATGAACAATGAATATATATATATATATATATATATATATCTAACAAAATACAACTAATTTTGAATTTCCCGCTCACATTGATAAATCATCTGGGTCGTCCAAAGTTGGGGATAAATCACACCGTCCATGTAGTGTCGGAGGCATGTGACACAACTAGTATATATATATATATATATATATATATATATATATATATGTGTGTGTGTGTGTGTGTGTGTGTGTGTGTGTGTGTGGAAAGGATCAAGGGTTTACCCTCGATCCTATATACCTTGGATACTCCCTTTAGCGACGAATCGGACGACGATTTGGTCAATCGTTATAGGTTCGGTCCGTCGCTAAAAGTTAAGACGATGGTTCTCTCATATAGCGACGGACCCAACCATCGCCCGATTCGTTGTTAAAGGGGGTGAGCATGATATGTAAAATTAGGGGGTGAGCCCTTGAAATGGACTATATATATATAGTCCGGCTCTTTCTAGCGAACTGGAGAAAGCAAACTAAGAGCGAACCGGCTATAGCGACGGTTTTTTCCGTCGCTATAGCATAAAAAACCGGCTTTCTATGCTATAACGACAGAAAAAAATCGTCGTTATAATTAAGTTCGTTTTAATTCGTTTCTTTCTAGTTCGTTGGAGAATTTGATCAGATATATATATATCTGATGTAAATCAGAGTAGAAAACATAGAAAATTAGTATGTCAAATTAATTGATCATTTTTAAAATTAATAATTAAGTATATATATATAAATTTTAAAAAACAAACATAGAGATGTGTACGAAATTGTATGTAGTTTATAAATTTCGAGAGAGACTACGTTTTTGTCATTTTAGGTAGGATGAAGGGACATAACCTCTCTAATATACATACCATATGCCGGAGGTTTAGCCAATTAAGCACACAAAGAATAAAAATAAATTATAGCCAAAACAATAGGGTTTATACAAGTACATGGGGATCATTGTGTTTTATTTCTTACTGACTCTCTCTATTTCTTTGTCCTCCAATATATATGTATGTGAGATTAGGGTTCTTCCCATTCTTGCTCTCAACAGACACCTTGTTTTTCTCTTTAAACTTTTTCTCTTGTCTCAAAATTAAACTACACATCTATATATTTATATACTATTACTAATTATATAGCTAGGCCTCCACCTATATATACATATACACATCTTCCTCTTCTCTCCTCCAAACAAACAAACCACCAACTACACTTTTTTTTTTTGGCCAAGTCACCAACTACACTTTTATCTCTCCCTCATCTCAAAGACGCACACAAAGAGGGGATAGACAAGTAAATCATCATGTATACAAGCATGGAAGTAGGGCTGATGAAGAGACAATCTTGTGGTACCCCAAACTCAAACACAAAAACAAACAAAAAATCATCATCACCAGCACTGGGCATGCACAAGGATTCACAAATGATGTCTAAAGTGAAGCCCAAAATCCGAATCATTCACATATTTGCACCAGAGATCATCAAGACAGACGTCGCTAACTTCCGAGAACTCGTCCAAAGGCTCACCGGAAAACCCACCTCCGAAAACACCACCACCAAGAGGAAACGGAGAAACATTTCAAGAACCAGTTCATCATCAGAAGATGAGCGCCTAAGATCAGTATACAACAGCAAGCCGGTTGCGCCCGCGGTGGTGGCGCCAAATAAATTGGAAATACGGACGGGGTTTCGTCCGGCGGAGTTGAGAGAGAGAATAAAAGGGGAAGAAGAGATATGGGGTGGTGCAAATTCAGGGGGTGGGTTTTTGGGTGGTTTTGCTGATTTAGAATATGGGTTTATGCAAGAACTTACTGCTTTTTCTTTGGATGCCACTGCTACTCACATGGATGCTTATGGATCAGAGTCTTAACTTGCCTAATTTAGCTACCTAAAACCCTCAATTCAAATTGGTTAATCTATTATATATATTTATTCAATTTTTCAATTAATTGCTTAATTCTGTACGCGCGGTTCCTGATCTGATCATTGTAGCTAGCCAGGTTGCTTAATTAACTTAATTAATTCTATTCATATCTTGATTTAACCTCTCTGCTGTATGTAAGTACGTACACATATACTACTTTACTTGAGTTCTTTCTTCTCTATATATGTAAGCTCCATTTGGATGTTAACGGAGTAATGATGTATGATATATCATCAATATATTTGTCTTTTTCTTATTTCAAACTTTGATGGATTTTGCATTTGGGTTTGGATTTATAATTTATTTTTATCTCTCGGATGTTACGCTTTGCTTTTTTGCTTTTTTTTTTTTTGCCTTGTGGGGTCATATTAAGCTTCATCTCTTTTTTTTTTGACCAATATGCTGTATTTATTGGATGTTAATTGGTCGATCTCATACAACTACAAATAATGTTGATGCTGTTCAAATAGGATTATATTGTGTTTAGCTTACCAAAAAGGACTAATAAAAACTGAACTACTTTTGTCAAACTCCAATAGTATTTTCAGTATATATATCTATATATATATATATATATATATATATATATATATAAATATGATGAGATGATGATCTTAATCATTTAAAAAATAAATATACATTATCATAAAAATTACTATCGATATTGTTTATTTTTTCTTACTCATTTGGGTCTTCTAGCCATATGTATGTCCGGGAATTCAAGGTTGTAACAACACTTGACTGAAGTTATCCACAAGAAAACTAAAATTCCTAGATTTAATTGTATATATGAAAGGTTGAAATTTATTTAATTTTGACTTAAAGCAGAAACCCGGATATTAATTTGAAAAATTTTATTTTGTATGCATGCAATTTGCAATAATAATTTCTTTCCACCCCGACTTGAAATTTTATTTGATTGCAGGAGTGGGTTTAGTTTTTTTTTTTTGTTTTTTTTAATAATTAGCCACTCCCCATCCACAAACACTAGACGCATCCATAATTCCTATCCTAATTCCCCTCTTCCCATTACATATTTTCCTTTCCTTTTCTTTTCTAAGAAAAAACAAAGTAACTAAAACAGAAAATAAGAAAGGTTGTGTGAGAGAATGTTTGATAACAAAATAAAGGTATTTTTTTTAAAAAAATATAATTATTAAAAATTATATAAAATGTTCAAATATTCATTCTTTATTTAATCCATCGATTAAGGGGCCGGGGGCTACCCATGCATACAAATAAATAAAGTGATAAATAAGCGGGAAGCAGAAAAACATTTACAAGAACCCCACCCCACCCCACCCCACCCCACCCCACCAAATGGAAAGCAACATCTTCCCAACATAATATAATCTCGTATATAATCTCAACTAATGGGGAGGGGCGCATATTCCCTCAACATCTTGGATATGTATCAAGGCAGGAGGAGGCTAATGGCTGATTGTTTATTTTGCCCCTAATTTGTCAGTATAATAATAGTAAATTCCCTATTTTTCGACTACAAATTAAAATGACGATCTTAACATGTTATCATCACTTATATTTTAAGTTTATTGGGTTCTATTATGGAAGTTACTCCAGTCCACCACTATAACATTTCTAGCGAATAATGAGAATATTTCGGGAATATATAATTTTCCTTACAAGTGGTTCTAATAATGTAAATCAAATTGTGGGAGCAATTAATATATCCCCTCAATCATTAAGTCTTTCTCAAATGACTAGTATTATACTACTACTAATAAAGATGAAGTTCATGTCCCTAGATAATTAATTGGATGGCTTAATAATTACTAGTAGAAAGCCACCTTCAAGACCACTAATTAATTCGCCAGAGATCTAAATCTTTTATTCTTTAATTTCGTTTGAAAACTGTAGTCCTCTTACTTGGATCAAAATGCATAGAAAAAAGATTCTGTAGAAAATAATAAGTTATAAAGAAATTAAGAAATCTTTATCGTGGAGGGGGCAATTAAAGCTTTGCAAAGCGGAAGGAGGTAAGCACGCAGAGTCGGTCATTGACAAGCACAGCACACCCACACCCAAGTCAAATACAAGGCAAGGGCCAAGGGGCGTGTTTTTAATTAAATGGCTAATATTTCTTCTTCCTCTGCCTAAAATTGTACAAATCACTTTATGCCACTCGAGTATAATTAAATTTCTCTTTTTATAGTAGGGTATGTGAATTGGATAGTGCATATAAAAATACACTTCAAATTACCAACACAACCCTGTTAAGTGTCAACTACCTTCCCCACACACATACATATATAATCATCCCTTCCAAAATTAAATATATATTTATAAAACTATAGCTTTTAAGAAATTTTTTATTAAAAGTAATGATAATGCTCAACCAACTAAAAACTAAAATTAGGAACTTCATCTCGTTTTATAGTCTAAAAATAAAAATATTTCTCTAATTTTGGAAAAAAAATAATCACTTCATGGCCACACCAAATTCATCTCCCCGGTCAAAATCGTTGCTTTCACAAAAATGTGAAGTTTTCCTTTCATGAAACAAATATTACATAGAACAAAAGTCATAATGCAATGGAAAATGACAATAAAAATTACAGAGCGGGGGAGCAGGAGGGGGACGGGTAACTATACTCCACTTATTTCCTGTTGTGTTTATAATTTCAGTACTTGCAAGTGGAAGAGGAATGCATTTAACTCACATATTCTGTAACAGATTCCATTGGAGATGTCGGGGTATCCAACCTTGTAAGTACTTCAGGTATTCCAGCAGTGTCTCTTATTATCTGGCATCAAGATCAGCAGATGTAACTTGTATATGTAACAACAAGATTCAACTAGTAATGCCACATAGGAAACTGAGTCCTACAATCACAGTTTATTAAAAATTATACAATTGGAAATCCCATGTAGCTATTAGGGTAAGCTTACAGTACAGAAGTACATTCATCACAAGTTCCTCGTTAAACACGGTTCAATTTGAGACCCCTATCAATACTCATCATAACACTTGTTAATCTCATACATCCCTTTTCCTTTTCTTTTATCAAATTTACTTTGTTCTATGCTTTCCTTGCATTGATAGAAATATGATGTCAGAAAATGATAATACCCTTCTTTCCCGATAGAGGGAGTATTTGAATTACGACAAAGGAGAAATAACTTGCATATAATGAAAATTGACTATAACCTCACCAGATGGTGAAACTGCTTTGTTTCTTTAACACGATAGTTGAGGCTGTCAACATGCATTAAGGAATCAACACTATGACGGCCACAAGATCAGACGGTGAAAGGAAAGAGATGCCTCTTCATGCAAGAGGCATCACACTAACTGAACAATTTGACTCAAAGTTTAATCAGTGGCAGGTGCAAACAGCGTTGGGATCTCAACAAAGATGAGAGGTTTCAGGAAAACTGATCGTCTTTGACTTTATCTAGAAAGTGTACTGTAAATATTCTCAAGAACACAATACAAGATGCAAAAGATAGCAGACAGGATTAAGCATAATATGCTTTTGCAGAACAAATGAAATAGTTGTTCTGTTTTCCATGAGAAAAAAGTCATTTTAGAACGTCTAAGATAATACTTAATGACTTTTTGAAGTCAACTTAACACATTTTCAAACTCAAAATTCACATGAATTATATTTATTTTAGTTGATACAAATATACAATGATAACTATTGTAAACTATCTAAAAAGTACTTCTCATTGTAAGATTTATTGTTTCGTAGTTGTTAAAGAATCATCTCAATCTAGTTTGAAAAATGTCTCAAATTGTCAAAAGTCAATAATGATCATATAAATTAGAACGGATGAAGTATTATCTAAAAAATGAATAGGTATAACATGGTCTGGCTGTAAATGCAGGAACATGGAACGCGGGGTAAAATGAATTGAGCATGATAAGCTATGACATGAGATGAGGCAAAATGAGAGAAAAATTTCAGCATATACTAATATATAAATAAAGATTAAGGTTTGTATGAGCATGACCAATGATGCTCCACTCTTTCCTTCTGTAACAATTTTATGCCAATATATGGACTAGTCTGTCCCTTCTTAAAGAAACAACAGGATGATTTTATTTACATATGGTTGTCATCACACTGACCCCATAAGTAAATAAAATACAGCTATTCACTTGAGAACAATAAGAGTCACTACAATAATTGGGTCATATGGCTACTGACTAATGTTTGCATCCTGACAATCTTGGAAAGAGCAATTCTATTAAGATTATATTGCTATCTACTTATGCAGGATGCAGCACTATCGTCCAAATAAGAAACTGAAGGAAAAAAGATAATTTAAAAAGTGAGTCGATAGTTTATTGTATAAAAAAGCAATAAAAAAACTTACTAAAATCTCTTCATCAAGATAAGATATCATAAAGAGTCTTTGAAAAGTCCCACCTAAAGTCATAAGAGAACAAACTTAGAACGGAATCACAGCAAGAACTGTACTATACAAGGAAAAGAAAAGACAAGGCAACAAATAAGTATCTATGTGGTGATTTCTGAGGGGGGAAATGAAGGTATGCATTAGATTTTTTATAAATAAAAATTTTGGGTGGGTGTGTGTGGACGGGAGGGAATAAATCCAAACCATTTTACTTTGGTGGTTGTCTAAATCCACAGCCAGGATGGACAAGTCTATATTCTTCTTTGTGGATAGACAAAATAAATTATGAGAATGGACGGAAAGAAGTGGAAACTGAATAAAATAGCTAAATGTGTGATTAGGAGCCAAAACAAAACAAGTTAAAACAGTCCATTACTTGAATCAAGGATATTGGCATTGATGATTTTGTATACGTTTAAAAATATATAGGCAAAAGATAATCCGATCAAATGCAAACATAAAGGCAATGTTGTCAAAGTTGATGGCAATATGGAAGAATGTCATTTAGTATTGCTTGCTTAATGTTTACAATGATGACGGCAGTTGACTACATCATTGGATAAAAGTGTTTTGACTAACATTGACAGAACTACAAGGAGAAGAATTAACAGTGAAAAAGCTATAATAACTAACGTTTACGGAGATATATGCTAGATAAATGGTCAAAGCAAATGAATTCATGTACCAGCCCTAAGAGTTTAATATTGATGGTTTGTTGACTTGACCCGAGGTGAATGTAAATATTTTCCACAAAATAACTTCAGAGTTCAGTACAATTTCTAGAAACCTCAACGTGGAATTTAACCAGAGTAATTCCAACTTCAAGTAAGATCATTTGCAACTACAAATTGAATGACCAAAAAGATGGTGCACTAGGCATAATGTGATAGGATCAGGATCACGATCAGGCTTAACATTGGCTTCAGCAACTAAAAGTAACATGAAATGCTTTATCACCAAAGAAGAGAAAAGGACACCAAAAGGAATTACAGAGTTTAAAGACTATGGAGCTCCAGTAAAATGTTATGTTGCAAAGAGCAAATATCCCTAAAACTAGAGCACTGACAAACATTCCTCAAAAGCTTTAAAGTGTCAGATTTTGTATCCCCCATGGGATAGTTTTACTTAAATGTTACTTAAATCTAAAGATTCAAAAATGTTAATGCTCAACAAACATAATGACATAGTTTAAATATATCAATAAGATGCTCACTGAGAGGAACTTTAAGCCCATTGGTAACAGCATCTTTTATTGGAACAGGAAGTTGTTGCACCGTGGTAACAGCCTGACTAAAAGCACCTCTTAGCTGTTCAGGTATAGCAGCTTCATCAACCGTAGGAGTTTCAAGTACCCCTTCAGCATATTCTTCTTTCATTCGAAGTGGTCCCTCAACAGATAACTTGGTGAACAAAATGAATTTGCTTTCTATCTGCATTTTACAAGTAAGCACTCAAATTCTGCTAAAATTTGCTACCAGAAATGTCATAATTACTTACAGCAGGAACTATAGTGAAAATAACAGGCAGCTACATTTACTGTAGTACGATTATTACATCAGTTTTTTAACAAATTGCTTAAAACTCAAGATTTACAATTTTTTTCAAAAGATTGCAGAACTCTTCTTTTTCTCCCCATGTACCAAACAATGCAAAGTGACATGCTTTCAGCCTTTCCCTCACATTTTACCTAGAAACACGATGGAAAGACACCTGAAAGACTAGCCATCAGAATCCTATCTTTTTCTTCTTTTGCATTGTTGAGAAATCAAAACACACGGACACAACTGTATAAAGAACAAAATAAAGGGACAAAAGATTTACAAGAAAAAACAAAGTGGGGAAAATCATAGGGAGAGATCTGAGAATTTCACTATGAAAAATATAAGAGGTTACAATAGGGAGTCGTTGTCTCTAAAAACTGTCACACTGTGAGATATTCTCACTACCTTACTAAGTTATTTCTCCTTGATGCTATGCTTCAAGCTTCAACAGAGTGCTTCTTTTTTATTGTGGGGGGGGCAGTGGAGTATGGCTTTAATGCTTGACCCAATTCTTCAACCTCATAACTATTTCGAAGATAGTGGCTACCACTTCAATAATATTGGTCAAGCATTTCAGCAATACTCGGTGCCCCTCCTATAAAAGGAGGAATCTGCAGAAACTTGAAGCAAGTGAAAAGTAACTCACCAAGGTAGTGAGAATAGCTCAGAGTATGTGATAGCTTTGTAGAGTAATCTCTTAGTTAGAGTGACAGTGAGTCCTACTTCAATTTTCCTATATTTGGCATAGTAAATTTCTTTATCTCTCCCCTAGTTATTCCGAGTTGGGTTTCCCATGAAAATTGTCTCTTTATTTTGTTCTTTATACAAATTTAGATTCAAAAGAAAACTTTGATATTGGTAATTAGAAATGGAGCGAGTGTTAAATTGAGAAAAACAAAAACCCTCTGACATAAACAGTTATTAACACCAGATATTAGCACGATGCAAGTCTCTCAGAAATTTTACCGAGTTCAGTAATTTCAATAGTGCAGTAATCTTTGAATTGCCATCCTTTATCAACACATCCATCTTTGATAAATTTGCAAATGATGAAGGAAATCTCCTGCAACGATTTGAAGTTAGGGATAACACATTTTTCTGCCATTTAATACAACAAAGTTTCTATTAAGCTCATGTTTGGCTTTCAGGACCATATTACAACCTTAATGAAGTATTTACCTGAAGGTACATGTGGAGACTTTGGAGGAATTATAACCTTTTTTCTTTACTCTTCTTATTCAGGGCCTCCAAGCCGGCTTAAAAAATAAGACACTCATGCTACTTAAACTGGAAATTTGGTCTTCTGTAACGTCTTAAAGAGGCTATCCTGGGTTTCACAACTGACTCAATGATTTGATTGAATGTGAACTTAGTAAAAACGTGAATCTCTTGGTCCTTGTTACTATGCCAATTTCTTGAGGGAGTTCTTCAACTTATTTCCCCCTTCAGGCATTTAAAACAACAGTCCAATGTTGTTCAAATTAGAGGTAAAACAATTTGGCAGGGGCAGGAGCAAGCTCTCAAAAGTGTTTAGACTTTTGAGGTCATTTCCCCTTCAGTGTACTTTATGTTTCTTCTATATCTCTTCTTGTTAATTGTTTCTTTCTGCAAATTAATTACCACCCAAATTGGTCTTCGCGTGTGAAGTTGAAGCTTAATATACAAGGTTGACCTAAGACTTATCAGCTTAAGATTTTTAGGGGGTGTTTGATAAATCTGAATAAAATAGTTCTGAATGTTTAAGTAATCTGAATGAAGCAGAATTTTGAATACTGAATGAAATTATTTTTTTTGATAATTAACATGTCTGAAACATCTGAATAACTAGATTTATTATTTTACCCCTCTGAAAAAATTCAAAATTGGTGTAAATTTATTTAATATTACTTAATATAATAGTTAATATTTTAAAAAGAAATTAAATATAAAATACTTCATTCAGCAGTCATTCAACCAAAAAAATTACACTTGGTCATTCAGCCCAAAAAAATGAATTCAGCTATTAAAACGATTTTTATTCTAAACAAACACATTGAATGGTTGTCCGATTCATCCATTCAACTATAAACAAACACCCTTTAGTCAAGTTGGTTCAACAATTTACTTATGGACAGTGGCAAAGCCAGAAAACTTATTTAGTGAGGTCAAAATATTGTGATACTATAAATAATTCACTGGAGGTTCGGGGGCATCGCTCCTGAGCCAATTTTTTAAGATAATTTTGTATTTTTTAACCGGTTACATATGTAAAACATGTATTTGGTTACAATATTGTTAATATAACAATAACATTATATATATATATATACACACACCCCTTATTGACCCCTGTAATACGCCTTTCTAATCAAAAATTTGTTAATAAATATTTAAATTTCTTATGTTATAAAAATAATATAAATTAGATTATTATTTATTTTAAAAATATTAGAGGAAGATGCATACATCAAGAAGTAGAAGTAATACGGAATTGATAAAAGTTATAAAAAATTCAATTTGACCTCGTATATTAAATTTTTTATAAAACTTCAGTGGGGTCAATTTATTCATTACACTTAAATTTCTTCTAAATTTTTCATATAATATAAAATAAATTTTTTTCACACTCCCTAATGTGGCTTCGCCACTGCTTATGGGGTCCCTAGACTCCCCAACAGATCAGAAGTGACCCCACACTCCCTTATGAGGGGGTCCCTAGACTCCCCAACAGATCAGAAGTAAAAATTTACAACACTTACTCAAATATAAATTTAGCAGCAAATAATCCTGGGCTTCCTGTTCCAAGCCACTCAAAATTCCACCGCCCTTCCAAAAAGGGAGACCTGAATAGTGAAAACACAAATTACCATCTTATATATGAGATTAAACTTGAAGAAAAACTTTGTCCAACTAAGAACCTACGTTGTTGGCCGAGGTGTCGGATTAAGTCTCTCGAGACCAACTATCCTCTCGTTTACATCAATCCGTTGGATATCAGTTGTCTTTCCAGTGACTAATGCCTCAAAACCTCCAGCATCTTTGAACTGAAGTATGCCATCCATAAGTATAATAATGTAAAGATTACGGAAATAGAACTGTAAATATTAGAATTAATGGATCAATAAACTAAGAATATTGCAGTAACTGAATGTGAACGGAACAAAAAGTTCATTCCCTTCTGAAAATTTATCATGTATGAGCAGAAATCACAATAGAGATCTCCAATCAAGTGAACACAAAATAAAGAACTACCATGTAAGAAACCTGTAAAAGCAAGGGTCTTTGGAGCTTAGAAGGGAAAACAAGAAGCAATAAACACGTTTTCTAGTTATATGAAATTTTACGTACTCCAAAATTGGAAAAATAGCATGAAACACACTAACAAATCGTAGATTCTACTAAGCAACTCCTTGAACTTCAAAATATATATATCGTTCACTAATGTATACCATCTTAAAGCTTGAAAATTGAAACACTGAACAACTTTGGGCTACAAGCAGAAGGCTCAAATGATATGGGATCATTGATTTAGGGATTCCATTGGTGGCGGAGAAGATAGGATTGTCGAGAGGAGGGACTAAACACTTCGTCTTTTCCTCTCGTCCGAGAATGACCAATGAGAGTGCATGGAGCCCATTTGGGCACGTGAACCACACATGATCTAAGGGTCCCAATTTTTATAAGTACTCTCATTAACGACATTATAAGTAAGAACTTTTTGTTACAAGATTGATTATTCTTTGATACTTTCTAGAGTTAGGAGAACTATGCCAATACTACTGAAGACATTCTTGCAGGGTTAAATACATTTTTTCCCACTCTACTAGGGGTCGATTTACAAATACATCACTGAAGTGAATTTTTTTATAATTAACTCATTGAACTACAAATTTTTTACAATCCGTTACATTTTCTGTTAAATAAGTTGACTTTTAACAGAAGTAAGGCACGTGATTGGGATGTGGTATCCATGTCATCTGTTTGTCAAGTTGACTTGCCATGTGGAAAATAAATTAAAAAAAAATAACTAAATATTCAAAGCAACATCCCAACCTTTCTCTATCCTTCGTCTCTCTCTCTCATCCTTGTCTCTCCTTCACATCTTAGCCCCAAATCATCATCATCATCATCAACACACCAAAATTGGCAGCAACAACACCAACTTTCATTTTCTTTCTACTAATTTCTTCTTACACCACTCCATCCCATCAATTCTTAACCAAGCTCCACACAACCACCACCACTTCCGACGGAAACGACAGCAAAGGCTGCAAATTCCCTATTACATCTTAAAGTCGAAAGGGAAAACATGTTTGCTCGCGAATGAGAGAGGATATGAGAAAATTGGTGGCTGTCAAGTCAATTAAGAATCCAACAAGGAAAAGGGGCAGATTTGCAATGAAAGATATGATGAAGAAGGCTCAAATTCCAGACAGTTGCTTACTCACTCCTCCCCCACCATCAAACCCTTCAGTTTCCCCCAAATAATTCCTCCATGATTGAATATCCCAACTCTAAAGATTCGAGCATGTGTTCTAAGTTTGCCAATAATAAACTAATTGTTGAACCAGAACCATTCAGTTTCCCCCAAATAGATGCCTCCATGATTGAATATTTGGTTTTTTAATAAATTTGCATGACTTAAAAAAGGAATATTTGTTCTGCAATTTATTTTACCATCGGAATCCTTGGTTGATGGTGGTGTTTATTTTACCATTGGGTTGTTGATGGTGGTGGTTATGAATGATGGTGGCGGGCGATGGATGTTGTGAGGAAGATGAAGTTTTTTTTTTTCTTTCTCTTTTATCTGGAAAAAGGAATAAGGAAAATGGTAATAATAATAATAAACATAATCCCTCCATTTCAAAATATTAGATAATTTAATATTTTTAAAATAAACTTAAAATATTTAAAAATTAAAAAAATAATATGAATTCATTAATTTATATAGATATATTTGTAAAAATTATACATTAATGTATTTATTATTAATTTATTTAATTAATTTAATTATTTGTTATGTACATTAATTTAATTTAGATTTTGGTTAACTATTTGTTATAGAATTGACAATTGTTGTGTTTTTTAATTGTTAAATTTCCACCTAAGCATCTGATGTGTCTATCTAAGCATCTGACGTGGTGCCACATAAGCATTCCGTTAACTTTTAACACTTTTAGACGGAAATTATAACTTTTGTAAAAAAGTTCACTTCAGTGATGCATTTGTAAACCGACCCCTAGTAGAGTGCGGAAAAGTGTATTTATGTTTCTTCCTATTTTTCGGACTTAATCCAAAGATCCAATTCTTCTACAGTTTCTCAACTACTCTTTTACATAAATTAGAAACCCTAATTGTAACTCTAGATCTACAACTTTCAAAAGATATATCATATGGTTTTATACAATATTCTAAAGGTGGACCTAGGAGGTGAAGGGGGCGCATAGTGCCTATGCGTTTATCCAAACGATTTTATTTCTTATTTTTATAACTATATAAAGCATGTATTATATGTGAAGATTCTTAATTAACCTGAAAATTTATCAAGAAAACAATACTAAAATATAAAAAATTAACTTTGTTGGGTAACAAAGTACAATATCGGTACTTTAGACCACCCAGAGCACCTAAGCGGATTAGGGTCAAGTTGAGGCAGTTGGATGCAACCGATTAAGCCTAGGCAGGTGCCTAGAAGGATTTATAGAACACTGGCTGTATAAGATTCAATCCCAAAATAAGGACATTACACACTTTTAAGTGTAAATCTTAGCAATGACTCAGAATTAGAACTACTAGAAACATTACATTCACAAAATTATAGCACAATAAAGATATTTTTAAATAATAAAAAAAGAGAAGAAAAAAATAGAACAATTTCAACATCTTGTTTCTCTCCTCTACACCAAACAAGCTATTAGTTAATTTGTTCCAAAAAAATATATTAACCAATGTATATACACACTCACTCATTCTCTCTCACACACACATATATGTACAGATTGAGTTAAGCTGCATGTTTGATATCCACTAACTAACTAATCAAAACAAATTTTCAACTAAATTTACAATTTTATGGACCAAAATTGGTGCAAAAAAAACAATAGAAATTAATTAATTAATAGCTATTACATATTCAAATGTGAGAAGAAGTAATAAGACCGAGAGAATTACAGCGAGAAGAAGCGATTCTTTAGCAGAGAGTCTCTCCATTTCCTTGGCATAAGTAGCGGATGCCCCTTGAACAGCCTGCTGTACCATTGCTCTGTAAACTCTATACTTGCCCATGTTCCGACCAATTTTCTTTCCATTGTAGATTTTCCGACCATTTTCCGGGAAAATAGTGAGGGAAATTACGGAGGAAGTAGCATAATAAGAAATAGAAGAAGAGAAGGAACATAACCCAGAAAATGTTGGCACTAAGCCTTGAACTGAACAAGCCATTGATTGAATCACAAATATATTGAAGTGTTTAGATATTTAAATCGAAGAAAGATAAGCCCTAATTTTCTGGTTGTAAACGAGGATGAGCATGGAAACTGAATTAGTTATTTGTCTGTTTGTTTGTTTACAGCCTAAAGGTCGGTAGCAGAGAGAAAGAGAAAGAGAAAGAGAAAGAAGGTCGACACTTGTCGGGCCAAATTTGTCAAAAGAAAAATTACTACTTATGATTCAGATATTTAGGGAGCCTAGAGAGACGATAGGTGGCTTTGCCGGGGCAATTTCGTCCAGAAATATTTTGCAGATAATAAAAAAAAATTAGTAAATTGATATTTATTTATTTTTGTTAAATAGAAATTGATATTTTCACAATATTTTTAATAAAAATTTACGTTATAAAAATCTATAAAATCTATAGCTTATATTGTTTATGTTAATTATACTTGGGATATCTTTAATCTCAAAATGTTTTGTTTGTTTTTTAAATTTAGACTTCTAGATTATTAATTTTAGATTATAAAATAACTTAATAATTTTGGTATTATAATTATAATATTAAAATTAATAGTATTATAATCTCGAGATTATAATACTTACAAACAAACATAACACACATATTTCATATAGAAATATTATTTTTGTTATGAAAATATAAGTTTCACAAATTATCAGAGTACTTGAAATTTGGATCCTGGATGAACCAAATATTGTATCTATTTTCAATTTTTATATTATATTTTTTAATCATCAAAAATTATTTTGGTGCATCGCATCCATTATTATTTTCATTCCAACTCTTTTCTGTCAATAATTTTTGCTACTTATTTATTAAATTTATATAAAACAACAGTGTGCGGTGAAAATTTTATTTTTTAAGTCACTCTCGTAAAGATGTAAACGAACCGAGTCGATCCGAGTATTGAGTTGCTCATGTTTGGTTCACAAAATTTATCGAATATAAAATAAGATTTGATTGAGGTTCATTTAACTATCGAAATGAAGACGCGATTTGAATCGAGCGAGCTAGTTTGGACTTTTTAACGAATATGATCCGAGTATCGAGAATTCGTACCGAAGTTATTAATGGCCTAAAGTTTAAAATAAAAAAATTTGGGCCTATTTCATTAGGTAATTTTTTTGTGATCCTTTAAATTTAAAGTGGACGACGATTTTTTTTCTTTTGTTTATATATACATAACACAAATACCTCTTGGGTCCTAAAATTTGTAAATTTAAGTGGGCTAAAGTTTCGAGCACTTGGGCTTTAAATTTGTATTTCTATCTTCATGAAAGATCAATAGTAAATTATAATTTGAGGATGTTCGAGTAATTTATCGAACTTTAAAATACGCCATATTCTTCATTTATATTTTTAATCGAATCGAATTTTTTGAAATGAAGATTGAATCGAGTCTTTTACTCTCTCACCTCATCGGATAGTCTTATTTTATTTTTAAGTCACTAGGTGGAAGTTTTATGTCAAAATTGAAAAGAGGATTGTACATTTTCAGATTTTTGGGTATCAAAGTGCGAATGTATTAAAACTCGAGGGATAAACTTGCACTTCACCCTTAATTCGCAAAAGAATATTATGCCATTATTTGTCGGGGTCTATTCCTTTTTCAGACTTTCAGTGTTTCCCGCCATGGCAGCCTTGGAAGTAGACGCAGTGAACCTCCAAAGAAAGCAATCCCTTTATCAATCCATGGTATAATCCCCAAATTTTAGAGATTTTTTTTCATTTTATTCAACTGTCTGTTTTGTTTTAGGTTTCTTTGAATTTCAAGTTTTTTTTCTTCTGTAATTTGTTTTAATCTGACTATTTTCATTTTCGTTTTTTGGGTTTAATTTGGGAAGGATGAGGGATTTGAGATACAGAAGGAGATGTATAGAGGTCAACAGTACAGTCAGATATACTTTGCTCGGCTCCACCTGATGAGAGCTCTCATGTACTCTCTCATTCCTAATTGGAAACCCCACTTACCCGGTATAGCTCTCCCTAATATTTCAACAATGTTTTTTCAAGTCCGCATTTTTTTTACTGTGGAAATATTTCTCTTCATCTTTATTTTTAATTTTATTTTTTTAAAACCTTCATTGTTGGGTAATTTGAGTTCTTTATTGTTAGGAGATTCCAATAGATCCTTTTTATATTTAATTTTGAAGTTTCAGTTGAAATCGAGTTAATTGGATGCTTTTTAGAGGAAACTTGAGAATTTAGTATTAGGTAATTTATTCACAACTATAGTTAGTATCCAGTGGATATTTTGGTTCACTAGTTCATGTATGGGTTTAATGGTTCTTCGTGTTCTTGTTTGTGAATAAAAAGTTTGGTGTTTTTAGTTTGTATTTTCATACCTTTCCTGAAAGGCTTAGGGTCAAGAAAATGCGTCTAAGAGGTCATATAGCTCTATAATGTACATAATTATGTGGGTTTTTGTGCTACTATTTATATATAATTGATTGTTCATAAGTAAAAGGAAATATACAAGTGAGACTTGGTTTAGGGCAGATTTGAGAAAGACAGGGTTTAAAAACATTAAGATGTTGAAATTAATTACTGAAACTAAACATGTATTGTAGAAAATTAATTACTGAAACTAAACATGTTTATAAATATAATCCATGTTGAAACAAAAGAAGAAGAAAGAACATAATGGAAGCGTACCAGATTCCATAATATTGTTTGATCAAACGGGTTGAGATCTTCCAATTGATGCGTATTTTAGAATTGAATTTATTTGTTGATGGGGATACAGAGAAAACAATGAAGAGATAAAATCATACGCTCAATTGGGGACCATGACCCCATTATAAAGAAAACTGCCGTGTGAAGAAACTGCTAAATGGCATAGATTTATTATCTTTTAGTATTTTTAAATTGGCCCTCATCAATTTAAAAATACAAAAATCTCTACACATTAATTCCATGACAAGCATACCCTTAAGCCTACTTAAAACTTAATTAGATCACTTAAATTTAGACTTATACATGATAAACATTAATAATATACATGTGGTCCCAATTTATTAATAAAAAATTTGATAAGAGCATTTTGCCATTTTTATTATCAAGACAAGTCCTGACAAAATCTTAGGTTGTTTGTTGACTGGAGCAGAAATTTGTTAAGTACATTTTGATGAACCTTGGGTGATGTGGTTAAAGGGTCGACTAGATTTTTAGTTCAAGACTTTCCTAGAAAAAGTGGGACACAATCAAATTGAATGTGTAATCTATTAAGTTCCCACCTTCTCTCCTGTGGGATTTTATGTTTTCATTTTTCTAGGTACTTTATAGTTTTTTCAGATGTCATGTATTGAGTAACAAATTGCAGTGTTCTAAAAATCTCCGCCTAGACGCTAGGCTCCCCTTGGAGCCCTGCCTAGACCCCCCTTGGCGCCTCGCCTAGGCGCTAGGCCTTGGCGCCTCACTTAGGCCCAAGGCGGCAAAAAAGTCCCTCTAGGAAATTAGGTGGTGCCTAGGCGGAGAAGTTTTGTTATTTTAATAACTACTCAAACAAAATCTTGATATATTTATTTTTCTAATTATTTACCATATTCATAATACATGTTGTAGCATATCAAATCACAACAAGAAGTGAACAATATTAAGTAAAAATGGATAATTTTATTATAGTTGTAATTTTTTGAACTTGTACCAACTTCAAATTATATAAATGATGATACATTTGTAATATTTAGTTTAATTCAATATAATTCTTAAATTTATGTTTAATTTCTTAAGTTTTAATATTGAATTCAATTCTTGAAATTTTAAATTTTATTATTTAATAGAATCTTGTTTATGAATAAAACTAATACGTTAAAAATATGTTTGAACTTTGAACAATTGCATGTTTGTATTTGAACTTTAACATTAGCAATATGGATATGTGTTTGAACTTTAAGCAAATACCTTTATTATCTTTATTATAAATTGTTTTGTTTGGATAAATGTAAGATAAAATATTAAAATTGGCTTAAAATAAAAAATCTCGCCTAGGCCCCTTAGGCGCTAGGCCTCCCTGGCCGCCCGCCTCCCGCCTAATGCCTTTTAGAACATTGACAAATTGGCACTCGCAGTTATGTTGTAATAGGGGCAGGGATTTAGCCAGCAATTAATAAATTGAGTTCTATCATGTGTCGAAAAAAATAAATCTAATGACACTATTACACTGCAGTTTGTACAGTATTGGGACTGGAAGAAGGCAAGGAGTGCATTATTGTTGGAACCCTTTACAAGAACATGAAGCTCAAACCTTGCGTTCTTGACGAGTACTCTAAGGAGGTATTAATGTTGGTTAACAAGATTCTATATTTCTTCCATTTTGTTTAGTTTCTGGCTATGATGGCAAGTTATTGAATTTTTCTCTTTTTTCTTTTCTAAACATACAGAGATCAGCAACCCCACTTGTAAAACCTCACAATTTTGTGCACTCAGATGATTACTTGGTTCTTGAAGACGAGAGTGGAAGAGTTAAACTCCGTGGCACTGTGCTCTCACCTTCTGTATACGTAACAGGTCTGTATCATGATATCTTGATAAAGTAGGAAATCAATATCTCCATTTGGGCACATGTTTCTTACTCATGGAAAGTAGCAGATTTTTTTGGGTCAGCTAGCAAATGTGTGAGTCTTATTATACATGGTGCAGTTGTCTGTCCTTATACTCAAGTATATATTGGGGGAGGGAAACAGATTTGCAAAAACCCAATGAACAGAATGTGTGGAAATATCAAATTGCAATGTAATACATCTGTGTATCAGTGTGTGTATCAGGAAGAAGTAACACGACATGAAAATATCATTGTGGGTTGGTTTCAGTGGGCAGTCTTGTTGGTGGTCATGGAGAGCAGTGGCAGAGATGGGATCTGGTGGTGGTCTTGGGAATCAAGGTTGTTTTTTTTGTTTGTTTCTTGTAGGTGGTGCAAAGAAAGAGAACATTAGTTTAAAGTGATAGACTCCACGGCACGCTTGCGTGAAGTGCTCGGCCCGAATCGTTTCTAACAAAGTCGTAAGGTGGAACACTCACAACACTTCAACCCCTTAGTCTAAATGGAGACGAGAACATTGGTACAGTCGCTTACGCAAGAAAGTCTGCGTTGAATGAATGCCAATAACACCTAAACCACATACTTATATGAAGCAGGAATCTCGATACAATCGACAATTGATGCGGTAGAAGGCGTCACACACATCTATGAATTGTTGTATGATAAGTCAAAATTGAATCTCATAGAAATACTAAGAATAACTTAGGAATTCTTCAAAAAACCAAAAGAAATGAAGAATTTTATTAATCTGAATTGTATAAATTACATAAGTCATGTATCCTATTTATACAAATAACAATAAATCCTAATCCTATAAAGAATAACAAATCAAATTGAAAACAAAATCCTAGCTAACAAATCAATTTGGAAATCAAATCTTATCTAACAAACTTTTTAATTACATTAGAATTGTAAAAGATTCCTAAAATATCGCATAAGATCTAAAAAACGTGTAAAAACTTGTTGCCTTGAAATCCGCATGGCGTGACCGCACCAGGATTGGTCTGGGAAACGGCGCGGCAGCGCTGGATCTTAGAGAGCGTTTTGCATCTGCTGTTGTGGCGCAGCAATGCCAGGTTGCCAGAAACTCCCATTTTGTTTCTTGATGTTTTGTTAAGTCTCAAATGTGATTCTTTGCTCTCATTTCATTTCCTCCACCAAATTTGAATCTTTGTGTGGACCAAATTAATGGGCTTAGAAACATATCCCATAACGAATGTCTTGCCATGTGACTTGAATCCTTTGCCTTGATTTCGTGCATTTCAAACTTGTGTTGTCGTCCGTCTCTTTTCCATGCTTGGACCTCCACAATGTGGCGTGATTGCTAATCCCTCCATGAATTGAAACATATCTTTGTCGAGGATTAGACGGCATGAACAAACACGGGTTTGATAACTTGGCTTGCATTGATTTGGTCTGCCTAAATATATTATATCTAGAAATCTCAAATCATATAATTTATCATCCATTCGCGGTTCACTAGAATTGATCCCCATTTCAAGTAACCTTGAACAAATCTCAGCCCAATTACTCAAGATCATTTGATGAATCACTGGAACTTGAGTTAAGTAATGAATGTTCGATGTGAGCCTGATCAAGATGTTATCATAAAATATGTTTTTAGTTATGCCAACGGGTCTTACCCCTAACTCTAGCTGAGAAGTTGAGTCACCCTTCTTTCTTTTTCAGAAAAAGAATAGAATAAAGAGTCTATATCATGTATTGATCAGAGGATCACTATGTGAATAGGTCAAATTTTACCACAATGGAACTAACTTTCACTTAATTTTTCTTCAGGGAATATAATTTGATAACCTTAGTCTAACATCCTATGATCAAATCTAAAACCTAGCTTCAGGTGGCATAATCCCCCCCTCCTAAACATCCTATGGGAAACCTAGCTTTAGGTGACTACACTCTCTAGGGAAACTCTTAATATGACTAGAGCAAATTGTGAAGAATAGAAGAAGGTGGCTACAGAGAATATTTAGGTGAGAAATGTAGCTAAATTGCTACTAAACTAGTTTGCATTGTTTGTGACGACGAACTTGTTCTATGATTTGTATCAGATGATGTTTCATGAAACGTTGTGAGACGGTGTTGTTTTAGTCAATTAGTGTGACATCTTCTTTCCCTGTATATGTCACAATTGCAAATAGTAACCCAGCAAAGCAATATTTTGAACCATGATGTAGCAGCCCTGATTATCTTGCTGGATTTAGTAGCATAACAATTCAAATTGTTTTAGCATAACAAGCTCCATGCATTTCTGGTTTTATGTGATATATTCGGCAGGGATTGTGGTTGCCTTGCATGGAAAAGAAACTGGTGCTGGAGATTTTTTTGTTGAGGATATCCTTGAGGCTGGGTTACCACCGCAGTTAGAGCTACCACATAAATCAGGTATTGTAGAAATACTAAACCTTTCTGTCTTCTCACTGATAACTGTTCCCTGAGCAATCACCAATTGAATAAATTTGCATGTTTATTGATAAGCATCATGCCTAATAATTTTGTATGGATGTTACATGCTTTCTACTCCATTGAGATAATTGTGTGGTTGTTTATGTTACACGGACTCTTCACTTTGCCCTAAAGTACCTATGTTTGACACTCGACACTCCAACAAAGGGTATGGCTACTGGACACTTCATTTTTGTGTAAAAATTTGGTGAAATTGAGTAATACCTTTGTCTGCACTCCATCTGAGTATGTGTAATATAGATGACTGTATCATTGGATGGTATTTAAGTGACTGCAGATGGATGTCACAATTGTTCGAAATGTAATCCGAACTTTTAAATATGTGGTAAAAATTTATTACATGATGAAAACAATTATTTTTTAAAACCAAAGCAGTAATTAATAATATAAAAGTAAAAAAATATAATCTTGAAAACAGAGTTTAAATTCACAACTTGACATGAGATGTATAGGTTACCGGCCCAAGGTAATGCACATGAAGATCTGAGCGAAGGTACATGGCTTGTTCTAAAATCTTAATTCCCTAAATAAAACTACTAAATTTCTAATATAATAAACACAGCTGAATTTGATAAAACTTCCATTTTGAACTTTTTGGGCTTCATCGGGATTGTTCAGCTAGCCATTTCAAAGTGTGAGGTATTCTAGTGTACCAAAATCCAACGATGAAGTCTTCAAAGGAGTGTCACTGGTGAATTGAGAGTTGGTACTATTTGCTTGTCATCTTTGCTATCATTTTTTTCCTTGACATGATAATTATTATTTTATCTGGTTCTTTTTCATCGCTGTGGTCAATTTTTTGGGAGTTGCCTAAAATTGTAAATCCCAACAGTATCTCGATCAGTGATTGTAAGCTTTTTTTTAACTGCTTAATGTGACTGCAGGAGAAGACAAATATGTTGTTTTTGTATCGGGGTTGAATGTGGGAAGCGGCTCTTCTAACCCGCTCCAATTTCAGCTTCTTGTTGACCACATAACAGGGCATCTTGGAGATGAGAAGGTTGATTCAGTTTCGTGTTGTATTTCTTTTCACCCCATTTTTTTCCTAATATTGATCTGTCTCTTATATTGCTTTACTGTTTATAATATATAAATCGATCAGGAACAAAGTATTGCAGCTCAAATAGTTCAAGTAGTGATTGCTGGTGATTCTGTTGAAGTACCTCATGGTCTTCTTAATGGTCAGGTAAACCTCTGAGCTCTCAGCTGTAAATTAACCTTTTTAACTGGCATTATTGGTCTTTCTCCGAGATTGCTTGGTTTTAAACTATGAAGAATTAAAAGTTTGATTGGGCACTCTAATTTGTATCTCTTTCTTTCTTTCTTTTCTTTCTTCCTGGAAATAATTTCAGATGCATATCTGAAGGTTCTTGATAGTGGCACTTATATTCCGTGCATTTTTTGTATTAGTACTATATTGCTCAAGCTTTGAACTATTGTTGTATAGCAGTAACCTATCTCCTACTTTGCTTTTGACTTGTACTTTCCTTTCATTCTCATGGACATGATATATACCTGGAATACAGCATTGTAGGAACTAGCCCTGCCTCTGTTCCTAGTTACTCATCTAACTCTCAAAAGAAAAAAAAATATTTTTTTCCGTTGGCAATAAAATATGAGATTAACTGTTCAGCATTTTGGGTATTATGGAGACAGGCTATGTAGATGATAGTATTCTTTACACCCTTGTTATTTGACTGATGAATAGTTTAAATTTACGTCCAATTTAATCTGCTTGAATAATTTTATAGACTTGTTGTTTGTTTGTTTGTTCATTCAGAACATGAAAATTAAATAAGCATTATGCATACAAGTTAAACAACTTGCAAACTATTTGGTAAAAAATAATTTTTACGTATTTGATTCATTCCCAGGGGCAGATCCAGCCTCTTAAGTCAGTTGGGGTCAAATTTATGTGTTGATCGTATTTGACCGTAGTTGACTTGATAAAATAGTACAAATACAAGATAAATACAAATCATTACAAATGAAGAATAATTAAATAAAAGGGAATTATTAACTAATGTTAATTATTTAAAAAAAATAAATCAAATTAATTAATCTCATCTTCTCCATTTAAAAACAATAGATCAATCCCTCTGTCTGTACCACCACCAGTCCACACTAGTCACTACAACTTCACCACCACCATCAAACTAAATTCTCCTATTTCTTTTCTTCTATTTCTTATCCTTCACAGTTCACACTATGAAATACAAATCTACAATCACCATCAAATAAAAGAGAATATAATGGTTAGATATAAGAGAACACTGATAAAAAAACATAAGGGTAGGATTATTCTCAGATCTGGTTTCATGAGAGGAATGGCTTGAACAATGGCAAAAGAGAAGTCGCCAGAAGTGTGAGGCTTCAAATCTGAGTGTTTCACTGTTTATTGATCTGGATTTATTCCTAGATTTGATTTCTTCATTTTTCTTTATATTGTCAATCTCATATCATCTTTCTCTATTGCCAACCCCAAAATTTTATTCTTTCTGTTTGCTATGTTTGTTGGCCTGAGGACGGTGGTTGTGAGGTTGGTGTTGCTTCTGGGTGAATGATTGGACTATGCAGTATTGGGTCAGGTGACAAGTGGTGTGCGGTGAAGGAGAGAGAATTTAGGGATAAAGAAAGAGAGGGAGAAAACTCAGTGGGGTCAATTGCCCCCTGCCCCTTACTTAGATCCGCCCCTGTCCGTTCCCCTATAGATGATTTTCCAGTTCAGGCTTGTTCACCATGCTTTCCCTCTATAATCACATTTCCACCACTACTCTAATATCAACTCAAACAGTAACTTCTTAAAATGAAATTATTCATAATTCGAAGTAAAAAAAATAAAAAAGAATTTAAACATTATTGGTTTATCCATACTGAGCATAGGTTGGCTTATGTTGTATTTTTTCATATCTAGGTTCAATATAAGTTCCCTGAACTAAAGGCACGAGCATATGGTCTTCTATTAACAGCTGGCAATAATTTATTTCTCTCTATGGTGAATTTACTTGTGTGCAGAATTTGGCTTCCAAGGATCAATCTAGATTGTGTGAGCCAATCAAAGAGGTGGATATCTTGTTGACACAGGTAATTTCATCAATATTTTTCAACTTTGATATCAGCGTGAATCAAAATTTTAGTTATTTATTATTATGTGCAGATTGCTGCAAGTATACCTTTAGATATCATGCCAGGACCAAATGATCCTGCTAATTTTGCCTTGCCACAGCAGGTTTCACATCCTATAATCTATATTTCAGTGACGTATATTTCACATAACATTTGATCTATGCATGATATCATTCTATTTTCCAGCCTCTACATAGATGCCTTTTCCCTGGGTCAGCATCCTATAACACTTTTAGATCCTGCACTAATCCTCATTGTTTTGAGCTTGACGATGTCAGGTAATATACATAATTTGATTATAAACGTTGCTCATAAATTATTACCAGAATTGGACTTATGGTTCCATGGTGTTCGTGTGGGCTTCAGATTTCTTGGAACCTCAGGTCAGAATATTGATGATCTTGAAAAATATTCTGAGGGGAAAGATAAACTTGCATTTTTGGAAAGGACACTGAAGTGGAGGCATTTAGCACCAACAGCACCGAATACCCTTGGTAGAACTTGTACATTGTATTCCGTCTATATATTATTGTGCTTATCCTTTCAACTCTATATTGCATTTGTATTTCTTGAAACTTGTGTATACAATTAGCAGACCATTTTGTGTGAATTAATGTGGTGGGAGATATCACAACGAATCAGTAGGTTCTTATATCGAAAGAATCATACTACATATGAAATCATTTGATTTTGTCTTATTGATGGTTACATTGACACACAATATCCTTCTTTACAGGTTGTTATCCCTTCACTGATAGTGATCCTTTCTTTATGGAGAGCTGTCCCCATGTTTATTTTGTTGGCAATCAAGCTAAATTCGAGACCTGCTTGATAACGGGTACTTCCAATAAATATCAAGTTGTCCTTCATTTGTTTCCTTTTAACATTTATTTTGATAACAATATTAATAGTAAGGTTTTGAGTGCAGGATCAGAAGGGCAGGTGGTAAGACTCATTTGCATTCCGAAATTTAATGAGACAGGCGTTGCTGTTGTGGTAACCTCTTACTTTCTCTCTCATTTCCAAAAGTTGCTTGGAACTAGGACAGAGAAAAACCCACAACATGTATCTGGGGAGCTTTTGCCTACCCACCTCAGTTTCAAGAACAGATGAATGCATAAATAATAGATAAACATGAGAAAGCAACTTATTAAGCCTCTAATGCTACGTTTGGTTTGGATTGGAGTAATGAAGGTGAGAATGGAATGACTCATTCCCATGGAATGACTCATTCCCATGGAATGAAAAAAATTGTGTTTGGTTGCGATTGGAATGGATTGAACCATTCTTATTCCTCCCAAATTTATGAATTTTATTCCTTGGGGGAGGTAGGGAGAGTGGAATAACTCATTCCAACTAGAATGGAATGAATCATTTCACTCTCCGTTCCATTCCTTCAATCCGAACGTAGCATAAGAGTGTTAGCTTAAGTTTGAGCACCACTAGTCTACTACTTCCTGCAAATAATACCAATGTGAAAGTCAGCACCTCCTCTAGCCCTTTAAGTATCCTCAGAGTCTAAGGCCCACTTTCTGCATATAACCTGAATTCATCTGTCTTGAGCCCATCCATCTGGAGATGCTCAGTTCAAAAGGCTTTAGCTTGGTTGCCATGAAGGTTGTGATTCTAAATGGAAATTGGGAGTTTGATTCTAGATAGGGGACCCACATTTGCATGAGTGGCTCCTGAGTCAATGGGTTACGTTAGTCTAAAAGTATAGTTAGCCAGGGCCAGGGTGTAGGGATAATCCTATGATACCTTGTGCACAAAATTTCTGGAAGAAAAAGTCATGAAATGAGAATCCTAAAATTGATTCAATTGTAATGTGAATTTATTTTAATTTAAAACAGTTTTGTACTTGGTTTTACTTTTTAAGTAGTTTACAATATTAATTATTTCATTAAAATCAAAATAAAATAAATTCACTTCAATTTTGAATTTTAAAATTTGTAAATTGACTTGGAAAAAAGAACAAAATTAATGGGGCTTTTTTTGTGGAGCAGAGGGAGTATATTGCGTTTTCATTCCGATGATCAATCTGATAACTAATCTTATCTTATTTATTTGATTTTAATTTACTTTGAATCTCATTTCTATGCTTGTTATGCTGAGGTCCTTATTTTTAAAGTATGGATATATCTATTTTACATTAAAGTTGGTGGACGTCATAGATTTACAGATTGATTTCTGTATGTTTTGCCTTTGTTGAGCTGTGCTGGCATGCATATATGTTTTATTTTGCTGTTTCCTTGTATGTAATTTGTGTTTAAAATTTAAATAACAGAGTATTTTGTAAGAACTGTATTAAATTTGGCGAATTATAATTCTCACGTATATGAGAATCATGGAAGCAATTCTACTTTATATGCAAATTTCTGTAGTTTTAAGTTAACTCGAGAATTTGTGATTATACAAAATTATTCTTGTATTTTTTAATAAAAAGAAATGTATTTGCGCTTGTGATTCACCTAGTTTAATATTTGATGACAAGGGCTTGTTTGCTGACATTTTGTATACAAGCATTGAAGCTCTTTTATTATGTTGTGTAGCTGAATATGAGAAATCTTGAATGTCATGCTCTCAGCTTTGGGATGCAGTTCAGCTCATAACTGCAAGGTATGAGATTCTGTTTATTTAGAGACATATACTTACAAAGTTTACATAGTTTTTGTTAGATTATAAATATTTTACTTGCAGCATGTTTTGGCCACACCACCATTTACTGAGGAAGTTTGTCACCCCAAGTGAGTGTTCAAACTTAAGCTCTAAAATTTGGACGTAATCTTTTGACTTTGTTTCTGAAGAATCACTCAAAGAGACTGGCCAAGAGATGTTACCTTTGTTGAAGCTAATAAGCACATCCTTCTCTTAAATGTTTGATCAAGATCCAGTAGCGCGTCACTTGTCTATGTAGTGATTAATATATACGTTCGTCAAAACTGATGTTTACTGTCCTGTAACATTACTGACAAGCTGATTCTTGTTTTCCCTGTCACATTGTTATGTAAATGTAAAATCTTCCGAACCATACAAGTACTGTTTGTGGGGCCTTGTGTTGTCGTCCAGCTTTGGTAGTTATCCGATGAGGTGGAACCCCACTGCTGGACATTATATATATTTCCACAATCCACATGGTTCCCTCTCGAGAGTAATTAAGGTGACTGTTATATGAGAGGAGACCATCTTGTGGAAGTAGATTGAGTTCAGGCATATCCACAGGGTGTTTGAATTTTATCCGTCTCCTATACTATATTTAGATTGAGTTCAGGCATACAGCTCTCCATATGTTCAAACTCTTATATGGGGTTTCACTTGTGTGAGCATATATTGGTAAACCTTATGGTCTATGAAATACTGTAGCACTGATTGCACACTGACCTACAACTGCAAAACTATCTCAAGCCCTGGAGCTTGGAGGTGAAGGTATATAACATAGAGTGAGAAAGCTTATCACTCAGCTATCCGACTATCACATTTGATCAATCACAATTGCATTATTATAGCCCGTTTATTTCAGCTTTTTGCTTGACACTGGCTTCTGGTTTCAAGAAGTTTCAAAAGCTATCAAAAGTTAGAAGTTTCAAGTATTTGGTGCATAAAAAAGCTATCAAAAGTTAGAAAAAGCTGAAAGTTAGGTTAGGTGCTCTTCAAATCAACTTCTCAACTCTTAATAAAATAAATTTATATTACATATTATATAAAATATACATAAATATTTATATTAATGTAATAATATTTATAATATGTTTTTATATATGTTAATATATATTTATTTATGTATATACAAATAAGTATATTAAACTTTTATTTTGATATTGGAATTAATATTAAATTTGTGTATATACAAATAAATATGTTAATGTAAATAATATTAAATTTTTATTCTCTAACTAAATATATTAAACTTTTATTTTGTTATTATAATAAATATTTAATTTTGTATATACGAATAAATGTACTAATTAATATTTTGTTATCAAAATCTAGCTTATTAATAGATTTTGGAGAATCATAATCAAATTAACAATCATTAGTTAACAATTTTAAAGAATCGAAATTGGAATAATCAACTTGTTAGAAAAAAATGAAAAGTAGAGACAAAAGCAGGACTTATATACTATTAGTAAATAAAGTGCTTATTACATTAATGATAAATATGAAAAGAAAATATAGTGGTTTTTTAGCTTTTTCGAGTAAGCCCTAGTATTAAAACCGATGAAATATTATTATTAAGCTTTATATTTTACCAAAGTCTCATTAAATTAATAAATGTTATAGTCTAGATTTCTTCCTGCATTTTTTTTAAAGTTTCTCTTAAGCCCTTAAATTTGAAATATAACAATATAATTTATTTTTTAAAAAAATAAAATTTTATTCACATAAATAAATTTGTGAAATACTACATCATTATCTAGTCAGAAGCAGGAACATGGGAGGCGCGTATTAACTGACAAAATAAATAAATAAATCTAATTTTAGACTACCAAATGAATAAATAAACAATTGGTTTGGTTTGGGTCTGTTCTGTTCTGTTCTGTTCTTTCCCAACGGCTATAATACCAGTCCTAAAATGCAAATAATTCACCACCATCACCCTCCCCAACGGTTCATTTCCTACATAATACGGCAGCTCAGACAAATTCCCCGCAACCAATATATCCATTTCCACCCCATTCTCTCTCCAAAAATATCACAATTCTCTCTCTAAAAATGGAGATTGATTCAGCTGCTAGTCTAGTTCAGCACCTAACGAAAGCAACTTCAGACCAACTGCTGAGTAAATTTGCTGAAGTGGGTTCTGAGTCTGATAAAAATATTAAACCCACCAATGTTAAGGAATTGCGCTTGTCAAAACGCCAGAAAAGAAGCAGAACAAACCCTGATGCCGGCGGCAATTGTGAGAGTCCATCAAATTGTGGTGCCAGTTTAGCCGAGAGGAAATCACTTCTTCCTCCCGCAAGTCGGAGATCGGCCGCACTGATTCGCCAACTTGGAATTGGGAGGGCCAAGCTCAGGGCAAGGAATCTCAGAAACAAGTCCATTTTTGGAACAATTGAGAAGGTCAGTTAATACTCCATTCTTCCCGAACTATAAGATTCAAACTCGATAATAATAATAGTAAGAGATATTTTCAAATTCATAATTGATTCATCATTCATCTAACTTTTGAAAATGAAATACATGTAATTCGTACTAACTTTAACATAGTTTACAATTTTAGCCGGATAAAATGAATTTATATCAACTTTGAGTTCTCAAATTGACTTCAAAATGTATCCTATATTAGTGGGCACTCCAACTGTTTGATTTTTTGATTGGTTGAAAATTGTTCAGTGCATATGATAGTAATAGGTTGCAAAGTAAACTATAAATAATTAATTTATACTTCATCATGTTTGGTGGTTGAAAGTTGAAACATAATTACATCAAAGAGTGTAAGGAATAAGTATATAAACGTACATGAGGTGGATTATTTCAGCGCGCTTAGAGCCAAAATAAATGCTTAGGTGTATTTGGAACCAATATACCTTCTTTCTGCTTAGCTACGCACGAAAAAGCAGTGGGCATGTAGAGCCTTTAGACAAGAAGAGGGTAAAACCTGTCAGACTGTATTACTCATCTTTGGATAAGTAACTGTAAGAGTGACAAGAAAAGAAAATATTAGTTAGGACAGAAAGAACAAGAAAAGAACTGAAAGGAGGATAGTGGTAACTTAAATCTTGTGGAAAATGGAGGGGACATAATGGAAAAATATTATGTTGTTTAGATAAGATGAAGATAGAAAAAGAAAGGATATAATACAGTACTTTATTTTGTGAGTATAAAGGAAAAAAAGTTATAAGTATGATGGTAAATTGAATATCATCAACTACACTTTTTTTCACTTCTAATGCTATACGTTTGAGGAAAGAAAAATGAAAAAGTGAAAAAGACTTACTTATAAATCTAGTTTCCAGGGGATCTTTCATATGATCAAATTTAAGTTTTAGAACCCTCATACCTTTTTTATACTTCCAATTCTCCCAATCCACGAACCATGCAAGTGATTGCGGTCAAATTTAGGGAATAAAGCATGGGGTGCTCCTATTGCCAAAGTAATTTAGTTGCTTCCAAGAATATGTCTTACTATCCATGACATCTACTAATTGTCTTTACTAGGGAAGAAACCAAAGCCACTTTGGCAATAGGTTACTTCCTGAAATATACACATCCTAAAATATTATACCTATGGGGATAATTATGATGTGACAAGACAAAACCAGTGAGGCTGTATTACTCTATATTTTGCATAAGGAAGAGCGACAAGAAGGGAAAAGATTAGTTGGAGAGAAACAACAAGAAAAGAACTGAAAGGATAATGGTAGCTTTAATCTTGTGGTTATAAGGAGGGAAGAAATAAGAAAAGATTATCTTGTTTAGATAAGATGAAAAAAGAAAAGAAAGCGGTGAATACAGTACTTTATTACTCCCTCCTATTCAGATTAAATGACGTTTTAGGAAGTTTAATTTTATTCAATATGTGTCGTTTTGGAATCTCTATGCAATATTGCACTATTTTTTCCTAATTTACCCCTCTATTTAATATGCTTAGTAAATGCAATTTTGGAGAGAGAAATAACTATGCAAAGAATGAAAAGAGACAATTGTGGAGAGATAAATAATTAATTAGGGATACAAAAGACTTTTCCCTTATTTTTAACTTTTTCCTTTGATTCTAAAATCTCATTTAATACGAATAGGACCCTCATGTGATTATAGAAGAGTAAAATTGAAATCATCACTTTCCTTTGTTTTTTCTTTCTAAGAATATAAGCATGGGATTATCCTCTAATTTCCACTTTTTTGTTTGATTCTAAAACTGTTTTAGAACCCTCAATTTTTTGTATCATTTAATTCTCTTTAGTCATATGTGAAGCAAACAAAGCAAGTTGGAATTAGTTACTCATGAAAGATAGCGTCCTAACAAATGGTATGTGAATAAAGATTCCAAGCTACCATTTTTGTTGGGTAAATTATGTTCACTGGGGGTTGGATGGACATTTGCAAGTCTGTGTCATAGTAGAGAGAACAGTGCAATGGACGGTCTAATGTACTGAGAGAGGATAACCCAACTATTCTAACCCAACTAGATACATGCATTTACTTATTTACATATCACATATGGCTACGCATATGCTGTTGTTGAGGATAAGAGGACAAAGCATCTGTGATTATGGTTAAATTAAGGGAATTAATGGTATGGTCTTCCTTTCACCGAAATAGATTTATCTACTTTCAAAGCTATTCTAAATTTCTAATCTTACATAACAAACCCCACGATCTCATTGGACTCCATTTTCTTGTGAAACCTAACACATTTGCAAGTCTTGGTTCATAGTAGAGAGAACAGTGCACTGGATGGTTCTAATGTACTGAAGAGGATCTTTCTCCTCAATCCAATTAGATACATGCATTTACTTATTTACATATCACAAATGGCTATGCATAATATGCAGTTGTTGAGGATAAGAGGACAAAGCATCTGTGATTATGTAAGATTAAGGGAATTAATGGTATGGCCTTCCTTTCACCGAAGTAGATTTATCTTCTTTCAAAGCTATTCTAAATTTCTAATCTTACATAACAACCCCCACGATCTCATTGGGCTCCATTCCTCCCACCTACGTGTTTGCGTTAAATCTCCAAATATTTCGCTCCTTTATTTGTTCATTGAGAGATAATGTTTCTTCATTCTCATGTGATCCACATGGAACCGTATTCTAAAAGCAATCAATAACTCTAGCTATTGTTAAAGGACGATATGTGACACTTTTATAGAAGGTGGTTAGACTGCCAATTTGACAAGAAACTCAAATGGTGGAGATGCTAATTTTGTAACATTCTCAGTTCTGCTAATATGTTCTCTTATTTAGTAACTGATTTGATGGAACTAAAAGACTGAATGAGAGGGAGATGTGAATAGCAGCATGTTTAAACCTTATAGTTTCTTTCCATTAACTTGATGTGGTAATTGAAGAAATACTCTATTGGAGCGCGTCTCATAACCATCACCATATTGTGTAATCTATTACAGAAATTCTAAGTTCTTTTAGTCTCCATGGCCAGTAGTGGTTATCTCAAATCTTTATTTTATCCGTGAAGATCCATCTGAAAGAGAAGGGCCTTGCTAGATTTGGGTGTTTGAATTCAACAAACGAGAGGCTGAAGCATATGTGATTGGAGACATTTCAGCAGCGAAGTGGAAAAACATTTTAGTCAACTTATGTAACTATGCACAGAATAAGCATTGGTCTTTCTCACCATCCTTTTTATGCTTGTGGACAGAGTAATATAGTTTGCTGGGAATCTATTATTTGAGCCAAACTTTGATAACATATCCCGTTAATTCAGATAAATTGTTGCCTCATTATTCTGGATTAGAAGTGTATGAATTTGTATTGAACTATCTTCTTCTACATATTGTTAGCTCAAGTCTGAGTATGAATGAAGATTGAACTGACTTAATAACCTCTTTTTTCTTGTCTTGATAAATGTGTGTAGACATGGCGTAAAACCGTGGAAGGGGCATCAAAGGTCTTCATGGAGAAGCATTACAATCGGCACAAACGCTTAATTAATGACGGTTAGCAGCAAACATTCTTTTAGGCAAAGGGTTGTCATTAACCATTCTTTTATATGTTGTTTCTTATTCATAGCAATGTATTTATGTAATATTCAATTTTGTTTATGCAGCAAATCTAAATTTCTAATTTAAGTGTTCAATTAGTGAAGTCTTCTGGAGTTTTTTTTCATCCTCTGCTTAGTTGTTAACATATTATTACTTTGTCCTTCCAAAGATACAGGCCAACATTAATGTTACATTTGGATTGGATTGCAGAAATTAAATGAAATGAACCATTTTTATTTCTTCTTAATTAATAATTTTCATTTCTCTATTATATTTCTACTTTAATTCCTTTCATTCAATCCAAATGTTATAAGGAACAATATTCTGTACTATATATGGCTTTGAGTTTTAATATAATTTTCTTGTCACATTATGATCAATTGAAAAAAACATATCATTGATCAATTGAAAAAGGAAAAAGTCGGATAAAAGAAAAAAAAGCATTGCAAGGAAACTCGGATGAATCCAAAACTTAATTATGTCTACTTCTGGAATTTTCCTCGCCATACAAGGGTCTTCTCCTCATTGGAAGAAGCTTGCTCGGGTTCAAAATCCCAACAAGAACAAAAGACCAAGACTTTCATACTTCATAGCAGAGAGTAATATTAGAAATATAAACTAGGGCTGTAAATGGTAATCGGAAAATTCGTATTCGTCCGCGGATATTATTCGTATTCGGAAAAAAATGGATATATCCGTATTCAGTTTAAAGGTATCTGTAAATAAACGGATACGAATACGGATATAGGTGTATTCGTATTCGATTAACATCCGTCCGTAAATATATCCGGCGGATACGGATATCCGAATTCCGATATCTGGAATCCGTATCCGAATAACTTATATATATATTAATATATATATATATATACATATATATATATATATATAATATATGTATTTATTAATAACTTATACTCATTGATTAATCACTTACATTCATTTATATAAGTTATTAATATATACGTGTGTGTATATATATATATTAATAAATCATAACTTAGATTCATTAATTAATCACTTTAACTTATATTCATTAATTAATAACTTACATATACATTTATATATATAAGTTATTATATATATACACACATATATTAATAACTTGCATTAATTAATTAATAACTTATATATATATATATATATATATATATATATATATACAATATATACACACATATATATTAATAACTTACATTCATTAATTAATCACTTACATTCATTTATATAAGCTATTAATATATATATATATATATATATATATATATATATATATATATATATATATACACACGTTTAAGGACAACGATTCACGAGAGTATGGAGTCAGTAAGACCCCAACTTATTATTAATGAAATTTAATTTTCTATTTATTATTTTGAAATAGTAAGGGTTGATTTGATTAATGTGGATAGTTAGGGTAAAATACTTAAATATTTCAAAATAAGCAAGTGGTTATAAAATATTCATTGTTGCTTGGGAATATTCGTTTGGTCGTGGAATATTCATGATTGTCAAGGGGAATATTAAATACGATGGCGCGACCATGTGTGGGCCCCATAACTGGAAAGCGATTGGATGAAGAAAACGACAAATATAAGTGGTTTAAAAATAATCAGGCAGTAGTTATTCACAATTAATCGTTGTTAAATAATCTGGTGGTTAAAACACAAGAAGCATATTAGTATTGCACCAATTATTGATTCTTACGTAGAAAGAAGGCACTACTCAATAATGGTTACGATAATTAATCGCTCAGTATTTTATCGAGTTAATAATTGTTGCGTTGATATTTTATATTCATTGTTGTTTCAATAATTGTCATTATACAAGTATTTTTCATTATCGAAGCAATAATTCATATTATCCGAATAATATTATTAGATAACATTATTGGCAATGTCTAGAAAGTTATGTCTAAGGAGAGGTTTGGTCACCTAATCAATTGCGCCGCCAAGAAGAAGAAATTCTTATTGGAAAGCCCCCTCTATCCTGGGAACTGCCTGGTTGTCAATAATGTGATTCTGTAATACTATTTATGAATAATTAATTATTGATTTATATGACGAGAAAAATATTAATTTTATGAGGATATAGATGGAGAAAATTTTTAATGTGACAATTGTTGAAAATTAATATTTTATCTTTTTTCGATAAAATAATTCATTTAAATATATTATTTTAATAATATATTAACGATGATATTTTTTACAATGAATGTGGGATATATGAGTATATGAGGAGGAAGAGTATTTTGTGGCATTAAATGTTTAACACATGTTTTGTGTGTTGGTGGACACAATTATCAATAGAAATTTGATTATAACTGTAAAATCGTCTGTTTGTGGATTTTGGTCAATTTCTATTTGGAATTTGGAAAAACTTTCTTCCAAAGTTGTAGAGAATTGAATTTCCTATAAAAACTCATGAGATTCGAATTTTCCGATGAAAGGGCTATTTATTATGAATTATTGAAGTTCAAGTTCAAATAATTAATTTTGGGAGTTTTAGTTAATTATTTTGAGAAAAATGTTTTTTGCAACTAAGTTGGCCTCACATGTGATTCAAATGGGCTGAGATCGGTTATAAAAGGTGGGCTAAAGAAAATGTGAAAAATATATTAATATTATATTCGATTTTACGCTTTGGTGTTCTAAGCATTTTCCTATAAATAGGTGCTTAGGTTAGAATTGAAAACACACCGTAAACCCAAGTTTTTCTCTATTTCTCTCGATATATTGAGCGTATTCTTGTGAGTATACTTTGAGTATTGTTAGGCAGTGCAAGTTCCTTCAAAGACTATACAGGTAGATTCCAATTTAGAAGTATTAATCTTTCGAGGTAAGGGATGTTATTTTCTTCTCAAATGATATTATTTCTTCAATGTCATTATCTTTGAAATATTGGTTGGAACTTTTTATCAAATTTGGAACTTTTTCATATGGGGTTCTTATTCATGATTTTATTATTCACGAGTTACTTATTCACGAGTACTATTAAGTAAGCGTGAAGATGTTTTTTTGTGGAATTTCTATCTTTTGGTGTCGAGTTACTATTCACGATACTCTATGACTATTCAAGAAAAAATAAAATTTCTTCTTTTGTCAAAATATCTATTCGGATACTAGCTTTGATTGTATCCATGTTTTGATCATTCTTGAATTTTACACCACTATGATTATTTTTGAGGTATTTTTGAAACATGGATAAAACAAAGTACTGAATCCTTAATCCTTAATCCTTGTCATTTTGTTTCTTTGGATTCGTTTCTTTAAAAATATTTTCATCATCCTCATCTTAAATGATGATATTATTGAATATCTTTGGGCCCGTAGTAAAAAAGATGAATGATTTCAAGAAGAATATCTTTGGGTCAAAAGCAAAGATGAGCAGTGTTTAGATGAAACATGATTAATCGATGAATATCTTTGGCTCAGTAGTAAAAGATGAATATTTGATTCCGGATGTATATTGATTGATGTTACAGGATAAAAGATAGAGCGATGAACTTTTAAATTCATACATAGAAGATAGTAGTTTGCATTCTCTACTTAACTCTTCTAATGAATTATTATTTCCGCCATGAATATTGATTTAAAATTTGTTGTCTATTGTATTCTATTAGATTTTTCCTGTTGAAGACTAACGGTAATTTGTTGTATATTATCTTAGTCATAATATTCTTTATTGGGCTAGTTGAGCTCACCCTTTTCCTTTTTATTCATTTTTTTCTTCTCGTGAGGCGAGAATATAAGTAGTATTTAGCAGTGGGGGTATGGAATGAAGGTTTTAGAAAGGATTGTTTAGTAGTCCTCACCATTTTGTAAAATAATGTATCAATAAATGTGATGAGGATTTATTTGAGTATAGATATTGTCAGAAGATAATATTTGTATTCAAACTCACAGCTTTTCTTGTTGTAATAATAAAGTTGTAGTTGTTTACGCACCATGTATTGACAACTCGGAATAGGTGATGTATACCTATTTTGGGGGCGCCACGGTTGGTATCGTAGCTTAGGGATATGATCTCCGGTGGAGATCGGGGAATAGAACTAGGAGGGAGAGGCGAATAAATCCTTCGCTAAAGTGTGTCCTACCTAAGCTTATTTGTTAGTTGGTCACATGATATATAGGGATATTATGTGATATATTGATTTTCTTAATTAACCCTTGTTTTATGACGGTGATTTGACAATGTCGATCGAGAATATTAACAATGGAAAATGAGACCGTGGAGACGCTGTACTCACCAACGAGGAGAACGCGCAACAGTCGGCAATGTTCCTCCCGTGAACAACACCAATCGAAGCGAGATGATGAACGAGGGGATGTTTAGAAGCTTTTTGCAGTTCATGCAAAAATCGGACGAGGAGAATCGTGTTCAAAATACAGGAGGAAATGATAGCAATTCACGGGTTGTCACTGACCAAGCGATTCAAAGAGTTGGGACCACGAATTTAAGGAAAGCCAGATCCGATCATGGCGGAAACATGGGTCAAGCAAATTACCAAGATATTCGATGTCTTGGGATGCACGGAGGAACAGAAGGTTCCATTCGCCACCTTTATGTTCCGTGGCGAGCGCAGATCATCGGTGGGAGTCTCGTGAAGCGTACTCCATCCAAACCAAGACTCGGCGCATGTCTTGGGAAACGTTTGAAACTATTTAATGACAAATACTTTCCCGAAAGTGTTAGGCTATATGAAGGAAGTGGAGTTTATTAGATCGAAGGTAACAACATGGCGGTGTCTCAAAGACGCGAGGCAAAGTTTGCAGAGTTATCCAGTTTGCACCTCATTTGGTGGAGAATGAGGAACGATGACGGCGGATGTTTCTTAGAGGTTTGAAACCGGCGATACGTCAAGATCTCATTTCTCATAAATTTTCTCTCTATTCAGGATGTTGTAAACATGGCTCAATTATTAGAGCGAGATAACGAGTACGCATCAACCGAGGGACCACAACGAGGATCGTACGAGAGATAGCGATCAGCCAATGTAATAATGATAACCGGCGGAGAAAGAAAGCAGACGGACAAAATGGTAACCACTCTGGTGGTAATCATGGCTATAAAAATGTAAGAAGCGAAGTCGGGAGGAGATTTTAAAAGAGGAGATTTAACAATGACCATGTGAAGACGAGCAGGTTTAAGAAGAATCGGTTCTAAGGAGGAGAACGACCACCCATTATATGTTACAAATGCGAAAAGAGGGACATATCGGTCAAACCGCCCACAACAGTTCAAGGTATGCTATAATTGTGGAAAGGAAGGACATATCGCTTCGAGATTAGACGCAGTAGCGAAACCTAGTTCAATGGGGACGGTGACTCAAAAGACCGTCTCAGAAAAAAGTCAAAGTCAACGATTCCGGAAGAGCGTTTGTTGTGACCAAATCAAAATACGAGGAACCCAAACGAGGTGATCACGGGTAAGCTATTTATAAATTCTTGCAAGTTTATACCTTACTTGATCACGGTCTTTACCCATTCATTTATCTCTCTCCGCATGTGCTCAACGTTTAAACTTGACTTGGGAGAAATTAGACTTTGACCTATCCGTGGAAACTCCGTTAGAGAAACTTTCATCACATCCATGTTTATAAATCTTGCTTGATTCAAGTTGGCACCATCACCTTACCCATTGACCTTATCTCTTTAAAGATACTTGCTTTTGATGTGATTTTAGGGATTGATTGGTTAACTACTCATCATGCCAAAATTGATTGTTTTCGTAAGGTTGTTAGTTTTCATATTCCTAACCAACCCGTTATACTGTAATTCAAGCAACTAAATCATTAAAATCAATCACCGTCATATCTATTCATAAAGCTATTCATTTATTGAAAAAGCGGATGTCAAGCTTTCTTAGCCCATGTTATGGATTTGAATAAAGACACGCCAAATTTGAATAATATTCATGTTGTTATTGACTTTCCGACGTATTTCGAAGAACTTCCGCCTACCCCGTAACGTGAAGTTGAATTCTTTATTGATCTTGAACACCGTACAAAGCCCATTTCTAAAACTCCATATCGAATGGCTCCTATTGAACTTCAGGAGTTAAAGGTCCAACTACTGTGAATTGTTGGACATCGGTTTCATTCGCCCTAAGTACATCTCCCTGGGGTGCTCTGCTTATTTTTGAAAGAAGAAGAAAGAGCGGGAGTATGCGACTTTGTATTGACTATCGGAATTGAACCATGTCACCATCAAGAATAGGTATCCTCTACCTCGTATTGATGACTTGTTTGACCGATTCTGCAAGGGCACAATTCTTTTCAAAATTGATCTTCGTTATGGATATCATCGGTGAAGATTAGAATCGAGGATATTCCAAAGATTGCCTTTAGAACCCCGAGACGGGCATTATGAATTCTTAGTCATGTCTTTCGGACTAACTAATGCTCTGCTGCTTTCATGGATATGATGAACCGAGTATTCAAGGAATATTTGGATCGATTCGTTGTTGTCTTTATTGATGACATCCTTATATATTCCAAAAGTCGTGAAGATCATGAGCACCATTTGAAATTTGGTACTCCAAAGGCTTCGTGAAAACAAACTATATTCCAAATTGAAGAAATGCGAGTTCGGCTTCGAGGAAGTAGCATTCCTTGGGCACGTGATGTCGAAACATGGAGTATCATTGATCCCGTGAAGATTGAAGCAATACAAAGTTAGAGCAACCAAGTTTGATGATCAAGTCGGAGATTCGTGGAAGGGTTTTCTCGAATCGCTACTCCATTAACTCTCGGCTAACTCCGGAAGGATACAAAATTCGTTTGGAGTGAAGAATGAGAGAAGAGTTTCCAAGAGCTTAAGAGGAGACTTATTTTAAGACTGTTCTAACAATACCATCCGGTTCGGATGGATTTGTTATCTGACGATGCTTCGGTGAAAAGGGTTAGGATGTGTTCTCATGCAACGTGGGAAAGTCGCCTTTATGCCTCATGACAACTTAAAGAGTATGAGAGGAATTATCCTACTCATGATCTAGAGTTAGCGGCGATCGTTTTCAGCGCTAAAAATATGGAGGCACTATCTATATATGGGAGAAAGTGGAGATATATTCGCACCATAAAAGTCTTAAATATTTCTTCACTCAAAAGAACTCAAACGTCTTGGCAATGACGTTGGCTCGAACTATTGAAAGACTACGACCACACTATTCAATACCATCCGAGAAAGCGAACGTGGTAGGCGACGCGTTGAGTAGAAGATCATATCTGAAGCGAAGTGCGATGATGTCAAGTATACGATAGAGCCAACTTTAATAGAAAAGTTAAGGTTCTTTCGAGCCCAGGCCGGAGTTGATGCGCGTATGAAGAAGAAAGTACAAGAAGGAGCTATTCCTAAGCGAGAATTGATGAAGAAGAAATACTTGAGTCCACTCTAGACTTTGTGTTCCTAACGACTCGATTTGAAGTACAAGATTATGATGGAGGCACAAAATACACCATTTGCAATCCATCACGGAAGTACTAAAATGTATCGTGATCTTGACATACATTTTGGTGGAACAATATGAAGAGAGATTGCAAAGTTTATCTCAATGTGTTTAACTTGTCAACGTGTAAAAGCGGAGCATCTTGTACCTAAGGGTCCGTTGCAACCACTTGAGATTCGAAATGGAAGTGGGAACACATTACCATGGATTTCGTTACGGGTCTTCCTACGGTTTCTCAAGGCATCAATGCTATTTGGGTTATTGTTGATAGATTAACCAAGTCCTTTCATTTCTTGCCGATACGGAGACTTATTCCTTGAACGTCTTCTTTAGTATAGACGTGAATGAGATTGTGAGGTTGCATGGCATGCCGGTATCCATAGTTTGGATCGTGACCCAAGATTCACTTCAAGATTTTGGGTTAGCTTGCAAAAAGCTATGGGCACGGATTTGCGATTTAGTTCGCATACCATCCCCAAACAGACGGACAATCGAGAGGACTATTCAAACTCTTGAAGATTTATTAAGACTCGTGTCCTAGACTTCAAGGAAGTTGGGATAAGTATTTACCATTGGTGGAATTCTCCTACAACAACAGTTATCGTGCAAGTATAGGTGTGGCTCCATTGAAGCATTATATGGACGAAAATATCGTTCTCCAATATGTTGGGATGAGGTGGGTGAAGCAACATTGTTGGGACCCGAGTTAAGACGATATGACCCGAAAAGATCCAAATGATTCGACAACGATACAAAGCAGCACAAGATCGACAAAAGAGTTATATGCGGATCTTCATCGAAAGGACGTGGAATTTAGTGTGGGGATCATGTATTGTCATGAGTTGCTTCCATGGAAGGGAGTTACAAGATTTGGGAAGAGAGGAAAGCTCAATCCACGATTTATTGGTCCATTTCAAATTCTTGACCGAGTAGGAAATGTAGCCTATAGACTCGCGTTACCTCAAAGTATGTCTCGTGTTCATAATGTGTTTCATATATCCGTACTTCGTAAATATGTGAAAGAGACGAATCACGTTATAGAGTTAGAAGCAGGACGAGATAGCCAAGACTTAACGCGAGGAAGTACTGTCCAAGATTTTGGATAGGAAGGAGCATGTCCTACAGCAAGAAAGGTCATACCACAAGTTAAAGTTTTGTGGAGGAATCATGCTATAGAGAAATGACCTGGGAATTGGAAACGGAAATGAAAGCAAGGTATCCTCACCTTTTCAAACACCAGAGTACGTCACGTCAATTTCGAGGACGAAATTTCATAAGGAGGGAGGTTGTAAGACCCTAACTTATTATTAATGAAATTTAATTTTCTATTTATTATTTTGAAATAGTAAGGGTTGATTTGATTAATGTGGATAGTTAGGGTAAAATACACAAATATTTCAAAATAAGCAAGTGGTTATAAAATATTCATTGTTGTCGGGAATATTCGTTTGGTCGTGGAATATTCAGATCGCTTTGTGGGGAATATTAAATGCGACGGCGCTTGACCATGTGTGGGCCCCATAACTGAAAGCGATTGGATGAAGAAACGACAAATATAAGTGGTTTAAAAATAACAGGCGTAGTTGTTACATCAATTATCATTGTTAAAATACCCTTGTGGTTAAAACACAAGTAGATTACCAGTATTGCACCAATTATTGATTCTTACGTAAGAAGGCACTACTCAATAATGGTTACTGAATTAATTCTCAAAGTATTTTATTGAGTTAATAATTGTCTGCGTTGATATTTTATATTCTTTGTTGTTTGATAATTGTCATTATACACGTATTTTTCATTATCGGCAATAATTCATATTATCCGAATAATATTATTAGATAACATTATTGGCAATGTCTAGAAAGTTACATAAAGAGAGGTTTGGTCACCTAATCGCGCGCCCATGAAGAAGAAATTCTTATTGGAAAGCCCCTACATCCCTGAGGCGCACGGTTGTCAATAATGTGATTCGTAATATTATTTATGAATAATTAATTATTGACTTATATGATGAGGAAAATATTAATTTTATGAGGATATAGATGGAGAAAATTTTAATGTGACAATTGTTGAAAATTAATATTTTATCTTTTTCTCGATAAAATAATTCATTTAAATATATTATTTTAATAATATATTAACGATGATATTTTTACAATGAATGTGGGATATATGAGTATATGAGGAGGAAGAGTATTTTTGTGGCATTAAATGTTAAACACATGTTTTGTGTGTTGGTGGACAATTATCGAATAGAAATTTGATTATAGCTTTTGTAAAATCGTCCGTTTGTGGATTTTGGTCAATTTCTATTTGGAATTTGGAAAAACTTTCTTCTGCAAAGTTGTAGAGAATTGAATTTCCTATAAAAACTCATGAGATTCAATTTTCTGATGAAAGGCTATTTATTATGAATTATTGAAGTTCAAGTTCAAATAATTAATTTTGGGAGTTTTAGTTAATTATTTTGAGAAAAACGTTTTTGCAACTAAGTTGGCCTCACATGTGATTCAAATGGGCTGAGATCAGTTGTCTAAGGTGGGCTAAAGAAAATGTGAAAATATATTAATATTATATTCAATTTTTCGCTTTGGTGTTCAAGCATTTTCTATAAATAGGGTGCTTAGGTTAGAATTGAAAACACACCGGCTGAAGTTTCTCTCTTTTTCTCTCGATATATTGAGCGTATTCTTGTGAGTATACTTTGAGTATTGTTAGGCGGTGCAAGTTTCCTTCAAAGACTATACCCGGTATTCCAAATAGAAGTCTTAATCTTTCGAGGTAAGGGATGTTATTTTCTTCTCAAATGATATTATTTCTTCAATGTCATTATCTTTGAAATATTGGTTGGAACTTTTATCAAATTTGGAACTTTTTCATGTCGAGGGTTACTATTCATGAGTTACTATTCACGAGTTACTTATTCACGAGTACTATTCATGAAGCGTGAAGATGTTTTTTTGTGGAATTTCTATCTTTTGGTGTCTGAGTTACTATTCACGTATACGGACTATTCAATAGAAAAATAAAATTTCTTCTTTTTGTCCAAAATATCTATTGCGGATACTAGCTTTGATTGTATCCATGTTTTGATCATTCTTGAATTTTACACCACTATGATTATTTTGAGGTATTTTTGAACATGGATAAAACAAAGTACGAATCCTTAATCCTTAATCCTTGTCATTTTGTTTCTTTGGATTCGTTTTTTAAAAAAATATTTTCATCATCCTCGGTCTTAAATGATGATATTATTGAATATCTTTGGCTTTGTGTAGTGCAAAGATGAATGATTTCTGAAGAATATCTTTGGTCAGTAAAAAGATGAGCAGTGTTTAGATGAACATGATTAATCCATATGAATATCTTTGGCTGTAGTGCAAAGATGAATATTTGATTCGGATGTATATTGATTGATGTTACAGGATAAAAGATAGAGCGATGAACTTTTAAATTCATACATAGAAGATAGTAGTTTGCATTCTCTACTTAACTCTTCTAATGAATTATTATTTCATTGCGAATATTGATTTAAAATTTGTTGTCTATTGTATTCTATTAGATTTTTCCTGTTGAAGACTATGATAATTTGTTGTATATTATCTTAGTCATAATATTCTTTTATTGGGCTAGTTGAGCTCACCCTTTTCCTTTTTATTCCATTTTTCTTCTCGGGAGGCGAGAAATATAGCGATAGCGAGTCGGGGGTATGGAATGAAGGTTTTAGAAAGGATTGTTTAGTAGTCCTCACCATTTTGTAAAATAATGTATCAATAAATGTGATGAGGATTTATTTGAGTATAGATATTGTCTGCAGAAGATAATATTTGTATTCAAACTCACGCTTTTTCTTTGTTGTAATAATAAAGTTGTAGTTGTTTCTGTACCATGTATTGACAACTCAGAATAGGTGATGTATACCTATTTTGGGGGCGTCACAGGAGCAATGGAAAATATAATTTTATTGTTAAAATGTGTTAAGTCTGAATTAATTTAAAATTAATCTAGAAAGGAGAGTTAAATAAATTAATTCACGTTTATGAATTTTTGGGTGGAGAGAGTATTTATCACTTTCATTTGCCTAATTATTTAGAAACTAGAAGTCCAAATATGTAAAATAAGTTCAATGTCAATTTTGAATCAAGTTAGATTAACTAGTTGTCACACATACATTATAACTCGTACTCTCCATAAATATAATGAAATCAAATAATTTCTTATAACCATGTAATTTATTTATTGAGGATAAATAATAAATAAATCTCCATAAATATTACTATTCATTTATTAAATATTAATTTATTTCTCTTTTTATTATTTAATAAAATTTGAAAGAATAATATTGAGATTTTAATTTCAATTTGATCCATCAAACAAAGTATGTTACATTATTGAATCTTTTATTTTCACCCAAAACGTCAATTAGCATGTTCCTCCCTTTATGATTAGGATGTTTAATTAATATGTATGGTTTAAATATTAAATTGTGTTTAATTAATATGTATGATTTAAACTTTAATTTTTTTCGTAAATATTTTGAATGAATTTTATATTAGAGTTCTTGATAAACGAATTAGGATATTCGGATATCAGAATAATTTGTCTATTCGGATAAAATAAGCAGTAGCGGATATTATCCGTATTGAATATTTTTCGAATCTGGGATACGGATAATATTTTTAAAGTCCATGGGATCTGGGATACAGAATCTTGATAATGAATTAGTTTTTTAGGATACGGATACGGATATACTGTATCAAGTATCCGATTAATACCGTTACACCCCTAATATAAACTATACACAAATATTATTTATACAATATTAAAAAAAAGACTTACATATAAATTATTATTTTAAATTATAGGTCATATTTCATTTCGTTGATCCACTTTTTAAATTTGTCAATTAGATGATTAAACTATTAATTTTTGGGTTCTTTACATAAGTATACAACAAATAAAAAGTAATTATAAGAAAAGTGTATCAACCAAATAATTATAAAAGAGTGTAATTAGGACCCATATTATAAAAACTAGTACAATTCACATTAATAAGAAAATCTAAAATCAAGGACAAATAATCATGCATAATTAATAATTCAAATTCAAATATTTGGATCTAACAACAAAAACAAATTCAAATTCAAAATAATAATTCAAATTTAAATATTCAAATTCAAATCTTCATCTCCTCACATACACTTTGAAATAATAGATGCAACACACACCTCACACAAAATCATTATCTATATGCATGAATCTCCGTTGTCAAAACGCCAATGATGAGAATAAGAAGATTCGCCTACAAAAAATTAAAAATAAATATATGTAACTTTTAATGTTCTGAATTTTTTTTTATAACTATTTTGTTACTCATAAATAATAAAATAGTTACCTTTGTATGAATGGTTGGCTACCAACTGTATCACATTCAAACGAAGTTGGTAACTTAATAAAATTGAATTGGTTACCTTGGTCTGAAGGTTTGGCTACCAACTGTACTATGAAAAAACTGCAGGTGTGGATGTGAATTAGTTACTTTGGTATGAAGGTTTTGTTACCTTGGTACAAAGGTTTGCTGACCTTGATCTGAAAATTTGGTAACCAACTATACTAAGAAAAAATTTAAAGTGTGGAGGTTGATTGGTTACTTTGATATGACAGTTTGGTTACCTTGGTATGGAGGTTTGGTTACCATCATCTAGTATTTGAATGAACACATTCAACACATCAGAATGGACCCCAAAGGCCCAGTCCGCCACTGCGGTGTCTTTTCGTAGGCACAATGGAGACACTTCCTGCCGGGCGTCTTCGCAGAATTCTCTCTCTTCTCTCGCATAGGCGTTGCCTGCAGGGTATTATTCTCGGCTGAGGAGAGGAGGAGGAGGCAGAAGGACCAGTCGCAAGGAGCGGCTCGTGATCGCTTGCTTCAGGCTTTTCCAAGGACTGCAACGTCAGAACCGAATATGGGGGAGGTTTTGTTGGTGACGGTTTCTTCGGAGGAGGAAATGTCGGTGGGAGATTTATTACAGGTGGGGATGTAATGGAAATTTTGCATGTTGCAATTGTTATAGATGAGGAGAGAGAGAAGAAGCCCTAAATTAAGAATCTTAATTGAATACTAATTTCCTAAATTAAGGAATCCTAATTGCACTAGTATTGTAAATAAATATGGAAGTGTATTAGTTGTGTAAAGATTTTTTGAGGGCACTATTGTTGTAATTATTTTTAAAAATGTAATAAAATATGTAATTGTTCCTAATTTTTTTTACTTTCATTCAATTGGGTTTTTCGTGTTGATGTGGTTGTCTGGGTAGACAATAGTTGAGCTGATGTGTAACAAAAAATATATATTTTAATTTTTGATTAAACATTTATTATACATTAAAGGGTAAAATCGTTAAATCACTTTATATTAAACATTAAAACTAAACATTTCCTTCTCTTAAACTAAATCAATTTCAAATCAAAACAATCAGATCTGATAGATTGAAACACCACAAGATTTCGCAGCAACACACAAAGAGATCAATAGCAATAGGCACGAAATCGAGGTAACAAAAATCAAATCGTTACCAACAAAGACTGAAAATCAAAGATCCCAAATCTAAACATTAATCAATAAAATAAATGAAATCTAAGATTGGAAACACACGGATTAATGAGGAAGACAAAGAAAAGTTCATTCGCGAAGACAAAGAACAACCGAAAAAAGGACCCAAGAACCCACAAAACCCTTTCCGAACAGATCCATCTACCAAACCCCAAATACCAACAAGAATCATCAAGATCCAAACCCCAACCAATAAATCCTACAATACCACAACAAAAGTCGTCTCCACACAAGCACCTTATCAACAAATTTCAAAGATCACTTAATTAATTGTAACACTCATTTCTTATTCTCCTCGTTTCTTACTTTTTTTTCCTTGATCGAAGATGGTTACTCTTTTGTGGTGGGGGTGAAGGATTTGCGCATGACCGGTGGCTTTTTGATTTTGAAAAAAAGAGGGATTTGAAAAGGGAAACGTCGTCAAATGCAAGGGATTTCATGGGTTTGAGAAGAGGAATTTGTGGGCGATAAAGACGAGGGTGCCGAAAAGGTTCAAGTGAGACACTGGAGCTAAGGATACTATTATTATCATATGAGATTTAGATGTTTCGGCCTTATAGAGAGCCGTCATTGAGCTTTGACGATAAGGTGGCGACGGAGGGACACGGATGTTGGTACATCTGCTCCTAGTTTGCTAGGGTTGATGTTCTTCAGTTTGTTTGGAAAAGATCTGGGTTTTGTGTGGATGAATAAGATTTTTGAGTTTGGTGTAATGAATTAGATTTCTAGGTTTGGTTATAAATTGGATTTTTGGGTTTGGTAATTTGGTTTGATAAAAGGATTCTTGAATTTAGTAATTTGATTTAATAAAAGGATTTTTGGATTTTTGGTTTTATGATTCAGTTTGAAGAAATGAGTAGTTAAGTGGTATTGATATTAGTGTAATATGTAATACATGTGTATTTACTTGTTTACCCCTTATTTACTCAAAAATAAATCAAAAAATTATTTAGTAATATTTTTTTTATTACACCTATTGTGACGCCCCCAAAATAGGTCCATTCCATCCAACCCATTCTGAGTCGCCAAATACATGGTACAGAAATAACTACAACTTTATTATTACAACACATAAACTGTGAGTTTAAATACAGATATTGCCATCTAGACAATATTCACACGCAAATAAATCCCCATCATAATTATTGATACATTATTTTACAAAAATGGTGAGGACTACTAAACAACTCTCTCTAGAACCTTCATTCCATACCCCGACTAGTACTCGCTACATTCTCGCCTCCTGAGAAGATAAATGGAATAAAAAGGAAAAGGGTGAGCAACACTAGCCCAGTAAAGAATATTATGACTAATATAATATACAACAAATTATCGTTAGTCTTCAACAGGGAAAAATCTAATAGAATACAATAGACAACCAGTTTTAAATCAATTTTCGCAGCGAAAATAATAATTCATTAGAAGAGTTAAGTAGAGAATGCAAACTACTATCTTCTATATATGAATTTAAAAGTTCATCGTCGATATTTTATCCCTGTAACATCAATCAATATATATCTGGAATCAAATATTCATCTTTGCACTACAGGCCAAAGATGTTCATCAGTTGGTCATGTTCATCTCAACACCTGTTCATCTTTGCACTACGGGCCAAAGATATTCATCAAGAAATCATTCATCTTTGCACTACAGGCCAAAGATATTCAGTAATATCATTATTTAGGACTGAGGATGATGAAAAATATTTTAAAGGAAACGAATCCAAAGTGAAATAAAAGAACAAAATATTAAGGATTCAGTATTTTAAACAATCCAAGTTCAAAAATACTTCATAAGTAATCGAGTGGAGTAAAATTCAAGAATGATCAAAACATGAATACAATCAAAGCTAGTATCCATAATAGATATTTTGGACAAAAGAAGAAATTTCATTTTTTATGAATAGGTCAGTATTCGTGAATAGTCCGTACACGTGAATAGTAACTCAGACACCAAAAGATAGAAATTTCAAAAAAAACATCTTCACGCCGTGAATAGTACTCGTGAATAGTAATCGTGAATAGTAACTCATGAATAGTAACTTCGTGAATAGTAACTTCATGAATAGTAACTTCGTGAATAGTAACTCATGAATAGTAACCCCGACATGAAAAAGTTTCAAATTTGATAAAAATTTCAACCAATATTTTGGCATAATGATATGAAGAAATAATATCATTTTTGAATAAAATAACATCCCTTACCTCGAAAGGCGATTTCTAAGTTGAAACACGGGATATAGGCTATGACTTGAACTTCGCAGTATAGCAATACTCAAAGTATACTCAAAATACTCACAAGAATACGCTCGATAATATAGAGAGAGAAAACTTCAGTTTCTGGTGTGATTTTCAATTCTAACCTAAGCACCCTATTTATAGGAAAATGCTTAGAACACCAAAGCAGAAAATTTAATATAATATTAATATTTACAAAACACATTCCTACGCCCACTTTGAAATCGATTACCACCACCAAGCACATGTTAAAGATGGCCACCAACATTTGAAAAACGTTTTTCTTAAAAAACATAATTAAAACTTCCAAAAATCAATTATTTCGGAGCTTCAGAACTTAAATAATTCATAATAAATAGCTCTTTTATCAGAAAAATTCGAAACTCGCGATTTTCCATAGGAAATTACATTATCTAAAACTTTGCAGAAGGAAGTTTTTCCAAATTCCAAATGTAAATTAACAGAAATCCACAAGCAGGCGATTTTACAGTTATAATCAAATTTCTATTCGATAATTGTGTCCACCAACACACAAAATATGTGTTAAACATTTAATGCCACAAAAATACTCTTCATCCTCATATACTCATATATCCCACATTCATTATAAAAATATCACCGTTAATATATTATTAAAATAATATATTTAAATGAATTATTTTATCAAAAAAGATAAAATATTAATTTTCAACAATTGTCACATTAAAATTTTCTCCATCTATATCCACATAAAATCAATATTTTCCTCATCATATAAATCAATAATTAATTATTCATAAATAATATTACGGAATCACAAGATCTTGTGACCCAGTCATTCCCAAGAAAGAGGGGCTTTAATAAGGATCTCTCCTACTTGGCAGCATGATTAGGTGACCAAACCTCTCCTTAGAAAGAACTTTCTAGACATTGCCAATAATGTTTTCTAATAATATTATTAGGATAATATGAATTATTGTTTCGATAATGAAAAATATTGTGTAATGATAATTATTGAAACAATGTAATATAAAATATCAATGCAAAGAATTATTGAATCAATAAAATAAAATATTTGAATAATTAATTTCTTTGTAACAATTATTGAGTAGTGCCTTCTTACGTAAGAATCAATAATTGGTGCAATACGTGTCTTCTTGTTCAACAACGCGTATTAGTGTGTTTTAACCAGGGTATTCCAACAAGATAATCTGAATAACTATGCCGTTATTTATAAATAACTTATATTTGTCATTTTTTCATCCAATCGCTTTCAAGTTATGGGCCCATAAAGACTCGCTGGTAAATGCGAATATTCCCGACGATAATGAATATTTTATAACCATTTGCTTATTGAAATATTTGCGTATTTTACCCATAACTATCCACATTAATCAAATCAACCCTTACTATTTCAAAATAATAAATAGAGGAAAATAAATTTCATTTATTAATAATTTGGGTCTTCTGACCTCTCCTCCTTATGAAATTTCGTCCTCGAAATTGACGTGACGATACTGGTGTTTTCAAAAGATGAGAATACCTCGCTTTCATTTCCGTTTCCAACTCCCAGGTCATTTCCTCAATAGCATGGTTTCTCCACAAAACTTTAACTTGTGGTATAACCTCGGTACATAGGACATGTTCTTTCCTCTCCTCGTACGTTAAGTCTTCGGCTATCTCGTTCGGTTCTAACTCAATGACGTGGTTCGGTTCGTCCACATATTTACGTAACATCGATATGTGAAAAACGTTATGAACACGCGTCATACTTAGCGATAAAAACGAGTCTACATAGGCCACGTTCCTATTCGATCGAGAATTTCAAATGGATTAATAAATTGAAGGTTTGAGCTTTCCTCACCTCACCGATTCTCGCTTTTGAAATAACAACTTCTTGCACCTCCTTCTTCAAATTCATCAGCTCCGATGTGTAGCTTGAACGACTTTAACTTTATCGATTAAAGTCGATTATACTCGTATATCATCACGTGGGTACCTAGAGTTTTCATCTCCATCTCTATTATTTGTAAATTATACTGAAATTAGTCTTTGACAATATCGCATCTGCATCTTGTATATCGATCTTCACTCAACACGTCGCCTACCACGTTCGCTTTTTCGAGGATGGCATGGTGAACATGTCTTTGAAATGAGTCTCCTCTTGAGTTTTCAAGCTCTTCCCACATTCCTTGCTCCATTCGAATTTTGTATCTCTACGAGTCATTGCGTTAATGGAATAGCGATTCGAGAATATCCTTCAACGAATCTCCGATAATAACCAACTAAGCTGTAAAGCTACGTATTTTCGATTACCGAGCTTAGGTTGTTCTCAATTGTGACTCATATCCCAACCTTGGATAAGACGTTATAATGACACCTATCAGTTTCTTATCGCACGAATATGGTGTCCCTACGGAGAAGTCGGCTTCGGTGCATTCCACAAAGGAAGTCACCGGATAAAGGCTCGGTACCAAATTTATAGTTGAATTTTAACTCACGAAGTTCAATAGGAGTCATTCGATATGAGATTTTAGAAATGAGTTTTGTAGGGTTCAAAGTCGATACAAAATTTAATATCGAGCTTTGGGAGTAAGCAAGAAATTCTTCAGAAATACGTCAGGAAAAATCAATAACAACGGGAATATTATTAAAATCGGCGTGTCTTTATTCAAATCCATAACATGGACTAAGAAAACTTGACATCCGTAATAAACGAATGACTTCATGGCTTGATATAAAATGTTTGACTACAATGGTTTGATTGCTTGAATTGAATAACGAGTTGCTTAAGAATATGAAAACTATGACCTTACAAAGTAATCAATTTCGGCGTGATGAGTAGTTAACCTTAAAATCACATCAAAAGCAAATATCTCTATAGAAATAAGGTTAACAGTAATGTGATAGTGACAACTGAATCAAGCAAGATTTCTAAACAACGGATGTAATGAAAGTTTCTCTAACGGAGTCTCCATAAATAGGTCAAAGTCTAATTTCTCCGTAGTCAAGTTCAAACAAGCGTTGAGCGCAAGCAAAAGAGATAAAAGAATGGGTAGAAGCAAATTATCTAGTAAGGTATAAACTTCGTAAGAATTTATAATTAAGTAACTCGTCTAACTTCGTTCGGGTTCTTCGCGATTTTGACCGGTCCACATAAGCGCTCTTTCGAGGCCGTTGACTTTGACTTTTCTAGGACATCCTTTTGAGTCACCATTCATTGGATTTGGGTTTGATACTGCGTATAATCTCGAGCGATATGTCTTTCTTTTCCATAATTATAGCATACCTTAAACTGTTGTGGGCAGTTTGGGCTGATATGTCCCTCTTTCCCGCATTTGTAACATACGACCGGTGGTCTTTCTCCTCCCTTGGAACCGATTTATATCTTTGGCCGGCGTCTTCACGTGGTCGTTGTTGAATCTCCTCTTTTTAAAATCTCCTCCCGACTCGCTTCTTCTATTTTCATGGCCACGATTACCCCCAAAGTGGTTACCGCCTTTGTCCTTATTCTTCTTTCTCCATTTGGTTATCGTTATTCGATGGATCGCTATCTTCAGGTATAATCTCGTTATGGTCCCTCGGTTGAACGATTTCGTTATCTTGCTCTAACAACTGAGCCTGTTGACAACATCCGAATAGAGAGTGGGGTGGTAATCACTCTGCGGTGGTAATCATGGCCATGAAAATAGAAGAAGCGAGTGGGGAGGAGATTTTAAAAGAGGAGATTTAACGGCGACCATGTGAAGACGATCTAATATTTAAGAAGAATCGGTTCTAAAGGAGGAGAACGACTACCGGTCATATGCTATAAATGCGGGAAAGAGGGACATATCATCAAACCGCCCACAATAGTTCAAGGTATGCTATAATTGTGGTAAGGAAGACATATCGCCGAGATCAGATCTGATAGGAAACCTAGTTCGGCCGGGACGGTGACTCAAAAGATCGTCCCATAAAATTCAAAGTCAACGGTTCTCGGAAGAAGCGTTTGTTGTGATCGGGTCAAAATGCGATGAACCCAAACGAGGTGATCACGGGTAAGCTATTTATAAATTCTTGCGAAGTTTATACCTTACTTGTCTTGGGTCTTACCCATTCATTTATCTTTCTGCTTGTGCTCAACGTTTAAACTTGACTCAGGAGAAATTAGACTTTGACTATCTGTGGAAACTCCGTTAGGAGAAACTTTCATCACATCCACTTTGTTTATAAATCTTGTTTGATTCAAGTTGGCACCATCACCTTACCATTGACCTTATCTCTTTAAAGATACTTGCTTTTAATGTGATTTTAGGGATTGATTGGTTAACTACTCATCATGCCAAAATTGATTGTTTTCGTAAGGTTGTTAGTTTTCATATTCCTAACCAACATGTTGTATTTAATTCAAGCAACTAAACCATTAAAATCAATCAACATCATATCTAATCATAAAGCTATTCGTTTATTGAAAAAGCGGACGTCGAAGCTTTCTTAGCCCATGTTATGGATTTGAATAAAGACACGTCAAATTTGAATAATATTTCTGTTGTTATTGACTTTCCGATGTATTTCTGAAGAACTTCCGTACCACCCCGAGCGTGAAGTTGAATTCTTTATTGATCTTGAACTTGGTACAAAGCCCATTTCTAAAACCCCATATCGAATGACTCTATTGAACTTCGAGAATTAAAGGTCCAACTACGAGGGAATTGTTGGACATCGGTTTCATTAAATCTAGTACATCTCCTTGGGGTGCTCCTGTTTTATTAAGTAAAGAAGAAAGAGCGGGAGTATGCGACTTTGTATTGACTATCTGGAATTAAACCATGTCACCATCAAGAATAGGTATCCTCACCTCGTATTGATGACTTGTTTGACCCGATTACGAGGGCACAATTCTTTTCAAAATCGATCTTCGATTCCGGATATCATCATTTGAAGATTAGAAGCGAGGATATTCCAAAGGCGCGCTTTAGGACTCGAGACGGGCATTATGAATTCTTAGTCATGTCTTTCGGATTGACTAATGCTCCTGCGACTTTTATGGATATGATGATCCGAGTATTTAAGGAATATTTAGATCAGTTCGTTGTTGTTTTTATTGATGACATCCTCATATATTCCAAAAGTCGTGAAGATCATGAACACCATTTGAAATTTGGTACTCCAAAGGCTTCGTGAAAACAAACTATATGCCAAATTGAAGAAATGCGAATTCGCGGCGAGGAAGTAGCATTCCTTGGGCGCGTGGTGTCGAAACATGGAGTATCATTGATCCGTGAAGATTGAAGCAATACAAAGTTAGGGAGCAACCGAAGTGGGTGATCAAATCGTAGCTTTTTGGGCTTAGGTGGTTATTATCGGAGATTCGTGGAAGGGTTTTCTCGAATCGCTACTCCATTAACCCAAATTTAACTCGGAAGGATACAAAATTCGTTTGGAGCGAAGAATGCGAGAAGAGTTTCCAAGAGCTTAAGAGGAGACTTATTTTTTTGTTCTAACAATACCATCTGGTTCGGATGGATTTGTTATCTACAAACGATGCTTCGTGCAAAGGGTTAGGATGTGTTCTCATGCAACGTGGGAAAGTCATAGCCCATGCCTCGCGACAACTTAAAGAAATGAGAGGAATTATCCTACTCATGATCTAGAGTTAGCGGCCAGATCATTTTTCGCTAAAGATCTGGAGGCACTATCTATATGGGGAGAAAGTGGAGATATATTCGGACCATAAAAAGCCTTAAATATTTCTTCACTCAAAAAAAAAGAACTCAACATGCAGGCGGCGACGTTGGCTCGAAAGCTATTGAAAGACTACGACCACACTATTCAATACCATCACGGAAAAGCGAACGTGGTAGTGACGCGGCGTTGAGTAGAAGATCATATCGCAGGAAAAAGTGCGATGATGTCAAGATATCGCGTAGAACCAACTTTAATAGAAAAGTTAAGGTTCTTTCGAGCCACCAGGCAGGAGTGATGCGTATGAAGAAGAAAGTACAAGAAGGAGCTATTAGGGCGAGAATTGATGAAGAAGGAATACTTGAGTCCACTCTAGACTTTGTGTTCCTAACGACTCGATTTGAAGTACAAGATTATGATGGAGGCACATGATACACCATTTGCAATCCATCACGGAAGTACCAAAATGTATCGTGATCTTGACATACATTTTGGTGGAACAATATGAAGAGAGAGATTAATAAGTTTATCTCGATGTGTTTAACTTGTCATGTGTAAAAAGGCAGAGCATCTAGTACCTAAGGGTCGGTTGCAACCACTTGAGATTAGAAATGGAAGTGGGAACACATTACCATGGATTTCGTTACGGGTCTTCCTACGGTTTCTCAAGGCATCAATGCTATTTGGGTTATTGTTGATAGATTAACCAAGTCGCTCATTTCTTGCCGATCACGGAGACTTATTCCTTGAGCGTCTTGCTTTAGTATATACGTGAATGAGATTGTGAGATTGCATGGCATGCCAAGTATCCATAGTTTTGGATCGTGACCCAAGATTCACTTCAAGATTTTGGGTTAGCTTGCAAAAAGCTATGGAGCGCGGATTTGCGATTTAGTTTGACATACCATCCCCAAAGCGGACGGACAATCGGAGAAGACTATTCAAATTCTTGAAGATTTATTAAGACTCGTGTCCTAGACTTCAAGGCGGTTGGGATAAGTATTTACCATTGGTGGAATTCTCCTACAACAACAAATTATCGTGCAAGTATAGGTGTGGCTCCATTCAAGCATTATATGGACGAAAATGTCGTTCTCAATATGTTGGGATGAGGTGGGTGAAGCAACATTGTTGGGACCCGAGTTAATACGTATGACTCTAGAAAAGATCCAAATGATTCGACAACGTATACAAAAGGCACAAGATCGACAAAAGAGTTATGCGGATCTTCATCGAAAGGACGTGGAATTTAGTGTAGGGGATCATGTATTGTTGCGAGTTGCTCCATGGAAGGGAGTTACAAGATTTGGGAAGAGAGGAAAGCTCAATCCACGATTTATTGGTCCATTTCAAATTCTTGACCGAGTAGGAAATGTAGCCTATAGACTCGCGTTACCTCCGAATATGTCTCGTGTTCATAATGTGTTTCACATATCTGTACTTCGTAAATATGTGAAAGACCGAATCACGTTATAGAATTAGAACAGGACGAGATAGTAGAAGACTTAACGTATGAGGAAGTACTGTCAAGATTTTGGATAGGAAGGAGCATGTCCTACACGCGAAAGGTCATACCACAAGTTAAAGTTTTGTGGAGGAATCATCTTTATAGAGGAAATGACACTGGGAATTGGAAGCGGAAATGAAAGCAAGGTATCCTCACCTTTTTGAAACACAGAATGCGTACGTCGATTTCGAGGACAAAATTTCATAAGGAGGGAGGTTGTAAGACCCTGACTTATTATTAATGAAATTTAATTTTCTATTTTGAAATAGTAAGGGTTGATTTGATTAATGTGGATAGTTATGGGTAAAATCATGCAAATATTTCAAAATAAGCAAGTGGTTATAAAATATTCATTGTTAGGGAATATTCGTTTGGTCGTGAAATATTCTCTTTTGTCGGAGAATATTAAATGCGAAGACCTTGAGTCTTTTGTGGGCCCCATGCGGAAAGCGATTGGATGAAGAAAAGCGACAAATATAAGTTGTTTAAAAATAACTAGCGTAGTTGTTACCTTTAATCTTTGTTAAAATACTTCGGTGGTTAAAACACAAGAAGTACGTGGTATTGCATCAATTATTGATTCTTACGTGAAAGGCACTACTCAATAATGGTTCTGATAATTCTTTATTCGGTGTTTTATTTTATTGATTTAATAATTCTGCGTTGATATTTTATATTCTTTGTTGTTTGATAATTGTCATTACACGGTATTTTTCATTATCGAAGAAATAATTCATATTATCTGAATAATATTATTAGATAACATTATTGGCAATGTCTAGAAAGTTACATCTAAGGAGAGGTTTGGTCACCTAATTGCGGCGCTTGATGAGGAAATTCTTATTGGAAAGCCCCTCTTCTCTGAAGCTGCTGGTTGTCGATATTGTGATTCTGTAATATTATTTATGAATAATTAATTATTGATTCATATGATGAGGAAAATATTGATTTTATGTGGATATAGATAGAGAAAATTTTAATGTGACAATTGTTGAAAATTGAAATTTTATCTTTTTACGATAAATTAATTCATTTAAATATATTATTATATTTTAATAATATAATAATGGTGATATTTTACAGCGAATGTGGGATATATGAGTATACGAGGAAGAAGAGTATTTTTGTTGCAATAAATATTTAAAACATGTTAAACATGTCGGTGGACCCCATTTACTGACTGAAATTTGATTATAGTCTGTAAAATCGTCCGTTTATGGATTTCGGTCAATTTTTATTTGAAATTTGGGAAAAATTTCTTCTGCAAAGTTGTAGAGAATTGAATTTCCTATAAAAATTCGCGAGATTCGAATTTTCTAATAAAAGGGCTATTTATTATGAATTATTGAAGTTCTAAAGCTCCGAAATAATTGATTTTTTGAAAGTTTTAATTATTTATTTTATGAAAAACATTTTTTTTCTTAGTTTTCTAGTAGGTGGCATGTGGGAAATGCTAGAGCTGAATTCTAAAGTATGTATATATATATATATATATATATATATATATATTAATTTATTAAATTTTTACGCTTTGGTGTTCAAGCATTTTCTATAAATAGGGTCTTAGGTTAGAATTGAAAATCACACTGTAAAGCGAAGTTTTCTTTCTCTATATTATCGGCGTATTCTTGTAACTATTTTGAGTATATTTTGAGTATTACTATACTGTTGCAAGTTCAAGTCATGCTTTATATCAGGTGTTTCAACTAGAAATCTTGTCTTTTGAGGTAAGGGATATTATTTTTTCGTAATGATATTATTTCTTCAATATCATTATCTTTGAAATATTGATCTGAAGTTTTTATCAAATTTGGAACTTTTGTGTGTGAGATTCTTATTCACGTATACTGGCCTTATTCACGATATCGACACTTATTCTGAAATCGACACTATTCATCAAAAATAAAAATTTTCCTTTTCGTCCAAAATATCTATTCTGGATACTAGCTTTGATTGTTTTCATGTTATGATCATTCTTGAATTTTACACCACTATGATTATTTTTGAGGTATTGTTGGACATGGATAAAACAAAGTACGAATCCTTAATCCTTAATCCTTGTCATTTTGTTTCACTGGATTCGTTTCTTTAAAAATATTTTTCATTATCCTCGTCTTAAATGATGATATTATTGAATATCTTTGGCACGTAGTGCAAAGATGAATGATTTCGATGAATATCTTTGGCCGTAGTGCAAAGATGAGCAGTGTTTAGATGAACATGACCCGGTGATGAATATCTTTGGCTTTTGTAGTGCAAAGATGAATATTTGATTCGGATGTATATTGATTGATGTTACGAGGGGATAAAAGATGAGCGACGAACTTTTAAATTCATACATAGAAGATAGTAGTTTGCATTCTCTACTTAACTCTTATAATGAATTATTATTTCCCTATGAATATTGGTTTAAAACTTGTTGTCTATTATATTCTATTAGTTTTTTTACATTGAAGACTAATGATAATTTGTTGTATATTATCTTAGTCGTAATATTCTTTCTTGGGCTAGTTGAGCTCACCCTTTTCTTGTTGTTCCATTTTTTTTCTCGGAGGCGAGAATGTAGCGAAGTCTTAGTCGGGTATGGAAGGAAGGTTTAGAGAGTTGTTAGATTAGTCCTCACCATTTTGTAAAATAATGTATCAATAATTATGATGGGGTTTTATTTGCGTGTGGATATTTATGCAGATGGCAATATCGTATTTAAACTCACAGTTTATATGTTGTAATAATAAAGTTGTAGTTGTTTACGTACTCATGTATTGACAACTCGAGAATGGGTGATGTATACCTATTTTGGGGGCGCCACAAGGTACATTGCCACTTTGATTGCACGTTCTCCTCGTTAGTAAATCTGAGGCATCTCCACGGTCTCATTTACTCCAATCGTTAATATTCTCATTCGACATTCTCAAAAATCGCTATAAAACAAGGGTTACTTAAGGAAATCAATATATCACATAATATCCCTATATCTTGACCAACTAACAAATAAGCTTAGGTAGGACACACTAATGAAGGATTTACTCGTCTCTCCCTCCTAGTTCTATTCCAGATCTCCGCCAGAGATCATATCCTAAGCTCGATACCAACCGTGACGCCCCCAAAATAGGTCCATTCCATCCAACCCATTAAAGTCGCCAAATACATGAATACGAAATAACTACAACTTTATTATTACAACACATAAAGCGTGAGTTTAAATACGAGATATTGCCATCTAGACAATATCCACACGCAAATAAATCCCCATCATAATTATTGATACATTATTTTACAAAATGGTGAGGACTACTAAACAACTCTTTCTAGAACCTTCATTCCATACCCCGACTAGTACTTCTTTACATTCTCGCCTCCACGAGAAGAAAAATGGAACAAAAAGGAAAAGGGTGAGCTCAACTAGCCCAAAGAAAGAATATTATGACTAATATAATATACAACAAATTATCGTTAGTCTTCAACAGGAAAAATCTAATAGAATACAATAGACAACCGGTTTTAAATCAATCTTCAGCAGTGAAATAATAATTCATTAGAAGAGTTAAGTAGAGAATGAAAACTACTATCTTCTATATATGAATTTAAAAGTTCATCGTCGATATTTTATCCCTGTAACATCAATAAATATATATCTCGAATTAAATATTCATCTTTGCACTACTGAGCCAAAGATATTCATCGATTGGTCATGTTCATCTAAACACTGCTCATCTTTGCACTTCACGGCCAAAGATATTAATCACCGGTCATGTTCATCTCAACACCTGCTCATCTTTACACTACGGGCCAAAGATATTCATCAAGAAATCATTCATCTTTTTGCACAACAGCCAAAGATATTCGATAATATCATCATTTAGGGGTGAGGATGATGAAAAATATTTTAAAGGAAGCGAATCGATTGAAACAAAAGAACAAATATTAAGGATTCAGTATTTTAAACAATCCAAGTTCAAAAATACTTCATAAGTAATCGAGTGGAGTAAAATTCAAGAATGATCAAAACATGGATACAATCAAAGCTAGTATCCATAATAGATATTTTGGACAAAAGAAGAAATTTCATTTTTAAATTGAATAAGTGCAGTATTTCGTGAATAAGTGTCGATATCGTGAATAGTGCAGATATCGTGAATAGTAACTCTCACACCAAAAGATAGAAATTTCACAAAAAAATATCTTCACGCTTTGTGAATAGTACTGTGAATGAATATTAACTTATGAATAAGTAACTCATGAATAGTAACTTCGTGAATAGTAACTCATGAATAAGTAACTCATGAATAGTAACCTTGACATGAAAAAGTTCCAAATTTGATAAAATTTTCAACCAATATTTCAAGATAATGATATTGAAGAAATAATATCATTTTGAATAAAATAACATCCCTTACCTCGAAAGACAAGATTTAGTTGAAACACAGGATATAAAGGCTATGACTTGAACTTGCAGCAGTATAAGCAATACTCAAAGTATACTCAAAATACTCACAAGAATACGCCGATAATATAGAGAGAGAAAACTTCAATTTACGGTGTGATTTTCAATTCTAACCCCAAGACCTATTTATAGGAAAATGCTTTAGAACACCAAAGCGAGAAAATTTAATATAATATTAATATTTACAAAATACATTCCTACGCCCACTTTGAAATCGATTTTCAAACCACCAAGCACATGTTAAAGATGGCCACCAACATTTGAAAAACGTTTTCTTAAAAACATAATTAAAACTTCTAAAATCAATTATTTTTGAACTTGAACTTAAATAATTCATAATAGATAGCTCTTTTATCAAAAATTCAAACTTGCGTCTTTCCATAGGAAATTCCATTATCTACAACTTTGCGAAGGAAGTTTTCCAAATTATAAATGTAAATTAACCAAAATCCATAAAGCAGGCGATTTACTGTTTATAATCAAATTTTCGATTGATAATTGTGTCCACCAACACACAAAATATGTGTTAAACATTTAATGCCACAAAAATACTCTTCATCCTCATATACTCATATATCCCACATTCATTATAAAAATATCATAGTTAATATATTATTAAAATAATATATTTAAATGAATTATTTTATCGGAAAAAGATAAAATATTAATTTTCAACAATTGTCACATTAAAAATTTTCTCCATCTATATCCACATAAAATCAATATTTTCCTCATCATATAAATCAATAATTAATTATTCACAAATAATATTATGAGAATCACAAGATCTTGCAACCGGTAGTTCCCAAGAAAGAGGGCTTAATAAGGATCTCTCTCACCTCTTGGCGCCATGATTAGGTGACCAAACCTCTCCTTAGAAAGAACTTTCTAGACATTGCCAATAATGTTTTCTAATAATATTATTCAGATAATATGAATTATTAGCTTCGATAATAAAAAAATTGTGTAATGACAATTATTGAAACAACAAGTAATATAAAATATCAATGCAAAGAATTATTGAATCAATAAAATAAAATCTTTGAGCAATTAATTCTTTCGTAATGATTATTGAGTAAAGCCTTCTACGAAAAGAATCAATAATTGGTGCAATACCGTATCGCTCTTGTTCAACAAATGGCGTATTAGTGTGTTTTAACCACCGAGTATTCCAACAAAGATTAAGCGGTAACAAATACACGCCGTTATTTATAAACAACTTATATTTGTTGTTTTCTTCATCCAATCACTTTAGTTATGGGGCCCACAAAAGACTACGTGAGGTGCATTTAATATTCCCCGACAGTACGAATATTCCACGATCAAACGAATATTCCCCGACGATAATGAATATTTTATAACCACTTGCTTATTCGAAATATTTGCGTATTTTACCCATAACTATCCACATTAATCAAATCAACCCTTACTATTTCAAAATAATAAATAGAGGAAAATAAATTTTATTTATTAATAATTTGGGGTCTTACACCTATGTAGTAATTGACCACGTGTGCATGTCACATCATCAATTTAAGATGTGGCAGGTTCAATTATCTAATTGACAAAATTAAAAGGTGGATCACCCAAGTAGAATATGACATATAGTTTAGGATAGTAATTTATATTTAAGCCTTAAAAAAGGAAAAACAAATAAAAAATGGGGCATACGATTAGATGTTTTACATATTTTCATTAATAAGCAATACATGGAGTCTACTCTTTGTGCACAACTTTTTGTGTACAATTTGTGCACATAATATTATTCTCATAGCAGATAATTTTAGGGGTGGTTGCTATGAGTCATCTAAATTGGTCATCTTAGATACCATCTAATGTGAGTTGGTAATCTCTATATATCGTGTTTGTTATATTGGTAATCTTACATTCTCAGTAATTAGATACGCTATAAAGTGTCCAGATTCTCGGTAATAAGATGACCAAAAAATAGGTGGTACTATGAGATTATCACATAGTGATCATCTTGAAATTTTTATTTAAACAAAAAGATCATTTATATTTAATATCTGGGACATAAATATCGTTATTAGTCACATAATTTATATTTATCTTTTAATTATTTGATTTTTTTATTGACATGTTTAGTTTAATTAAAATAACTCACCGTCCATACAAAATATGCGGTTATGGATAGCAATTGTTTTCGTCCCCGCAGTGATCTCCATGCCCCACCCATGGGGAATCACCGAATGTTTTTTACGAGAATGGGGAGGAGATGTTATTTGCTTCTCCTACCTCGATCCTCACCACGTAATCGTCCCCGTCCTCAAATAGTTATGTATTAATTAAATTTGTATTTATACTATTATATATTACATAATTAAAATATATGTCCTTGTGAGTATATTATTATTATTATTTTATTTTTCTTAATTTTATTATGTATGCACTAAAATATGATTAATTTTTTATGTATGTATTATTGTAAATATAACTAAAATTAAAATTTTATTTTGGTTTTGCACTCAAGTTTTATTTTGGTTTGAGCCCATGAAAATTGAGCAATCAATTATGGTCTTTGCACAATTTCGAATTCGGTTATCATAAAGTTAATTTTATATAAAAATTTGTCAATTGACCAATATAATATTGACACGCAGAAATAGATCACATCCTAACCTGTATATCAATACTATATTAATCAATTAACCAAAGTTAATTTTATATTAACCACTCTCCCACAACTACTTTTTTTTTGATGAAAAAGAAGAAAAAAGGCTCCATTTTTGGTGCATCAAATCTTAATGGGCAGTGAGTGAGTGAGTCATTACTCTCAGTGTCTTATATCAACTGTACCATGGATGATGGCCCCCTCGTGGATTACACAGTATATTAGATAATGTAGGTGAACAGATATAATGTAAATTGGTATAAAGAAAGAAAGAAATTCACGAGTGACTTGTGCAGTAGTAGTATCAAGTATAACTCCCATGACCCACCCACCCACTTACTTTTTATCACAAAAATGCAACCATTTCTCTCTCCTAAAACATGAAAAAGTGCAACCCATTCAATCAACCTAAAGTGTGCTTTGTCACAATAAATAAATAAATAAATTAGATTGTGTTAATTGATTAAGCTAGCAAAAAATACTATATTTATTTATTTATTGGGTTTTTGGTTGGATTAAGAAAAGATATATAAGCCAATGAAATGCCAGTTTAGACTTTAGCTTGCAACCATGCATGGTACAGTTGAATTTTAACCATTCAAATCCTAATTAATAAGAGAGAGGAAATTGTGTTGTGCCCCTTTATGTTTAAAAGGGTGGCCGGGGAATTGCAATCGTACATAAAATGAGTGTATAGAATATTATTATTAATATAGATCCTTATTAAAGTGTACGTGTAATTTAAATGGGAAAAATGGTACCAACATGATGATCCTTGCATGCATGCATGTTAAAGCCTAAAATGAATACGACCACTACCTTTTTCTCTCAGTCATACATAACGTGAACCACAAGGAATCACTTCTCTCATCTTCCACATTTAATATCCTCCAAATTTCTATACCCTTAATTTAATTTCCATGCAAATTTCATTTGACTATTTCTTCTGTTCTGAGAACATCTCCAAAAGAACATGGACTACTCTCTGACTATTACTCTAGCAATAATAATACCGGCCGACAAAAATTCGGGTAACAAAAAAATTTAGAATTCGACATTAATGTTGCATTTGGATTGAAATAATAAAGGTGGAAATAGAATGATTCATTCATATAAAATGAAAAAAATTGTGTTTAATTACGATTGAAATGAAAAAATTGTGTTTGATTCTTTGAGAGAGAGAGAACATATGGAATAATTCATTTCAATTAGAATAGAATATATTATTTTATTTTTTATTTTATTCTTTCAATCCAAACGTAGTCGTCAGGTCCCAAATTAAACTGGAGTAGAGCGGAGGCCGGAGGGGCGGTTTGCAAGATAAATTAAATACTAAAAATATTAATGGAGCAAGAATCGCGTCCTTTCAACACTCTTTTTGAAAATTATAACTTAATTTATATTCTCTTATTTAATTTGAAATTTATATTCAAGTACATATATGCATGCTTTGAAGGGAGGAGGTAGTACCTCAATTTTACTTCTTAATTTTAACTTCCCACTTGATATATAGTAACTTCCTACCTTAAACCACTTCTTCTATTTTCTGCAACTTTCGCCAACTTCTAGTAATTAAGATCGCCTTCAACACGTGGACTATCTTATAGATTATATTTAGTTCAATTAATATATGTTATTTAATTTTTAATTCTTTTAGCAGATGGACTATATTGTAAACTATCTCGTGTACTATAATATAAAAATATATCAATGAATTAAGAAAAACTTCAACGACCATATTTCAACAACTATATTTTGAAGAACAAACAATCTCTATAAATATAAGGCATATCCAGTCTCTCATATCACTCATCTCAACTTCAGCCTTCCAGTTAAATACGTTATTTTAACTATGTCTCGTCAATTCGAATTAGTTATGTTGCACATGGATGAAAGAAGCATATGGACAATATATTTTTAGACTTGATGGCTATTGAAGAAGAACAACAAAATATCAATAGGCATACATCATGGCATCGTGGTTCTGTGCAAGGTCGTATTACCATTAATCGTGATAGACATGAAGGTCATAATCAACTTTTTCGTGATTATTTTGTTGAACTTCTTACATACCCCGTATCTATTTTGAGGAAGGTTTCGAATGCGGTGCCCACTTTTCCTCCGAGTTCAAGGAGCAATTGAAGCGCGCATATGATTCATACTTTGTCCAAAAAATGAATGTTGCAGGACAACTCGATTTATCTTCTCTTTAAAAGATAATTGCCTCAATGTGGATGCTTGTCTATGGTGTTTCAGCAAATTTCGTTGATAATTATGTGCGGATCGATAAAAGCACAACTATATTGAGTCTTAAAATGTTTGTAAAAGCCGTCATTGAATTTTTTGGTGATAAATATATGAGATCCCCCAATAGTGATGCCATTGTTAGATTGCTATCAAAAGTTGAAGAGCGTGGTTTAATTTCCTGAGATGTTGGGGAGCTTCGACTGCATGCATTGAAAATGAAAGAATTGTACGGTTACGTGGCATGGTATGTATTTTGGACATGTGCATGAGCCTACAATTATTTTAGAAGCGGTGGCTTCAAATGATCTTTGGATATGACATGCATTTTTTGAATTATCAGGTTCTCATAATGATATTAACGTTTTGGAGAGATCATTTATCTTTTCTGCTATTACTGAAGATCGTGCTCCAGTTGTGAACTAATCAATTAATAGACATGAGTACATGATGGGTTATTACCTTGCTGATGGTATATTATATCCCCCATGGACAACATTTGTTAAAACCATTTCGACACCTCGGAAAAATAAAAGAAAACTATTTTCTAAAACTCAAGAGGCGCTTAGGAAGGATGTTAAGTGTGACGCCCCCAAAATAGGTCCATTCCATCCAACCCATTCTGAGTCGCCAAATACATGGTACAGAAATAACTACAACTTTATTATTACAACATATAAACTGTGAGTTTAAATACAGATATTGCCATCTAGACAATATCCACACGCAAATAAATCTCCATCATAATTATTGATACATTATTTTACAAAAATGGTGAGGACTGTGAGACCCCAGATTTTATCAATAAAGATTTAAATTTTGTCAAAATAATTTTTAATATTATGGTGTGAATTTGAGATAATATTATAGTTGTGGGTAGTATTTATAAATTTTGCAAAGTATGCAGTGGTTATATTATATTCGATTGGTGGGGAATATTAGGTTTAGCGGGGAATATTAAATAACAATTTCAATCATTGGTGGACCCCCTAATGAAATTATTGTCGGATTGAGAAAGCGACAAAAATATTTTATTGAAATAACGGCGGAAGTTTTCTGGTTGATATCTTGTTGAACTACTCGGTAGTAAAAAATGCGATGTAATACGTGTGGTTGCATAGTAGCACCGCGGTATTGATTATTGATGCTTATGTGAGAAGTCACTCGGTTTGATTCCATTATTGTCGATTAATAATATGAATTATTATATAGCGATAATGACGTTTTGTTTTATTTAGTATTATTAACGTAATAAAAGCGAAACATCTTTTATATAAAATAGAATACTTTATTAAAGTTATTACATAAATAGAATATATTATATTTTATTATGCATAGTATTGCGTAGTGTTTTGCATAGTATTGCATAGTAGTGTTTGCGTAGTAAAATGTTTTTATATAAATAGAATATATTATATTTTATTTAAAAGATTTTTCTTTAAATATGGACCGTCGATTAAAGTAAATCAATCAGATAGTTCATGGATTAATTCTTATGCATTCCATTTTCCTATAAATAGAAGCTCATTCCTTCATTATTTTCTTACGAATTCATTGAAACTCAGAGAGAGAAATTATAGAGAGAAGCTATAGAGAAAATTATAGAAAGAAGAAGAGTATTCGCTACTTCACTACTTCTTATATTAGGTTCTTTTTACGGTGAAGGGGTTGTTATTCTTTCTTCTTGAAGAGAACTTACATTATTCCATTCATTATTATTACATTGGAATAACTTTGTAAAAGTGGCATACCACTATTCATAACTGTGATATCATGGCGTACCTATACTTGGTGAAATCCTTATGTTATTCTATTCGCTTATTATTACATTGGAATAACTTTGTATCTGTGGTTTTACCTATACTTGGTGACATTCTTCTATTATTCATTATACATTGGAACATCACATGCATGTGTTTTTTACATGGACTGGTTAAAATCTTTATCATTACATTGGAATATCTATCGTGTGTTTTACACCGGATCTGGTTCCATCTTTATTATACTGTTGGAACATCACCGATTGTGAATTTCACGACTGGTTCCGTTATTATTATTACTGTTGGAATAAATTTGTATACATCTGAAATACGCATGCATGGTGATTTCTTTTGTTATTCCATTCTTTATTATACCCGGTTGGTTAAAATTTTGACTTTATACTCCATGAAATTAGTAGAATATCCTTGATATTTGCGTTTCATCCGATATCTTTTCATGGAAATATTCTTACGATCATTATTGAATTTTACTCTCTGAAGCAAAGATATCATGTTGACAATTTGGGCGTTAATAATTCATGGATTAAATAATTCTTGAACTTGTTTTATTGAATTACTATGTCATTGTCATCATCCTCATGTTATATTATGTTATCTTTGGCTTACGTGCATAGATGAACTTAGTATGATTATGACGGGGATCATTCGGTATAATCATGACTTGATATAAATGATGTGACAAAAAGTCCTCGTGGTGGCTGTAATGCGATGATGGATAGTTTTTGGTATGATTATGACCGGGGTGATTCGGTATAGTCATGACCATTGATAATTTGATGAAAATCCTTGGCCAAGTAGTGCGGGGATGATTAGATGTGGTGGTTTATTATTAAAGTCGTGTTTCAAATGATAAAAATTGATGAAAACCTTTTAAAACCTAAAAGATAGTAGACTTTATTCTCTACTTGACTCTTTTAATGGATTGCTTATTCCGCTTGCATTTAAGCCGGTTGTCTATTGTATTCTATCGGTTTAACCTTTGTTGTTGAAGGCTAATGATAATTTATTACGCATTATCTTAGTCATAATATTTCTTCTTGGGCTAGTTGAGCTCACCCTTTCTTTTTTTTATTCTTTGGAAATGAGAACATAATTTGGACGAGAGTCGGGAGCGAAGTAATGGTCGGAGGATAGCATTAGTAGTCCTCACTATTACGTGAAATAGTGTGATAATAGTTGTAATGAGGACTCCTTTTGAGTTTGTATAATATCTAGTAGACAATATTTGTATTCAAACTCACGGTTTATGTCGTATTGTATACACGACAGTTAGGTTAGTAAGTTGTATTTGAATTTATGTACCATGTAAGTGGCGACCAAGATGGGTGGACGTATACCTAATTTTGGGCGTCACGGTTGGTATCGAGCTTAGGGATATGATCACTGGCTAAGATGTGAGATAAGAACTAGGAGGGAGAGAGCGGGAATTCCTTACATTTAGTATGACTACCTAAATTTATTTGGTATTTAATTGGTCGGTCGAGTATAGGGATAATATTTGATATATTAATTAACCCTTTTGCTTCACAATTCCTTTCGGGTAATAAGAGTGTAGCTAGGTCGGAAGGGTAACAAATGGAATAGAAGCGGTGGTCATCATTTAGTAGTTATATTTGGTGAATCAACTAGGGTGGCGAACCCAACGTTGGAAGAGTGTTTTACCACTATCATACAAGATGTCTAATGACATACTGACCTCGTGTCATCATAAAAGGCAGGGTTGTGCTTTCATCCACTTGAAGTATATTTCTGAGCACTACCTATATGATCTTGGTGTTTGTTTAAAGTATAATTCTCAATTTGAGGCAGTGGAGATAATGATAAATCAAGAGAAGACTCACCATTGGGAAGAATATGATAGTAATCTTCTCATTTTTCTTTGGGGTCTATTGGGTAAACCAAGAATAATTACGTGGCCATATGATATCTATCATAACCTAGAAGCATGGCCTCCCATGTACGAAGGTTTCCTTGAGCACTTCCCAAAGATTCTAATTTCTAAAAGCAGGTTTTTTGACTATACATTTATATAAGGTGTCATTGTGACGTCTTATCAAAGTTGGGATGAAAGTCACAGTTGGTATTAATGTGACGTCTTATCCAAATCTTGGACGAGAATATGCAGTTTTGAATGATATTTATATCATTAATAAATTTCTTGACGTATTCTTGAAGATTTCCTAGCCTACCTAGGCGTGAAATCGAATTTTGTATTGACCCCGATCTAAAAACCCATTTCTTAAACCCTCAAATATTTCTTCAACTAAATGAGCATTTACGTGGTTTATGATGAAAGTCATAATAAAAGCATTGGAATAATGAAAATCATGGGTATTCGTGGTATTAGTAAGTTTTATGATGAGTTATGTTGGTTAGTATGTAAAAACATGAAAGTTTCTTAGAAATCACAAAGAGTTGAAAATCAGATTTTGGTGAAAAGCGTAACATGAAATTCAATTGACCATATCTCTTATTATATTTTGAATTTTTGAATGTGGTCAAGTCCTAGAGTTAGATCTATGAGTTACCTAACTAATCCAAGTGGAATTACTGAAAAAGTGTTGTAGATTTTTGTGTGGACTGATTTTAGCAAAGGAGTGCAAAGCTGCAAAAACCGAAAAAGCTTACGCCATGATTTTAGAGAGGCTGTTTCGGCCACTTAAATTATGAGAAAAATTCTGGCCTTTTGGGACATGAAAGTATATGGTATAAAGTACCTCCTGTCCAAAAATGAGCTCATTTCGACTTAAAATGAGCAAGTTATGACTATTTCAATATTTAGGTTTTTCCGATTGAAAAACGCTATAACTTAGGAGTTCTATAACTCAGATGACCATGAAATTTAAACTGGAGGCTCACGTTAACATGTGTAAGGTCCTGCCAAGATTTGGGAATTTTGGAGTTAAACTTGAGGTAGCTAATTTCTTAAGGTATTAATTAGAAATTGATTTTTGAAAAATAGTAAATGAATTTTAAAAATTCGAGAAAAATATATTTTCATTATGGGACTATATTATGCTAAATCCCAGAAAAGAAATATTTTTGGGACTGATTTGGTATTTTTCATGAAAATAGTTTAATTACTGAACATATGAGTTAAATATGTTATGTGAAGTAATGAAAGTTGAAAATAGGATTTTATGGCTAAAGAATCCTATATAGAGTATATGCATATTTTTTGAGAGATTTGATAATTGGTGATGATATCTTATGAGTATGGCATTTTGAATGATTAAATGCATTATATGGTGGTAAAGCGTAAACAATTAAGATAAATTGTTTATAAATTTAAGAAGTGATTAAAATATTGTTATAATATTAATGATATTAGATTATGAGATTATTAAGTGATTGATAACATGGGGATATTCTTGAATCTGGATAAATTATATTATAAATGTTTAATATTTATCCTTTATCTCATTTGATTGATTCTTTATATCATTATCCTCATGCTTATATTATGTTGAAAGTCATACGTGGCTTTTGTAGTGCATAGATGGACTTGGTATGATTATGACGAGGGATTGTTTCGGTATAATCATAACAGTAATTGAAAAACACAATTATCTTTGGTCAGTAAGTGCATGGATAATTTGTGGTCGTGATCTTAATGAATACACGATTATCTTTTAGTAGTGCATGGATAATTTATGGTCGTGATACTTAATGAATACACAATTATCTTTCGGCCGTAGTGCATGGATAATTTGTGGTCGTGATACTAATGAATACACAATTATCTTTGGCAGTAGTGCATGGATAATTTGTGGTCGTGATACTTAATGAATACACAATTATCTTTGGTAGTAGTGCATGGATAATTTGTGATCGTGATACTTAATGAATACACGATTATCTTTTAGTAGTAGTGCATGGATAATTTGTGGTCGTGATATTAATGAATACACAATTATCTTTTCGTAGTAGTGCATGGATAATTTGTGGTCGGATCTTAATGAATACACAATTATCTTTTCTTAGTAGTGCATGGATAATTGTGGTCGTGATCTTAATGAATACACAATTATCTTTGGTAGTAGTGCATGGATAATTTGTGGTCGTGATCTTAATGAATACACAATTATCTTTTTTAGTAGTGCATGGATAATTTGTGGTCGTGATCTTAATGAATACACAATTATCTTTGGTAGTAATGCATGGATAATTTGTGGTCGTGATCTTAATGAATACACAATTATCTTTTGTCAGTAGTGCATGGATAATTTGTGGTCGTGATATCTTAATGAATACACAATTATCTTTGGTAGTAGTGCATGGATAATTTGTGGTCGTGATCTTAATGAATAATCAATTATCTTTGGTAGTAGTGCATGGATAATTTGTGGTCGTGATACTTAATGAATACACGATTATCTTTTTGTAGTAGTGCATGGATAATTTGTGGTCGTGATACTAATGAATACACGATTATCTTTGGTAGTAGTGCATGGATAATTTGTGGTCGTGATCTTAATGAATACGATTATCTTTTGCCGTAGTAGTGCATAGATAATTCGTGGTCGTGATCTTAATGAATATCCTTGGCACGTAGTGCGGGGATGATTCGATGATATGGATTAATTATTGAAATTTGAGTCTCGTGAATGAAATATTAATTCATGGATGTGGTAAAAGTCATCTTTGGTAGTAGTGCATTGATAGACTTGGTATGATTATGACCACGGATTATTCGGTATAATCATGGATCGTAATGAAAAACACGAATATCCTTGGCAAGTGAGTGCATGGATAATTCGTGGTCGTGATACTATTAAGCTAAGTCTCAGTATTATTGGTTTTACAGTTATATATATTTGGCCTGTAGTGCAAAGATGAATTGTTAATGAATATCTTTGGCCGGATTGCGAAGATGAATTTAATATTTTTAACGATAAAGGTATTCAAGGTATCCTCATCTCTTTATCATACCAGGTACGTACCCTAATTTCGAGGGAGAAATTCCATAAGGAGGGGAGATTGTGAGACCCCAGATTTTATCAATAAAGATTTAAATTTTGTCAAAATAATTTTTAATATTATGGTGTGAATTTGAGATAATATTATAGTTGTGGGTAGTATTTATAAATTTTGCAAAGTATGCAAGTGGTTATATTATATTCGATTGGTCGGGGAATATTCGGTTTAGCAGGGAATATTCGTACAACGGCTCAATCATTGGTGGACCCTAGCGTAATTATTGTCGGATTGAGAAAAGCGACAAAAATATTTTATTGAAATAACGACGGAAGTTTTACTGGTTGATCTTGTTGAACTACTTTCGGTAGTAAAAAGTACGATGTCGTGTGGTTGCGTAGTAGCATTACGGTATTGATTATTGATGCTTATGTGAGAAGTCACTCGGTTTGATTCCATTATTGTCGATTAATAATATGAATTATTATAGCGATAATGACGTTTTGTTTTATTCGTATTATTAACGTAATAAAAGCGAAACATCTTTTATATAAAATAGAATACTTTATTAAAGTTATTCTATAAATAGAATATATTATATTTTATTATGCGTAGTATTGCATAGTGTTTTTTGTTTTAGTATTGCATAGTGTTTGCATAGTAAAATGTTTTTATATAAATAGAATATATTATATTTTATTTAAAAGATTTTTCTTTAAATATGGACCGTCGATTAAAGTAAATCAATACGGACCGATTCATGGATTAATTCTTATGCATTCCATTTTCCTATAAATAGAAGCTCATTCCTTCATTATTTTCTTATTTAATTCATTGAAACTCTAGAGAGAAATTATAGAGAAGCTATAGAGAAAATTATAGAAAGAAGAAAGAGTATTCGCTGCTTACTTCACTACTTCTATATTAGGTTCTTTTTACGGTAAGGGGTGTTATTCTTTCTTCTTGAAGAGAACTTACATTATTCCATTCATTATTATTACATTGGAATAACTTTGTAAAAGTGGCATACCTATACATAACTTTGATATCATGGCATACCCTATACTTGGTGAAATCCTTATGTTATTCCATTGCTTATTATTACATTGGAATAACTTTTTGTATCATGGTTTACCTATACTTGGTGACATTCTTCTATTATTCATTTGGAACATCACATGCGTGTGTTTTACTGGGACTGGTTCCGCTTTTTATTATTACTGTTGGAACATCACATACGTGTGTTTTACAGGACTGGTTAAAATCTTTAAAATACATTGGAATATCCTATCATGTGTGTTTTACAGGATGCAGTTCCATCTTTATTATTACATTGGAACATCCACTTGATTGTGAATTTCACGACCGGGTTCCGTTATTATTATTCTGTTGGAATAACTCCATCATCTGGACCGCATGCATGCATGGTGATTTCTTTTGTTATTCCATTCTTTATTATACCCGGTTGGTTAAAACTTTGACTTTATACTCCATGAAATTAGTAGAATATCCTTGATATTTGCGTTTCATCCGATATCTTTTCATGGAAATATTCTTACGATCATTATTGAATTTTACTCTACTGAAAGCGGTATCATGTTGACAATTTGGACGTTAATAATTCATGGATTAAATAATTCTTGAACTTGTTTTATTGAATTACTATGTCATTGTCATCATCCTCATGTTATATTATGTTATCTTTGGCTTACGTGCATAGATGAACTTAGTATGATTATGACCGAGGATCATTCGGTATAATCATGACTTGATATAAATGATGTGACAAAAGTCCTCGGTGGCTTTGTAATGCGTTGATGGATAGTTTTTGGTATGATTATGACCGGGGTGATTCGGTATAGTCATGACCATTGATAATTTGATGAAAATCCTTGACCATGGTAATACGAGGATGATTAGATGTGGTGGTTTATTATTGTTTGAGTCTCGTGATAAAAATTGATGAAAACCTTTTAAAACCTAAAAGATAGTAGACTTTATTCTCTCTTGACTCTTTTAATGGATTACTTATTCATTGCAGATTAAAGCTGGTTGTCTATTGTATTTTATCGGTTTAACTTTGTTGAAGGCTAATGATAATTTATTACGCATTATCTTAGTCATAATATTTCTTCTTGGGCTAGTTGAGCTCACCCTTTCTTTCTTTATTTCTCTTGAAATGAGAACATAAATTGGGACGAGTCGGGGAGCGAAGTAATGGTCCGAGGAGGATAGCATTAGTAGTCCTCACTATTACGTGAAATAGTGTGATAATAGTTGTAATGAGGACTCCTTTTGAGTTTGTATAATATCTAGTAGACAATATTTGTATTCAAACTCACGGTTTATATGTCGTATTGTATACGACAGTTAGGTTAGTAAGTTGTATTTGAATTTATGTACCATGTAAGTGGCGACCCAAGATGGGTGGCGTATATACCTAATTTTGGGGCGTCACAAGGACTACTAAACAACTCTCTCTAGAACCTTCATTCCATACCCCGACTAGTACCATTTACATTCTCGCCTCACGAGAAGAAAAATGGAACAACAAGGAAAAAGGTGAGCTCAACTAGCCCAAGAAGAATATTATGACTAAGATAATATACAACAAATTATCGTTAGTCTTCAATGAGGAAAAATCTAATAGAATACAATAGACAACAAATTTTAAATCAATACAGTTTGAAATAATAATTCATTAGAAGAGTTAAGTAGAGAATGCAAACTACTATCTTCCATATATGAATTTAAAAGTTCATCGTTGATATTTTATCCTGTAACATCAATCAATATATATACGGAATCAAATATTCATCTTTGCACTACTGAGCCAAAGATATTCATCGATCGGTCATGTTCATCTCAACACTGTTCATCTTTGCACTACTGGGCCAAAGATATTTATCGATCGGTCATGTTCATCTCAACACTGTTTCATCTTTGCACTATATCGGCCAAAGATATTCATCAAGAAATCATTCATCTTTGCACTACTGCCAAAGATATTCAATAATATCATCATTTAGGATGAAGATGATGAAAAATATTTTAAAGAAAAGCGAATCGATGAAACAAAAGAACAAGTATTATGGATTCGTACTTTAAACAATCCGAGTTCAAAAATACTTCATAAATAATCATACCAAGTAAAATTCAAGAATGATCAAAACATGGATACAATCAAAGCTAGTATCCATAATAGATATTTTAGACGAAAAGAAGAAATTTCATTTTTCTATTGAATAGTCAGTATTCGTGAATAGTCTTCAGATATCGTGAATAGTAACTCAGACACCAAAAGATAGAAATTCTAAAAAAAACATCTTCACGCTTCATGAATAGTACTCGTGAATAGTAACTCGTGAATAAGTAACTCATGAATAAGTAACTTCGTGAATAGTAATTTATGAATAAGTAACTCGTGAATAATAACTCATGAATAAGTAACCCCGACATGAAAAAGTTCTAAATTTGATAAAAAGTTCCAACCAATATTTCAAAGATAATGATATTGAAGAAATAATATCATTTGAGAAGAAAATAACATCCCTTACCTCGAAAGACAAGATTTCTTAGTTGAAACCAGGATATAGGCTATGACTTGAACTTGCACGTAGTATAGCAATACTCAAAGTATACTCAAAATACTCACAAGAATACGCTCGATAATATAGAGAGAAAACTTGATTTACGGTGTGATTTTCAATTCTAACCTAAGCTCCCTATTTATAGGAAAATGCTTTAGAACACCAAAAGTAGAAAATTGAATATAATAATATTATTTATAAACAAAATTCCTTAGCCCACCTTTGAAATCTGATTTCAGCCATAGCACATGTTAAATGAAGTTCACAAACTCACCAAAACGTTTTTCTCAAAATAATTAATTAAAACTCCAAAAATCAATTATTTTGAACTCCAGTAACTTCAATAATTCATAATAAATAGCCTTTTGTCGGAAAATTGAATCTCGCGTGTTTTTATAGGAAATTCAATTTCTACAACTTTACGAGAAAAAAGTTTTTCCAAATTTCAAGCGAAAAATTGAAATCCAAATCCAGGCGATTTTACAATTTATAATCAAATTTCGATCAAGAAATGGGGTCCACCGACACACAAAACATGTGTTAATCATTTAATGCAACAAAATACTCTTCCTCCTCATATACTCATATATCCCACATTCATTGTAAAAATATCACCAATTAATATATTATTAAAATAATATATTTAAATGAATTATTTTATCGAAAAAGATAAAATATTAATTTTCAACAATTGTCATTTAAAATTTTTCTCCATCTATATCCACATAAAATCAATATTTTCCTCATCATATGAATCAATAATTAATTATTCACAAATAATATTACAGTAATTATAATATTGACAACGAGGCGGTTCAGGGAAGAGGGCTTTCAATAAGAATTTCTCCTTCTTGGTAGCTTGATTAGGTGTGAAACCTCTCCTTAGATGAACTTTCTAGACATTGCCAATAATGTTATCTAATAATATTATTCAGGATAATATGAATTATTGCTTCGATAATGAAAATATTGTGTAATGACAATTTATGAAACAACAAGTAATATAAAATATCAATGCAGCAATTATTGAATCAATAAAATAAAATATTGAGCAATAATTACGTAACAATTATTGAGTAGTGCCTTCTTACATAAGAATCAATAATTGGTGCAATCAAGTGTCTTCTTGTTCAACAACCCGTATTAGTGTGTTTTAACCACGGGTATTCCAACAAGATAATACTTGAATAACTACGCGTAGTTATTTATAAACAACTTATATTTGTCGTTTTCTTCATCCAAACGCTTTTCGTTATGGGACCCATAAAGATCTGCTGGCCGTCGCATACGAATATTCCCGACAAGCATTGAATATTCCACGACCAAATGAATATTTTATAACCACTTGCTTATTCAAAATATTTGCGTATTTTACCCATAACTATCCACATTAATCAAATCGTCCCTTACTATTTCAAAATAATAAATAGAGGAAAATAAATTTCATTTATTAATAATTTGGGGTCTTACATTAAGCGAGCATTTTGGGTACTCCAAACACGTTTTACGATTGTTCGTGATCTTGCACTATTTTGGGATCAAACATCACTAAAAAAATTATGACTGCATGCATAATACTACATAATATGATCGTTGAGGATGAACGAGATGAAAATCAAGAACCAACAACCTATGATACACATGACGAGATTCCAACTGTAGAAGTGTCTCATGAGCGTACCCCACAATTACTTGAATTCATTGAAGTCAATCATTGTATAATTAAGGGATAGACAAGTTAATTCTCAACTTTAAGAAGATATTATTCAACACTTGTGATCACTACATAGCGGAGCGTAATCCATTATATTCTATTATAATAATAAGCCAATCATAATTATATAATAATAAGCCAATCATAATTCTATAATAATAAGCAAATCAATTATCAGATGCAACTTTTTCATGATTTTTTTATTGCGTTGTTTATAATATTCAGCTAATTTGGGCTCCATGTTAGTGGTGCAAGTCATCATGATCCTTTCATCCTCTTGTGCTTTTATTATATTCAACTTCTCTTGCTCTTGAAAATATATTATGTTCGTGTTCTCTTGTCTCTTTTGTTAGTTCAATTTCATCTGATGTTCGAACTTCTCAAACCTCAATTCCATAGGTATACTAGTATCAGTGGTTCCTTTGCCCTTTTTAAATAACACTTTCGAAGTCTTTCTTCTCATTGGTCTCTCTAATCTTGCAGAGATTGTATCTTCAATATCATCGTCTTCACCCAAACTTACTTCTTCTACGGTTGATAGCTAGAGAATATGTTGTTGGGCTTAACTTTCTTGAACTTTTCTGTTTTTTTCATTATTATCTGTTCTCCATTTCGGTGCATCCTTTAATAGTCTCCAACAATGCATAAATCCAAATGGTTGTTTTTGGATACTTTTGAACATATCTAATGCTTGACATATCTATTTTAAAAAGTATTTACCTTAACTTTAAACTATAAGAATAAATTTAATGAAATTTTACATGAAAACATTGAAATATCTTATCTTGTTCACCTACACCGCTTTGTTGCATTCTTTCAATTGAAGTATAACATCCACAAAATTTGTTCACCGCAAATTGAATTATTGACCAACATTTCGCCAAAGCAGTAAAATTGTGTTCATGCTCAAAATTTTTGTATTCAATAAACTATTCGTGAACTCTTTCCCAATATATTTCATGTTTCTGATCGTTTCTTTAAATTAGATTCATGCTTACATTAAGTAATCCACAAACAAGGACATCTTTCATCAATTGTGTAATTTTCCTTTCACCCTATTCTTTTATTGTACTCATTTTTGGGAGTCTGGATTGGTACATCAGTTTGAATTGAAAATTCATCCAACAAATTTGGATCATCAAGTGAAAATCTTGAGATAATAATGAAGAAAAATACCCCGCCAATGATTTTCCATCTAAAAAAGAAATTAGTGATATATTACCAATAAAAAACAAAAATCAAATATAATAAAAATACAAACGATTATTAACCAAATACTTACAATTGCTAAAATGTTAAATTAGTTGATTGAGAGATGATAAAATGTATTGAATCATTATACATATTTATAGATTTTTCAATCAACATTTTGAATTTCTATCCGTTTGACCATGATTTTATTACCGTTCTACCCATAATTTTTTTTTACTGTTATAACCATGTTTTTGTATATCCGTTGGGCGAGCATTTCCATCAGCCATCCCCACCCGCTTCATCATCTTCTTCAGGCATCCCCGCCCCCTTCACCCTCCCATTTAAATATATTTAAAATTATACTTCACTAAATTCTTGTTCCTTGATATAGTCCGTTTGGTTCACCAAAAAAACTCACAAACTATATTTAATCTTACTGCTGAAATGAAATCTGAGTCCTAAATTATATTTAGTCTAACATTATTACTTCTTCGACATGTTGGAATTGCTCTAACTTCATTGTTCTTACTAATCATTCTAGTAAGGTTCTAAACCATCTGGTCAGTTCTATACTTCATCTTTACTCATTGCCATATTTGGCCAACTTTTATAATTTTATTTTTTTGGCTCTCTATTTTTATTTTTATTTTTCAATAAAAACAAAATAGTTTACAGTGTATTTTTATGTCATCAAGTCGATTTTTAGTTCCCAGTGTAATTAGTTTCCTCTTATATCTAGAAAACATAAATTCATTATGACATATGATTAGGCTGATTCCTCATTTACAATGAAATTATTCATTAACTGCATCATCACTTTGATTAAGTGATTATTGTTATAATGCATGTAGTGATTCCCTCCTGAGGAGGGAACACTTGCTTCTTCTGCTTTCCTTTCCCCCGTGACTCCTTCTCTTCCTCTTCACTCTTCCTTCTTCCTTTTTCCTTTTTCCTTTTTCCTTTGCCTATATAAAGGCAGTGATAGTGAAGAATAAAGAATAAGAATTCCTCTGAAAGAATTTCTCTCTCTTTTCTCTTGTTTATTCTCTCTAAATTTATGTAGCAATTATAAGAGTATATTTATATATTTCGCTAAAGTTTTATAACACGTTATCAGCACGAGGCTCTAACCAACTGAGACGGTAAAATTAAATTGTTGCAATTTATTATTATATAACCGGTTTGGCTATATATGCCACCAATAATATAATTTTATTCTTATAATTGCCTTTAAATTCTTACAATTTATTATTATGTTGGAATAACCTGTATATGCGAAGTACCGCATACATGGTGAAATTCTTCTATTATTACATTCTTTATTATTATGTCGGAATATCACATGCATGCGTTTCTGTGGGACACTGGTTCCATTATTTATTATTACTGTTGGAATATCACATACGTGTGTTTACGCATGATTTGGTTCCATTATTTATTATTATTGTTGGAATAATGCATACATCACGAACTTCTAGCATGTCGGGTGAAGATCCATTTGCATTATGCTAATAACATAAATATAAGAATATTTATATTTGCATTTTATCACCACTTGAGATCGTGACGTAGTTTATTTTTCATATTTTATACATGCAATTATTTATTGTTTTAATAAATAATAAAATTGTGTTTTAACCCAGAATAGATGGCAAACTTGGCAAAAATAGATTTTTCTATTTTGAAAATCTCTGGAGACAATTATTTGGCTTGGGCACTTGATGCGAAATTGCACCTTAGTGCAAATGAGTTAGAAAAGACCATTGAATCGGAAATCTGACTACTTGACACAAAATGCAAAAGCCATAATTTTTCTTCGTCACCGTATTGATGAAGGATTAAAGATGAGTATTTAACGATCGAAGATCCTTTATCTTTATGGACACTGACTGAAGGAAAGATTTGACCACCAAAAATTGGTTGTTCTCCACAATGCCAAATTTGAGTGGCTTAATTTAAGGCTACAAGATTACAAATCAATTACGGAATATAGTTCAATGTTTATAGAATAACCTCTACTTTGGCTTTGTGTGGAGATCCGGTTTACGAATCCCAAATGTTAGAAAACGCTCTCGACTTTTCATCCCACCAACATGATTACTGCCATGACAATATATAGGCGAGTAAGTTCACAAAATTTAGTGACTTATTATACATCCTCCTCTGTTGCGAGAAAAGAATAATGAATTGTTGTTGAAAAACCATCAAGCATGACCAAGCAGGTGCTACCCATTGCCGGATATTAACGAAGACGTCATTCAAGTGAGAATAAGCGTGACAATAGATGGTCATATAATAAGAAGCCTTGGGGACGAAAAAAGAATAAGCGAGGCCATCGTAACAACAAATTCGAGCCGCGACAATTGAGGCCACGAAGTGGCAAGTGTGCAGGTCGGGTAAAAATAAAGAAAATGCGACATAGATAAAGAACAAACCGGATGTTTGTTTTAGGTGTGGGATGAAAGGGCATTGATCGGCGTGCAGCGTACACAATAAATGCAGCAGAGGCATCTGGCTAATTTATTCGAGGAGTCTCGAAAAGAACAAAGTAATGGAGCGCGAAACAAACTTTGTTAATCATCGATTGAATATTGTTGATGATTTCCGATGACCAACAATGAGGAAAAAGTTGTTGATATTCTTGAACCTTACGAAAGTATCTTTTGGGATATCGTTTAATTTCTTGTTTTAATTAAACATCCTGCGTATATAATATTATTAGTTTTCATTCTATATGTGATATGTGTTTTCTCATGAATAAAATTATATTTGAAATGTAACTTTTCTTATTTATGTTTTTATATGTGTGAGACCATTTTTAATGGATATAGAGGATATATGTTTAGCGAGACGGTGTAACAACTCATGATCCTTGAAGTGAGAAATATTTTCTGTTGATCAAAGCTAAGGAAATGTAGGAACTATCTACGGCACATCAAATTTAATCGAGGATTTGGAAAAGCTAGTTTCTTGCTACCAAATGAGACACAAGTTTTTATCAAAAATGCTCTATATTCTAGTAAATCAAGAAGAAATTTGCTTAGTTTTAAAGATATTCGACTAAATGGTTTTCACATTGAAATAACGATGAGAATGATAATGAATATCTTCTCATTACTTCTACTATTTACGGAAAAAGAATATCTTAGAAAAACTTCATTCAATTTCTTACGGATTATATACTTATGAAAATTAGAGCAATTGAGTCTCATCTTGTTATGATTCCAAAATCATAGATCCCAAATCCTTTATGCTTTGGCATGAAAGACTCGGTCATCTAGGTACTACTTATGATGTCGTCGTATTATTGAAAATTCTCTTTGGTCATCCTCTCGAAGATAAAAAGTTTTTTCTAGTAGTGAATTTCCTTGTCTTTGCGTGTTCTCGAGGAAAATTAATTATTCGACCATCACCGGTAAAAGTTTATAAAAACCCCAAAATTCCTAGAGAGAATTGAGGAGACATTTGTGGACCTATTCACCCATTATGCGGCCCATTTCGATATTTCATGGTTTTAATAGATGCTTTGACTAGATGGTCTCATGTTTGTCTTCTCTCTTCTCGAAACTTTGCCTTCTCAAAACTTCTTGCTCAAATAATCAAATTTACGGGCTCAATTCTCGGATCATCCAATCAAGTCGATTCGACTTGATACGCAATTAATTTTCATCAATGACTTTTAATGATTTTTGTATGACTATTGGAATTTCCATTGAGCATTCTGTTCCTCGTATTCATACACAAAATGGTTTATTTGAATCTTTAATAAAAAGACTTCAACTAATTGCGACGACCATTAATGTTAAGGGCTAACTTACCTACCTCGGTTTGGGGTCATACGATTCTTAAATGCTGCGACCATCATTCGAGTAAGACCAGCGGCTCTTCATAAATTTTTCCTCTCAGATTAGTTCTTGGGCGAGATACCCAACATATCACACTTTTGAGTTTTTGGAAGTGCGGTATATGTTCAATTGCACCTCCGAAAAGAACTAAAATGGGAGCCCAACGAAGAATAGGTATTTATGTTTGGTTTGATTCTCCTTACATTATTAGATATCTTGAACCTTTAAGCTGGAGATGTTTTTCTTTGCACGTTATGTAGATTGTCATTTTGATGAATCTGTATTTCCAACATTAGGAGGAGGAAAGTTTTAAATAAAAACCCTACGAAATATCATGGAATGCATAAGATTTAAATTCACTTGATCCTAAATGCAGGATGATGTGAAATTGAAGTTCAAAGAATTATTCATTTACAAAATATTGCAAATCAAATGCGAGATGCATTTAATGATGCTAGAAAAGTGATAAAGTCACATACACTGCAGTGAATACTCAATGAGGATATAAATACCTATTGAAAAATCAATTCACGGAGAATTGGCGAATAAGGTAATAGAAGAATCTAAACCACGCGCCGGAAGCGTGGAAGGCCCGGTTGGTGCAAAAGACTTTGTACCACGAAAATCAAAAGCAAATAAGGGAATCCACGAAGGAATACCCGCTCGAAAGTAGCACTTATTCCAAGAGTGGGAATAGCCCCGGAAGAAGTACAAACCGCTCGAAGTAGCACATATTCAAGAGTGGGAATAGCCCGGGAGAGGTTCAAAATCTCGATGAAGGGATAAGAGATGAACACCGAGAGATCTCGATAAATTATGTACATGATGAAAAATATGGGATCGAAGCAAAGTCGTGATTGATGACATATTTGCTTTCTCTATAGCATCGAGATATTACTTTGATTCACGACACGGATCACGAACCACAAAAGCGTGGAAGAATGTCGGAAAAGAAAAGATTGGCCAAAATGGAAAGATGTTATTCAAAGCGAGCTCTGATCTTCTATTGAAAGAGAAGTATTTGGACGATGGTCAAACACCGCTGGAGTGTAATCCGGTTGGAAATAAATGGGTATTTGTCTGAAAGCGAAATGAGAAAAATGAAATTGTGAGATCTGGCTTGAGACTTGTAGCTCGAGGGTTTTCACAAAAACACGGTATTGATTATCGGGATACATACTCTCCAGTAATGGATGGAGTCACTTTTCACTTTTCGATAGGTATGGCAACCATGGAAGGTTTGGAAACACGTCGATGGATGTTGTAGCTGCATACTATATGGCTCACTTGAGCGAGTGAGATTTATATGAGAATCACGAAGGATTGAAAATGCATTTGAATCACAAAAGCCACGTCACATATATTGATCAAGTTCAACGCTTTCGTTGTATGGGTTAAAATAGTCACAGTCGTATGTGGTATAATCGACTTAGTGATTATTTAATAAAAGATGGATATATAAATGATCAAGTATGTCCATGTGTTTTTATTAAGAAATGCAAAGTGGATTTTCCATCATTCTTTGTATATGTGGATGATTTGAATCTTGTAGGTACTCTGAAGAACTCTGAAGGCTGCTACTTATTTAAAGGATGAATTTGAAATGAAAGATCTTGGAAAAGACAAAATTACATTTGGGAATACTGAGTGGAGCATTTAGCATCTGGAATTTTTGTTCATCGATCACATATCTTTGAAAAAGATTCTCGGTCGTTTTCATATGGATAAAGCTCATCCTTTGACTACCCCGATGGTTGTTCGATCTTTAGAAGTTGATAAAGATCCATTTGGCCTCTAGAAAGTGGGGAAGAAGTTCTTGGACACGAAGTTCCATACCTAAGTGCGATAGGTGCTCTTATGTATCTTCTGTTGTCTCACGACACGATATTACTTTTCTTTGTTAACTTGTTAGCAAGAATCTGATTCTTCTCTACTAAGAGACATTGGGATGGGATCGAACACATTTTGAGATACCTTCGTGGAAGTATTGATCTTGGGTTATTTTATCCGAGAAATTCAACGTCATGATTGGTTGGATATCCGATCTCGAGGATATTTATCGAGATCCCACAATGGAAGATCTGAAACGGGTTATGTATTTACATATTGTGACACGGCTATATCACGGAAATTCCACAAAGCAAACCATGATGACTACATCTTCAAATCACTCAGAGATTCTCATATACATGAAAAGCAGAGAGAGAGTGTGTTTGGTTGAGATCAATTATTGACATATTCAAAAATCATGTGGATTACCATCGATCGAAGACATTCCCTGATTTTTGTATGAGGATAACATTTGCATGCATTGCTTTCGACTTAGAGGAGGTTACATCGAGGAGATAGAAACAAAGCATATTTCACTAAATTCTTCTTCACACATGAGCTACAAAAGAAGGGTGATATAGATGTGCATCAAATTCGATCATGTGATAATCTAGCCGACTTATTCACAAAGTCGCTACCAAATGCAACGTTTGAAAAACTTCGGAAAAGAATTGGAATGTGTCAACTAAAAAACTTATGACAATATTTTATCAAGAAGTAATGAATTCCTTTTGAGGGGAAGACTGTACTCTTTTTTCTTAGTCACGTTTTTTATCCCAATGAGTTTTTCCTGACAAGGTTTTAACGAGGTAGTCAATTAAGATATTTATGTAAAAGATATGTACTCTTTTTTCCTTCGTTAAGTTTTTTCCACTGGAAACAAGGTTTTTAATGAGACATAATCTTCTATCGTAGGGAATCAGAAAAAATGTTATAATGCATGTAGTGATTCCCTCCTGAGGAGGGAACACTTACTTCTTCTGCTTTCCTTTCCCCCGTGACTCTTTCTCTTCCTTTTCACTCTTCCTTCTTCCTTTTTCCTTTGCCTATATAAAGGCAGTGATAGTGAAGAATAAAGAATAAGAATTCCTCTGAAAGAATTTCTCTCTCTCTTTGCTTATTCTATCTAAATTTATACGCAATTATAAGAGTATATTTATATATTTCGCTAAAGTTTTATAACAATAAAAATAATATTATAAACAACAACAACTTGTTTGGCTTCAAATTGAGTCAAACGTGCAAGTCGTGTGTATTCTATCTATAAATAAATTAAATTAAAAAGCCACAAAAAATATAGAGAGAGGAAATAGTACACCACTATTCTTTAACAAAATGTAAAAAGAATTTAGTAATAAAATACTTCCTCCATTTTAAATTTAAAAAAAAATACTGGTTGACTTTTAAACTAAACTCGTCATAATTTTAAATTCAAAATTATAATAGAGTTTTTCAATTTAAATTAATATAATGACAAAATTTTATAATTTATTTAAAGATGATTATTTATTGTCAAATTTATTATTTTATAATTTTTGGGGCTAGAATTCTGTTTTCTAGTTAGACTATACGGTCTTTATTAAAAAAGATTGGGTACTCTACGGGTCTTCTGTGTTTGTCATCGTCTCAATTTTATAGTGTGATTTTTTACTGTATTAATTAAAAATATATTTAAAATTAATTTTTAAGAGTCAATAATAACTTTATAATTTAGAACGGCGGGTAGCAGCACAATTCCTCAACCTTAGAAGACTGCAAACATAAAAATTGGACGGGAGTGTTTGACAATTTTACTTATTTGTATTTGAAATTGTAAAACACTCGTGTTTAATTATCATATCCGCATATATTTTTTCAAAAAGAATAAAATCGGTAAATAATTGTTAATCCTTTTTCTCGGGAGTGATTAACATGAAGCACCGCCCAATACAGTGTTGACACACAGTCGGAAAGATCACTCTCCTACCTATATGTCAGAACTGTATTGAACATAAAATAAATTTCGGGATAATTGATTTTTTGGTCATTGTACTAGTGTGACGCCCCCAAAATAGGTATACATCACCCATCTTGAGTCGTCAAATACATGGTACAGAATTTAAATACAAATTTTTTTTATACAGTACGACAAAACATAGCTGAGAGTTTCAACACGGATAATGTCTCATAGAGAGTATCCAAACTCAAATAAAGTCTTCATTACAATTATTATCACACTATTTCACTGAATAGTGAGGACAACTAATGCAAACATCTGGACCGTCACTCCGTTCTCCGACTAGTCCCAGCTGTGAGACCCCAGATTTTATGAATAAAGATTTAATTTTCTCAAAATTTTTTTTTTTAATATTATGGTGTGGATTTGATATAATGTTATAGTTGTGGGTTGTAAGACCCCAACTTATTATTACTGAAATTTAATTTTCTCTATTTATTATTTTGAAATAGTAAGGGTTGATTTGATTAATGTGGATAGTTATGGGTAAAATACACAAATATTTCAAAATAAGCAAGCGGTTATAAAATATTCATTGTTGTCGAGGAATATTCGTTTGGTCGTGGAATATTCATACTGTCGGGGAATATTCGTACGACGGACATATCGCTCGAGAAAAGTAAAAGTCAACGGTTCCGGGAAGAGCGTTTGTTGTGACTGGTCAAAATGCGAGGAACCCAAATGAGGTGATCACGGGTAAGCTATTTATAAATTCTTTGAAGTTTATACCTTACTTGATCTGGGATTGCTACCCATTCATTTATCTCTCTGCATGTGCTCAGCGTTTAAACTTGACTCAGGAGAAATTAGACTTTGACTATCTGTGGAAACTCAGTTAGGAGAAACTTTCATCACATCCTTCGTTTATAAATCTTGTTTGATTCAAGTTGGCACCATCACCATACACATTGACCTTATCTCTTTAAAGATACTTGCTTTTGATGTGATTTTAGGGATTGATTGGTTAACTACTCATCATGCTAAAATTGATTATTTTCGTAAGGTTGTTAGTTTTCATATTCTAACCAACACATGTTATGCAATTCAAGCAACTAAACCATTAAAATCAATCATTTGTCATATCTAATCATAAAGCTATTCGTTTATTGAAAAGCGGATGTCAAGCTTTCTTAGCCCATGTTATGGATTTGAATAAAGACACGTCAAATTTGAATAATATTCTGTTGTTATTGACTTTTCCGACGTATTTCTGAAGAACTTCCGGTCTACCCCGAGCGTGAAGTTGAATTCTTTATTGATCTTGAACACAGTACAAAGCCCATTTCTAAAACCCATATCGAATGGCTCTATTGAACTTCGGGAGTTAAAGGTCCAACTACGAGGAATTGTTGGACATCGGTTTCATTCGTCCCTAGTACACATCTCTTGGGGTGCTCTGTTTTATTTGTAAAGAAGAAGAAAAGCGGGAGTATGCGACTTTTGTATTGACTATCGGGAATTGAACCATGTCACCATCAAGAATAGGTATCCTCACCTCGTATTGATGACTTGTTTGACCGATTGCTGAGGGCACAATTCTTTTCAAAAATCGATCTTAGATTACGGATATCATCGGTGAAGATTAGAATCGAGGATATTCCAAAGATTGCCTTTAGAACTCGATACGAGCATTATGAATTCTTAGTCATGTCTTTCGGATTGACTTATGCTCCTGCGACTTTCATGGACATGATGAACCAAAGTATTGAGGAATATTTGGATCGGTTTGTTGTTGTCTTTATTGATGACATCCTCGTATATTTCAAAAGTCTTGAAAATCATGAGCACCATTTGAAATTTGGTACTCGAAAGGCTTCGTGAAAACAAACTATATGCCAAATTGAAGAAATATGAGTTCGGCTTGAGAAGTAGCATTTCTTGGGCACGTGGTGTCAAAACATGGAGTATCAGTGGATCCGTGAAGATTGAAGCAATCTGAAGTTAGAGCAACCAGGAAGTCGGTGGCCAAAATCGTAGCTTTACGGGTCTGGTGGTTATTATCGGAGATTCGTGGAAGGGTTTTCTCGAATCGCTACTCCATTAACCCATTAACTTCGAAAGGATACAAAATTCGTTTGGAGCGAAGAATGCGAGAAGAGTTTCAAGAGCTCAAGAGGAGACTTATTTGGCTAAGACTGTTTCAACAATACCATCTGGTTGGATGGATTTGTTATCTACAATGATGCTTCGGGCAAAGGGTTAGGATGTGTTCTCATGCAGCGTGGGAAAGTCATAGCTTTATGCCTCATGACAACTTAAAGAGTATGAGAGGAATTATCCTACTCATGATCTAGAGTTGGCGTGATCGTTTTTGCATTTAAAGATATGGAGGCACTATCTATATGGGGAGAAAGTGGAGATATATTCGGACCATAAAAGCCTTAAATATTTCTTCACTCAAAAAAGAACTCAACATGCGGCGTGACGTTAGCTCGAGCTATTGAAGACTACGACCACACTATTGATACCATCACGGAAAAGCGAGCGTGGTAGGTTGACGCGTTGAGTAGAAGATCATATCTTGGGAATGAGTGCGATGATGTCAAGTATACGCGTAGAGCCAACTTTAATAGAAAAAGTTAAGGTTGCTCAAGCCCGGCTGGGCAGGGTGATGCGTATGAAGAATAAAAAATCTGAAGGAGCTATTAGGAGCGAGAATTGATGAAGAAGGAATACTTGAGTCCACTCCGGACTTTGTGTCCCTAACGACTACGATTTGAAGTAAAAGATTATGATGGAGGCACCACACAATACCATTTGCAATCCATCTCGGAAGTACCAAAATGTATAGTGATCTTGACATACATTTTGGTGGAACAAATATGAAGAGAGAGATTGCAAAGTTTATTTCGATGTGTTTAACTTGTCAACGTGTAAAAGCGGAGCATCTAGTACCTAAGGGTCCGTTGCAACCACTTGAGATTCCGAAATGGAAGTATTAACATATTACCATGGATTTCGTTACGGGTCTTCCTACGGTTTCTCAAGGCATCAATGCTATTTGGGTTATTGTTGATAGATTAACCAAGTCTCGCTTTCATTTCTTGCCGTCACGGAGACTTATTCCCTTGAGCGTCTTGTTAGTATACGAGAATGAGATTGTGAGGTTGCATGGCATACTGTATCCATAGTTTGGATCGTGACCCAAGATTCACTTCAAGATTTTGGGTTAGCTTGCAAAAAGCTATGAGCGCAGATTCTGATTCGATTAAGCATACCATCCTCAAAGCAGACGGACAATCGAAAGGACTATTCAAACTCTTGAAGATTTATTAAGACTACGTGTCCTGAGACTTCAAAGGCGGTTAGGATAAGTATTTACCATTGGTGGAATTCTCCTACAACAAGTTATCGAGGCAAGTATAGGTGTGGCTCCATTTGAAGCATTATATGGACGAAAGTGTCGCTCTCTCAAGTATGTTGGGGACGAGGTGGGTGAAGCAACATTGTTGGGACAGAGTTGATACGTATGACTATGGAAAAGATCCAAATGATTTGACAAGCGTATACAAAGCGGCACAAGATCGATAAAAGAGTTATGCGGATCTTCATCGAAAGGGCGTGGAATTTAGTATGGGGATCATGTATTGTTGCGAGTTGCTCCATGGAAGGGAGTTACAAGATTTGGGAAGAGAGGAAAGCTCGATCCACGATTTATTGGTCCATTTCAAATTCTTGACCGAGTAGGAAATGTAGCCTATAGACTCGCGTTACCTCAAAGTATGTCTCGTGTTCATAATGTGTTTCACATATCTCGTACTGCCGTAAATATGTGAAAGACCGAACCACATTATAGAGTTAGAGCCAGGACGAGATAGTCGAAGACTTAACGTATGAGGAGGTACTGTCATGATCTTGGATAGGAAGGAGCATGTCCTACGCTATGAAAGGTCATACCACAAGTTAAAGTTTTGTGGAGGAATCATGCTATAGAGGAAATGACACAGGAATTGGAAAGCGGAAATGAAAGCGAGGTATCCTCACCTTTTGAAAACACACCGAGTACGTCACGTCGATTTCGAGGACGAAATTTCATAAGGAGGGAGGTTGTAAGACCCCAACTTATTATTAATGAAATTTAATTTTCTATTTATTATTTTGAAATAGTAAGGGTTGATTTGATTAATGTGGATAGTTATGGGTAAAATCTGAAATATTTCAAAATAAGCAAGTGGTTATAAAATATTCATTGTTGTCGGGGAATATTCGTTTGGTCGTGGAATATTAAATGCTTGTCGGGGAATATTAAATGCATTTGGTAGCGACCATGTGTGAGCCCATGTGGAAAGCGATTGGATGAAGAAAGCGACAAATATAAGTTGTTTAAAAATAGCAGGCGTAGTTATTACAGATTAATCTTTGTTAAAATACTAATTGGTTAAAACACGATGCTTTGCGGTATTGCACAATTATTGATTCTTTAGTAAGAAGGCACTACTCGATAATGGTTACGATAATTCTTTATTCAATATTTTATTGAGTTAATAATTCTTTGCGTTGATATTTTATATTCATTGTTTGATAATTATCATTACACGGTATTTTTCATTATCGAGCAATAATTTATATTATCTGAATAATATTATTAGATAACATTATTGGCAATGTCTAGAAAGTTACATACAGGAGAGGTTTGGTCACCTAATTGCGGCTTGATGAGGAGAAATTCTTATTGGAAAGCTCCCTCTTTCACAGGAGGCTTTTGGTTGTCGATATTGTGATTACGTAATATTATTTGTGAATAAATAATTATTGATTCATATGATGAGGAAAATATTGATTTTATGTGGATATAGATGGAAAATTATTTAATGTGACAAATGTTGAAAATTGAAATTTTATCTTTTTTGATAAAATAATTCATTTAAATATATTATTATATTTTAATAATATAATAATGGTGATATTTTTACAACGAATATGGTATATATGAGTATCTGAGGAGGAAGAGTATTTTGTTGCAATAAATATTTAAAACATGTTAAACATAAATTGGACCCCATTTATTAGTGAAATTTGATTATAGCTTTTGTAAAATCTCCGTTTGTGGATTTCGTTCAATTTTGTTTGGAATTTGGAAAAACTTTCTTACGTAAAGTTGTAGAAAATTGAATTTTCTATAAAAAACATGAGATTCAAATTTTACGATAAAGGGCTATTTATTATGAATTATTGAAGTTAGAAACTCAAAATAATTGATCTTTGGAAGTTTAAAATATTTTAAATGGAAAAACGTTTTTATTACTTTTTCTAGAAGGTGAGCATGTGGGAAATGCTAGGATTTGAATTCTAAGAAGGCGTAGGAAATTTTATTATAAATAATAATATTATATTAAATTTTTAACTTTGGTGTTAAGCATTTTCTATAAATAGGGTCTTAGGTTAGAATTGAAAATCACATGAGAAATTGAAGTTTTCTCTCTCTATATTATCGGCGTATTCTTGTGAGTATTTTGAGTATACTTTGAGTATTGCTATCTGATGCAAGTTGAAGTTATAGTCGATATCAGGTGTTTATTTAAATCTTGTCTTTTTGTGAGGTAAGGGATATTATTTTTTTTTGTAATGATATTATTTCTTCAATATCATTATCTTTGAAATATTGATTTGAAGTTTTATCAAATTTGGAACTTTTGGTGTGGAGTTCTTATTCACGTATCTGACCTTTATTCACGTATCGACACTTATTCACGAATACGTACTTTATTCATCGAAAAATAAAATTTTTCCTTTTAGTCTAAAATATCTATTGTGGATACTAGCTTTGATTGTATCCATGTTTTGATCATTCTTGAATTTTACACCACTATGATTATTTTTGAGGTATTTTGGACATGGATAAAACAAAATCACGAATCCTTAATCCTTAATCCTTGTCATTTTGTTTCACTTTGGATTCGTTTCTTTAAAATATTTTTCATTATCCTTAATCTTAAATGATGATATTATTGAATATCTTTGGCACATAGTGCAAAGATGAATGATTTTCGAAGAATATCTTTGGCCGTAGTAGTGCAAAGATGAGCAGATGTTTAGATGAACATGACCCGGTGATGAATATCTTTGGCACTGTAGTGCAAAGATGAATATTTGATTCGGATATATATATTGATTGATGTTACTGAGGATAAAAGATGAGCGATGAACTTTTAAATTCATACATAGAAGATAATAGTTTGCATTCTCTCTTAACTCTTTAATGAATTATTATTTCATTGCGAATATTGATTTAAAATTTGTTATCTATTGTATTACATTAGATTTTTCCTGTTGAAGACTAACGATAATTTGTTGTATATTATCTTAGTCATAATATTCTTCTTGGGCTACTTGAGCTCACCCTTTTCCTTTTGTTCCATTTTTCTTCTCGGGAGGCGAGAATATAAGCGAGTCTGAGTCGAGGTATGGAATGAAAGTTCTAGAGAGAGTTGTTTAGTAGTCCTCACCATTTTGTAAAATAATGTATCAATAAATGTGATGAGGATTTATTTGAGTATAGATATTATCTAGAAGATAATATTTGTATTCAAACTCACGATTTCTTGTTGTAATAATAAAGTTGTAGTTGTTTACATGCAGTATATTGACAACTCGGAATGGGTGATGTATACCTATTTTGGGGGCGTCACATGGGTAGTATTTATAAATTTTGCAAAGTATGCAAGTTGTCAATATTATATTCGATTGGTGGGAAATATGTGGCGCCCACAAAATAGGTCCATTCCATCCAACCCATTCGAGTCGCCAAATACATGAGTGCGAGAAATAACTACAACTTTATTATTACAACATATAAAAGTGAAGTTTAAATACGTGATATTGCCATCTAGACAATATCCACACGTAAATAAATTCCCATCATAATTATTGATACAATACTATTTCTATCCTCGAGAAGAAAAAATTGAACAACAAGAAAAAGGGTGAGCTACTAACTAGCCAAAGAAAGAATATTATTACTAAGATAATATACAACAAATTATCGTTAGTCTTCAATATCAGGAAAATCTATCAGTAATAATACAACAAATTTTAAAATCAATCAAATTTAAATAATAATTCATTAAAGAGTTAAGTAAGAATGCAAACTAATCTTCTATATATGAATTTAAAGTTCATCGTCGATATTTTATTAACATCAATTAATATATATCCGAATCAAATATTCATCTTTGCACTACAGGTGCCAAAGATATTCATTTATGTTCATCTCAACACTGATCAAAGATATTTATCGATGATCATGTTCATCTCAACTCCTATTCATCTTTGCACTATGGGCCAAAGATATTCATCAAGAAATCATTCATCTTTGCCTTTATGGGCCAAAGATATTCATTAATATCATCATTTTAGGGTGAGGATGATGAAAATATTTCAAAGAAAGCGAATCGGTGAAACAAAAAGAACAAGTATTATGGATTCGTACTTTAAACAATCCGAGTTCAAAATACTTCATAAATAATCATCATCAAGTAAAATTCAAGAATGATCAAAACATGGATACAATCAAAGCTAGTATCCATAATAGATATTTTGAGACGAAAAGAAGAAATTTCATTTTTAGGTGAATAGTCTTGTCATATTCGTGAATAGTCTTGATATCGTGAATAATACTCTCAACACCAAAAGATAGAAATTTCACAAAAAACATCTTCACGCTTCATGAATAGTACTTTCGTGAATAGTAACTTCGTGAATAGTAACTCGTGAATAGTAACTCATGAATAGTAACTTCATGAATAGTAACTCGTGAATAGTAACTCATGAATAGTAACCCAGAGCATGAAAAAGTTTCAAATTTGATAAAAGTTCCAACCAATATTTGACATAATAATGATATGAAGAAATAATATCATTTGAGAAGAAAATAACATCCACTTACCTCGAAAAAAGATCTTAGTTGAAACAGGATATAGGCTATGACTTGAACTTGCACTTAGTATAGCAATACTCAAAGTATACTCAAAATACTCACAAGAATCATTTCTATAATATAGAGAGAAAACTTGATTTACGGTGTGATTTTCAATTTAACCTAAGCTCCTATTTATAGGAAAATGCTTAGAACACCAAAGTAGAAAATTGAATATAATAATATTATTTATAAACAAAATTCCTTAGCCCACCTTTGAAATCTCATTTCAGCCATAGTACATGTTAAATGAGGTTCACAAACTCACCAAAAACGTTTTCTCAAAATAATTAATTAAAACTCCCAAAAATCAATTATTTTGAACTCAAAACTTCAATAATTCATAATAAATAGCCCTTTTGTCGGAAAATTCGAATCTCGCGAATTTTTATAGGAAATTCAATTCTCTACAACTTAATGAAGAAAGTTTTCCAAATTCCAAGCGAGAGAAATGGACCGAAATTCATAAGCAGACGATTTTACAATTTATAATCATATTTTTGATCTATAATTGTGTCACCAACACACAAAATATGTGTTAAACATTTAATGCCACAAAAATACTCTTCCTCCTCATATACTCATATATCCCACATTCATTATAAAAATATCACAGTTAATATATTATTTAAATAATATATTTAAATGAATTATTTTATCGGAAAATGATAAAATATTAATTTTCAACAATTGTCATTTTAAAAATTTCTCCATCTATATCCACATAAAATCAATATTTTCCTCATCATATAAATCAATAATTAATTCTTCACAAATAATATTACGAGATCACAAGATCTTGGTGACGGTAGTTCCGGGAAAGAGAACTTTCGATAAGAATTTCTCCTTCTTGGTAGCGTAATTAGGTGACCAAACCTCTCCTTGAGGCAGAACTTTCTAGACATTGCCAATAATGTTATCTAATAATATTATTAGGATAATATGAATTATTGCTTCGATAATGAAAATAATGTGTAATGACAATTTATTGAAACAACGATAATATAAAATATCAATGCGCAATTATTGAATCAATAAAATAAAATCTTGAGCGAGTAATTCTTTGTAACAATTATTGAGTAGTGCCTTCTTACGTAAGAATCAATAATTGGTGCAATCTGGTATCTTCTTCTTGTTCAACAACGCGTATTAGTGTGTTTTAACATACCGGGTATTCCAACGATGATACTTGCGGTAACAACTACGCCATTATTTATAAACAACTTATATTTGTCGTTTTTCTTCATCCAATCGCTTTCAGTTATGGGCCCCACAAAAGGCTGGTCAGTAAATGCGAATATTCCCGAACGATCTGAATATTCCACGACAAACGAATATTCCCGACGATAATGAATATTTTATAACCACTTGCTTATTCAAAATATTTGCGTATTTTACCCATAACTATCCACATTAATCAAATCAACCCTTACTATTTCAAAATAATAAATAGAGGAAAATAAATTTCATTAATTAATAATTTGGGGTTTACAACCTCCCTCCTTATGAAATTTCGTCCTCGAAATTGGCGTATGTACTGGTGTTTGAAAAGATGAGAATACCTCGCTTTCATTTTCGTTTCCAACTCCCGGTCATTTTCTCGATAGCATGGTTTTCTCCACAAAGCTTAACTTGTGGTATAACCTCGGTACATCGGACATGTTCTTTCTCTACAAGATTTTGGCGGTACCTCCTCGTACGTTAAGTCTTGGCTATCTCGTCGGTTCTAACTTCGATAGCGTGGTTGAATTCGTCCACACATTTACGTAACATCGATATGTGAAAAGCGTTATGAACACGCGTCGTACTTGGCGGTAAAAGCAGTCTATAGGCCACGGTTCCTATTCGATCGAGAATTTCAAATGTATTAATAAATCGAAGGTTTGAGCTTTCCTCACATCCACGATTCTCGCTTTTGAAATAACAACTTCTTGCACCTCCTTCTTCAAATTCATCGACTCGGTGTGTTGCTTGAGCGACTTTAACTTTATCGATTAAAGTCGATTATACTCGTATATCATCACGTGGGTACCTAGAGTTTTCATCTCCATCTCTATTATTTGTCAATTATACGAAATTAGTACATGTGATATCGTATTTCGTACTTATATATCGATCTTACTACTCAACACGTCGTCATTACCACGTTAAACTTTTCGAGGATGGCATGGTGAACATGTCTTTGAAATGAGTCTCTCTTGAGTTCTTGAAGCTCTTCCCACATTCCTTGCTCCATTCGAATTTTATATCTCTACGAGTCAATTTGCGTTAATGGAATAGCGATTCGAGAATATCCTTCAACGAATCTCCGATAATAACCAACTAAGCCTGAAAGCTACGTATTTCGATTCTACCGACTTAGGTTGTTCTCAATTGTGACTATATATCAACCTTGGATAGACGTTACAATGACACCTATCGGTTTCTTATCGCACGAATATGGGTGTCCCCTACGGAGAGTCTGAAACGGTGTATTCCTGAAAAGGAAGTCGAGATAAAGGCTCGGTACCAAATTCTATAGTTGAATTTATAACTCACGAAGTTCAATAGGAGCCATTCGATATGAGATTTTAGAAATGAGTTTTGTCTAGGGTTCAAAGTCGATACAAAATTTAATATCGGTCTTTGGGAGTAAACCAAGAAATTCTTTGAAATCGTCGGGAAAAATCAATAACAACAAGAATATTATTCAAATCGGCGTGTTTTTATTCAAATCCATAACATGGACTAAGAAAACTTGACATCCGTAATAAGCGAATGACTTCATGGCTTGATATGAAAATGTTTGACTTCAATGGTTTGATTGCTTGAATTGAATAACAAGGTTGCTTAGAATATGAAAACTAATGACCTTACGAAAGTAATCAATTTGGCGTGATGAGTAGTTAACCTTAAAATCACATCAAAAGCAAATATCTCTATAGAAATAAGGTTAACGGGTAATGTGATAGTGCTGACTGAATCAAGCAAGATTTCTAAACAACGGATGTAATGAAAGTTTCTCTAGCGGATTCTCCATAAATAGGTCGAAGTCTAATTTCTCCGTAGTCGAGTTCAAGCGTTGGTATAAGTAAGAGAGATAAAAGAATGGGTAGAAGCCGGTATCTAGTAAGGTATAAACTTCACAAGAATTTATAATTAACTAACCCGTCTTAACCGTTCGGGTTCTCTCGCATTTTACCGGTCACGACAAACGCTCTTCGAGGAAGATTGACTTTGACTTTTCTGGGACATCCTTTTGAGTCACCATTCATTGGATTTGGGTTTCGATATCGTACAATCTCGGCGATATGTCCTTCTTTTCCACAATTATAGCATACCTTAAAGCTGTTGTGGGCGGTTTTGGTGATATATCCCTCTTTCTCGCATTTTGTAACATCTGACCGGTGGTCTTTCTCCTCCCTTGGAACCAATTCTTTCTTGCATCTTTGTCGTCTTCACATGGTCGTTATTGAATCTCCTCTTTTAAAATCTCCTCCCACTTAAACGCTTCTTCTATTTTCATGGCCACGATTACCACGGAGTGGTTCCGCCTTTAATCAAGTATTCTTCTTTCTCATTTGGTTATCGTTATTACGATATTTGCTTATCTTGATTATGATCCACTGGTTATGGTCCCTCGGTTGAGCGTACTTTCGTTATCTCGCTCTAATATTTGAGCCACATTGACAACATCTGAATAGAGAGAAAATTTATGAGAAATGAGATCTTGGCGTATATCTGGGTTTCAAACCTCTCGAAACATCCGCGTCATCGTTCCTCATTCTCCACCAAATGAGGTGCTGAACACTGGATAACTCCATGAACTTCGCCTCGTCTTGGGACACCGTCATGTTATTACTGCTCGGTCTAATAAACTCCACTTCCTTCGTATAGCGAATACTTTCGGGAAAGTACTTGTCATTGAGGCTATTCTGAAACGTCTCCCATGACATCTTGAGTGCAAAATTTGGATGGAGTGCGCTTCCGATTCCCACCGATGTCTGCCTCGCCCACGGAACATAAAGGTGGCGAATGGAACCTTCTGTTTCCTCGTGCATCCCAGACATCGAATATCTTGGTAATTTGCTTAACCCATGTTTACGCCGTGATCGGATCCGGCTTTCCCCGAATGCGGTGGTCCCGACTCTTTGAGCTGCTTGGTTTGTGACCACCGTGAATTGCTATCATTTCCTCTGTATTTTGAACACGAGTCTCCTAAATGCGATTTTGCATGAGCGCAAAAAGCTTCTAAACATCCCTCGTTCATCAATACGCTTTCAATGGTGGTGTTGTTCACGGGAGGTACATTGTCGACTGTTACGCGTTCTCCTCGTTGGTAAATCTGAGGCATCTCCACGGTCTCATTTACTCCCTTTGTTAATATTCTCATTCGACATTTTCAAATCTTTGTCATAAAACAAGGGTTAATTAAAGAAATCAATATATCACATAATATCCTTATATCTTGACAATTAACAAATAAGCTTAGGTAGGACACCTTTAGCGAAGGATTTACTTCGTCTCTCCCTCTAGTTACATTCCCGATCTCGCGGAGATCATATCCCTAAGCTACGATACCAATTGTGGCGCCCCAAAATAGGTCCATTCCATCCAACCCATTACGAAATTAGCCAAATACATGTGAAATACGAGATATAACTACAAATTTATTATTACAACATATAAGCTGTGAGTTTAAATCTGAGATATTGCCATCTAGACAATATCCACGCATAAATAAATCCCCATCATAATTATTGATACATTATTTTACAAAATGGTGAGGACTACTAAACAACTCTCTCTAGAACCTTCATTCCATACCCTACTAGTAGTTTACATTTACATTCTGCGCCTCTGAGAAGAAAAATTGAACAACAAGGAAAAGGGTGAGCTTAACTAGCCCGATAAAGAATATTATGACTAAGATAATATACAACAAATTATCGTTAGTCTTTAATGAGGAAAAATCTAATAGAATCTGATAGACAACAAATTTTAAATCAATATTCGCAGTGAAATAATAATTCATTAGAAGAGTTAAGTAGAGAATGCAAACTACTATCTTCTATATATGAATTTAAAAGTTCATCGTCGATATTTTATCCCCTGTAACATCAATCAATATATATACGGAATCAAATATTCATCTTTGCACTACTGGGCGAAAGATATTCATCGATCGGTCGTATTCATCTCAACACTGTTCATCTTTGCACTACGGCCAAAGATATTTATCGATCGGTCGTGTTCATCTCAACACTGTTCATCTTTGCACTATGGGCCAAAGATATTAATCGAAAATCTTTCATCTTTGCACTTTCTGGGCCAAAGATATTGATAATATCATCATTTAGGGTGAGGATGATGAAAATATTTCAAAGAAAAGCGAATCCGGTGAAACAAAAGAACAAGTATTATGGATTAAGTACTTTAAACAATCCGAGTTCAAAAATACTTCATAAATAATCATAGTGAAGTAAAATTCAAGAATGATCAAAACATGGATACAATCAAAGCTAGTATCCATAATAGATATTTTAGACGAAAAGAAGAAATTTCATTTTTAAATTGAATAGTCTTGAGTATTAAATGAATAGTCTTGAGTATCGTGAAAAGTGTCGAGTATCGTGAATAGTAACTCAACACCAAAAGATAGAAATTCCATAAAAAAACATCTTCACGCTTCATGAATAGTACTCGTGAATAGTAACTCGTGAATAGTAACTCATGAATAGTAACTTCGTGAATAGTAACTCATGAATAGTAACTTCGTGAATAGTAACTCATGAATAGTAACCTGACATGAAAAAGTTCCAAATTTGATAAAAGTTCCAACCAATATTTCAAAGCATAATGATATTGAAGAAATAATATCATTTTTGAGAAGAAAATAACATCCCTTACCTCGAAAGGCGATCTTTAGTTGAAACAGGATATAGGCTATGACTTAAACTTGACCTTAGTATAGCAATACTCAAAGTATACTCAAAATACTCACAAGAATACATTTCGATAATATAGAGAGAAAACTTGATTTACGGTGTGATTTTCAATTCTAACCTAAGCTCCTATTTATAGGAAAATCTTTAGAACACCAAAGTAGAAAATTGAATATAATAATATTATTTATAAACAAAATTCCTTAGCCCACCTTTGAAATCTCATTTCAGCCACAGCACATGTTAAATGAGGTTCACAAACTCACCAAAAACGTTTTTCTCAAAATAATTAATTAAAACTCCCAAAAATCAATTATTTCGGAACTCCGAAACTTTAATAATTCATAATAAATAGCCCTTTTGTCAAAAAATTCAAATCTCGCTAATTTGTATAGGAAATTCAATTCTGTACAACTTTACAGAAGAAAGTTTTTCCAAATTCCAAACAGAAATTGACCGAAATCCATAAACGGACGATTTTACACGGTTATAATCAAATTTAGGATTATAAATTGTGTCACTGACACACAAAATATGTGTTAAACATTTAATGCCACAAAAATACTCTTCCTCCTTATATACTCATATATCCCACATTCATTATAAAAATATCTCCGTTAATATATTATTAAAATAATATATTTAAATGAATTATTTTATCGGAAAATGATAAAATATTAATTTTCAACAATTGTCATTTTAAAAAATTTCTCCATCTATATCCACATAAAATCAATATTTTCCTCATCATATAAATCAATAATTAATTATTCACAAATAATATTACTGAAACTGATATTGATGACTGGCGGGTTCGGGGAAAGAGGGCTTTCAATAAGAATTTCTCTCTTCTTTGGCCATGATTAGGTGACCAAACCTCTCCTTAGAAGCGAGAACTTTCTAGACATTGCCAATAATGTTATCTAATAATATTATTAGGATAATATGAATTATTGCTTTGATAATGAAAAAAATTGTGTAATGACAATTTATTGAAACAACGGTAATATAAAATATCAATCGTGCAATTATTGAATCGATAAAATAAAATCTTTGAGCGATAATTACGTAACAATTATTGAGTAGTGCCTTCTTACGTAAGAATCAATAATTGGTGCAATCTGAGTGTATCTTCTTGTTCGACAACAACGCGTATTAGTGTGTTTTAACCACGGGTATTCCAACAAAGATTACTTGGTAACAACTACATGCAATTATTTATAAACAACTTATATTTGTCGTTTTCTTCATCCAATCGCTTTCAGTTATGGGGCCCACAAAAATTTGCTGGCAAGTAAATGCGAATATTCCCGACGATCTGAATATTCCTGACCAAACGAATATTCCCAAGCGATAATGAATATTTTTAAACACTTGCTTATTCGAAATATTTGCGTATTTTACCCATAACTATCCACATTAATCAAATCAACCCTTACTCTTTCAAAATAATAAATAGAGGAAAATAAATTTCATTAATTAATAATTTGGGGTCTTACAGAATATTTGTTTTATCAGGGAATATTCGTGCAACGGCACAATCATTGGTGGACCCCGCAACGAAATTTTTATCGGAATGAGAAAACGGCAAAAAATATTTTATTAAAAATAACGGCGGAAGTTTTCACGATTAATAATGTTAAACTACTCGATAGTAAAAAAATGCGATGTCACGTGGTGACATTAATAATGTACATTGCGGTATTGATTATTGATGCTTATGTGATAAGTCACTCGGTTTTATTTTATTGGTATTATTAATGTAATAAAAAGCAGAATACTTTTATAAAGTTATTCTATAAATAGAATATATTATATTCTATTATGCATATATACTGCATAGTGTTTTTGCATAATAAAATCATTTTATATAAAACATAATACTTTTATAAAGTTATACATTTTATTAGACAATAATTAGAATATATTATATTTTATTATGCATAGTGTTTTGCATAATTATACTGCATAGTATTTGCGTAGTAAAATCTTTTATAAAATTATTCGTTTTATTAGATTATAAATAGAATATATTATATTTTATTTAAAAGATTTTGCTTTAAATATGGACCGTCAGATTAAAAGTAAATCAATCTGGACCAAGTTTCATGAGTTAATTCTTATCTGATCCATTTTTCTATAAATAGAAGCTCATTCATTCATTATTTCTTACTTAATTCACTTTGAAACTCTAGAGAGAAACTATAGAGAGAAGAAGAAAAATGTTCGCTACTTGATACTTTTATATGCGATACTCTTTTCTTTCTAAGGTAGTAGGGAATATTATTTGTTGTACTCGTAAGGGGTACTCTTTCTTTCTTATTTATGAAGAGAACTTACATTATTCCATTCTTTATTATTTTGTTGGAATAACTCAGATATCATGAAGCTACCCTATACTTGGTGAAATTATTACATTATTCCATTCTTTATTATTATGTTGGAATAACTTTTACATGCAAGCAATCTTGTATACATGGTGAAATTCTTCTAATATTCCATTCTTTATTATTACATTGGAATATCACATGCATGCGTTTCTGGTGGGACTGATTCCGATTATTTATTATTATGTTGGAATATCACTGTCGGTGCGTTTCTGTGGGACTGGTTCCATTCTTTATTATTACATTGGAATATCCATGCATGCGTTTTCTTTGGGACTGTTCCGTTATTTATTATTACATTGGAATAACTGCAAGTGTGGTCTATCGCATGCATGGTGATTTCTTTTGTTATTCCATTCTTTATTATACTCGGTTGGTTAAAACTTTGACTTCTATCTTTGCATGAAATTAGTGGAATATCCTTGATATTTGCGCTTCATCCATATCTTTTCATGGAAATATTCTTACGAGCATTCTTGAATTTTACTCCACAAAGAAGTATCGTGTTGACAATTTGGACGTTATTGGTTCTGGATAAATTAATTCTTGAACTTGTTTTATTGAATTATTATGTCATTGTCATCATCCTCATGTTTATATTATGTTGAAAGTCTTTTGTGGCTTTGTAGTGCATAGATAGACTTGGTATGATTATGACGAGAGATTATTCGGTATAATCGTGGTAGTAATGTTACAAATGATGTGGAAAAAGTCCTCGTTGGCCCGTAGTGCATTGATGGGCGGAGTTTTGGTATGATTATGGCTATGGATTCTCTTGACCGAGGGTGCAAAGATGAATTGTTTTATGGCATGATCGGGAATAGTTGATGAAAACATGATTATCTTTGGCGAGTAGTGCGAGGATAATTCGTGGTCGTGATCTTAAAGAATATCCTTGGCACGTAGTGCGGGGATGATTTGATGATGTGGATTATTTATTAAAATTTGAGTCTCGGTGATAAAAGTGATAAAAAAAACCTTTTAAATCATAGAAGATAATAGATTTTATTCTCTACTTGACTCTTACAATGGATTGCTTGTTCATTCTGATTAAACTTGATGTTTGTTATATTGTATCGGTTTAACACATTGTTGAAGGCTAATGATAATTTATTACGTATTATCTTAGTCATAATATTTCTTCTTGGGCTAGTTGAGCTCACCTTTTTTTTTCATTGTTCTCTTGAGGAAATGAGAGCGTAAATTTGGGACTAGTCGGGGAACAAAGTGATGGTCCTAGATGATGCATTAGTAGTCCTCACTATTCTGTGAAATAGTATAATTATAAATGTAATGAGGACTCCGTTGAGTGTGGATATTGTCTATATGATAATATTTGTATTAAAACTCACAGCTCATGTTGTATATTTAAGTTTGTATTTGAATTCTGTACCATGTATTTGGCGATTCAAGATGGGTGATGTATACCTAATTTTGGGGGCGTCACACTAGCTATATTCTCATTTCCTAAAGAGAACAATGAAAACAAAGGGCTAGTCTAGTAAGAAATATTATGACTAAGATAATGCAGAATAAATTATCGTTAGCCTTCAACAGTGTTAAACTGATAAAATATAATAAATATCAAGTTTAACTGCAGCGGAACAAACAATCAATTAGAAGAGTCAAGTAGAGCATGATATCTACTATCTTCTATGATTTTAAAAAGTTTATCATCAATTTTATCGTTGAGACTCAGCTTAATAAATAAACCACATCATCGAATCATCCCTGCACTACGGGCTAATGATATTCATGTAATCATCAATGGTCATGATTATACCGAATAATCCCTGGTCATAATCATACCAACAACTCTCCATCAATGCACTACAGGCCAATGATGATTTTTATCACATCATTTGTAACATTACAGTCATGATTATACCGAATAATCCCTGGTCATAATCATATCAATCAATAGTACATCAACGCACGTAAGTCGCAGATGACTTTTATCACAATATAAGCATGAGGATGATGACAATGATATAAGAATTCAATTAAAAGAAAACAAATGATAAATTTTTAAATATTTATAATTTAATTTATCAAGAATTTAATATAGTCCAAATTGTCAACATGATACTGCTTTGTGGAGTAAAATTCAAGAATAATATTGTATCAAAAATGATTTGGATAACAAAAAAATCAAATTTTTTTCAAGAATATTCCCTGTGAAACCCCAGATTTTATGAATAAAGAATTAATTTTCTCGAAATAATTTTTTTTATATTATGGTGTGAATTTGAGATAATATTATAGTTGTGGGTAATATTTATAAATTTTGCAAAGTATGCAATGTGAGACCCCAGATTTTATAAATAAAGATTTAAATTTCTCGAAATATTTTTTTGAATATTAAGGTGTGGATTTGAGATAATGTTATAGTTGGGGGTAGTATTTGAAAATTTTGCAAAGTATGCAAGTTGTTATATAATATTGGATTGGTCGGGGAATATTCTTTTTATCGGGGAATATTCGATGCAGCGACCACAATCAATGGTGGACCCTAATGGAAGAAGCGTCGTAGTTAGAAAGCGACAAAAATATTTTATGAAAATAACGGCGGAGGTTTTCTGGTTGATCTTTGTTGAACTACCGGAAGTAAAAAATACGATGTCTGGCGTGGTTGCATAGTAGCATTGCGGTATTGATTATTGATGCTTACGTGAAGTCACTTTCGGTTATCTTTGCATTATTCTTCTGATAATTCTTTGCATCATATCTCTCATATTATTGATTCAATTATTGTCGCAAAGATTATGCGCATAATGTGTTATTTTATTAAATCAATAATTGAGGCGACAAAGTTATTCACATTATTAAATTGCAATATTTACAATGTCTAGAAGTTACATCAAGGAGAGGCTTGGTCACCTAATTGCTTGGCTTGATAGGAGAAATCCTTATTGGAAAGCCCCTCTTTCTGGGAATAACTTTGGTTGTTAAATATTGTGAGTTATGATATTAATGATGGATAAGTTCGTGTTGATTAAAGATGAATTTGATAGTTCCATTGTGTTGAAATTATTTGTGTTAAACATTTATTTTGATGGTAATTGATGTCCTGGAGGTTATATTGTTCAATCGAATTATTAAGGGCGGTTTTTGTCGGAATTACTATTCACGAGTTCTTATTCACGGTTTCTTATTCATTCGCAAAATTACTATTCACTCTAGTATTATTCACTCGAGTATTTGGGACATTTTTTTTTGTGTGAGATTCTTATTCATGAGTTCTTATTCACGAGTTACTATTCACGGTTTCTTATTCATCGAAATTACTATTCACTCTAGTATTGTTCACTCGAGTATTTGGGACATTTTTTGTGTGAGAGTTCTTATTCATGAGTTCTTATTCACGAGTTACTATTCATGAGTTCTTATTCATTTACGATTCTTATTCATGTCTTTAATTTTTGGTCAGTTGGATGAAATTATAATAGTAAAATCAATAAGGATCGTTGATTTAAGATTTTAATAGTAACTTGTCCCTTCCGGTATTACCAAGAGTTACCCTTCACAAATAGTAGTTGTCTCTTCGATATTACCAAAAGTCATTTTAACCCTTCATTAAGACCAAAGCCACTTTCGAGTTTTCTATAAATAGAAGCTCATTCTTCTTCATTTCTCACCAATTCACCAAAGCTTTAGAGCCATTAATATAGAGAGAAATTATAGAGAGAAGCTATAGAGAGAAAATCTATAGAGAGAAAGAAGAAGAAGTGCGCTTCCTACTACTACTCTATATCCAGTTTCTTTCAAAGGTAGGGAATATTATTTGTTGTACAAGTAAGGGTTGTTATTCTTTCTTATTCATGAAGAGAACTTACATTATTCCATTCTTTATTATTACATTGGAATAACTTTGTAAAAGTGGCATACCCTATACATAACTTGTATATGCGGCGTACCCAATACTTGGTGAAATCCTTATTTTATTCCATTCTTATTTATTACATTGGAATAACTTTGTATCGTGGTTTACCCAATACTTGGTGACATTCTTCTATTATTACATCTTTATTATTACATTTGGAACATCACATCGTGTGTTTTACAGGACACGGTTAAAATCTTTATTATTACTGTTGGAACATCACATGCATGTGTTTTACAGGACTGGTTAAAATCTTTATCATTACTGTTGGAATATCCTATCGTGTGTTTTACCGGATCTGGTTCCATCTTTATTATTACTGTTGGAACATCCCCGCCTTGTGAATTTCACATTTTGGTTCCGTTATTATTATTATACATTGGAATAACACACACATCAAGACCGCATGCGTGGTGATTTCTTTTGTTATTCCATTCTTTATTATACCCGGTTGGTTAAAACTTTGACTTCTATACTCCATGAAATTAGAGGAATATCTTTGATATTTGCGCTTTCATCCGATATCCTTTCATGGAAATATTCTTCTCGGTATTCTTGAATTTTACTCTACAAAGCAATATCATGTTGACAATTTGGATGTTATTGGTTCCTAGATAAATTAATTCGTGAACTTGTTTTATTGAATGTCATTGTCATCATCCTCGTGTTATATTATGTTATCTTTGGCTTACGTGCGTAGATGAACTTAGTATGATTATGACCGAGGATCATTCGGTATAATCGTGGCTTGATATAAATGATGTGACAAAAGTCCTCGATTGGCACTGTAATGCGATGATGGATAGTTTTTGGTATGATTATGACCGGGAGTGATTCGGTATAGTCATGACCATTGATAATTTGATGAAAATCCTTGGCCAGAGTAATACGGGGATGATTAGATATTGTGGTTTATTCATTAAAATTTGAGTCTCAAATTTATATGATGATGAAAACCTTTTAAATCATAAAAGATAGTAGATTTTATTTTCTACTTGACTCTTTTAATGGATTGCATATTTATTTCGCAGATTAAAGCTGTTGTTTATTGTATTTTATCGGTTTAACATTGTTGAAGACTATTGATAATTTATTACGCATTATCTTAGTCATAATATTTCTTCTTGGGCTAGTTGAGCCCACCATTTCTTTCTTTGTTCACTTCAGAAATGAGAATATAAATTTGGGACGAGTCGGGAAAAGAGTGATGGTCCAGAAGATAGCATTAGTAGTCCTCACTATTACATTAAATAGTGTGACAATAAATGTAATGAGGACTCCTTGAGTATGGATATTGTCTAAATGACAATATTCTATTAGAACTCTCGGTTTATGTATTGTCGTATGTTTACCGACGGATGTATAATTAAGTTTGTATTTGAATTTATGTACCATGTAAGTGGCGACCCAAGATGGGTGACGTATACCTAATTTTGGGGCGTCACGGTTTGGTATCGAGCTTAGGGATATGATCCCTGGTGAGATGTGAGATAAGAACTAGGAGGGAGAGGCGGGGAATTCCTTGTTAGTATGACCTACCTAAATTTATTTGGTATTTAATTGGTCACGTCGAGTATAGGGATAATATGTGATATGTTAATTAACCCTTGTTTTGTGACGAGATTTGAGAATGACATCCGAAAATCTTTGAGATAAGCAATGAAGCACATGAGAGTGTTGATTCATTTCAAACAAAAGGTAACGACCAACAATACGATAATAATCATCTTTGGTGGCAGCAGTTATCGAACAATGATAACCATCGTGGGGAAATTATCATGCTAAGAATGGTAACCACTTCGGTGGTAATCATGGCAAAGATAATAGAAGTGGAAATTGCAAGAAAGAAGGTCATTTAGCCCAATTTTTTTGTGCATCAAAGTCAAGTCTATTTGGGACGGTGGCACCAAAGGTGGATATGGACAAAACAAAGTCGTTGGTTTTAGGAAGCATTTTTCATGACTTTCTCAAAAGCGAGTAAGCCGAACGAAGTTAGCACGGGTTAGTTAATTATAAATTACGAAGTCTATACCTTATAAGATCTGGGTTCTACCCATTATTTTATCTCTCTTGCTTGCGTTCAACGTTTAAATTTGACTCAGGAGAAGTTAGACTTTGACTTATTGGTTGAAACTTCGTCGGTAGGAGCCTTCGTTCTGCTTACTTATTTTTAAATCTTGTTTGATTCAAATAAACACTTTCACGTTACTGTCGATCTTATCTCTTTGAAAATACTTGCCTTTGAGGTAATTTTTGAAAGCGATTGATTAACTACTCATTATTCTTTTGTAAGGTTGTTAGCTTTCATATTCCTAACCAACTTTGTTATACTGAATTCAAAGTAACCAAACCCTAAAGTTAATCACTTTGTTATATCAAGCCATAAGTAAAGAGCCCCGATCCTTTTCGTTGTTGACTTCCTTTATGTGGAATGCACCAAAGCCAAAACTTTTTTGGCGGCGGCGTCGTGAATAGCGATGACAAGTTGATAGGTATCATTGTGATGTCTTATCTAGGTTAAAGGATAGAAGTCACGGTTGGTATCAATGTAACGTCTTATCCAAGTCTTGGATAAAGTAGCGATTTTGAATGATATTTCTATCATTAATAAATTTCTTGACGTATTCTTAAAGATTTCCTAGCCTACCTAGGCGTGAAATCGAATTTTTGTATTGACCCCAGTACAAAAACCCATTTCTTAAACCCTCAAATATTTCTTCAACTAAAATGAACAGTTTACGTGGTTTATGATGAAAGTCATAATAAAAGCATTGGACTAATGAAAATCATTGGGTATACGTGGTATTAGTAAGTGTTATGATGAGTTATGTTGGTTAGTATGAGAAAACATGAAAGTTTCTTAAAAATCACAAGGAGTTAAAAACCAGATTTTGGTGAAAAACGTAACATGAAATTCAATTGACCATATCTCCTAATATATTTTGAATTTTTCAGTGTGGTCAAGTTCTAGAGTTAGATCTATGAGTTTTGTAGCATCTCCAAGTGGAATCACTGGAAAAGGTGTTGTAGATTTACGTGTGGGTGATTTTAATAAAGAATGAAAAAGTGGAAATTTCAAAAAGCTCTTGATTTTATTTTTAAAAGGGTATTTTCGGCCACTTAAATTATGAGAAAAATTCTAGACTTTTGGGAAAGGAAAGAATATGGTATAAGGTAACTCCTGTCCAAAAAATGAGCTTATTACGACTTAAAATGAGCAAGTTATGACCATTTCAATATTTAGGTTTTTAAAACGAAAACGATATATAAGGAGTTCTACAACTCAGATGACCATGAAATTTAAACTGGAGGCTCACATTAACATGTGTAAGGTCCTGCCAAGATTTGGGAATTTCTGGAGTTAACCTTGAGGTAGCTAATTTCTTAAGGAATTAATTAGAAATTGATTTTTGAATGTATGTTCATTATGGGACTATATTATGCTAAATCCCAGACAAGAAATATATTTGGGACTGATTTGGTATTTTCTATGAAAATAGTTTAGTTACGAACATATGAGTTAAATATGTTATGTGAAGTGACAAAGTTGAAAATAGGATTTTATGGCTAGAGAATCCTATATAGAGTATATGCATATTTTTTTTTGATGAGGGATTTGATCATTGGTGATGATATCTTATGAGTATGACATTTTTGAATGATTAAATGCATTATATGGTAAAGCGTAAACAATTGAAATAAATTGTTTATAAATTTAAGTGATTAAAATATTGTTATAATATTAATGATATTAGATTATAAGATTATTAAGTGATTGATAACATAGGGATATTCTTGAATCTGGATAAATTATATTATAAATGTTTAATATTTATCCTTTATCTCATTTGATTGATTCTTTATATCATTGACATGATCCTCATACTTATATTATGTTGAAAGTCATCATGGCTCACGCGTCGTAGATGGACTTGGTATGATTATGACCGTGGATTGTTCGGTATAATCATGGTAGTAATTGAAAACACGATTATCTTTGTACGTAGTGCATGGATAATTTGTGGTCGTGATACTAATGAATACACGATTATCTTTGGCACGTAGTGCATGGATAATTGTGGTCGTGATACTAATGAATACACGATTATCTTTGACCGTAGTGCATGGATAATTTGTGGTCGTGATCTTAATGAATACACGATTATCTTTGGTAGTAGTGCATGGATAATTTGTGGGTCGTGATCTTAATGAATACACGTTTATCTTTGACCGTAGTGCATGGATAATTCGTGGTCGTGATATCTTTGACCGTAGTGCATGGATATTTTATTAAAAATAACGGCGGAAGTTTTACCGTTAATACTGTTGAACTACTCGGTAGTAAAAGAAATGCGATGTCTGGCGTGGTTGCATAGTAGCACACGGTATTGACTATTGATGTTTATGTGAGAAGTCACTCAGTTTTATTCAATTATTGCTACAATAGTTGTTGCATAGTATCTCACATTATTTGATTCAATTATTGTTGATTTATAATTTTTGTTTTATTAGTATTATTAACGTAATAAAAAGCGAAACATCTTTTTTATATAAAGCAGTAATACTTTATTAAAGTTATTACATAAATAGAATATATTATATTCTATTATGCATAGTGTTTTGCATAGTAAAATCTTTTTATATAAAACAGAAAACTTTATTAAAGTTATTCTATAAATATAATATATTATATTTTATTATGCATAGTGTTTGTATAGTGCCTGCATAGTATTTTGTGACGGTAAAAATCTTTTTATATAAAATAGAATATATTATATTTTATTTAAAAGATTTTGCTTTAAATATGGACCGTCAGATTAAAGTAAATCAATCTGGATCGTTCATGGATTAGTTAATATGCATTCCATTTTCCTATAAATAGAAGCCCATTCCTTCATTATTTTCTTACGAATTCACTGAACTCTAGAGAGAGAAACTATAGAGAGAGACTATAGAGAGATAGAAGAAAAGTTTTCAGCTACTTCACTACTCTTATATCAAGTATTATTTTACGGTAAGTGATATTATTCTTTTGTATTCAAGAAGAGAACTTACATTATTCCATTTCTTTATTGTTCATTGGAATAACTTTCAGATCATGAGCTACCCCTATACTTGGTGACATTCTTCATTATTACGTCTTTATTATTCTATCGGAATATCACATGCATCTATTATCTGTGGGACTGGTTCCATTTTATTATTCCGTCTTTATTATTACAGCCGGAATATCACATGCATCTTTATCGTCGGACTGGTTCCATCATTTATTATTCCGCATTTATTATTACATTGGAACATCCTCGGTGTGAATTTCACGACTGGTTTCGTTATTATTATTACATTGGAATAACCGTCTACATCGCCAAGTACCACATGCATGGTGATTTCTTTTGTTATTCAATTCTTTATTATACTCGGTTGGTTAAAGTTTTGACTTCTATACTCCTTGAAATTAGTGGAATATCCTTGATAATTGCGCTTCATCCAGTATCTTTTCATGAAAATATTCTTCTGAGCATTCTTGAATTTTACTCTACAAAGCATTATCATGTTGAAAATTTGGACGTTATTGGTTCATGAATAAATTAATTCTTGAACTTGTTTTATTGAATTCTTATATCATTGTCATCATCCTCATGTTTATATTATGTTGAAAGTCATCTGTGGCCTGTAGTGCATAGATGGACTTGGTATGATTATGACCAGGAATTATGCGGTGTAATCATGACCGTAATGTAATTACAAATGATGTGGAAAAAGTCCTCATTGGCCGTAGTGCATTGATGGGACGCTTTTGGTATGATTATGGCTATGGATTCTCTTGGCGAGGTGCAAAGATGAATTGTTTTATGGCATGATCGGGACCGTTGATGAATACACAAATATTCTTGGCCCGTAGTGCATGGATAATTGTGGTCGTGATACTAAAGAATATCCTTGGCCTGTAGTGCGGGGATGATTTGATGATGTGGATTATTTATTAGCTGAGTTCCAGCGATTAAGTTGATGAAAAACCTTTTAAACCATAAAAGATAGTAGATTTTATTCTCTACTTGACTCTTTTAATAGATTGTTTGTTCCACTGCAGTTAAACTTGATGTTTGTTATATTGTATCAGTTTAACACTGTTTAAGGCTAATGATAATTTATTACGCATTATCTTAGTCATAATATTTCTTCTTGGGCTAGTTAAGCTCACCCTTTCTTTCCTTTTTCTCTCTTGTGAAATGAGAAATATATTTGGGATGAGTCGGGGAACGGAGTGATGGTCCTAGATGGTGCATTAGTAGTCCTCACTATTCTGTGAAATAGTGTGATAATAATTGTAATGAGGACTCCTTTTGAGTTTGTATACTCTCTAGTAGACAATATTTGTATTCAAACTCACACTTTATGTTTTGTCGTATTGTACCTGACAGTTGTTTTATTAAGTTGTATTTGAATTATGTACCATGTATCTGGCGACTCAAGATGGGTGATGTATACATAATTTTGGGGGCGTCACATTCCCCCGGGTGAATAGTACCCCGTGAATAGTACTTCGAGAATAGTACCCCGTGAATAGTACTTTATGAATAATACTTTGTGAATAGTACCCGTGAATAGTACTTTATGAATAGTACCCCGTGAATAAGGCTGTAAACGAGCCAACATAGTTCGGGCTCGATTCGGGTTCGACTCGAAAAAATACAAACGAGACTCGGATTCGTTAATAATATGATCCAAATCTGAGCATTAAAAATAGTTCAAATAAAAATATGAGTAGAATCTGAGCAAGGTTATACTCGACTCGTTTAAGATTCAAACTACTCGAATTTTTTATTGTGATTCGATACATACTCGATTAATACATATTCGATTAGATGTTCGATACATTCTCTTATAATATAAACAAATTTAAATCAAATTAGAATAATTAGTTATTATTTTGTTTTGTTTTTAATTTTAATTGTGATTTTATATTTGTAAAGTGTAATAATAAATATATTTTCACAAATTCAATTTATAATTATATTTATTATAAAACTAGTTATTATGTGGAGACTCGAATTCGAGCTTGAATTTGAAGCTCGCGAGTAGTTTGAATAAATATTCGAGTCGAGTCGGATCGAATTAGAGTAATAAATATTCAAGTCGAGTCGAATCTGAGTAGGATTTTTCAAATATAATTCGAATTCGAGCCGAATTCGAGTACAAATTTATCATTTCGAGCCGAATTCGAGTAGCTCTCTGTTCGTTCCGATTCGACTCGTTTACACCCTTACCCGTGAATAGTACTTTGTGAATAGTATCGTAAAAATGAATACTACTCATGGACAGTACTCCGACATTAAAAGCTTAAAATTTAACAAGAATGTGCAAAAAATATCCTTGTGAAACGATATTAGATGAAACGCAAATTTCAAGGATATTCTACTAATTTCACGGAGTATAGAAGCAATAATTTAACAAAATGAGGGTATAATCAGGAATACGAGACGAAATAATATTACTCACATACTATGTGACGCCCCCAAAATAGGTATACAACATCCATTCTGAGTCGCCAAATACATGGTACAGAAACAACTACAACTTTATTAATACAATTGTCGTGCAAAATACGACAACACTTAAACTGTGAATTTAAATACAAATATTGTCATCTAGACAATATCCACACTCAAATAAGTCCTCATTACAATTATTAAAACACTATTTTACAGAATAGTGAGGACTACTAGAACTACTTCTAGAACCATCATTCCACACCCGACTAGTACTCATTACATTCTCGCCTCCCGAGAAGAAAAATGGAACAACAAGGGAAAGGGTGAGCTCAACTAGCCGAGAAAGAAACATTATGACCAAGATAATATAAAACAAATTATCGTTAGTCTTCAACAGGGAAAAATCTAATAGAATACCATAGACAACAAGTTTTAAATCAATCTTCACAGCGGAAATAATAATTCATTAGAAGAGTTAAGTAGAGAATGCAAACTACTATCTTCTATATATGAATTTAAAAGTTCATCGTCGATATTTTATCCTTGTAACATCAATCAATATATATCTGGAATTAAATATTCATCTTTGCACTACAGGCCAAAGATATTCATCAGTTGGTCATGTTCATCTAAACACCTGTTCATCTTTGCACTATGGGCCAAAGATATTCATCAGAAATCATTCATCTTTGCACTACATGCCAAAGATATTCAGTTATATCATCATTTAGGACTGAGGATGATGAAAAATATTTTAAAGAAAACAAATCCAGTGAAACAAAAGAACAAATATTAAGGATTCGTACTTTAAACAATCCAAGTTCAAAAATACTTCATAAATAACCAGAGTGGAGTAAAATTCAAGAATGATCAAAACATGGATACAATCAAAGCTAGTATCCATAATAGATATTTTGGACAAAAAACGAAAATTTAATTTTTCTGTGAATAGTGTCGATTCGTGAATAGTGTCATATACGTGAATAAGTGTCGTATACGTGAATAGTAACTCCGACACTAAAAGATAGAAATTTCACAAAAAAATCATCATGCTTCGTGAATAGTACTCGTGAATAGTAACTCATGAATAGTAACCCCGACATGAAAAAGTTCTAAATTTGATAAAAAAATTCCAACCAATATTTCGGCATAATGATATTGAAGAAATAATATCATTTAAGAAGAAATAACATCCCTTACCTAAAAAGGATAGTACTTCTGACTGGTATACTGGATATAATGCTAAAAGAACTTGCACCATATAGCAATACTCAAAGTACTAAAATACTCACAAGAATATATCGAGAGAGAAAGAGAGAGAAGATTTCAGTTTCTGGTGTGATTTTCAATTCTAACCTAAACACCCTATTTATAGGAAAATGCTTAGAACACCAAAGAAGAAAATTGAATAAAATAATATTATATATAAAACAAATTCCTACGCCCACTTTGAAATCGATTTTAAATTACCTGCTTACATGTTAAAGATGCCCACAAACATTTCAAAAACATTTTTCTTTTAAAACATAAATAAAACTTCCAAAAATTAATTATTATGGAACTTCAAAACTTCAATAATTCATAATAAATAGCCATTTTATCAAAAAAATTCAAACCACATGTCTTTTTCATAGAAAATTTCATTATCTACAACTTTTCAGAAGAAAGTTTTTTCCAATTCCAAACAGAAATTGACAGAAATCCACCTGTTCTGAAAATACCATCTGGCTCGGAGGGATTTGTCATCTACAGTGATGCTTCGGGAAAAGGGTTGGGATGTGTTCTCATGCAACATGGAAAAGTCATAGCCTATGCCTCAAGACAACTCAAAGAATATGAGAGGAATTATCCTACTCATGATCTAGAGTTGGCAGTTGTTGTCTTCGCATTAAATATTTGGAGGCATTACTTGTATGGGTAGAAGGTGGAGATCTTTACAGATCATAAAAGCCTCAAATATTTCTTTACCCAAAAGGAACTCAATATGCGACAACGACGTTGGCTTGAACTGTTGAAAGATTATGATCATACCATCCAATACCATCCTGAAAATAACGTGGTAGCCGACGATTGAGTAGAAGATCATACGCAAGTACGAGTGCGATATTGTCGTATGAGCCCATTTTATGTGACTTGCAAAGGATGGAGATAGATTTAAAGACTCCAGGGATCTATGTGATGATGGCGAATATACGAGTAAAATCGATTTTAATCGATAAAGTTAAAGCCGCTCAAGTTCTGAGACTGGAGCCGACGCTGCGTATGAGGAAGAAAGTGCAAGAAGGTGCTATGCAGGAAGCAAGAATCGATGAAGAAGGAATACTTGAGTCAACTCTGGACTTTGTGTTCTAACGACCACGATTTAAAGTATAAAATCATGATGGAGGCGCCGCAACAACTGCACCGTTTGTAATCCATCACAGGAGTACCAAAATGTATCATGATATTAAATCATACATTTTGGTGGACCAATATGAAGAGAGATAGCGTTGTTTATCTCAAGGTGTCTAACTTGTCAACGAGTTAAAGCGGAGCATCAAGTACCAAAAGGTCCATTGCAACCACTTGTGTGGCGCCCCAAAAGCGGTATACGTCACCCATCTTGGGTCGCCACTTACATGGTGGCGTAATTCAAATATAACTTAATAATACAAATCGTCGTAAATGTATAATACGACAAAACATAAAAGCGTGAGTTTGGATACAAATATTATCTACTAGAGATTATACAAACTCAAAAGGAGTCTTTATTACAATTATTATTACACTATTTCACGTAATAGTGAGGACTACTAATCTTATCATCCGTCCGTCCACTCCGTTCCCCGACTAGTCCTCGCTACGTTCTCATTTCTGAAGAGAACAATAAAAGTAAAAGGGTGAGCTCAACTAGCCCAAGAAGAAATATTATGACTAAGATAATGCGAGAATATATTATCGTTAGCCTTCAACAATGATGTTAAAGCGATACAATATAACAACCATCAAGTTTAAGCTGCGCAGTGGAACAACCAATCCATTAAAAGAGTCAGTAGAGAATCAAATCTACTATCTTTTATGATTTAGAAGGTTTTTCATCACTTTTTATATTTGGGACTCGATTTTAATAAATAATCCACATCATCAAATCACCCCCCTGACTACGGCGAGGATATTCTTTAGTATCACGACCACAATTATCCATACACTACGGGCGAGAATATTTGGGTATTCAATAATGATCATGATCATGCCAACAACTATCCATCAATGCACTACGGGCCAATGAGGACTTTTACCACATCATTTGTAACATTACGGCCATGATTACAACCGAATAATCCACGGTCATAATCATACCAAGTCCATCTATGCACTATAGGCCACAGATGACTTGCAACAAAAATATAAACATGAGGATGATGACAATGATATAAGAATTCAATAAAACAAGTTCAAGAATTATTTTATCCGAGGATCTAATAACGTCCAAATTGTCAACACGATATCGCTTTGTAGAGTAAAATTCAAGAATGCTCGGAAGAATATTTCCATGAAAAGATATCTTGGATGAAGCGAAAATATCGAGGATATTCCACTAATTTCATGGAGTATAAGTCAAAACTTTAACCAATTTGAGTATAATAAGGAATGGAATAACAAAAGAAATCACCAGGGCGATGCGATAGGCCGCATAGGCGAGTTATTCCAACAGAATAATAAAGACGGAATCGAGTTGATTGTAAAGCGCACGCATGTGATATTCAATGAGAATAATAAAAGCGAAATTAGGTCCCGTAAAAACGCATGCACGAGGATATTCCAATGAGAATAATAAAGACGGAATCAGTCCGGCGTAGAATGCACTGAATAGGATATTCCAATGAGAATAATAAAGGCGGAACCTGAGTTCGGCTGTAGAACGCCTTGCAACCTGATGTTTCAAATGAGAATGATAAAGAATGGAACAACGGAAGAATTTCACCAAGTATAAGCGTGAGCAGCGTATCTGAGTTATTCCAACATAATAATGAAGAATGGAATAATGTGAAGTTCTCTTCATAGATAAGAAAGAAATAATACTCCCTACGAGTACAACAAATAATATTCCCTACCTTGGAAAAAACTGGATACTGGAATAGTGTGGTAGCAGATTTCTCTTCTTCTTTCTCTCTATAATTTCCCTCTATAATAATCGTTCTAAAGCTTTTGTGAATTGGTGAGAAATGAAAGAAGAATGAGCTTCTATTTATAGGAAAATATAGTTTCGATAATTGCACGTTTTGGGGCTCAAAAATTACAGTACAATACCTCTAACTTTTCATTCATTTATAATTTAGTCCTGCAAGTATTATCAATCTTGCACCAACTCCCCTAATAGTAAATAATGTGAATCAATAGTTCAATCATGTGAATCAATAGTATAATCATGTGAAAAATACGCATTTCAGTATAGTACCCCCATCTATACCTCTATTTTTAATTTAGTCATGCAAGTATTATCAATCTTGCACCAACTCCCCTAATAGTAAATAATGTGATTCAATAGTACACATATGTGAACAAATAGTTATGTAAGCATGTGAATTAGTAGCAATTAATTGCTCATTTAACCGATAAATTACCCGATTTATCAATATAACCCCTAGACATCAATTATCATCGGAATAAATGTCGATTTTCACTAACACAAACAATTCCAACATAATGAAACTATTTTTATCAAAAATATAAATTTTGAAATTTCGAATTTTGACTTTTCCCAAAAAAGTCAACTATTGACTTTTTGACCAAATAGTGAATCCCGAAAATTTTTGTGTTTATAGACTATTTCTACTAATTTCGTCATTTCGGACTCAAATATCACGTCCGTGTCTCCAAATTCAACTCCGAACAACATTCATTATTAATATTATAACTCACAATATTTATCAACCAGGTCGTTCCCAGGAAAGAGGGGGTTTTCCAATAAGGATTTCACCCTATTGGCGCGCAATTAGGTGACCAAACCTCTCCTTGACAGAACTTTTAGACATTGTAAATATTGTAATTTATAATATGAATAACTTTGTCATCTCAAGTATTGATTTAATAAAAATATTTTATGCAGATGATACTGTGACAATAATTGAATCAATAATATGATAGATATGATGCCGCCATTACTGTAGCAATAATTGAGTATAACTGAGTGACTTCTCACGTAAGCATCAATAATTAATACCGTGTGCTACTATGCAACCGCAGATTCATTGTACTTTTACTACCGAGTAGTTCAACAGTTTTAACGGTAAAACTTCCGCCGTTATTTTCATAAAGTATTTTTGTCGTTTTCTCAATCCGACAATAATTCCGTTATGGGGGTCCACCAATGATTGTGTCGTTGTACGAATATTCCCTGTTAAAACGAATATTCCCCGACCAATCGAATATTATATAACAACTTGCGTACTTTGTAAAATTTGTAAATATTACCCACAACTATAACATTATATCAAATCCACACCATAATATTCAAAAATATATTTCGAGAAAATTTAATCTTTATTCAAAAAAATCTGGGGTCTCACAACTTGAAATTCCAGAATGGAAGTGGGAGCACATTACCATGGATTTCGTTACCGGTCTTCCTAAGGTTTCTCAAGGCATAGATGCGATTTGGGTCATTGTTGATAGATTGACCAAGTCTGCTCATTTCTTACCAATACGAGAAATTTATACACTTGAACGTCTTGCCAGATGTACATAAACGAGATTGTAAGGCGCATGGTATGCAGTATCCATAGTTTTCGATCGAGACCCAAGATTCACTTCACGATTTTGGGTTAGTTTGCAAAAAGCTATGGGCACAGACTTACGATTTAGCTCGGCATATCATCCTCGCATTTCAGACGGACAATCGAGAGGACTATTCAAACTCTTGAAGATCTATTAAGACTCTGTGTCCTTGATTTCAAGGGAAGTTGGGACAAGTTCTTACCATTAGTGGAGTTTTCCTACAACAACAGTTATCAAACAAGTATTGGCATGGCTCCATTCGAAGCGTTGTATGGAAGAAAGTGTCATTCTCCGATTATCTTTGGGATGAGGTGGGTGAAGCAACGTTGTTGGGGACTGGAGTTGAGTACGTATGACTACGGAAAAGATTCAAACGATCCGACAACGTATAAAAACCTCACAAGATCGACAAAGAGTTATCTTGATCTTCATCGAAAGGATGTGGAATTCGATAAGGAGATCATGTGTTGTTCATGTGTTGCTCCATGGAAAGGAGTTACGAGATTTAGAAAGAGAAGAAAACTCAATCCTCGATTCATCGACCCATTTTTAATCCTCGATCGAATAGGAACTGTGGCCTATAGACTCGCTTTACCGCCAAGTATGTCTCGTGTTCATAACTTTTTACACATATCCATGTTACGTAAATATGTGAAAGACCCAAACCACATTATTGAGTTAGAACCGGACGAAATAGCGGAAGATTTGGCGTATATAAGAGAGGTTCTGTTCAAATCTTGGATAAGAAGGAACATATTCTACGCCCAAGGTTATACCTCAAGTCAAAGTTTTGTGGAGAAACCACGAAGTTGAGGAAATGACTTGGGAGTTAGAATCTGAAATGAAATCAAGGTATCCTTACTTCTTCGACATACCAGGTACGTACCCTAATTTCGAGGGCGAAATTTCATAAGAATGGGAGGTTGTAAGACACCAACTTTTATAAATAAAGATGAATTTTCTTTAAATATTATTTTTGAATATTATGGAGTAAATTTGATATAATGTTATAGTTCTGGGTAATATTTATAAATTTTACAAAGTAAGCAAGTTGTTATAAAATATTCGTTTGGTCGGGGAATATTCTTTTTGTTTGGGAATATTCGTACAACGACACAATCATTGGTGGACCCCACAACAAAATTATTGTCGGATTGAGAAAACGACAAAAATACTTTGCTGAAAATAACTATGAGGTGTTACCATTAAACTGCTGAACTACTCGGTAGAGTAAAAGTACAAAGAATACGCTGCGTGGTTACATAGTAAGACAGAGCGGTAGATTGATTATTGATGCTTACGTGAGAAGTCACTCACTATACTCAATTATTGCTACAAGAATTCACGTGATCATATCTCTTATATTATCGATTCAATATATCACAAAGATCATCTCAGATAATATGTTATATTATTAAATCAATAATTGAGACGATAAGTTATAAATGATTAATAATTGTTGAAAGATTAAATATGTGTTGATTAAAATAAAATGATTTGTGGTAATATATATTCAATCCTTGATGTATATAAAGACTCTATTATGAGACGTTTGTGGTAAGTTTGGTTATTTTATGGGGGGGCCATACGTCATCATCTAAGAGTCTCTTCGTCAATAGTAATTACCTTCATCAATAGTAATTACCTTCATCAATAGTAATTACCTTCATCAATAGTAATTACCTTCGTCAATAGTAACTACTACAGATTACAGACGCCAAACCACTTGCCGCTTCATATTACAGGCGTCGAACCAATTGTCGTTTCACATTACAGGCGTCAAACCACTTTTCTTTTCACATCACTAGTCGTCAAGCCACTTGCCTTTTCACATTTCAAGTGTTAAGCTAGAAATCTTCTATAAATAGAGGCCTAGTGCTTCATTATTTTCACAAATTCATTCAAGCCTATAGAGAGAGAAAGTATAGAGAGAATAAGAGAGAAAGAAGAAGAGTATTACATTATTACACTCTTTGCGTAAGTATTTAATCTACTACTAATATTAGGGGTGTTATTCTTTCTTATTCATGAAGAGATCTGTTGTTATTCTATTGCTTATTATTCTGTTGGAATAACCTGTATACGCGGTTTACCCTATACTTGGTGACATTCTTCTATTATTATGTTAGAACATCCTGTCTGTGTGTTTTACAACCGCCCCGATTCCGTCTTTCTTTATTATTATTTTGTTGGAACATCCTATCTCGTGTGTGTTTACAGGACCTGGTTCCGTCTTTTATTATTATTCTCATTGGAACATCACATGCGTGTGTTTTACAGGACCGGTTAAAATCTTTATTATTCTATTGGAACATCCTGTCGATTGCAAATTTTTCCGACTGGTTCCGTTATTATTATTCTGTTGGAATAACTGCATTACATAAGCACCGCATGCATGGTGATTTCTTTTGTTATTCCATTCTTTATTATACTCGGTTGGTTAAAGTTTTGACTTCTTATACTCCATGAAATTAGTAGAATATCCTTGATATTTGCACTTCATCCGATATCTTTTCATGGAAATATTCTTCCGATCATTCTTGAATTTTACTCTACAAAGCAAGATTCATGTTGACAATTTGGACTTTATTATTTCTCGGATAAATTAATTCTTGAACTTGTTTTATTGAATTCTTATATCATTGTCATCATCCTCATGTTTATATTATGTTGAAAGTCATCATCTGTGGCCTCGTAGCGTATGGTATAGATGGATTTGGTATGATTATGACTGTGGATTATTTGGTGTAATTATGGACCGTAATGTTACAAATGATGTGGTAAAAGTTATCATTGGCCCGTAGTGCATTGATGGACGCTTGTTGGCATGATCATGACCATTAATGAATACACGAATGTCCTTGGTCAGTAAGGCATGGATAATTTGTGGTCGTGATACTAAAGAATATCCTTGGTAGTAGTGCATGGGTGATTCGATGATGTGGATTATTTATTAATTCGAGTCCCAAATGATAAAAGTCATGAAAAACCTTTTAAATCATAAAAGATAGTAGATTTTATTCTCTACTTGACTCTTTTAATGGATTTCTTGTTCATTGCAGTTAAACTTGATGTTGTTATATTTTATCAGTTTGACATTGTTGAAGGCTAACGATAATTTATTCTGCATTACCTTAGTCATAATATTTCTTCTTTGGGCTAGTTGAGCTCACCCTTTCTTTCAACGTTCTCTTCAAGAAATGAGAACATACTGAGGACTAGTCGGGAAGCGGAGTGGCGGTCAGGAGGATAAGATTAGTAGTCCTCACTATTCTCTGAAATAGTGTGTTAATAATTGTAATGAGGACTCCTTTTGAGTTTGTATAATCTCTAGTAGACAATAATAGTATTCAAACTCACAGTTATATTTTGTTGTATTGTACACGACAGTTGTATTAGTAAGTTGTATTTGAATTTTATATCATGTATCTGACGACCCAAGATGGGTGATGTATACCTAATTTTGGGGGCGTCACATGTTTAACATGTTTTAAACAACTTTTGCAACAAAAATACTCTTCCTCCTCATATACTCATATATCCCACATTCATTGTAAAAATATCATTATTATATTATAATAGTATAATAAAATATTATTTTAGCAGAAAAGATAAAATATCAATTTTTAACAATTGTCCCTTTAAAAATTTTCTCCATCTATATCCACATAAAATGAATATTTTCCTCATCATATAAATCAATAATTAATTATTCACAAATAATATTACAGAATCGCAATATTGACAACCAAGCAGTTCCCAGGAAAGAGGGGGCATTCCAATAAGGATTTCTCCTTACTGGCGCGCAATTAGGTGACCAAACCTCTCCTTAGACAGAACTTTCTAGACATTGACAATAATGTAATCTAATAATATTATTAGGATAATATGAATTATTGCCGATAATGGAAAATATCGTGTAGTGACAATTATTGAAACAACAAGTAATATAAAATATCAACGTAGCAATTATTGAATCAATAAAATAAAATATTGAACAGTAATTCTTGTAATAATTATTATTGAGTAGTGTCTTCTTATGTAAGAATCAATAATTGGTGCAATACTGAAGCTATCTTCGTCAACAACAACTGCAGATATCGTGTGTTTTAACCATTGGGTATTCCAATAGTATTAGCTGTGAATAACTATGTCGTTATTTATAAACAACTTATACTTGTCGTTTTCTTCATCCAATCGCTTTCACATATGCCTACACACAAGGTCACTGTGAGTAAATGCGAATATTCTCGAAGATGACCAAGAATATTCCACGATCAAACGAATATTCCCCGACAACAATGAATATTTTATAACCACCTGCTTATTTGAAATATTTGCGCATTTTACCCATAAATAACCACATTAATCAATTCAACCCTTACTATTTCAAAATAATAAATAGAGGAAATTAAATTTTATTTATAAAAAGTTGGGGTCTTACAACCTTCCCTTCTTATGAAATTTCGTCCTCGAAATTGACGTACGTACCTGGTGTTTCGAAAAGATGAGGATACCTCTTTTTCATTTCTGATTCTAACTCCCAAGTCATTTCTTCAATAGCATGGTTTCTCCATAAAACCTTAACTTGTGGTATAACCTTAGTGCGTAGGACATGCTCCTTCCTATCCAAAATCTTGACAGGTACCTCTACATACGTTAAGTCTTCGGCTATCTCGTCCGGTTCTAACTCAATAACGTGGTTCGGGTCTTTCACATATTTACGAAGCACGGATACGTGAAAAACATTATGAACACGAGACATACTTAGAGATAACGCGAGTCTATAGCCCACATTTCCTACTCGTTCAAGAATCTGAAATGGACCAATAAATCGTGGATTGAGCTTTTCTCTCTTCCCGAATCTTGTAACTCCCTTCCATGGAGCCACACGCAACAATACATGATCCCCAATACTAAATTCCACGTCCTTTCGATGAAGATCCGCATAACTCTTTTGTTGATCCTGTGCCATTTGTATACGTTGTTGAATCATTTGGATATTTTCCGTAGTCATACGTACCAACTCGGGTCCCAACAATGTTGCTTCACCCACCTCATCCCAACATATTGGAGAGCGACACTTTCGTCCATACAATGCTTCGAATGGAGCCACACATATACTTGCCTGATAACTGTTGTTGTAGGAGAATTCCACCAATGGTAAATCCCAACTCCCTTTGAAGTCTAGGACACAGAGTCTTAATAGATCTTCAAGAGTTTGAATAGTCCTCTCTGATTGCCCGTCCGTTTGAGGATGATATGCCGAACTAAATCGTAAATCCGTCCCCATAGCTTTTTGCAAGCTAATCCAAAATCTTGAAGTGAATCTTGGGTCACGATCCGAAACTATGGACACTGGCATGCCATGCAATCTCACAATCTCATTTACATACATATGAGCAAGACTTTCAAGGGAATAAGTCTACTGTATCGGCAAGAAATGAGCAGATTTGGTTAATCTATCAACAATAACCTAAATAACATTTATGCCTTGAGAAACCGTGGGAAGACCCGTAACGAAATCCATGGTAATGTGTTCCCACTTCAATTTCGAAATCTCAAGTGGTTGCAATGGACCCTTTGGCACTTGATGCTCTGCCTTTACACGTTGACAAGTTAAACACCTCGAGATAAACTTCGCGATCTCTCTTTTCATATTGTCCCACCAAAATGTATGTCGAAGATCATGATACATTTTGGTACTCCCAGGATGGATTGCAAACGGTGTGTTGTGTGCTTCCATCATGATTCTATGCTTCAAGTCAGAATCATTAGGAACACAAAGTCTGGAGTGGACTCGAAGTATTCCTTCTTCATCGATTCTTGCTTCTGGAATAGTACCTTCTTGTACTTTCTTCTTCATACGCATCAGCTCCGGGTCTGTGGCTTGAGCAACTTTAACTTTTTCGATTAAAGTCGGTTCTATGCGTATATTTGACATCATCGCATGGGTCCCCGGAGTCTTGAATTCTATCTTCAACTTTTGTAAATCACACAAAATGGGCCTTTGTGTTGACAACATCGCACTCGTTCCTGCATAAGATCTTCTACTTAACGCATCAGCTACCACGTTCGTTTTTCCAAGATGGTATTGAATGGTGTGGTCGTAGTCTTTCAACAGCTCGAGCCAACGTCGTTGCCGTATGTTGAGTTCCTTTTGGATGAAGAAATATTTGAGGCTTTTATAGTCTGAATATATCTCCACTTTCTCCCCATATAGATAGTGCCTCCAGATCTTTAGCGATAAAACGACTGCTGCCAACTCTAGATCATGAGTAGGATAATTCCTCTCATATTCTTTAAGTTGTCGCGAGGCATAGGCTATAACTTTCCCACGTTGCATGAGAACACACCCTAACCCTTTGCCTGAAGCATCGCTTGAGATAATAAATCCATCCGAACCAGATGGTATTGTCAAAACAGGTGCCGAAATGAGTCTCCTCTTGAGATCTTGGAAACTCTTCTCGCATTCCTCGCTCCATACGAATTTTGTATCTTTACGAGTCAGCTGAGTTAACGGAGTAGCGATTCGAGAAAATCCTTCCACGAATCTTCGATAATAACCAGCTAAGCCCAGAAAGCTACGTACTTCAGTCACCGTCTTCGGTTGTTCCCAACTTTGTATTGCTTCAATCTTCGCCGGGTCAACAGACACTCCATGTTTTGACACCATGTGCCCAAGGAATGCTACTTTCTCAAGCCAGAACTCGCATTTCTTTAGCTTGGCATATAGCTTGTTATCACGAAGCCTTTGCAGTACCAGCTTCAAATGGCACTCATAATCTTCACGGCTTTTGGAATAGATGAGGATGTCATCAATAAAGACAACAACGAACTGATCCAAATATTCCTTGAATACTCGGTTCATCATATCCATGAAAGCGGCGAGAACATTAGTCAATCCAAAAGACATGACTAAGAATTCATAATGCCCGCATCTGGAGTTTAAAGCGATCTTTGGAATATCCTCGCTTTTAACCTTCGGTGATGATATCCGTAAGCGAAGATCGATCTTTGAAAAGAATTGCGCTCCTTATAACCGGGTCAAACGGGTCATCAATACGAGGTAGCGAGATACATATTCTTGATGGTGACATGGTTCAATTCTCGATAGTCAATACAAAGTCGCATACTTCCTGGTCTTTCTTCTTTACAAATAAAGCAGGAGCACCCGAGGAGATGTCTTAGGGCCGAATGAAACCGATGTCCATCAACTCTCGTAGTTGAACCTTTAACTCACGAAGTTCATATAGAGCCATTCGATATGGGGTTTTAGAAATGGGCTTTGTATCGGGCTCAAGATCAATAAAGAATTCAACTTCACGTTAGGGGGTAGGCAGGAAGTTCTTCAGAAATCGTCGGGAAAGTCAATAACAACGGGAATTTTATTCAAATCGATGTGTCTTTATTCAAATCCATAACATGGGCTAAGAAAGCGACATTCGTTTTTCAATAAGCGAATGGTTTTATGGAAACGATATAACGGTGATTGATTTTAATGGTTTAGTTGCTTGAATTGAACAATGGGTTGTTTAGGAATATGAAAACTAACAACCTTACGAAAACAATCAATTTTGGCATGATGAGTAGTTAACCAATCAATCCTAAAATCACATCAAAAGCAAGTATCTTTAAAGAGATAAAGTCAACAAGTAATGTGATGGTGCCAACTTGGATCAAACAAGATTTATAAGCAGTGGATGTGATGAAAGTTTCTCTAACGGAGTTTCCACAGATAGGTCAAAGTCTAATTTCTCCGAGTCAAATTTAAGCGTTGAGCACAAGTAGGAGAGATAAATGAATGGGTAGAATCGGTATCTAATCGGTATAAACTTCGTAAAGAGTTTATGATTAGCTTACCCGTGATCACCTCGTTTGGGTTCTTGCACTTTGACGATCCACGACAAATGCTCTTCCGAGAACCGATTGACTTTGACTTTTCGGGATAGCCTTTTGAGTCACCATCCTCATTGGAATTGGTTTCGCTTCTGGTCTGATCTCGGCGATATGTCCTTCCTTTCCATAATTATAACATACCTTAAACTGTTGTGAAATTTGATATGTCCTTCTTTTTTCAGACTTATAAGATATAATGGGTGGTCGTTCTCCTCCCTTTGAACTAGTTCTTCTTTGGTCTTGGCGTCTTCACATTTTCATTGTTGAATCTCCTCTTTAAAAATCTCCCCACTCGCTTCTTCTATTTTCATGGCCACGATTACCACCGAGTGGTTACCTCTTTTTGTCGAATGTTTTCCTCCCATTTGGTTTTCATTGCTCAGATTTCTGCCGCCACCGGTATGACACAGTTGCGGTCCCTTGGTTGAACGTAATCATTATCTCGCTCTAATAATTGAGCCCCATTGACAACATCCGAATATAAAGAAAATTTATGAGAGATAAGATATTAGAATCTCGGGTTTTAAACCTCTCGGGAACATCCTCGTCATTCATTCCTCATTCTCTACCAAATGAGGTGCTGAACACGGATAACTCTGCGAACTTCGCCTCGTGTTGGGACACCGTCATGTTGTTTTGTTCTAGTCTAATAAACTCTACCTCCTTCATATATAGCGAATACTTTTAGGAAAGTATTTTTCGTTGAAAAAGTTTCAAACGCGTTTCCCAAGACATCTTTGAATGCGCAAATTTGGGTCCGTTTCACTGAGACTCCCACCGATGAGTCCGCTTTAGCCACGAAACATAAAGGTGGCGAATGGAACCTTCGTTCCTCCGTGCATCCCAAGACATCGAATATCTTGGTAATTTGCTTGACCCACGTTCGCCTTGATTGGATCAACTTTCCCTAAAATTTCGGTGGTCCCAACTCTTTGAAGCGCTTGGCTGTGACAATGCACGCGTTCTTATCATTTCCACCGTATTATGTGCACGAGTCTCCTCAAATGCGGTTTTGCATGAACTGCAAAAAGCTCCTAAACATCCCGTCGTTCATTGTCTGCTCAGTGGTGTTGTTTACAGGAGGAATATTGCCTTCCTATTGCACGTTCCCCTGGGTAGTGATTAAAGGTGTTTCCACGGTCTCAGTAACTCCACCGTTAATATTCTCAGATGCCATCTTAAATACTGCCACAAAACAAGGGTTAATTAAACAAATTAACATATCACATATTAACCATATGCTTCGACTGACCAACAAATAAGCTTAGGTAGGACACACTAACGAAGGATTTACTCGTCTCTCCCCTCCTAGTTTTATTCCCCGATCTCCACCAGAGATCATATCCCTAAGCTCTGATACCAACTGTGACGCCCCCAAAATAGGTATACAACACTCATTCTGAGTCGCCAAATACATGGTACAGAAACAACTACAACTTTATTAATACAATTGTCGTGCAAAATACGATAACATTTAAAATGTGAGTTTAAATACAAATATTGTCATCTAGACAATATCCACACTCAAATAAGTCCTCATTACAATTATTAATACACTATTTTACAGAATAGTGAGGACTACTAGAACCACTTCTAGAACCATCATTCCACACCCCGACTAGTACTCGCTACATTCTCGCCTCCTGAGAAGAAAAATGGAACAACAAGGAAAAGGGTGAGCTCAACTAGCCCAGTAAAGAACATTATGACCAAGATAATATATAACAAATTATCGTTAGTCTTCAACAGAGAAAAATCTAATAGAATACCATAGACAACAAGTTTTAAATCAATCTTAGCAGCGGAAATAATAATTCATTAGAAGAGTTAAGTAGAGAATGCAAACTGCTATCTTCTATATATGAATTTAAAAGTTCATCGTCGATATTTTATCCCTGTAACATCAATCAATATATATCTGGAATTAAATATTCATCTTTGCACTACATGCCAAAGATATTCATCAGTTGGTCATGTTCATCTAACACTTGTTCATCTTTGCACTACGGGCCAAAGATATTCATCAGAAATCATTCATCTTTGCACTACAGGCCAAATATATTCATTTATATCATCATTTAGGACTGAGGATGATGAAAAATATTTTAAAGAAAACAAATCCAGTGAAACAAAAGAACAAATATTAAGGATTCGTACTTTAAACAATCCAAGTTCAAAAATAATTCATAAATAACCAGAGTGGAGTAATATTCAAGAATGATCAAAACATGGATACAATCAAAGCTAATATCCATAATAGATATTTTGGACGTAAAACGAAAATTTAATTTTTCTGTGAATAGTGTCGTATACGTGAATAGTGTCGTATACGTGAATAGTAACTCCGACACTAAAAGATAGAAATTTCATAAAAAATCATCATGCTTCGTGAATAGTACTCGTGAATAGTAACTCATGAATAGTAACTCGTGAATAGTAACTCACGAATAAGTAACTCATGAATAGTAATTGTGACGCCCCCAAAATTAGGTATCGTCACCCATCTTGGGTCGCCACTTACATGGTACATAAATTCAAATACAAACTTAATTATACATCCGTGCGTGTAACATACGACAATACATAAACCGAGAGTTTAATAGGAATATTGTCATTTTAGACAATATCCATACTCAAGGAGTCCTCATTACATCTATTATCACACTATTTCACGAATAGTGAGGACTACTAATGCTATCCTCGGACCATTACTCCGTTCTCCGACTTGTCGGCTATGTTCTCATTTCACGAAGAGAACAAAGTGAAAGAAAGGTGAGCTCAACTAGCCCAAGAAGAAATATTATGACTAAGATAATGCGAGAATAAATTATCATTAGCCTTCAACAAACATGTTAAACCGATAAAATACAATAGACAACCGGTTTAACTGCAATGGAATACGCAATCCATTAAAAGAGTCAGTAGAAAATAAAGTCTACTATCTTTTAGGTTTTAAAAGGTTTTCATAAATTTTTATCACTAAGACTCGGTTTAATGAATAAACCACAATATCTAATCATCCTCGCATTACCACGGTCAAGGATTTTCATCAAATTATCAATGGTCATGACTATACCGAATCACCCCTGGTCATAATCATACCAAAAACTATCCATCATCGCATTCTGAGCCATCGAGGACTTTTGTCACATCATTTATATCAAGCCATGATTATACCGAATGATCCTTGGTCATAATCATACTAAGTTCATCTATGCACGTAAGCCAAAGATAACATAATATAACATGAGGATGATGACAATGACATAATAATTCAATAAAACAAGTTCACGAATTAATTTATCCAGGAATTATTAACGTCCAAATTGTCAACATGATACTGTTTTGTAGAGTAAAATTCAAGAATGATCGGAAGAATATTTCCATGAAAGATATCTTTGGATGAAACGCAAATATCAAAGATATTCTACTAATTTCATGGAGTATAGAAGTCAAAGTTTTAACTAACCTTGGTATAATAAAGAATGGAATAACAAAAGAAATCACCGTGCATGCAGATTGCAGATGTAGGCAGTTATTCCAACAGAATAATAATAACGGAACCAGTCGGTGAAATTCACACCATGTGATGATCCAACAAAATAATAAATGTTGAATAATAATAAACAATGGAACCAGTCCGATGTAAAAAACACACGATGAGGATATTCCATGCGGAATAATAAATGCGAAATAATAAACAATGGGAACCGGTCAGGTGTAAAACACACATGCATGGATATTCCAAATGTAATAATAAAGAATAGAATAACGTAAGAAGATCACCAAGTATAGGGGATTTACAGATATACAAAGTTATTCCAATGAATAAATAAGAATGGAATAATATAAGGATTTCACCAAGTATAGGGTATCGCCGCATATACAAAGTTATGTATAGGGTATGCCACTTTACTGATTATTCCAATGTAATAATAATGAATGGAATAATGAAGTTCTCTTCATGAATAAGAAAAAGAATAACACCACTTACAGGTACAACAAATAATACCCCTTACCTTAGAAGAATGAATATTGGAAAAGTGAAGTAGCAGAATATCTCTTCTTCTTCTTTCTCTCTATAGATTTTCTCTCTATAGCTTTCTCTCTATAATTTTTCTCTCAGAGTTTTAGTGAATTGTAAGAAAATAATGAAGGAATGAGCTTCTATTTATAGGAAAATAGAATGCATAGTAATTAATCCATGAGGCGGTCAAGATTGATTTACTTTAATCCTGACATTCATATTTAAAGAAAAATCTATTAAATAAAATATCATATATTCTATTTATATAAAAATATTTTACTATGCAAAACTATGCTTATACGCAAAACACTATGCAAAAAATACTATGCAACATTATGCATAATAAAATATAATATATTCTATTTATAGAATAACTTTAATAAAGTATTACATTTTATATAAAAGATGTTTCATTTTATTACGTTAATAATACTGAATAAAACAAAACGTCATTATCGCTATAATAATTCATATTATTAATCGACAATAATGGAATCAAACCGAGTGACTTCTCACATAAGTATCAATAATCAATACAGGTGTCTACTATGCAACCACACGTACATCGTACTTTTACTACTACCAAGTAGTTCAACAGTATCAACGGTAAAACTTCCGCCGTTATTTCAATAAAATATTTTTGTCGTTTTCTCAATCCGACAATAATTCTTTTGTGGGGTCCACCAATGATTGAGCCGTTGTACGAATATTTCCTGCTAAACCGAATATTCCCCAACCAATCGAATATAATATAACCACTTGCATACTTTGCAAAATTTATAAATACTACCCACAACTATAATATTATCTCAAATTCACACCATAATATTAAAAAAATTATTTAGACAAAATTTAAATCTTTATTGATAAAATCTGGGGTCTCACAATCTCCCTCCTTATGGAATTTAAGCGCCTCGAAATTAGCGTACGATACTGATAAGATAAAGAGGTGAGGATACCTTGAATACCTTTATCGTTTAAAATATTAAATTCATCTTTGCAATCCGCCAAAGATATTTATTAACAATTCATCTTGCACTACAAAGCAAAGATATACAATATCGTAAAACCAATAATCTTTGAGACGCAGCGACTTAATAGTATCCTGACCATTAATTATACATACCACATGGCCAAGGATATTCGTGTTTACGGTCATGATTATATACCGAATAATCCGTGGTCATAATCATACCAAGTCTATCAATGCACACTACTGACTAAAGATGACTTTTACCACATCCATGAATTAATATTTCATTCTTTGAGACTCATATCAATAATTAATCCATATCATCGAATCATAAATTATCCCGCACTACGTGCCAAGGATATTCATTAGTATCACGACCATACATTAATTATCCATGCACTACGACCAAAGATAATCGTGTATTCATTAGTATCACGACCACAAATTATCCATGCACTACGGCCAAAGATAATCGTGTATTCATTAGTATCACGACCACAAATTATCCATGCACTACGGCCAAAGATAATCGTGTTTTCAATTACGGTTATGATTATACCGAACAATCCCTGGTCATAATCATACCAAGTCCATCTATGCACTACAGGCCACAGATGACTTTCAACATAATATAAACATGAGGATAATGATATAAAGAATCAATCAAATGAGATAAAGGATAAATATTAAACATTTATAATATAATTTATCCAGGATTCAAGAATATCCCCATGTTATCAATCACTTAATAATCTCATAATCAAATATCATTAATATTATAACAATATTTTAATCACTTCTTAAATTTATAAACAATTTATCTCAATTGTTTACGCTTTACCATATAATGCATTTAATCATTCAAAAATGCCATACTCATAAGATATCATCACCAATTATCAAATCCCTCATCAAAAAAAATATGCATATACTCTATATAGGATTCTCTAGCCATAAAATCATATTTTCCAACTTTGTTACTTCACATAACATATTTAACTCATATGTTCAGTAATTAAACTATTTTCATGAAAAATACCAAATTAGTCCCAAAAATATTTCTTTTCTGGGATTTAGCATAACATAGTCCCATAATGAAAATATATTTTTCTCGGAATTTTTAAAATTCATTTACTATTTTTCAAAAATCAATTTTTAATTAATTCCTTAAGAAATTAGCTACCTCAAGTTTAACTCCAAAAATTCCCAAATCTTGACAGGACCTTACCCATGTTAACGTGAGCTTCCAGTTTAAATTTCATGGTCATCGGAGTTATAGAACTCCGATTATAGCGTTTTTCGTCAGAAAAACCTAAATATTGAAATAGTCATAACTTGCTCATTTTAAGTCAGAATGAGCTCATTTTTGGATAGGAGGTACTTTATAGCATATGCCTTCATGTCCCAAAAGGCCAGGATTTTTCTCATAATTTAAGTGGCCGAAACAGCCCCTCTAAAATCATGACAGCAGCTTTTTCGGTTTTTGCAGCTTTGCACTCCTTTGCTAAAATCAGTCTACACAAAAATCTACAACACCTTTTCCAGTAATTCCACTTGGATTAGTTAGGTAACTCATAGATCTAACTCTAGGACTTGACCACATTCAAAAATTCAAAATATAATAGGAGATATGGTCAATTGAATTTCATGTTACGTTTTTCACCAAAATCTGATTTTCAACTCTTTGTGATTTATAAGAAACTTTCATGTTTTCACATAATAACCAACATAACTCATCATAACACTTACTAATACTTCATATACCCATGATTTTCATTAGTCCAATGCTTTTATTATGACTTTCATCATAATCCTCGTAAATGAGATCCTTTTAGTTGAAGAAATATTTGAGGTTTAAGAAATGGGTTTTTTATCTTTGGGGTCAATACAAAATTCGATTTCACGCTCTAGGGTAGGCTAGAAATCTTCAAGAATACGTCAAGAAATTTATTAATGATAGAAATATCATTCAAAACTGTCATACTCTCGTCCAAGACTTGAATAAGACGTCACATTAATATCAACTGTGACTTTTATCCCTTAACCAGATAGCACCTCACAATGATACCTATCAACTTGCCATCTTCATTCACGACGTCGCGCTCTATGAAAAGTAAAGCGGCTGGTGCATTCCACACAAGGAAGTTAACAACGAAAGGATCGGGGCTCTTTACTTATGGCTTGATATAACAAATGATTAACTTTAGGGTTTGGTTACTTTGAATTCAGTATAACAAAGTTAGTTATGAATATAAAAAGCTAACAACCTTATTAAAAAAAAGCATGATGAGTAGTTAACCAATTGATTCCTAAAATCACATCAAAGGCAAGTATTTTCAAAAGATAAGATCGACGAGTAACGTGAAAGTGTTTATTTGAATCAAACAAGATTTAAAAATAGTAGCGGTAACGAAGGCTCCTACTAACGAAGTTTCAACCAATAAGTCAAAGTCTAACTTCTCCAGAGTCAAATTTAAACGTTGAACGCAAGCAAGAGAGATAAAATAATGGGTAGAACCGGTATCTTATAAGTTATAGACTTCGTAATTTATAATTAACTAACTAGTGCTAACTTCGTTCGGGTTACTCGCTTTTTGAGAAGTCATGAAAAATGCACTTCCTAAAACCAACGACTTTGTTTTGTCCATATCCACCTTTGGTGCCACCGTCCCAGCTAGACTTGACTTTGGTGCACAACAAAATTGGGCTAAATGACCTCTCTTCTTGCAATTTCCACTTCTATTATCTTTGCCATGATTACCCATCAAGTGGTTACCATTTCTGGCATGATAATTTCCCACGATGGTTATCATTATCGATAGATAATTGCCACCGAGATGATTATTATCGTGTTGTTGGTCGTTACCTTTTGTTTGAAATTTGAATCAACACTCTCATGTGCTTCATTGCTTATCTCAATATTTTCAGATGCCATTCTCAAACACTATCACAAAACAAGGGTTAATTAACATATCACATATTATCCCTATACTCTGACCGACCAATTAAATACCAAATAAATTTAGGTAGGTCATACTAGCGAAGGAATTCCCCGTCTCTCCCTCCTAGTTCTTATCTCACATCTCGTACGAGGATCATATCCCTAAGCTCGATACCAACCGTGACGCCCCAAAATTAGGGTATCGTCACCCATCTTGGGTCGCCACTTACATGGTACATAAATTCAAATACAAACTTAATTATACATAACGTCAGTGTAACATACGACAATACATAAACCGAGAGTTCTAATAGGAATATTGTCATTTAGATAATATCCATACTCAAAAGGAGTCCTCATTACATCTATTATCACACTATTTCACGAATAGTGAGGACTACTAATGCTATCCTCACGGACCATTACTCCGTTCCCCGACTTGTCCCAATTTGTTCTCATTTCAAGAAGAAACGGTGAAAAAAAGGTGAGCTCAACTAGCCCAAGAAGAAATATTATGACTAAGATAATGCGAATAAATTATCATTAGCCTTCAACGATGTTAAACCGATAAAATACAATAGACAACCGGTTTAAGCTGCAATGAATATGCAATCCATTAAAAGAGTCAAGTAGAAAATAAAGTCTACTATCTTTTAGGTTTTAAAAGGTTTTCATAAATTTTTATCACTAAGACTCGGTTTAATGAATAAACCACAATATCTAATCATCCCCGCACTACCACGGCCAAGGATTTTCATCAAATTATCAATGGTCATGACTATACCGAATCACCCGGTCATAATCATACCAAAAAACTATCCATCATCGCATTACTGAGCCCATCGAGGACTTTTGTCACATCATTTATATCAAGCCGTGATGATTATACCGAATGATCCTCGGTCATAATCATACTAAGTTCATCTATGCACGTAAGCCAAAGATAACATAATATAACATGAGGATGATGACAATGACATAATAATTCAATAAAACAAGTTCAAGAATTAATTTATCCAGGAATTATTAACGCCCAAATTGTCAACATGATCTTTGTTTTGTAGAGTAAAATTCAAGAATGATCGAAGAATATTTCCATGAAAAGATTTGGATGAAACGCAAATATCAAAGATATTCTACTAATTTCATGGAGTATAGAAGTCAAAGTTTTAACCAATTTGGTATAATAAAGAATGGAATAACAAAAGAAATCACCACGCATGCAGATTGAGATGTATAAAAGTTATTCCAATGAGAATAATAATAACGGAACCAGTCGGTGAAATTCACACCGCAAGCAGGATGATCCAACAAAATAATAAATCTTTGAATAATAATAAACAATGGAACCGGTCCAATGTAAAAACACAAGATGTGATATTCCAGCGAGTAATAATAAATGCGGAATAATAAACAATGGAACTAGTGTCGGTGTAAAACACATGCATGACAGGATATTCCAATGAATAATAAAGAATGGAATAATGAAGAAGATCACCAAGTATAGGGGATTTCACAGATACAAAGTTATTCCAAATGTAATAAATAAGAATGGAATAATATAAGGATTTCACCAAGTATAGGGTATCTGGCATATACAAAGTTATGTATAGGATATGCCACTTTTACAAAGTTATTCCAACAGTAATAATAATGAATGGAATAATGAAGTTCTCTTCATGAATAAGAAAGAATAACACCACTTACGGGTACAACAAATAATACCCTTTACCTTAGAAGAACCGAATATGGAAAAGTGAAGTAGCGTAATACTCTTCTTCTTTTCTCTATAGATTTTTCTCTATAGCTTCTCTCTATAATTTCTCTCTCTAGAGTTCAGTGAATTCGTAAGAAAATAATGAAGGAATGAGCTTCTATTTATAGGAAAATAGAATGCATAGTAATTAATCCATGAACGGTCAGATTGATTTACTTTAATCGTGATTCATATTTAAAGAAAAATCTATTAAATAAAATATCATATATTCTATTTATATAAAAACATTTTACTATGCAAACTACTACTATGCAAAACACTATGCAAAATACTATGCAACATTATGCATAATAAAATATAATATATTCTATTTATAGAATAACTTTAATAAAGTATTCATTTTATATATAAAAGATGTTTCGCTTTTTATTACGTTAATAATACTGAATAAAACAAACGTCATTATCGCTATAATAATTCATATTATTAATCGACAATAATGGAATCAAACTGAGTGACTTCTCACATAAGTATCAATAATCAATACCGGTGTGCTACTATGCAACCACACGACACATCTTGTATTTTTACTACCAAGTAGTTCAACAAAGATCAACCAGTAAAACTTCCGCCGTTATTTCAATAAAATATTTTTGTCGTTTTCTCAATCCGACAATAATTTTTTATGGGTCCACTAATGATTGAGTTGTCATACGAATATTTCCCGCTAAACCGAATATTCCCCAACCAATCGAATATAATATAACCACTTGCATACTTTGCAAAATTTATAAATACTACCCACAACTATAATATTATCTCAAATTCACACCATAATATTAAAAAAATTATTTAGACAAAATTTAAATCTTTATTGATAAAATCTGGGGTCTCACAATCTCCCCTCCTTATGGAATTTCGCCCTCGAAATTAGCGTACGTACCTGATAAGATAAAGAGGTGAGGATACCTTGAATACCTTTATCGTTAAAAATATTAAATTCATCTTCGCAATCCTACCAAAGATATTTATTAACAATTCATCTTTGCATTCACAAAGCTAAAAGATATACAACTGTAAAACCAATAATGCCGAGACGCAGACTTAATAGTATCACAACCACGAATTATCCATGCACCATCGCCAAGGATATTCGTGTTTTTACTATCGTGATGATTATATACCGAATAATCCGTGGTCATAATCATACCAAGTCTATCAATGCACTACTACCAAAGATGACTTTTACCACATCCATGAATTAATATTTCATTCTTTGAGACTCATTTCAATAATTAATCCATATCATCGAATCATCCCCGCACTACGTGCCAAGGATATTCATTAGTATCACGACCATTATAATTATCCGTACCACTACGACCAAAGATAATCGTGTATTCATTAAGATAGTATCGTATTCATTAAGATTACGACCCACGGTAATTCACGACCACAAATTATCCATGCACTACTACCAAAGATAATCGTGTATTCATTTAGTATCACGACCACAAATTATCCATGCACTACTACGACCAAAGATAATCGTGTTTTCAATTACGGTTATGATTATACCGAACAATCCTCGGTCATAATCATACCAAGTCCATCTATGCACTACAGCCACGTCATAAGATGACTTTCAACATAATATAAACATGAGGATAATGATATAAAGAATCAATCAAATGAGATAAAGGATAAATATTAAACATTTATAATATAATTTATCCAGATTCAAGAATATCCCCATGTTATCAATCACTTAATAATCTCATAATCAAATATCATTAATATTATAACAATATTTTAATCACTTCTTAAATTTATAAACAATTTATCTCAATTGTTTTACGCTTTACCATATAATGCATTTAATCATTCAAAATGCCATACTCATAAGATATCATCACCAATTATCAAATCCCTCATCAAAAAATATGCATATACTCTATATAGGATTCTCTAGCCATAAAATCATATTTCAACTTTGTTATTTTCACATAACATATTTAACTCATATGTTCAGAATTAAACTATTTTCATGAAAAATACCAAATTAGTCCCAAAATATTTCTTTTCTGGGATTTAGCATAATATAGTCCCATAATGAAAATATATTTTTCTCGAATTTTTAAAATTCATTTACTATTTTCAAAAATCAATTTTTAATTAATTCCTTAAGAAATTAGCTACCTCAAGTTTAACTCCAAAATTCCCAAATCTTGACAGGACCTTACCCATGTTAACGTGAGCTTCCAGTTTAAATTTCATGGTCATCGGAGTTATAGAACTCGATTATAGCGTTTTCGTCAGAAAAACCTAAATATTGAAATAGTCATAACTTGCTCATTTTAAGTCAGAATGAGCTCATTTTTGGATAGGAGGTACTTTATAGCATATGCCTTCATGTCCCAAAAGGCCATAATTTTTCTCATAATTTAAGTGGCCGAAACAGCCCCTCTAAAATCATGACAGCAGCTTTTTCGGTTTTTGCAGTTTTGCACTCCTTTGCTAAAATCAGTCTACACAAAAATCTACAACACCTTTTCCAGTAATTCCACTTGGATTAGTTAGGTAACTCATAGATCTAACTCTAGGACTTGACCACATTCAAAAATTCAAAATATAATAGGAGATATGGTCAATTGAATTTCATGTTACGCGTTTTTCACCAAAATCGATTTTCAACTCTTTGTGATTTATAAGAAACTTTCATGTTTTCACATAATAACCAACATAACTCATCATAACACTTACTAATACTTCATATACCCATGATTTTCATTAGTCCAATGCTTTTATTATGACTTTCATCATAATCCTCGTAAATGCAGATCCTTTTAGTTGAAGAAATATTTGAGGGTTTAAGAAATGGGTTTTTTGTCTTTGGGTCAATACAAAATTCGATTTCACGCTCTAGGGTAGGCTAGAAATCTTCAAGAATACGTCAAGAAATTTATTAATGATAGAAATATCATTCAAAAGCTATTACTTCTCGTCCAAGACTTGAATAATACGTCACATTAATACCAATTGTGACTTCTATCCCTTAACCTGGATAAGACCTCACAATGATACCTATCAACTTGCCATCTTCATCACGGCGTCGCCGCCTACGTAAAGTCCGGGCGGTGCATTCCACACAAGGAAGTTAACAACGAAAGGATCGGGCTCTTTACTTATGACTTGATATATGGTGATTATCTTTAGGGTTTGGTTACTTTGAATTCAGTATATAAAGGTTGGTTATGAATATAAAAGCTAACAACCTTACGAAAAGCATGATGAGTAGTTAACCAATTGATTCCTAAAATCACATCAAAGGCAAGTATTTTCAAAAAGATAAGATCGACAGGTAACGTGAAAGTGTTTATTTGAATCAAACAAGATTTAAAAATAGTAGCGGTAACGAAGGCTCCTACTAACGAAGTTTCAACCAATAAGTCAAAGTCTAACTTCTCCGGAGTCAAATTTAAACGTTGAACGCAAGCAAGAGAGATAAAATAATGGGTAGAACCGGTATCTTATAAGTTATAGACTTCGTAATTTATAATTAACTAACTCGTGCTAACTTCGTTCGGGTTACTCGCTTTTTGAGAAGTCATGAAAAATGCACTTCCTAAAACCAACGACTTTGTTTTGTCCATATCCACCTTTGGTGCCACCGTCCCAGCTAGACTTGACTTTGGTGCACAACAAAATTGGGCTAAATGACCTTCTCTTCTTGCAATTTCCACTTCTATTATCTTTGCCATGATTACCACCGAAGTGGTTACCATTCTTAGCATGATAATTTCCCCACGATGGTTATCATTATCTCGATAAATGTTGCCACCAAAGATGATTATTATCGTGTTGTTGGGTCGTTACCTTTTGTTTGAAATTGAATCAACACTCTCATGTGCTTCATTGCTTATCTCAATATTTTCGAGATGCCATTCTCAAACACTATCACAAAACAAGGGTTAATTAACATATCACATATTATCCCTATACTCGACCGACCAATTAAATACCAAATAAATTTAGGTAGGTCATACTAAGCGAAGGAATTCCGTCTCTCCCTCCTAGTTCTTATCTCACATCTCACCTGGGGATCATATCCCTAAGCTCGATACTCAACAATTGTGACGCCCCAAAATTAGGTATACGCCACCCATCTTGGGTCGCCACTTACATGGTACATAAATTCAAATACAAACTTAATTATACATCCGCGTGTAATAACGACAATACATAAACCGAGAGTTCTAATAGGAATATTGTCATTTAGACAATATCCATACTCAAGGAGTCCTCATTACATCTATTATCACACTATTTCACGCTGAATAGTGAGGACTACTAATGCTATCCTCCGGACCATTACTCTGTTCCCGACTTGTCCCGGCCTATGTTCTCATTTCCTCAAGAGAACGGTGAAAGAAAGAAAAGGTGAGCTCAACTAGCCAAGAAGAAATATTATGACTAAGATAATGCGAATAAATTATCATTAGCCTTCAACAAATGTTAAACCGATAAAATACAATAGACAACCGGTTAAAGCTGCAATGAATATGCAATCCATTGAAAGAGTCAAGTAGAAAATAAAGTCTACTATCTTTTAGGTTTTAAAAGGTTTTCATAAATTTTTATCACTAAGACTCGGTTTAATGAATAAACCACAATATCTAATCATCCTCGTACCACGGCCAAGGATTTTCATCAAATTATCAATGGTCATGACTATACCGAATCACCCCGGTCATAATCATACCAAAACTATCCATCATCGCATTACAAAGCCATCGAGGACTTTTGTCACATCATTTATATCAAGCCATGATTATACCGAATGATCCCCGGTCATAATCATACTAAGTTCATCTACGCACGTAAGCCAAAGATAACATAATATAACATGAGGATGATGACAATGACATAATAATTCAATAAAACAAGTTCACGAATTAATTTATCCAGAATTATTAACGCCCAAATTGTCAACATGATCTTTGCTTTTGTAGAGTAAAATTCAAGAATGATCGGAAGAATATTTTCATGAAAAGATATCTTTGGATGAAACGCAAATATCAAAGATATTCTACTAATTTCATGGAGTATAGAAGTCAAAGTTTTAACCAACCTGGTATAATAAAGAATGGAATAACAAAGGAAATCACCATGTATGCAGTGCTTCAGATGACAGACAGTGTTATTCCAATGTAATAATAATAACGGAACAGTCGTGTGAAATTCACACACCGACAGGATGATCCAATGTAATTATAAATCTTTGAATAATAATAAACAATGGAACCAGTCCAGATGTAAAACACACGATAAGGATATTCAATGTAATAATAAATGCGGAATAATAAACAATGGAACCGTGTTAAGGTGTAAAACACATGACACAGGATATTCCAATGTAATAATAAAGAATGAAATAACGAAGAAGATCACCAAGTATAGGGGATTCAGCAGATACAAAAGTTATTCCAATGAATAAATAAGAATGGAATAATATAAGGATTTCATCAGTATAGGGTACGCCGAGCATATACAAAGTTATGTATAGGGTATGCCACTTTTACAAAAGTTATTCCAATGTAATAATAATGAATGGAATAATGTAAGTTCTCTTCATGAATAAGAAAGAATAACACCTTACGGGTACATCAAATAATACCCCTTACCTGTAGAAGAAATGAATATTGGAAAAGTGAAAGCAGTAATACTCTTCTTCTTTCTCTCTATAGATTTTCTCTATAGCTTTTCTCTCTATATTTTTCTCTCTAGAGTTTCGGTGAATTGTAAGAAAATAATGAAGGAATGAGCTTCTATTTATAGAAAAATAGAATGCATAGTAATTAATCCATGAACTATCCAGATTGATTTACTTTAATCGACGGTTCATATTTAAAGCAAAATCTTTTAAATAAAATATCATATATTCTATTTATATAAAAATATTTTACTATGCAAAACACTATGCAAAAACACTATGCAAAAAATACTACGCAACACTATGCATAATAAAATATAATATATTCTATTTATAGAATAACTTTAATAAAGTATTCATTTTATATATAAAAGATGTTTACATTTTTTACGAATGATTGAGTAGTTGTATTTAATATTTCTCGCTAAACCGAATATTCCCAAAACCAATCGAATATAATATATAACCACTGTGATACTTTTGCAAAATTTATAAATACTACCCACAACTATAATATTATCTCAAATTCACACCATAATATTAAAAAAATTATTTAGACAAAATTTAAATCTTTATTGATAAAATACGGGTCTCACAAAGATCCCCGAGCATGAAAAAGTTTCAAATTTGATAAAATTTCCAACCAATATTTTAAGATAATGATATTGAAGAAATAATATCATTTAAGAAGAAATAACATCCCTTACCTAAAAAGGATATAAGATTTCCGATTTGGTATATTTGGATATATACTTACAAGAACTTGATCAGATAAAGAATACTCAAAGTACTAAAATACTCGCAAGAATATATCGAGAGAGAGAGAGAGAAGATTTCAGTTTACGGTGTGATTTTCAATTCTAACCCAAGACCTATTTATAGGAAAAACGCTAACACCAAAAGCAGTAAAATTGAATATAATAATATTATATATAAAACAAATTCCTATGCCCACTTTGAAATCTGATTTCAGCCACCTAGCACATGTTAAAGATGCCCACAAACATTTCAAAAACGTTTTTCTTTTAAAACATAAATAAAACTTCCAAAAATCAATTATTCTGGAACTTCGGAACTTCAATAATTCATAATAAATAGCCTTTTTATCAGAAAAATTCAAACCACATGTCTTTTTTATAGGAAATTTCATTATCTACAACTTTGCAGAAGAAAGTTTTTCCTAATTCCAAACAGAAATTGACCGAAATTCACAAACGAACGATTTTACAGGCTATAATCAAATTTCAGTCAAGAAATGGGCCCACAGACATGTTTAACATGTTTTAAACAACTTTTGCAACAAAAATACTCTTTCTCCTCATATACTCATATATCCCACATTCATTGTAAAAATATCATTATTATATTATAATAGTATAATAAAATATTATTTTATAAGAAAAGATAAAATATCAATTTTCAACAATTGTCCCTTTAAAAATTTTATCCATCTATATCCACATAAAATGAATATTTTCCTCATCATATAAATCAATAATTAATTATTCACAAATAATATTATGAGAATCACAATATTGACAACCGGCAGGTTCAAGTGAAAGAGGGGCTTTAATAATAAGGATTTCTCCTTACCTATGCTGCAAGCAATTGATTAGGTGACCAAACCTCTCCTTAGATAGAACTTTCTACACATCATCAATAATGTTATCTAATAATATTATTCAGATAATATGAATTATTGCTTCGATAATGAAAAAAATCTTGTGTAGTGACAATTATTCAAACAACAAAGAATATAAAATATCAACGTAGCAATTATTGAATCAATAAAATAAAATATTGAATAAGTAATTATCGTAATAATTATCGAGTAGACCTTCTTACGTAAGAATCAATAATTGGTGCAATACCGTCAGTATCATCTTGCAACAACGGCAGATAATCGTGTTTAAACCACCGGGTATTCCAACAAAGATAATCGTGACAATAATTGAATCGATAATATGAAAGATATTATCGTGAAGAATTATCAGAAAGAATAATTGAGTATAACTGGTGTGACTTCTCAACGTAAAGATCAATAATCAAATCGTATTATTCTTATGCAACCACATTTCAACAGGTTTAACAGTAAAACTTTCGTCGTTATTTTTATAAAAGATAATTTCATGCTGTTTTAACTACGACAATACTTCCGCATGTGTCCATCAATGATTGTCTAGTTGCATTTAATATTCCTCGTTAAAACGAATATTCCCTACCAATCAAATATTATATAACCACTTGCTTACTTTGTAAAATTTATAAATAATATCCACAACTATAACATTATATCAAATCCACACTATAATATTCAAAAATATATTTCGAAAAAAATTAATCTTTATTCATAAATGTTGGAGTCTTACAACTAGGATTCGATTTTCATTGTAGTTATCAAAACTTTTTTTGTTACAATCGCGTAACTATATTCTAAAAAACTTATCAAATGGTCATTTTCGTCCAAAAAACATACATAAATGATGAATAGACTAACGTTTAATGACGTGGTCTAGGTGTTAACATGTCACATCAAAAATTAGTGGTGTGGCTTTGAAAGATGGCATAATAATGTTAGGTAATGACTATTTGATAAATTTTTTAGAATATAATTACGTGATTATAATAACAAAAAAAAATTTAATAACCACGACAAAAATCAAACTCTAATAGTGTAACTAAGAAATCTATTATACCAATAAACTTACCATAAAATTCATTTTACCATAACGCAATCCCTTTTTCTCATGTCCAAAAAAAAATTCGTTAACCTTAGCGGTAATTGTATTTGTGTGAATAAAGTCATTAAAATGTGTCGTTATTCACGCTTCGTCAGTTTTCCCATCCACTGTACTCCTTTCTCTTTCCCTTTCCGCTAAAAGAAAAACTAAAACCCCTCAAACACACAGGTTTCTCAGTTCTCTCTATATATTGGATTGCATCACTCTGTTTACACATAAATCCCAGATCATTTTCTCTCCCCATAATTTTCTTCAAACAAATTCAGCTTCTAGTTTCTTTTATAATACCCTTCTTCACATTGATCAATTCACTGTTTGTATAATCTTCACTACATTGTTCAATTGCTTGTTTCTGCATAAATTTTTTTTATCAAGAATTTTCTGTTTCTGTTCTTGAAACTAGGGCTTTTTTGGATAGGGAAATAGTAGTCAATTTCTTTCTATATTGATCAGTTCATCTGTACTGCTTTTGGCATCACAATCAACTTATTTTGCTCTGGGTCTCTTTAACTGTCGCTTTCCGCATTGACCAATTTCTTGCTTGTGTCTATAATTAAAAATTTCACTTGGTGGGTTTTGTGTTTGTGGGAGCTTGTGGAATTTCTAAGGCCTAATTAGGGTAGGAAATGAGGGATGTTTTCTTGGTTGGGAAGGATAGTAATGGCCTGTTGGCGACCGGTGAGTCTATATGCCCGTATGAGCAAGGATAATAATAATAATAGTAATCATAACAATGATGATGATAGTGATAGTGTTTTGCCAGACCCACTTCTCTGGTGCAAAGACCTTGAAAAGCACTTTTATGGCGAATTATCTTTCGCAGTTGTACAGGCCAATGAGGTTATTGAGGATCACAGCCAGGTTGAGACCGGCCACAATGCCACTTTTGTTGGGGTTTATGATGGTCATGGTGGCCCTGAAGCCTCCCGTTTCATTCGTGAACACCTGTTTCTTCATCTAATGAGTGAGGCCTTTTTTTCCCTCTACCAATTAATGGCATTCTTATTTTTATTGTTATTATCTGCTGCTGTTGTTGTGTTGTTGTTGTAATATTAGAAATTGACTTTATTTCTAAATGATAAGCCAAAGTAAAATGATTAGTAATTGACTGAATTTCTAAATGATAAGCCAAAGTAAAATGGCGCTACTCTCAATGGATTTCTTCGCGTTTGTCGTTTTTTGTGTTGTATATACATTTTCTTGGTCTAGTTTCTTATTATTGGAGTGAAGTGAAAGGGATCAAATTTTTGGACAATGGTATGTTATAGGGTTCTAATTTCCCCCTCTAACCACGGGTCATTAATATGGTATCATGCCTCTTTCTTTTGGTTTAGATTAGTTATTTGTGCAATTTTTTTTGAAAGATATGGTCTTTTTATCCCTGATGTAGTCTGTGTTCTGTTTTCTTTCTCTAATAATGGATCATCAATCTGTTGTTTTGTCATTCCGTCATTCTTACATAGCAAAACTGAAAATTAATGTTTTCTAAGAGTTCATGTAGATATTAAATAGTTCTTTTGTCGGTTATTAGCTTGCACACTTTGATTGGAGCTTGCTTTTGAAAAATGATAATAAATATTTTTTGTAACTTTTAAGAAAATTAGTAATAACGATAAGGTCTACAAAATCCGAAGTTTCAAAGACTGAATGAATCCTTTCTTTAAAGATTTTAGGAATCCACCCTATACTAAGAGATCAAACTTAAATGTTAACATCGATTTACGCACTAAGAAGTCTTGAGCTATATGGTATAAACCAAATAATCTGACTAAAGACTTCTATGGTTTTTAGATATTTATTCCTTCTCTGCAAGGCACCTCATCAAGGAATACTCACTTTATTCTTGACTCATTAAAGTTGTTATTTTTAAATACTATAACTGAGTTTATCCCTCATGACCGTCTCTTGTTTCCTGCTTTATACCTCAATCAATTCATGGTGATTTTACTGGTCCTGAAATCGTTTGAACCTATTTGCAATATCTCAGGTATCGCCCGAGAGAATGGAACAATATCAGAAGACAATCTTAGGAATGCGTTTTCTGCCACTGAAGATGGATTTCTCTCTCTTGTTCGAAGGACATGTGGAATAAAACCATTAATGGCATCAATTGGGTCCTGCTGTTTGGTTGGAGTTATTTGGAAAGGCAGGTTATATATCGCTAATCTTGGTGATTCTAGAGCTGTTTTGGGTTATCTAGGTAGATCTAATAAAATTGTTGCGGAGCAGTTGACTAGGGATCATAATGCTAGTATGGAGGAGGTCAGACAAGAACTCACGTCGGCGCATCCCGAGGATTCCCATATTTTAGTTATGAAGCATGGGGTGTGGCGTATAAAGGGAATCATTCAGGTTTGTTCTCCTTTTGGTCTCTATTGTAGGTGTGCTTATGATATATGATGGTCTAATTTGTATGTTGTTTTACTTACTCCTCTCTTGCAAGGATTTACACTTAAAATGAGTGAACTGGTGTTTGATATTTATGGATTTCCTGCCAGTAATAGTGCTTTTCTCAGTGGCACAAGCTGGAAGCACTCATTTTTTTAACCCCATGCATGTGAGGTAACCTCGCTAAACAATAGCCCAGCAGAACTTTTTTCTTTTATATTTAAAAAAACCATGGGTGTCCAAACCTCTAAAAGCATTTGACTTATCCCACGGACATACCCCCCCCCCCCCCCAACACACACAAAAAAATAATAAAATCTGTGCACCCGGAAGATCCAAGCATAAGCTTATGTAGGTTCCCCCTCGAGTTGGTAAGGTTTGATCATGTGACCTCCTCATCATCATGGTGCACATAGACCAAAGTTCAAAGTTCAGTGGAGTAAACATCAGTACATCATTGCATCCCTATCTTTATTTAGAGCCAAAATAGTTGCTCAAGTAATTTTGTAAATGGTTCATGATTGAATCTTGGTATGTACACATGGTTTAAAAGTTGTCTAAACTATTTGACCTAGCTAGACATAGTTTTAAATATTTAATTGAATATTATTGGTATGTACACATGGTTTAAAAGTTGTCTAAACTATCTGACTTCGGCGAACAGCCGAAGCACTAGAGCAGATGTCACGCTATGTCAAGTTCATGAAAGAAATACTTTCAAACAAACGCAAGCTACTTCAACGAAATTCAGAATGATTGACAGTACAAACCATTGGCGACAACTCCAACGTAGCATCAGGAATGGTCCGATGATGTAAGCAGTTGAAAGCTACCGAGAAAATCTTTTCAGGAATCTCCGATAATAACCAGCTAAACCCAGAAAGCTACATATTTAGTTACTTAGTTAGGTTGCTCCCAACTATGTTACCCACAAAATAAAATGAAAATGTGACATAAACTAACTTGTTGGTTTATCAGTTTTTTGCTCGTTTTCTCAATTATTTTTATCTTCTTTGCATCTTTTTCTGGGATGTTCTATTATAGTTGGACACTGACATTACATAGGATAACTACTTTTTTTTTTTTTTTTTTTTTTTTTGGGGGGGTGAGATTTCAAGATTGGCATGGTAAACAGACTCAACACATCAAAAAAAAAATCTTTTTGAGTTGCAACGAATCAAGGTCTTAGTCGCCCGAAATTTGTGTCTGCTAGCTCTTGTATTGCTTCAGTATGGCCGTATCATGTGTTCAAGCTTTCAGGAGTAATCCTTATACCCAGTATTCATGTTAAGCCTGTTTTTGAGTTCAAGTCAGATGTGATAGGTGAAACTTTCAGAGAATTAGACTTAACACAGAGGGCATCTCATTACTGTATCACATTTTTATATTTCTCACAGCTGCTTCATATAATTGGCTGTTTGTTTTTCCATTTGGAGCTATCTCCAAGAAAAGGTTTATTGTTTTTAAATGAATGATGGAAGATTCTTATGAAATTGAGTTCATTTGCATAATTGCATCCAAGGAACTAGTCAAAATATTGATATAGATATTTAAAGCTGAAAGTTGCTGTTGTTAAAGAACTAAAGCCACAGGGAAACAATAAACTCTATGTATCTCCACAGATTCGATCTTTCTTTTTCAATAGTGGATCTGATGTTTATATGCTTCTTTTGGAAATTATCTGCTTTTTGCAGTATGCGGATTTCTTTCTTTAGACATTAATAATTCTTTATTCTGCATATATTTATGTTTTTGTGATCATCTAGGTTTGTTGCTTGCATCCTTATATCTTACACCTGCGTTTTTTTCCCTGTTGGGTTTACCGTTGTTAGGTATCTAGATCTATAGGTGATGCATACTTGAAGAGGCCAGAATTCTCAATTGATCCATCATTCCCGCGATTCCACCTTCCTGAACCTATTCGCCAGCCAGTGCTAAGATCCGATCCGTCTATATATACAAGGGCTTTACAATCCAATGACAAATTTCTTATATTTGCATCTGATGGACTTTGGGAGCACATAACAAATCAGGAAGCAGTTGAGATTGTGCACAATAATCCCAGAGCAGTACGTTCTGCTTTCTCATGCCATGTTTATTGCATTTGTAGTCTTTCATCTCTTTCTTAGTATTTATTATCTCTTTTATACCATCTTAAATGCTAGGGTATTGCAAGAAGACTTCTTAAAGCAGCTTTGCATGAGGCAGCTAGAAAAAGACAGATGAGATATGATGATCTTAAGAAGTTTCAGAAGGGGGTCAGGCGTTTCTTTCATGATGATATCACCGTTGTTGTCATCTTTATAGACAATGAGTTGCTGGAGAAAAGTATATTGGTGCCTGAACTGTCTGTACGAGGCGGCATTGACACCATTGGGCCATCAAGGTTTAACATTCTTCAAGAGACTGATGCGAATACAAAGTCTTTTGACTGATATAGACCTACTCGGTTGAATGGGTCAGACAGCCTAGAGAAAATGGTCGCTAAGTTTTCCTTTTTTTTTTTTTTTTTTTTTTTTATCTTCCTTGATTAACAATGGTGCTATGAACCTCCTTTTCTTTACCTTAATGCATCCTGCAGTTGTGACCTCCTTTCTTCTGTGCACATTCAAGTTGCGTGGTTTATAATTGAACAGAATTTGTTCGTAGTTGGCACTTCTTCTTTTGTTTTTGTTTTTTTTTATATCAAAAATGATTTTTGAAATCCCTCAGCAGCATTCTTACTTGAAGCTATGGAGCAAATAGTTCGTAATATTTACCTATAAATGATTTTTTTAATTATCAATTATGCGAATAAATGTTGTAATTTTTGTTTGGTGATTATTTGAAATGATTTATTAATAGGTAACTATTTACTTTAACCATCAATGTAAAATGAGCAACAACCTACAGCACCCAAGAAAAGGAACGAACTTAACACTAGGAAAAGAATCGTTTGCTTTGCACAAGACATTTTCAACGTGTAAGATGCATATTTATATAATAGTCATCAGAAGCCTTTTCGTGTCACAAAATATATAGAGCTCTTCAACAACCTCTTTTTCAAGCATCAATTGTTTAGAAGCATTTCCTGTGAACAATTGATGGCCCAGACTCATCGTACTCCGCCTTAGCAATCCACATCTGCACTCGAAACCAAAAATAAAAACTACCATCAGTAATTGTTAAATATTCTCAAAAAGGGGTTATCAACTAGCTTTGGCTCCTATAACTCAAGATTGGCTAGTGAATGAAGCCTGCAGGTCTCATCTTTTTCTGTTATTTGTTTTCACCTTACTTTTTCGGTTAACATAAAATCATAACTACCATGTAGGGCTGTAAATGGTAATCGGAAAATTCAGATTCAAATCAAGATCCAGATTGAAAAAAAGCGGATATTATTCGTATTCGAAAAAAACGGATATATCCGTATTCGGTTTAAAGGTATCCGTAAATAAACGGATACGAATACGGATATAGGCGTATTCGTATTCGATTAACATCCGTCCGTAAATATATCCGACGGATACGGATATCCGGATTCCGATATCCGGAATCCGTATCCGAATAACTTATATATATATATATATATATATATATACACACACACACACACTTAATATTTACATTAATTAAGTTATTAATTAATGTAAATTATTAATTAATAATTTACCTATATAAGTTGTTAATAATTTAATATATACATATATATATATATATATATATTAATATATATATATATATATATAATATATATATGTATTTATTAATAACTTACATTCATTGATTAATCACTTACATTCATTTATATAAGTTATTAATATATACGTGCAATGTATATATATATATTAATAAATCATAACTTAGATTCATTAATTAATCACTTTAACTTATATTCATTAATTAATAACTTACATATACATTTATATATATAAGTTATATATATACACATATATATATTAATAACTTGCATTAATTAATTAATAACTTATATATATATATATATATATATATATATATATATATATATATACATATACACACACACATATATATTAATAACTTACATTCATTAATTAATCACTTACATTCATTTATATAAGCTATTATTAATATATATTTATATATATATACACACACGTTTAAGGACAACGATTACGAGAAAGCGGGAGCAATGGACAATATAATTTTATTGTTAAAATGTGTTAAGTCCGAATTAATTTAAAATTAATCTAGAAGGAGAGTTAAATAAATTAATTCACGTTTATGAATTTTTGGGTGGAGAGAGTATTTATCACTTTCATTTGCCTAATTATTTAGAAACTAGAAGTCCAAATATGTAAAATAAGTTCAATGTCAATTTTGAATTTAGATTAATTAGTTGTCACACATACATTATAACTCGTGCTTTCTCCATAAATATAATGAAATCAAATAATTTCTTATAACCATGTAATTTATTTATTGAGGATAAATAATAAATAAATCTCCCATAAATATTACTATTCATTTATTAAATATTAATTTATTTCTCTTTTTTATTATTTAATAAAATTTGAAAGAATAATATTGAGATTTTAATTTCAATTTGATCCATCAAACAAAGTATCGGTTACATTATTGAATCTTTTTATTTTCACCCAAAACGTCAATTAGCATGTTCCTCCCTTTATGATTAGGATGTTTAATTAATATGTATGGTTTAAATATTAAATTGTGTTTAATTAATATGTATGATTTAAACTTTAATTTTTTTTTTCGTAAATATTTTGAATGAATTTTATATTAGGTTACTGATAAACGAATTCGGATATTCGGATATTCGAATAATTTGTCTATTCGGATAAAATAAACGGTAACGGATATTATCCGTATTCGAATATTTTTCCGAATACCGGATACGGATAATATTTTTAAAATCCGCCGGATACGGATACAGATAGCGAATTAGTTTTCCGGATACGGATACGGATATACCTGTATCCGTATCCGTTTAATACCGTTTACACCCCTACTACCATGTTACACTCTTGTACATATTTCAATTAAACTAATGCCACTTGGGAAAATAATGCAAATATGTCTTTGGGAATGTAAATGTTGACAGAGTACCTGTTGAAATGTGCTGAGGGATGCCAAAATAGAGCCTCCAATCCATACACTATACTTTCTCTCGGGTGGAGCCACCACTTTAATCTTCATGCTACTTGGAGCTAATGCTGTGATTTCTTTACTCATTCTGTCAGCAATGCCTGGGAACATGGTGGATCCACCGCTGAGGACAATATTTCCATAAAGGTCCTTCCTGATATCAACGTCACACTTCATGATAGAGTTATATGTTGTTTCATGTATGCCAGCAGCTTCCATTCCGATCATTGATGGCTGGAATAGGACTTCTGGACAGCGGAATCATTCACCGCCAATAGTAATCACCTGTCCATCAGGAAGTTCATAGCTCTTCTCCACGGATGAGCTGGTCTTTGACATTTCTAGCTCTTGTTCATAGTCAAGAGCAATGTAGGCTAGCTTCTCTTTCATGTCCCTTACAATTTCTCGCTCAGCTGTTGTCGTGAAAGAATAACCACGCTCAGTTAATATCTTCATGAGAGCATCTGTAAGGTCACGTCCTGCCAGGTCGAGACGCAGGATTGCGTGTGGGAGGGCATAGCCTTCATAGATGGGTACTGTATGGCTGACACCATCCCCAGAGTCCAGAACAATTCCTGAACAGCAAAAATAATAACTTAGCTATGAAGATAAACAAGAGGATGTAATTGAAAAATAAACAAATGCTTCGGACCCTATACTTGTATAAACTATTTTGTATGCGACAACATCTAACTTTTTGGGGAACGGAAAGACAATTAATGAAAAATGTGTACGCCATTGGCATTAATAATTGTCTCATGTGAGCTTCCAATTAACATTGATGAATGAAAGACTGTTAGCTTTCAGGAGTGAGAGGGATAAAAGGAAAGACGGTGCAATAGATTAACCATTTCCAGAATATTTACCCTTTTTTGTAATAGAAAAAAAGAATACCGAAGTAAATTGATATGTTAGCAACAATAGCTTAGTTGAATAGCTAAGCAGTTGTGCAAGAGCAGCACGTAAAGACAACAAGCAAGAAGAATAACGTACACAGACATACTCCATCACTAGCACAAATTGCATACCCATCACATTATCCCCTCCAATAGGTTTACCTTTTCAGGAGGGGGTTGTTCTTGCGCTTCTATTTGGAGTGTAAGACCATTAGTGGAATATAATCTTTATATTACGTATAATTTATCATTTAATTAAGACCCTTGTTCCAATATTTAGATCTAAGAAGCTGTCTTTTCAAGAAACATAGAATAAAAAACTCAGTAGGACAAAAAAATTGCTCACCAGTTGTACGACCGCTGGCATAAAGGGAAAGAACAGCCTGGATGGCAACATACATGGCAGGAGTGTTAAAGGTCTCAAACATAATTTGAGTCATTTTCTCACGATTGGCCTTGGGGTTGAGAGGAGCTTCTGTAAGGAGAACGGGATGCTCTTCTGGAGCCACACGAAGTTCATTGTAAAATGTGTGATGCCAAATTTTCTCCATGTCATCCCAATTGCTGACAATTCCGTGCTCAATTGGGTATTTTAAAGTCAAAATACCTCTCTTTGATTGAGCTTCATCCCCAACATAGGCATCTTTTTGACCCATACCAACCATCACACCAGTGTGACGAGGGCGACCTACAATGCTAGGGAAGACAGTCCTTGGAGCATCATCTCCAGCAAATCCAGCCTAAGAATATTGAGACCAATATTAATAGTCAGCATATAGTGCTACATTTGGATTGCATGAATGAAGGTGCGAATGAAAAAAATTGTGTTTGGTTGTTCTATTGGACCCATTCATCCCAAATTTGTGAATTTTATTCCTTTGGGGATGGTATGGACTATGGAATGACTCATTCCAGCTGGAATGGAATAAGTCATTCTACTCTCCATTCCATTCCATTCTCTATTTCATTCTTTCATCAATTACATTCCTTCAATCCAAACGTAACATAGGTTCTTGAAGCCAACTTATATTAACTAATGTAGATAATCCTTATAACCAAATGAATGATCATTGATCAACATTTAAACGAATATACAACTAAAAGTAGTGGATGTTGGAGATTTTTACCTTGACCATTCCAGTTCCATTATCACATACGAGAGGTTGAATATCCTCAGCGTCAGTCATTTTCTATTGTATGCTGGACAAAGCACCATTATGATATTAAAATAGAGAGAACACATACAATATTACATTGCAAGTTATATTTCACTCCAACTGCTCCAAGAGTTGAATAATCCACTTCAGTTAAGCTGATAAAGCATGCTCTTTGATGATAAAACATCGGAGTAACTCTTTTTTTTAAAATACTTGGAGACCTTTTTAGTTGAGCATTTAAGAATAAGCAATTGTTTATTGTCAAATGCAATACACTTGATGACAAGAACGTGTCTTTTGCATATATGCCTCAAAAGGTGCTTTTAAGTAACAAAATCTTCCACACCGTGAAGGAATATAAAGCTTGCACCAAGCATATTGATACTGCGACCTGGGAATAAGGTTCAATCTACTGCCCAAGAACATCAACTGTGGTTATCTTGGTCCACCATATGCCAGCCACACCCAAAAGATCATGATTGTTGGTTACTAAAATTACTATTAATAATAGAGTTTTATACCCACACTAACCAAACCAAACCCACATGCTCCGATGTGTACAAATATGGCCCATCTGTATTCCCGTGAAACAAGCCATCTGCTAATCAACAATTTAAACATTGTGCTAATCTATCAAATGGAATTAAAGATTCCGCAATGAAAATGCAAATGCTTAGAGTACAATTCAGTATATATCATTGTTTGAAAGCTGAAACAGCACAGGGCCGTTTAATATATGAAACAGCCAATTAATCCAACGCTTTCCAATTTCTATGCAAGGTACAAAATTGATTGAAATTCTACACATTACTCCTACAATATTGAAATCCATTTCTTATAAGAAACGAGACAAATAAAAGGTCATCAAAATAACTAAAAAATGAATATTTGCACCCCATGAATAGATCGACGGTTCAATAATGGCATAAAGCCATCGGTAGACAGTTCTAATCAACAAAACCAAATTTTCAATCAAAACAACCAAATGCATATGGAGAGAGGGGGAGACATTTAAATCAACTGGTAATATTTTTATGGAAAACAAAATGAGAACAAGGGGTTGTACCTTTTTAGAACTGATGACTCTCTCTCTCTCTCTGTTTCTCTCTCAAATGAATTGAAGTTTCTCCGGCTTAGCTGCCCCCGCCTTCTTGTTTTAAAACGGAAAGCGAACTATAGCTATAGCTGTCTCACTATTTCACTCGTGCTGTGAGGACAGATATACCCCTCACTTCAACATGTGATGTCCATTGAATCTTTATTTATTAATTTCCGCCAAAAAAATATCAATACATGACATTGTTCATTAAGCCTTAAACAAAATTCCCAATTTCTAACGATGGAAAACTCCATTATATGAGAATTCCAATTAATTTTTAGTTATTTTCATTAAGAGTTGCTTGAATACACTTTTAGTAATTTTTCAAAATAACAAAGCTTACCTCAAATTTAATAGTATTAAAAAAAGTTTGTGTAAAATAAGTAAAAAATCAAATAAGATAATTATTTATTTGTTAGTAGAGGAGACTTAATAATGTGGTATCGTAATATTCAACTATTTATAATTAATCATTCACAGTTAAACATATATACACGGAAAAATAAATTAAATACTTTCTCCATTATGAACAAATATGATTTTGAAATGTCAAAATATATCTTTAATTTCATACCCAAGGGAATACTTTTGTGAGTTATTGGAATATATATGCGCTTATTTTGCATTTTATTTTCTTAATTATCCAAATAATTTTCTATTGTTTGTGTTTCCTCTTTCCTATCCATCAGAGGACACAATGGTCAAGTAGGAGCTTAGATTAAGGGCATATTAGTCATGTAGTGACTAAAAAGGTTTAATGAAAAAAGTTTTTAATTTACAAATTTAGTACACTTTTTTGCAACCTCAGTGGGGTGCGTTGGGCGCGAGTAATTAATAATTATACGACGTGAGTGGATGATTAAAAAAAAACAAGTGTATTTGGGTGGGTATCCAATCCAATAGTCTGTACATCGTGTCAGCCTGTTTATTCGATGTCCAGTCCACTCATACGTGGCGGTTTCTGCTTTGCCATGTCTCTAATATCAGGGCAATAAATATATGCAGACAAAAAAATTAGTAATTGGGGGGAGGTGCTGTACGGTCGTTAACCGGTACATTGTTATTTTTTTAATTTTTTTTATCATAATTATAAGAATAATAAATAAAAAATAATAGAATAAATTTGAATAAAAAATTATAAAACAAAGTATATTTTTAATTACAAAAATATTGTAAACAGTTTAGAGTGTTTACAGTGTTTTTACAATTAAAAATATATTTTCTTTTATAATTTTTTGTTCAAACTTGTTCTATTATTTTTTATTTATTATTCTTATAATTATGGTAAAAAAAAATTAAAAAAAATTAAAAATAATAACACATGTACCGGTCGTTAGTCCGGTACAATGTGTACCGGACGCACCCCCAACCCAAAAATTATAAAATTAATATTTTTTAAATTAATTTTAAATTCAAAATTGATATCGATTCATTTAGTTTATATCGGTGTAATTATAAATATCATAAAAATATACCTATATTTTAAATTTAAAATTGATATCGATTCATTTAGTTTATATGGATTTATTTTGTACCTTAAACTTTATTTTAAATTAAATACTCCCTATATTTTTAACAAGAAAACAATATACATATTTCACATCTTTCTCCGCCCAAACTCATTATAAACTACGTGTGTGTGGAATATTAGGGGTATTTCTTTAAACTTTCGTATTATATAGGTAGTCTGCATGAGGAATCGAGAGATAGAGTGTGCATTTTCGGTGATATTTTGGCTGAAAAATGTTGCGGAGTGTGGATTTTACGTTCTCATTAAAAATATAGAGTGCTTTTAATTCAAAATAAAGTTTAAGGTGTCAATTAATCTTAAAGTTAAAACTTAACGTTCAAATTGAAATTTAGTCTATATCATTTTTCATCTGAGGATAATGTTTAGTTACTCCCTCTATTAACTAAAAAGAGTCTTATTCATAAAAAAAATCGAAATAATATAAATATATTTTGATGGTAAGTTTTTTTTAATAGTATAAATTGTTAATCTAATAATAATTACACAATAATAATAAAATTATGATAACCAATTGTTATCCCCGTAAACTTGCAATTGTTAGTTAATGGTTATGCTGCATTTGTCCAATGTCCAAACGTGCCATGCATTACTGCAAAACTATTTTCTGACTAACATCTTTTACAATTGGATCCACGTTTGTTTGTGTTGATTTTCCGCCTCATGTGATATATATATATATTATGTTCCAAAAGCACATTTTTAATATCCAAGATAATGGAAAAGAGCAATTGAAAGGGGAAGAAACAGCGACTTTGATAAGAAAATGACAAACATGGTTTTTCTGACAAAATTTTTTTTTACACAATTTGTGAATTTTTCTCTTCAGTTTATATGATTACTTTTAGTGAATTGAAACTTATAAGTTTACCATTGTTGTGAATGAGTTGAAATTTATAAGATCGATTTGTTTGAACTAACATAAATTTATCACAGTACAGACCCTATTTATAAGTCTGTATATGTTTAGGGGAATGATTATTCTTTAATATTTAATTATTTATTTTGTATTTAAAGGTTTTTGTTCCTTATTTTTATATTTTAGCAGAAAATTAAAAAGAAGAAAAAGCAAGAGAAGGGATTAAAGTTCGGAATTTCATCCATCGAGTTCCGAGTTGACTCGCAAATATAGCCCTAGTTTCATTTTTGGCGACGTGAGTTTCTCTCTGATACATGAGTTGCAGGGATGAATCGGGCTACGAAAGCCGCCCTGATCAATTTTCAGGCCAACCCATTTGACCTGAAAGCTGCCTTTTTTCACTCCACTCCTGTGCTGGATCGCAGAAGGCGCAACCATTGGGATTCTGTATGTTTGTGTTCTAATGTCTTTTGTGTATCTTTTTACAACCTTAATAGTAATAATCCCATATCAGATTTTTTATTATTAGGATTTTGTGGGTGAGGGCAGAATTTTCCAATTGTAACTATAGATGTATTCGGTGAAATTTCAATGAGCAGGAGAAATATATTTAAGTCTTTTTCATTTGGAAAGAATAAAACTTCATTTGACCCTTTTCTTTTGGGGTTCATAACTCTATCCATTTCTCAGTCTAATTTAATAATTTTTTAGACAGCAAATTCAGGAATGTTCTATTTGTATATAGCTGTGTGGAAAGAGAAAAATGTATTGTTTCAATGCCATGCCAAATTCTGTGGAATTGAGGGACATCTTATGTAGTTCTAATTAAATGTTTTCATGAATTTGAGTAAAGTTTATATTTTTCTTGGATGCAGAGGGGAAGTGCTTATAAGGGTTCTTCAAAGGTGATAGTTAATTTGTTATCTGTAAACAATGTTGAATTTGTTGATATTGCAATTTATATTATCGGTACAAATAATTAATTATGATAATTTGTTTTCTTAATGAATCATACTCTTTCAGTGGTAGAGGTTTAACATTTTGGTTGCACATGAGTTTACATGACTAATTATATGATTATGTAATTTAGCTATAGTTGAAGGCAATTATTGGTTAGGAATGATGAAAAAGTGATCTTTTTCAGAAGTTGTATGCTCCAAACTCCGAAGGGGGTCAGAACTCGAAGTTGTGGCTGTTGAATTGAATTACATTCCCCCTCCCCCTTGTAATTATTGGATATCATGTGCACAATTTTACTTAGAAATGTGTTTTCATATTAGCTTAAACTAAGAATTTACAGATATCTCGCAATCAAAAGATGAATTATAACATAAGAGGATACAATTCATTGCGCTAATATATCCAAATTTTAGTAATTTATTAGTCACAGTCGCGCAAAGTAAATTTTAGTATGGCCGTTGAGACACTTGTATTGTCATACTAATGATAAAAAGGAAAAAAAAGTCTGTAGCTGTAATGTATTATTGTTCTTTGTTAGTTCAAGTGGGTATATTTTCCTCCATTTCCACTGTTTTTAGTCTTTTGGTGGATGTTGAGAATAAATGTTCTGAGTGCTGACAAGTAAGACAAATTTGTTTATGGATGTCTTCTGTAAGTCGATGAAAAAGTTGCACACAACCATGCTGATACTCGGAGCATTTCAATATATTGGGAGTTCATTTTATCATTTCTCTCTGTAGAAAGAATTTTTTTGCTGTTGTATACATCTAGTAAATACTCAAGGCTAATGATGGTCCAAACCTTTTTTGGACGTGTGAAACATTAATAGTTAGCTTCTTAATGTAGCTTGTCATGTTACCATGCCAGTTAAGCGCTCAAGTTGTTGGTTTTTCAATTGTTTTCTAGTTTCTCTTTTCTCTTCATGCATTCTTCCAGTAAATTAACCAATAAATGTATCCTTCCTGTAAAAAGTACTTGCAACTTGTGATTATCTGCTCCTGCTCAAGTCACGCGCTTTGTTTAGATTTAATGTCCTCTCTTTGCGATGTTGAGTGATGACTCTGGGTGCCCACCAAGCTGCCACATCCAGTTTCATGAGATTAAGACAAATCTTTTTCTGGTGCTTGTCTTTTTACAGCGATCCAACTGCTATTCCAGAAATTACAGAAAGATGAACTCCAAACAAGAATTACTGCGCAATGTCAGTGCTTATGCAGAGACCCTTTTTCAGGTTATTTTTGACAGATGATTTTATTTATTTTTACTATTTTGTTATTTAGTTAATATATTTAATTAGATTACCTGTCTTTATAAAGAATTTCTGTAGCTTTTTCCACCCACCCCCTTCGTTTGTGGGAATTAAATAAATCGGGACTAATGTCCAAGATTTGAGTTAATGAGTTAGAAAGGTTATGTTCACGGGGAAGGAAGAAGGGTTGATGAGGTGGTTACAGTGCATGTGCATGTGCATGTGTCATTCTTTAATCAACACACTATAGTTTAGGTGGCATTTCAGTATATATAGGCTTTTCCAGAAGCCTAATGTGGGTTACTGGTATGCATGTTTAGGCAGAGATGAGGAATAAGTAGTTGTCAGAGAAATTTCATTGATATATGCATTCCGGATTATGATTTTGACTCGTAAGGAACTAGATTATAAGTCTCTGCGCTAATATCTGGCCTTCAAAACATAACAAAAATATATTTATACGTTTGATCTTTGGAAGAAAAGCAAATATATCATCAAACTGTCCGTAACATTGAAGATACTTGGCAATTCATAACAAATTATATGTTCATAGTAGTAGATTTCCTAATAATGTAGGGGGGAATTTTGAACTTGACATTACTGGTTGGTCCTGAGCCGCATATCTTTTGCTCATGGCTTCTATTTCTTAAAGAATTAAAATATTTTTTAGACAAAATGTTGGTTTTATGTAAGATTCTATATGATCAAAATTGGTGAATGATATTAGCTCCACTTGATTCTTCATATACATTTTTGTTGAGCTACATTTTATTCTTGTGGATGTGCTCTTAACCATTTGTGGTAGTCACTGGTAGTAGTGGTACCCACTAACTGTAATCTCCTGATTTATATTTGTCAATTGCTTCATGATAAAGTGGGTTTTCACTTTCATGGTAATTAATTAATGATTTTTCTGCGGTTTCAGAACATGGACTATGTTCATGATGAATATGAATCATCTTCAAGTCGAGGCAGCTCATGGTTTAGACCAGATTACAGGGATAGGAGATTAAGAGGTTATGGGACTAACCATAAGAGACCCCAGGCTGGTGTAAGAAGTAAGTGCACCTTGTTATTATGCAATAACTTACTGATTTAATACCAGAACTTTGTCATGTATACAGCTGAATCATCTGTTTATAAAAGCTAGGGGTTTCCTTCTCATATGTCTTCATCTAGATGATATAAGTTGAACTTTCTTGGTTTGTCTCAGGAATTTGGACTCTAGATAATTAAGTCTTACGGGATCCGAAACAAATCTCGGGTCAAATCCCAAGTCCGAATCGAATCAAATCTATCCAAATAAGGTCTTAAACCACTAACCCAATAGTATCTTCTTGGATCATCTTACCTCACCACATGCTCACCCAAAAGGTCATGACTGATGGTACTATTGTTAGTAATTTAATTCTTTTGTATACAGACAAAATTTTCTCATATTTTTCGATGTGGGATTGGGGTGTTACAAACTCTCTCACTTAAATTTCTGACGTCCCCGTCAGAACCGATCACACACACGGTCCACAAATCTTTGCCTTTTTATAATACCAGCTGACTTCGTGTCCCCACCTCCGACAATCCGATTCGAGCTTTCGAGAGTCAGCTTTAATACCATATGAAACAACCTGGATCAAATCCCGTGTCTGAAAAAATATCGGGTCAAATCCCAAATTCAAATCGAATCAAATTCATCCAAATAAAGCCTTAAACCAGTGACCTAATAGTATCTTCTTGTGTCATCTTAGTTCACCACAGACTAACCCAAAAAGTCATATGACTGAAGATACTATTGTTAGTAACTTAATTCTTTATACATAGACAAATTTTTCCCATATTTTTTGATGTGGGACTAATGAGTGTTACACAAATGGCCCAAGCTATTCGAATGTTTAGATGGTCAATCTTAACAGGTTAATGATAGAATCAGTGAAGGATCCAGTGTAGAACAGGTGGAGGTAGTTGTCCCCTCAAAAGTTTTAAAAAAATTGTGAATAATATTTTTTATATATATACAAAGAGCCTCTCCAAAAATTATGAACTAGCCCCCTCAAAAGACTTCCATATTTCTTGGAAATGCCCCTATAATCTACATTTTTATTTACATAAACTTTGGGCTCAAAATTGTTTTCATTGCCTTCAGGTTAGAGTTAGGGTTCAGAACACAAAAGCCTAAGATCCATCAAATTTATTATTGCCAGTAGGCGGCTAGGTGAAATGGTGAATCATCTATAATCTCCCAATGATGATTGCAAGCCACCGTGGAATACTCAATATGAAATTTTTCATTCTGTCCTTGCATGATTCATTGATTCTTAATTTCCTATTTTCATATACATAGCAAAATTTACTCGTTTGAGTTTCATATTTGATGATTATACTTCAGTTAAAGTTTATTGCATTTTGTCCAAAATAAAAATAAAAATTGTCTTCAATATTCTCTTCAATTTCTACTTGAGGAGGAGGTTTTCTCTCTCTAAGTTGTTGTCTAGTAAGCACGAGATAGTAGAGATGCTTTTGGAATTTGTCCCATAAAAGATATCTTAAGGTACATCTTTCACACAAATTAAGAAAAATCTAAGTTGAGGAGAGAGAATAATAAGTTCCAATTTCACAATGGACCCCACATAAGTGCATAATGATTCTTTCTTTTTCGTAAAAGGAGTGGACCTACTTAAGTATTTGTGAAATAAATATTCTTTATATAAATTGAATTTATAATTGTGTACTTTAAACATATTTGAAGGGACATTTTTTTGGTACTTTAGACATCTTTTGTGGGACAGAGGGAGTACAAAATATATGTATCAATTTATGTCATTGGTGTTAATTGTGGCTTCGGAAATTTTATTTTATGTTGTAATTATTAGAATGTGATTGTTTTGGCATAATTAGTATTGTGATTTGCTAATTTTGTTAATCAATTATTAGAAGACGTGTCAAAAATTAGAAGAAATGTATTTTGTACTTGATGTAAACCAATTCCAAAAAGATGCTTGGACATGCTTAGTTTTTATTATTTGAGGGAGCCTTGTGCACTAATTGTCCAAATACTTATTTGACAATAAATAAATAAGTATAATCTACATATTTTCCTTACTATTTATAAAGGTTCCTAAATCAATGGTTGATATTATTCTTCTTAACAAGACATTGTCTGTTGAACTTTTCAGCACACAAACGGTCTCTCTGACATCCTTCTCTCTCTTAACTAGTTTTATGTGCTTTTCAACTCTTTTTTAGGTGGTTTCCATTTCTGTGAAGATGATGTTGAAGTTGAGACCCTTTTCCGATCCGCATTTGGTGGAAATAGACATTTCTTTTGGTCTTTCATAAATGATGAACCACAAAGGAGCTCATCAGGATACTATAATAACTATAGGACCTCTTGGAACTGGACACATCCGAATGAAGAGGATTATGACACAGATTCTGACAGTTTGGAGTCAGATTTAAGTAAAGAGAGAAAAACTCTTGGGTTGAGTGTTTCTGGTCCTATAAATATGGATGATGTAAAAAATGCGTAAGTTCTCACCAGTTTTTTTCTCTATCTTCATTCATTTTCTGTTAAATTTAGAGAGGCATGTCATTTCTGGTACAATCTTGTCTAATACTCTTCCAAATTTAGATGTTTAGTTCTGTGTCCTGATACTGAAGGCTGATCTTCCATTTTCAGGTATCGAAAATGTGCTCTGAAATGGCATCCAGATCGTCATCAGGGCTCATCAAAGGTAGGTTTAACAATCTTTTATGTCTCTTGGTTAGATAGTTGATGTATTGCAGGATGAGGGTTTGGTTGCTTGCAAAAAGAAGCTCCTTTCCCTTTGAGAGAGATGCAAGACCAAGTAAATGTTTGAAATTCTTCTTTATGGTAGATTTCTGCAACCCTTTTCAGCAGAAACATACTGTGTGTGTGCATGTTTTTATTTTTGGCAACTACCATGGCTCATCCACTCCACTTTGCTATACAATCTGAGAGTCGTATCAATGGACCAAATGGTCATTGAGGTGTGTGCGTGTTGAGCATGAAGTTTGAATGTTTTATAATCTTGATATATGTGACTAACAACTACATGAACAGGTTGTGGCTGAAGAGAAGTTCAAGATCTGCAGCGCTGCTTATCAATTATTATGTGACAAGATTGCTGTAGGTTAAGAGTTGGAAGAAGCATACTAATACTAATCTGAATTTTAGATTTATTCAGGCTCTCTACTAGAGATGTAGCCACATTTTTTTTGAATTATGTATATGTAGGAATATCAATGGAGAGTTCTCTACTCAGCAACCAATAACATCACCAAACAGTTACCCGAATGTAATTTTTTTATTTATTGTCATGTCCTTTTCTTCATGGCTGGGGACAAGGACAATGTGTCAATGTATACACTCGGGCATTTTCTTGTGTCCGAAAGTACCTAATAAAATGACTCATGTAACTTTTTAGTTTGGACGGATGTATATCAATTATTCCCTCCTTTCCTAAGATGAATGAAATGACAAAATTGTAGGTAATAATATGTCATTAATTATTTTTAATGTATTCAAAATATTTTCATCACATAACTAAATACGAGAGAATTAAAATAAAAAAAAATATGAGATATTTAATACTAATTGTATAATAGGAAAAATTGTGTAAAAGTTTGGTTATTAAAGAAAAATAGACATTTAATCTGGGACTATGGGACGGAGGGAGTACTATTTGGTATTAGAAGTTGTAATAAAGTTTGCGTCTCTTTTTAACTGTTTATATTATACTATGATTTTATATCTAGTTGAGCATTAATTTTTGGTATTAGCCTTGGATAAAAGTTTTATTATTATTTTTAGTACATTATATGTTAAATGTCCACTTTCTTTTAATAACCAAACTTTTATACAATTTTTCCTATTATACCCTTAGCATTAAATATCTCATATTTTTCTTATTCTAATTCTCTTTCCATATTTAATAAGTATATTTTGAATTGAAAAGTTATAAAGTCACTCTCTCACCTACATTGTAGGAAATAATTAATGAAATATTATTATGAGAAATTTTGTCATTCCATTCGTGAAAAGTCATAGGTAACTTTTATGGTTTATTTTACCTTTGATTAGTAATTTTCGTTTGTTCTATTTGTTGTTGCTAAAAAATTTAACTTCATAAATTATTTTTAAAATGATTAGTTCACATGGTAATTTATTTATAATGAAAATATCATGTCATTTTATGACAACTTTTTTTTGAGAAATAATTTATTATAAAAATTCAATTATTCTTTATTTTTTTAGGGAAAGAGGAAGTAGGGTAATAATTTATAAGTTAGTCAAACTTATTTATAATTAATTTTTTTTTTAATATTGAATTATTTGATTGATACTTATTTTTTAATTTATAAATTGAATTATAAGTAATTTCTGAAAAGTAACAAACTTTGACTTCTAATAAAATAATTTACAGATCAAATGTAAAATATTTTTTTACCTTTATTTTAGTACATTTTTTTATTTATAAGTTATTATTTAAAATAATTTATAAATTATTTTAAAATAAACCATTCCCAAACGGGTAATCATCAACCATACTAACATCATGAGGAAACAAAGCTGAAAGAGGATGAAATAACCTCACAATGTTTTTCTGTAACTTAATAATATACTCCACTAATTAATTCTTATTTCTTATTTACGTTGAAGAAGCTCGCACAAACCTGACTCAGCAACGTGCACTCCTATGTTGAGTTTCTGTTTGCATCAAATTCTTTTTTTCCCTGTTCAGTTTCCCTTATCGATTTCAAAATTATTGTCTACTAACAGTAGTGAAATGTTGAAAGCTATACAAATTCTTGGTACATCTTCTGGGTTTGTATCGCACCGATTAAAGCCCCATTCAAATTATGGCTTCTCTTTCACTTCACTCTCTACTACGTCTTCAACAAGAACAATCAAGACGTCGCCCGTACTAGTGCCCGCTTCTTCAACTCAAAAGGGTCGTTTTAGAGAATTTCGAGTGTCTCTAACTCGTTCCGAGTCAAACTCAGAAGGGAATTTGCCTTCTTCTTCATCTTCATCTACGTCCGTTGCCTTTCAATCAACTGTGAGTGATTTGTAGCTCAATTTTGGTGTTGGATTTGTTTCAATTCGTTAACTTAGTTGCATTTATATTCTGTGGAAGTGAATTGTGTATTCATGGCATTGGGTGGTTGTTATGTAATTTTAATTGCATGACTAGAGAATTGCGTAGTTTGTATGAGCTTTCACAACGTTATTTGTTTTGGGTTTTTGGTTGAATTTCTTGAGATGAGCAAGTTCTGTTAGTTATTGCAGGGTTAGTTACTTGCAAAAAAATTAAAAAATTTGTTGGATTATGAACCCAATTTGAGTCTTTTGTTTTTTGTAATACCTGCTAATGTTATCTTTATTTGTCATAATCTTATTTTTAATGGTCATACATATTGAGTGATTCCGGTGATAATGTGATGGGATAGGGTTGTGTAAATGTACCTCAATTTTATCAGTTATTTGATGATTTTGTAATGCATTGACTAAAGAGAAAACAGGTTACAAGCATCTTGATAACTATATATGGGTGCCATTATTTGATTTAGATGTTTGGTTTAGTTAAGAGGGTTATTATTGTATATTCCAAATTTATGCATATTGCAAATTTATGCATATTGCATAAAATGTGTGTATATTGACATCTTCTTTTTCTTCAATACTTTCCTTTGTGCACAAGGGTTGCTTTTCCTTCCTTAATTAGAATATCAGTTTCATTTCTATTGGAAGTTGAAACAGAAGCCATTTTTTGTGATATATAAAAGCTAGTTACTAGATGTGAAGATGTGGGTTTAAAGTTGAGGGAAGCCATTCCTTGCGAATAAGAATATCATAGATAAGGTTTACCACTCTCTGTACTGCATAAAATTAATGTGCTTAGTTTTAAACAATAGAACTCCAATATTGAAACACTTCAACAAAAATATCCATATTGGAAATGATGGAATTCTATAGTTTTTTGATTGAAAAGTAACTTATACAAACTAAGGCCTTCTCATCCTAGATATGGAAGCATAAGCTGACGTCACATCTATAGATGTTATGAAGTGAAAGGAAGGATTAGTGGTAACTGTTTGGTGAAGCTGTGTCACAGTAGGTATCTTTTAGGTTAAAATGATAACTCTCTCATCCCCTATTTTCTCTTCCATGCTATCACACGATTTTTCTCCCACTGGCTCGCTGTCTCATTTCCTCTCACATTTTAATTTTTTGTTTTTTCTTATTATTTGTGTATGGTTTTTCATGATTTTAATTATTTTCATATTTAAAATAATATTAAAAAATACAATTGTTGTCACGCGAATCAAGCGTGTGTGTATACTAGTATCACTTATGCCCTTGAAGGGATGTTTGATGGTTGCAAGGTGTACAAAGAAATGCCTGGGCATGACCCAGATGATTGATTACTCCCTCCGTTCTCAAAAGAATTAGTTGAGGGCATTTTTCACACATTAATAAAAGTAAAATAGATTAAAGAGAGTAAAAAAAGTTTCAAATTTATCCTTAGTGGCCCCACTAGATCATATTAAGTGATGAGTACTTTTTTTTATACTAATAGACTCCACTAAATGACATACTTGCTCTTCACTTTATGTACCTTAGCTCATCCTCCAGAGGACAAAAAAAATTGTACCTTAAATCATCATTTTGAGGACGGAGGGAGTATCTTTTACACATGGATCATAGTAGCAGTTGGTGACAAGTTGAATGAAGCTGTGTGAACATAACAAAATTGAAATCATGTGCTTCTAGTGCTATTCCCTATGGACATAATTTCTCACTAGCCCTTGAGTAGTCAATTTAATAGGGGAAACAAGTTATGAATTGAAGGAGAAGAACCAGATTATGGAGCTGCATTAAGTAGGATGCAGAGTATAATGAAGGGGGTGATGATAAGTACATGCTTTATAGTTTTGGTATGGTGATTGTATAAGCTTTTGTACTGCATCTTTACTAGTGCTTGACATCTCAACTAGTTATGAGATAACAGTGGGGCAGATTCTATCAAAACAGGTTTTGAATATGAAGTGTTCAGTCTGAAAATGACTAATTTCTTAGTTTACTATGACTCTTTTCTTTATTATGAGAAATACCACAATCTTTATTTTTCGCTAATATATACACATTCATTATACTTGCTCTTGTTCAGTTTCAAACTTGTGCTTGGGTATGATCAGCCGTTAGGCGGACCTAGGCGGTGGAGGGAGCGCCTAGCGTCTAGGCGGTGTGTAGGCGTTTTTCTAGGCGGACTAGGCGTTTTCTTAGGCATTTTCTTTTGTTTATTTTTATATTCTATATACTTGTTATACTATACAAAATATACAGTAGATGTAATTTTTTTAAAATTTTACATGAAACATTAACAAAAAACAATCTTTTAATACTTAACAAATTCATTTAAAATTGTACAACTTCAAAGTAGAGGTGTGATTCAGCCTAAGTGGGCACCCAGCCAAATCGAGGTGGTAGAGGACCGCCTAGCGCCTAGGCGGGGATTTTTAGAAAACTGGGTATGTTTATCAAGTTTTCATGACGTTATTGCCCTAATCTCTTATCTCCAATTTGTTGTAATATCTACCACTCCACAGGGTAGCAGTCGTAAGATCAATTTCTGTCAGTGGTGTGGTGGGCAAACAAAGCATGAGATACCTGATGGGGAGGAGAAAATGAGAGCTATTTGCACACTCTGTGGGAGAATTGCCTATGAGAACCCAAAAATGGTATGTTCACTTAATAAGAAATCATATTAACCTAGAGCTTTGTGAAGTAGTCTGTAGAATAGCATGTACTAGTTAATTAATTGAAATTTTGACTCGCAAAAAATTGAAAATTTTAAATTGGAATATAATTCTGGTGAGGCACTCTTGAATTTCTATGGAGAATGTAAACGTTGTAAGGATTTAAATATATCTTATTTATTTATTTGTGCTGTTCATAAAGGAAGAAATTATTGCTTCTTCACTCTAAACTTTGATGCGAGTGTGGTTGATGTTTGTTGCAAACTGGTACTTGCAGGTTGTAGGTTGCCTCATTGAGCATGATAACAAGATTTTACTCTGCAAGCGAAAGATTCAACCATCTTTTGGTCTTTGGTATGCATTTACATGGATACTAAAAATCTGGAAAGGGACTACCTTACCCCCACCCCCCCCAAAAAAACCCTTGTACATTATTTACACATGTATTTACTCAATGAATCAGTTTGCACAGAGATGAAAATTTGATATGTAAATATATATCTAGAGGTGAAATACTCGCTTTTTCTTGAAGAGTATAATTTATTTAAATATATTTTCCTTTATAGGACGCTTCCAGCTGGTTACATGGAGATGGGGGAGTCTGCTACAGAAGGGGCACTAAGGGAAACCTGGGAAGAAGCAGGTGCAGAAGTGGAAGTTCTTTCACCATTTGCTCAGTTGGACATCCCTCGTATAGGCCAAGTGAGGTGAAACATACTTCAAATTGATTTCATCATCACTAAAGATGTTAATGATTTCATGTCTCTTCTTTTGAGCAGACATATATAATTTTCTTGGGAAAGTTGAATAGTCCGCACTTCTCACCTGGACCAGAATCATCAGAGTGCCGGCTTTTCGCACTCGATGATATTCCTTTTGATTCTTTGGCGTTTTCATCAATGTTGGTTACCTTAAATCTGGTATGAAGTTTCAAATAATAAGCATATTCTTTCCCAAATAAGAAGACATCTTCTTTGTTCAGTCGCTTGCTTTCGCTACTCAACCTTACACAATTCTCTTATTTCCTGTTGCTGTAGTACATTGAAGATTTGAAGGTTGGAAGTCCCAAGTTTCACTATGGCATCATCAATAAAAGGTACTTTCATATATCTATTAAAAAATAAAAGGTACTTTATTATATTTATATGTTAAAAGTATTGTATTTATTTTAATTTTTTTTTACTTTTTTCCTTTATTTTTTGTTCTATTTCTCAACACTGATCATTGCAATATAGGAGAAGGAAAGGACTCGATTTTTTAAAGAAAAATCAGGTTAGAAAGATGGAATATAAATTAAGCCATCTTAATTTCTCTTCTTTGCAAGAATTGAGTTTGGCTTACTGATCATGTTCCCTAACCTCACTCTCATACTTTTAAAATCCTGTATAGTGATGGTTATAGTGGGGCCATAATTGGTGACTTGGAGTATAAGGTAATGGCACCAAAGGTGGTAGTCGTGTTAGGGATGTACTCATCGTACTCGTAATTTTCTAGTGTAATGTTGGGATATGTAATAGTGGAAGTACCTGGTTGTGATTTGTTTGGATTCTTTTGAGGAATTACTTTTGGAGCGTAGGTGTTGATATTCATTTGGGATAAGCTCCCTTGTATAGAGAAGGAGGTTTGAGGCTTTGAGCTTTCTTGGTTGCATCTTAGCTTTTCTTTGACACTTTGTTTATTGAATACACGGTGTTTACATGGGTTTACCCCTGTTCTTGGCGCTATGGTAATGCCTACTAGGAAGTAGAATTGTATTTATTTATACTTCTTTCTTTGATTTCCTCTCTTTTTGGATACAGTAAATGCTTCCGTTTGCAAGGTTTATGATGTCTTTACATATAGCGGAGTTTATAAGGTGGGATACTGAAGAAGTGGTTTGTCGACTCACAATACAAGGAACACAAAGGGTGCTTCTTTAATCATGTGAGGGATTGGATACATTTTCTTTCGAGGGGTAGGTGTTGTGCATAACATATGAGAAAAAGAGAAGAAGCTAGAATTGAACAAGGTGGCAAGCAGTTGTTATTTGCTTGTTAGCATCTTATGGACTTGGGCAATAAACTCTTCTTGATTTGCTGGCTTGTTGCTCCATAGCATTGGAATGATAAACCTATAAATGAAAAAATAAATGCAATCATGCAGGAGGAAAAGAAGAGTAGTTCAGTTTACATCATGATTTTTCTTTTATGCTGATTTTTCATATAAACAATAAACATAATACATTACCAAGTATCATACCTTTTGGGTATATTTGTTGTGTTCTTTTACCTACTATATATGTCAAGAGGATTGGGAGATCAGTACGGAAATTATAAAGAATTTCAGCAGCTCAAACAAGGCTGGTTTCATGTTCTAGGGAGCCTCTAGTTATACATGGAATAGGTTTTCTTACCGTATACTTGGGATAAAAGATATTGACGAGCAACTCAAAAGTTTGGTTACTTTAATTTTTTTTCCAGTTCATAAAATGACGGTATACATTATTGCAACTAGCATTGTGAAAAACTTGCTCGCTGTGAATCAATTTTTTTTTTCCTGATAAAAAAGTCAAATTATGAAATTCTTATATTTGTTTATTTTGAATGTTTTTGACAGGCCTGGCACTAGCCCATCTGAGATTCAGGCATACACTCTTGATCACCATATGCAGACTTGACAAAGTGGTGATTCATTAATGGGGTGAAATGAGTAGAATGGAGATTGAAACTGAAGGAAACTTATGTCAGTTCTCTCCCAATCTTATCCTGTTGAAATAGTTGATTCTGTTGCCACCACTGGAATATTTTTTTCCCCACAACATTTTTGTTTGATTTAAATTCAATACAAGATTATTCTGCTAATTCTTTTTCATGTTCTTTGTTTTGGCCTGTGGATAAGTTTGTTGTGATATGACAAGTTAATCAATATGGTAGTTTTGATTAGACTTTCAGTTATGATACGTTTGGATAGACGGAATGGAATAAAGAAAAGAATAAAATAAAATTAGTGTATTTGATAATCATTTTGAAAGATAAATCATTTCAATGGAATGTAAATTTATTTCATCCCTTTGTTTTTTATTCTATGTGGAGAAGGTAGAATAAAATTCATTTCAATGGATATATGTGATTATTTTCTCATTATATGACAACACTCACCCTCAACAACAATTAAATATACACTTAAAATACCTTCAAATTATTTTATTTCGTCCCTCCATTCTATTCTTTGGATCCATACAAATAAGTCACTAACATTCTACTTTGCTTTTATTTGCTTCATAATGCTGCACTTGAAAAATAGTGGACTATCTCTATTTACGAAAACATTTTCAGAGGGTAACCAAATATTAAAATACATTTATAATATTTATTGGACTAAATTACAAATATAATCCTCTTATTTATTATGTTTTTGCAAAATTATTTCCTAAACTTTTTTCTTAGCAAAAGTCTCCTTCATAAATATATTAATTGTGCAAAATTGTTCCTCCAACTCCTTTTGTCAATAAAAAATTGTATTTTATCAAATTAAATTTGACAAAAAGTGCTAACATATTATTCATGCCTAAAGTAAGGTTATCATAATGAATGGTAGTTAGACCTATTTGAAATGCATTCGAGAGCAACAAAATTCGTATTTACGATCAAGAAAGGACAAATGTGAGTTAAGAGATCTCAAATTAGGGTTCGAATTCATCTTAATCAAACAATAAATTTTAAATTAGGGCTAAAATGTATCTCAATCAAATCGTATTTTGTGAAATTAAAGTTATAAGTAGTCGTTAGGGTTTAAATCAATGTTACAAATGAAACAGATAATTCGATTGCCACATTGGGAACATGACAAACTTGTTAACACTATAATAACCTTAATTTATGTAACTTAATAACACGTTAGTATTTTTTTTTTTATGAAATTCAATTAACAGAAATTATTTTATTATTAATGGAAAAGAGTGGAGGAACAATTTTGCATGACTAATGTATCTATGAGGGAGACTTGTGTTAAAAAATAAATTTAGAGTACACTCGCAAAAATAAGAGAAATAAAAGGGTCCTATCTTTAATTTACAACAATGGTATTTTAATAGATTTTCCACGGAGGGTCCTATCAGTAACTTCTCCCGTTTACTTTGACGGGCTGGGTCTCCGGTCGTTCTGTTTCGAATACTTCCACTTTTATCAGAACTACCCTCTCCTCCGCCTACAAACATCCCCTCAAACCTTAAAACCCTAGTTTTCTTTCTCATACACTATATATATATATATATATATACATACACGCTTGCGTTGTAGATTTTTATTGCATTCCCAGGCTCTAATATTAAGTTGAATCAATTATAAAAGGCCTACTATTTTATGTACATGTATACTCATATACGGAAGACTCTGAAACGGATTTCAATTTGCTTACGCAAGTGAAGTTCTGATTTTGAACCAGTGCATATTAGGGGACTTGGGATTTTGATTCCGAAATTGTAGATTTCAATGGACAATTCGAGGGTTTCTGATCAACACGATTCCCGATTTCCCTACATGAAGAGCGCGTCTTTTAATTATCACAAATTAGAAACCGATTCGCCTCGATCCTGGAACGGCGATTTTGGATTCGGCAGCGGTACTGATCGCCGATTTGCATTTTCCCGTCAGGCTTCATTTCGCCAATCACCATCAGTTGAGCCACCTCACACACCAATATCCATAATTCCCAACGATTCTGTGAGAAAGCCTTTCCTTTCCAGGACTGTCTCGAGCATTGACATACCGCACGCTGATTATCCACAAGATGGAACTGAGAGCCTCTGGACAGAAGATGAGTTGTTTTCTGCAGATACCAAAACTTTGGGTGGTAAAGTTTCGATTTTTGGATTTCTGTTATCGATTTTTAGGGCAGCGAGGTCTGGTAACCGGCCAATGAAGAGGTTGTTCATGTTAATCTCGCTAAATGTGGCTTATTCTACTGCTGAATTATTTATTGGCCTTGTATCCGGCCGTATTGGTATGCATTTTTTTAATATTAATTCATTCTTATTACTTTGTTAGCAAATGTAATAATGTATGTTCTTCATTGTTCAACCTGTTCAACCTTTTAGTCTTGATGTCATTTCAGGTTTGGTTTCTGATGCATTTCATTTAACTTGATGTCATTTCAGGTTTGGTTTCTGATGCATTTCATTTAACTTTTGGCTGTGGACTCTTAACATTCTCGTTGTTTGCAATGGATGCTTCTAGGAAAAAGCCTGACCGAGTCTACACTTATGGGTAAGCTTAAATAATTCTCCTTCTGTCCATATAAAAACCTAGTTCAGTCACCGTTAAATGTTAATAGGTAGCTAAAATGCTTGAACCTCCTCAATTGAAGGAGGGATTTATTTGCAAATGTCTCTATCACTCTATGTATATAATTGGAATGAGGTGATGTAGGATGAGTCACAAGATGCTTACATTTACAGAAGTTATTGTATATATTTGTTATTATTTTTATTTTTCAAATTTTAGTTTTATTATTTTCTAGAATTATTTTAGGCTTGATTTTTAGTGTTCTAATTGTTGAATTTAAGTCATAATAGATTGCCATATAAAGAGAGTTATTATTACACTAATTTAGTTCTCTTCTACTCATGTTGGGAATTTGAGTATGTTTTAATGAATTATGTAGATAATTATGTCTTCTGTGGACTTGACCATATGGACTTAAACTGATTAGAGTTCTATTGTGGTCCAGGTACAAAAGGCTAGAAGTTTTGTCTGCTTTCACCAACGCTGTAAGTATATGAATTTCAGCATGATTGTAGATTTTGTTTTTCAATTTCATTGATTAGGAAATTAATACTATACTTGTGTACATTCATTTCATTTCGCCAGAAAAAATTGAGGTGTAAGCTTTTCGTGTTTCTAATTCTTTTAGATATTTTGCTAGAATGAATAGCTACACTGAATAAAAAATGATATATAAGGAACAAAAACTAATAAGATATATGTACCATTTCTTTAAAATCGACTTATTTTTTTTTATGCAAATATATTTTTTCTATATTTTTTGGCTTTGGTTGGGATGCCTTCTAGTTTCCTTATTTTCTTTCTTTACTAAATCTGAACCTCTCTCACTGTCTGTTTTTCCCCATCTTTTAATAGCATTTGGCATTGTGATTGTTGAATATTATTTTTATTAACTAAATTTACTTCCGGACTTTACTTGCACAGTTGTTACTAAGGAATTTCGTCTTTATGTTATTGCTCTCCTTCTCCTTCTCTCTCTCTCCTCCTCCTCTGTAGTCAATTGTATCTTCTGAGCTAACATAGGAATATTTTGATTGTGTTGCCTGTGTAGACAGCTATTTCTTTTGTTTATGTCATTCTCCTTGGCTGTTGAAGCACTTCATGCCTTTATACAAGATGAATCTGAGCACAAGTAAGTTAGTCACGTTGATCTGTGAACATTTTTTTGCTTTGTGAATGACAGAAAATTTATCAAATATCTTCATTGCTATTATGTGCCTTTAGATGCAAACTGCTACATTGTCACCTGATATACCACGAAAATCACAAGTTTGATTACCTTCTATGGATCTGGTTTTGTGCGTAGTACTTACAAAATTAGCACTTCTTTTTAATTATTTTTTAATATTATTTTTAAATGTTCTTTTTATTTCAATTTTCTTCCCTCCAAACTAGATTGGACTGTTGCATTACTCAGTTGTTTCCATATAAACATGGAAATGCAATTATTAGGTGTGCCTTTCTGTAGGAAGAAATAGTCATTCATCCAAAGGCTTCGTTTTTTTAAACATATAACTTAATGTACACAAGTTGATACATCTATATAGAAATTTTAGAAAGATGTCTCTGACACATGATTCAATTTAATTCATGCTGTTCAAATTTTGTGCTCAATATGCTGTACTATTCATCCTGATATCTAAGCTGATATGCCAAGCCAAGGTCACAAAATCTTACGGTTGCTTCAAAATTATTATATATATATTTTCAGAGAGCTAAATTATAGAAATACAGTTTCCTGACAGTAGTTTAAATTAATTGAACCAACAGCAGGGATGAAACTCATTTGCTTGCTGGGCATACAATGTTAAGTAGAATAAAGAAGAAAAGATGTTGTGATAGTGCATTAATGAAATGCATGCTTCTTTTATCTTAAAAAATTAGAATTGTAGAAATGAATGCTTCACAATTTTTTGATACTGCAAATTATATAGTTTGTGATACTTTCTTTTGGGTTTGTCTTGGTAAGTTTTGGTTCAAATAATTGTCAACTAACATAATATACTTTTAGGCATTACTTGATTATATCGGCCATAACAAATCTGTTGGTGAATCTTATTGGTGTTTGGTTCTTCCGGAATTATGCTCGTGTTAATCTTGGTAAGTCTCTGCTGCTTTAAATTATTTACAAGGTGATATTCCTGTTTGATTTTTTTTAATTTTTGTTTTGCTAAAGCCACCATTTAATTGTAATTTGAACAAATGTCAAGTGTTAGAAATCTTGAATTTGAGATAATTTAAATTGGATTTGAAGCATTGGAATGTTGAATGGAGATTTCATACTATTATCTAAAGGCCGACTGTAAAAATGATCTTTTATACACATTAGTTTGAAAGGTTGCCGCAGAATCACTTGTTTTTTGTTGGAACACAGAAATTGTGTTTGCTTGAATACCTTTTAACTAGTTGTTGGTTAATGGTCATAGGATCTCAGTTAAGCTACAATTTGGTATGGTAGGATTTATACATTGATGGTGAAATTATGACCTAAGGTTTGATGATTATGGGACTCAAAAAGCCAGTCAGAATCTACAAGCACCTTTTAAGGTTCATTGAAATCTTGAAAGTAAGAAATGGTTTCATAGTGATAGAAGGACCATTGTGGTATATATAAGACCGTAAGGGTTAGATTTATATCTTTTTGCCAAATTTATTAATTTTTGATATCTCAAAAATTAATCAGTCAATGTTTTAAGAGTTTAAGATACAATGATTAGGCCATCATATCAAGAAATTGGAGTTGTTACAGGTGAAATGATCCAGACTTCATGATCGTTCATAAAAGATGTATTAAGATTTAAGAGCCATTAACAAAGGAATAGCCTTTATTAAATATTAGTTGCTTTAGGATATTACAAGTCGTGGTCAGAAGAAAACTATACTAACGAAATAAAATACAGTGACACCCCTGTAGATAATCATAATAAAACTCATCACCCTTCTAGTTTTTCAAGTAACAGTCAATATGTAGCATTTACTACTCCTAGTCTTAGTGTGGTTGACCAATTAATATCCAAAAATATTTTTAATATAATGTCTAATATACCCTTCAAGTTATAATGTTTAATTTATCCACTAAATATAAATTTGTATACTATAATTTTTACTTAACTTGATCTAATTAATTAAATTATGAATTTGTACATAAATGTCAAAAAAATAATAAATATTCATTTTATCAAGAAAATAAAGGCATACAATTTTTGCTAATTTAATTTCTCAAAGATTAAAATTTACTTGATATATATTCAAATATATTTTTTGTAATTTAAAAGTAAAATTTTAATACCCATAGAAAGTACAAATTAATTAATAAAATTATAATTATTTTTTCCAAATATTAAAATTTACGTAAAAAACTTATTATTCTGAGAATGAATCTTATTATTCATATAAAAATGTATTAAAAATTATATTAATTATTTTTCTTCATATATTAAACTAAACATAAACATAAGTCACACTTAAACATAATTATTTACGTAAAAATGACAAATGTTGTTACTCAAAAAAATATATATATTAAAAGAAAAATCTTTTTACAACATAGAGATAGTAATAAATATTATTATATTTTCTTCAACATTGTACAAAACTAACATAAATTGTATATTAAAAAATGTAATCAAAATCATAAACATCCCAAATTTTGACATATACTCAAGAAAATTTAATATATAAAAATCATAATATGAAACTAAGAATTCAAATTATAATTTTTGTTGTTAAACATCAAAAACTAAACTATCAACATACTCAATCACTCTAATTAGAATAACTCCGTTAATAATTTAATTTAAATTTTTAATATTAGTATCACTTTATCCAAAAATATGTGTTAATTAAACTAAATTAGTTTTTTATAAGTTACCAATAATTTAAATGAGATAGTCTTAATTACAAATAAAACTATAATTAAAATGTATTGTATTAAAAAAGGATAATTAAATATATATATATATATATATATATATATATTATTTAGAAATTAAAATTTGATAACATACAAGGGTAAATATGTAACTTTATCTATTTAGTCAACTCTAAAAACTTGCCGGACTAGTGTTATTATGGTTATCTAGAGAGAGTGTCACTGTATTTTACTCATTAATCTATTACTTGATGACTATATAACTACTATATTGTATGAATGTATAACACAAGCATAATGTTCCTGCACATTATATTGTGGAATCTCTCTCTTACCCTCAATGTTTGTTTGCAGTTTACAGAAAAGCCGAAGATATGAACTACCACTCAGTTTGCCTGCATGTTCTTGCCGATTCCATTCGCAGGTATGAATCTCTGTTTATGTGAATATTCTTGCTGAATTCATTATCTGCTGTAGAACCCCACTTCCTCCCCCTCCCCCCCTTTTTAGAGCTATCTACAACATGAACAAGTGCGAAGATTCACCCCGTTATATATGTGATTCTAAATCCTTTCCTTACATGCTTATTTATAGATCCATCTTAAGCTGATCTGCTTCCTTTTGTTTCTCAGTGCAGGTGTGATCCTGGCATCCTGGTTATTGGCCCTTGGGTAATCTCTATGTTTTCTACATTTAGTTGGTTAGAAAAAGAAACCCGCTCTTCTCAATTCAGTAACGAGATATTTTTGTTTTCCAGGGTTGAAAATGCTGAAGTTTTGTGTTTGGGACTAGTTTCAGTCACAGTATTTATGCTAGTAATGCCACTTTTTAGAGCAAGTGGTGGTGTCCTTCTCCAAATGGCACCCCCCAGCATCCCATCGTCAGCCTTGAGTAAATGCTTGAGACAGGTAATTCTAACCCCCTCTTTAAAAAGCCCGGTTAATATAAAAGAGTGCGTCACAGCTTCTTTGATTACCTTTTTTAGGCATTCTAACATTTTTTGTCTTTAGGTCAATTCTTGTGAAGATGTTTTAGAAGTTTCTCAAGCTCGCTTCTGGGAATTGGTGCCAGGTCATGTTGTTGGATCACTCTCACTACAGGTAATATTACCAATATTATCTTTTTATATCTGATCTGTATATGACCACCTTTATAGAACTTAACATGCATAAGGGAGGGAGGGAGGGAGGGAGATGAGGGGAACAAAATGCTGTCTGAGGAATGCTACACTTTCTTCTGATTGATTTCCTTTTTCCTTATTCAACCATTGTTTCTTTTGGTCAAATGTGCAATATAAATTCAGAGGTGGTTTTTGGTGGATTTCATTAACAGGTGAAGAAGGGTACGGATGAGCGCGCTATACTTGAATATGTGCATCATTTATACCATGATTTAGGGGTTCAGGACTTGACAGTTCAAACCGATTTTGCCTGAGCTTGTATCTTTCCGTTCTCGTCTTTTTAATAAATATTTTTTTTATAGTGGTCAGTAACAACTACTTTTATGATTAAAGTAGTTAGTGTTCTAGTTGACAAGGAATGTAAACGAAATTCTTGCTACTGAAACACTTGCCCGTACCCTTGTAACTGTCAATTTTGATATAATCGGTTGGGCTCTCAGCTTTTTGAGATGTTGGGTTCCTCGTTTTATCCTTGTGCAATTTGTATTTGTATTTTTATTTTACTTGAAAACATTGTGTGTCGTTACAATTACCTTGTAAATTATCTTATAGTCCATACTTTCTGTATTTATAGTTACTGTTGCTTAAAACACTTGTGTTTGCTAGGATAACATGGATTCTTAGGACAAGCCTAAAGACTATTCTATAATTAATTTAGTTTTTCCTTTCATAGCATTTTGAAAGATTTATCCTTCATTCCTTTACTTGGATATGGAGTTGAAATGAAGTGCATTTTGGATATTAAGAATATATTTGGTTAAGACAGTTGTTTTCTTTTTCCTTTAAAGTAATCTAGACATGTGTCGAATGCTTGTTCACTGATTTCTTTGCTACCCCAGTGGGCAACCTCACAAATATAGGAACACAACCTCCTAAAGCATCAAATGATCATATGGGCTCCACCAGACCTTATTGTTAAGGAATGCTATATTTTCCAAAAGCGTCTGCGAAGACAAAAAGCATACACACAATTTTCATTTTGCAGTAACCTCTTGTCCTGCGAAACTGCAGATGAAACCTTTTGCCCTCTACAACATTATTCCGACTTGGATTAAGGCATCCCTATACCAGTGGTGGTCTTTTAGGTGATTAGTTTATCTGAAATCAGTTTGAAGGCCATAGCTGAGATGTATTTTCCAAGTCTGGTCGTCTGAGAGAACACGAGTTGGATATTATCCAACACAATCAACAATGACAGCTGAGATGGCCTGTATGCCAGCCTCTTCACCTGCATGCTCCCTCGCAGAGGCCAATTAAATTTTCTAAATTAAAAGCGGTTTATTTGAAGCTACCAATCATAGGACTTTCTTCTCTGCTCAATCATAAACACAGAATGCCTTGTAGTTGTCCTTTCACCTGAAACCCTCTGAAGCTACTACTTGATCACATATGAATTGTAACATCCTTAAGCTCTATACCAGCATTGCCATAATAAGACATTAAGACCTTATAGGTAAAAACTTTGATTTAATATTTTTCTGTGTTTCCTGAAATTCTTCGGAGATTCTCATCACATCTAAGACAATAAATTTTTCTTTATGAATAGGCTTGAATATCATTTGTTTGGTGAAAAATGCCTTGAACAAATGTAAATATTGCACAGCACAACTGCTATGTATTGGAATGTAATAAGTAATAACAGATCTGCATAATGTTTAAAAATTCTGTCGTAGTCATAGCACAGAAGTGTACATCCTTTTCTTATTTGGTAATAGGAGAAAATGTACAAGATAAGATGGCAGCTAGTAGAAGCAAGCACACATTTTATCACAAGTACTTCTATGTGAGTTTTATTACAGGTAAAGCTTCAGTTAGGAGCTTCTGATCATAAAGACTCGGATCGTTTTGCTGCCAGCAAGAATTCTCCATGCAAAGGTAAGTGATCAATACCCTAACAAGTGCACACTATCTGCTAATAAAATACATGAAATCATATGGTGGGTGGAAATCATCCTTTTGCCTGAATTAATCATCTTCCATTGAGTACCGTTATCGGGGTGAGCTGGCCTCCCGTGAGAGAGTTATCAAATTTTCCATTGAATGATGGAGACATTGCTGGCCACGTAAAGATAGGTTTCTCTCTTGGGATAAGTGATGGAGATGCTTCCCCTGTAAGAACCTGCAAAACAATCCTCATGGAGGGTCTCTCGTATGGGTTCGGATGGCAACATGCCAATCCCAACTTGAGCACGCACGCAACTTGCTCTTCCATAAAAGGCCTATTCACTCAAACATCTATGGCATCAATTATCCTATCCATCCCATGAAGTTCCCATACCCAGTCGATAATTCTGTTGTTATAACTGTTGAACTTGTTTTGGATTCCCGGCCTTCTTTCGCATGAAACTTCTAGAATGAGAACACCAAATGCACACGTCTGTTTCAACAGTTGCCTTGCTTCTTGTATGAAACTCTACGGAGCCATATATCCAGGTGTTCCAGCAATCTCATTTGTTGAGTGGTGAGTTTTTCCACTTCCTTGAATAGTTCTAGCCCGTCCAAAGTCTCCCAGTTTTGCATTGAACTCTGAGTCCAGCATTATATTACCCATTGTGAAGATAATCTAGAGCTTGAGCCACACCAAAAATGATGGCATGCCTTCTCCCCCAATTTAACCACGGGCCTGTGGTGCCTACCTTTTCATGACTAAATATGATCTTCTCTAAGCTCCCATATGGCATGAAGTCATACACAACATAGCACCATCCAACTAATCTTATGAGATTCCTGTGATGGAGATTACCAATTATTGTGACTTCAGCTATGAAATCTTGTTTTCCTCGGCTTGAGGAGTTTGAAAATCTTTTGATAGCCACCTCTTTATTACTCAATAATCCTTTGTAGACTACCCCGCAGCCTCCTCCTCCAAGCATGTTCTCGGGGTCAAAGTTCCCAGTAACATGTTTCAGTTCCTTCAGTGGGAACTTCTGGGGTGCAGTCGCTGAACTCTGTATCTGTTGCTCAACCCTGGGAACGTCATCTAGCCCTTGCTTCTCTCTGTTTTTCCTTTTCAAATACAGGTAAAACTAGAACGGCCAGAATTATTGTGATTCCTATCCACAGGCCCCATTAAAAATCAGCTGCATCATCCATCTCTGTGTACTCGTAAAAGTCCATATTATTATGCAGTTGATCTCGCTACTTAGCCCAGTGGATGCGGAAAATCCCACAAAAACATCTTCTGGAAGATGATTAGAGAGGTCAAGGAGGAATGAAATTATTGGGGTTTTCATGCTCTCTCCTGTTGTTTTAGTTACAAATACATAAATGACCAATTCTTTGGACTCTCCATCATATTGGACACTTGCAGTAACAGGAGTTATACCAGAAATATTAACACCATGGTCCGTTAATGAAACTTGTTCAATGGAATAAACACTGTTTACATCAATACCTACATGGTTGTTGTCAATATCTTCCAAGTAGCTCTTGGTTGTGTCAAATTCAACTTCAATTATATTGATTGCGGATGAACCGTTGGTACTCGCATTCACAATCCCTAGCCATTTACCTTCACTGTTTTCTGGGATGAATCCAATCTCCTTGGTCAATATAAAGGCAAGTCCTTCACCACATGAAATTAGTCTGGGGTCCCTGTGGAGCTATATAAAGAACAAACGTGGAGCCGTAAGCTTGTAGTATTTTATTTGCTCGACTGACAGAAATTAACAAATTTTTTTTGAGTTTCTGGGAAATTCTGTGATGATCATTGACCAGATTTGGTGCATTTAATATTCAAGCGATAGAGTTGCCAGTATATAACTAGAACTAGAATTCGTCTTATAAAGTGAATTTCTTGAAGAATATTTAGTATTTTAACGGGGGATATAAATATCAAATTGAGAAATCAAAATAAAAATTACTTTTATTTGTCTCTCAAAAGTAGGTCTTATTAATCTATTTCTTCTAAAAGAGTTTTCTTGTTATTAATAATTGTATAAACTGACGTAATGAATATCATTATGTCATCACTATTGAACTGATTTGGAGCAATTAATTTAGAACAAACTTATATTCTTTATATTTTGTAGAATTTACAGTTTAAGGAGCAAGTGATTGATTGGTAAATTATTTATATGAGAAAAAATTAAGTACAAATTGATAGGCAGGAGCAAGACGGACTCATCTGCCAAAAATCAACCAAGCTTGTTAAAGGAGTAACAATTACTGGGTGTGATTAAGTTGACCCAGAACGGCGTGACAAATCTAAATTGAATTCAGTCGGTTGGCTTCCCTCCAGCCTTTTTCAATACCTCTTATACATAACATATGAGCCACAAGTTCCAACACCAAGCAATTATGGTGATTAGACAAAAGTTGTGTAGACAAGTAATAATTGATTGTACATTACAACCCATTAAGCTCAGCACCATTGACAAATAACATTAAAACAGAGAAACCTTTTTAGGAGGACCTGCTGAACATGAGGATTTGCAGTCCTTTTATCTGCCAACATATGGAGAGATAACTGATGGTATATATGTATGCGCACTAGTACCTAACAAATGCACCATCTAATAAATACATGAAATCAATATGGTGGGTAGAAAATAAATAATCCCTTTGCCTGAATTAATCATCTTCCACTGAGCACCGTTATCGGGGTGAGTTGGCCTCCCGTGAGAGAGTCATCAAAATTTTCATTGAACGATGGAGACATTGGTGGCCACGTAAAGATAGGTTTTTCTGTCGGGATAGGTGGTGAAAATGCCTCCCCTGTAAGAACCTGCAAAATAATCCTCATGGAGGGTCTTACGTATGGGTTCGGATGGCAGCATGCCAGTCCCAACTTGAGCACGCACTCAACCTGCTCTTCCTCAAAAGGCCTATCCACTCCAACATCTACGGCATCAATTATCCTCCCCATTGCATGAAGTCCCCATGCCCTGTCCACAATTATGTTGTTATAACTGTTGTGTTCCGTTTGGATTCCAGGCCTTCTTTGGCATGCAACTTCAAGTATGAGAACTCCAAATGCATACACGTCTGTTTCGACAGTAGCCTTGCCTGTATGAAAACTCTCCGGAGCCATATACCCAGGTGTTCCAGCAATCTCCTTTGTCGAGTCGTGAGTTTTTCCACTTCCTTGAATAGTTCTTGCCAGTCCAAAGTCTCCCAGCCTAGCATTAAACTCCGAGTCCAGCATTATATTGCTGGCCTTGATGTCGCGGTGCAGCACCCTGTTTTCACACCCATTGTGTAGATAATCTAGAGCCTGAGCCACGCCAAAAATAACCACATGCCTTCTCTCCCAACATAGCCTTGGGAGTTTAGTGTCTTCCTTTTCATCACGAAATATGATCTTCTCTAGGCTACCATTCGGCATGAAATCATACACAACAAGGAGCTCGTTGCTTTCGTAGCACCATCCCACTAATCTTACGAGATTCCTGTGATGGAGATTACCAATTATCGAGACTTCAGCTATGAAATCGTGCTTCCCTCGGCTTGAAGAGTTCAAAAATCTTTTGACAGCCACCTCTTTGTTGCTCAATAATCCTTTGTAGACTACGCCGCAGCCTCCTCTCCCAAGCATGTTCCTGGGGTCAAAGTTCCCAGTAGCCCGTTTCAATTCCTTCAACTTAAACTTCTGAGGTGCAGTTGCTGAACTCCGTATCTGTTGCTCAACCCTCGGATCCTCATCTGGCATTTGATTCTCTTTGTTTTTCCTTTTCCAATACCCATAAAAGAGAACACCGGTTACCAGAACAACCACCAAAATTATTGCAATTCCCATCCACACCACCCATAATTTATCAGTTGCATCATCATCACCTATTTCTGTACTTGTAAAAGACCATGATTTTATGCAATTTAGCTCGGCATATTTCCCCGTGGATGCAGAAAATCCCACAAAAACATCTTCTGGAAGATAATCAGAGAGGTCAAGGAACAATGAAATTATTGGGATTTTCATGATCTCACCTGTTGTGTTAGTCTTGAATACATATACCGCCAATTCTTTAGTCCCCCCATCATATTGGACACTAAAAGAAATATTGGTAGCGGTAGAAATATTAACACCATATCCAGTTAATGAAACTTGTTTAATGGAATAAACACTGTTTACATCAACACCTACATGGTTGCCATCAATATCTTCCAAATAGCTCTTCTTCGTGTCGAATTCCACTGCAATTATATTGTTTGCAGAGGAACCGTTTGTGCTGGCATTCACAATCCCTAGCCATTTCCCTTGGCTGTTGTCTGGGATGAAGCTGAAGTTGCTCTCTTTAGTCAATATAAAGGCAAGTCCGTCACCCCATGAACCATTAGTCGGGGGTCCCTGGGGAGTGATATTAAGAACAAATGTGGAGTTAAAAGATGCTGTAACATTTTTTCTTTTGTTCCATAGCATGAATGACTGTTTATACCAAATCCTCCCGGACAAGTTTTCAATAGGAGCTCCCCGAGCTTCACCTGTCACTTGAATGGCATTAAAGGCGATATATGAGTTCTCCGTAGTGATGAAATCTATATTATCCTGTCTGGTGAAGTTGGTGTAACTGAAATTCAAGCATTCTACTCGAAAAACAAAGCACACTAACAGTTTTGCTACAAGCAACTTATAAGTGGCTTGGTTGTTCATCATGTGATGATTTTGTCCCAAGTGGCTTAACCAAATGTTGTTACTTTTGTGAGATTTATGTTTCAAGTTATTGTTCATACGACGAGCTGTATAAATAATAAGGTTGTTTGTTCTTCAACAAAACGAGGTCACGGTTAATAGTCTTTTCAAGTTATGACTAGTTTTGAAGAGGAAACTTCTTTGTTGTTTCGGATTTTACAAGTACAAATTTTTGTTGGAATTTTTCTTCTTGTGGAAATAGGTTTTTAAAAAATAAAAATAAAATAAAACTAGGATTATCGATATACCATGTATTTGAAATATGAATTTGTTACCTAGTGATCGGTTAGATTGACACATTTTGAAAAATCGTACCATCTCTAGTATTATCGAGATCTTTCCTCCTATGACCTCATACTGAACCTGGAGCGTAGTCTACCAAATACCCTTATAGAAAAAAAACTATCGATGTGGTTTTCGCGGCTGAAATAGAGAATACAAAAGTTAGTATTTTATACATTTCTGATCAATGATATATATATATATATATATATATATATATAATAACATTGCATCTCTTAAAAGGGGATTTTAAAGTTGTGTTTGGTTGGTGGGAATGGAATGGAATGATAATTTTTTATGGAATAACTTAAAACATGTTTGGTTAGTGAATTGGAATGACCATTTCATTTCTTTAGTTATTCTCTTTCAAGTCTGAAAGTTATTTTTCATTCTTTTATAAATAGTCAGGTTTATTTTATTCCTAGGCTAACCTCATTCCCCTATTCTCTTCGCTATCTATCATCATTTCTTTTCTTTTCCTATTTTTTTTATGTTACATCATTTTCCTTACAAAAAACATTATATTTATGTTTATTTTGAACTACTTTTTTTGTATTGTTTTTAGACTAATATTTTTTGACTTCTTTAGTTTCTAATATTGTTTATTAATGATCATATAATTTCAAAAAGAAAAAGAGATTAAACTATAATTTTTAAGATACTAAAAAAGTATAACATGCTATTATTATTTTTAAATAAGGAGTTAATTACTATTTTGAAAAAAAATAATAACAAGGTCTCAAAAAATATTATTCATATACTAAATTAATACAAGTTATGTTATTTTAATATACGCAATATTATTATAAATAAATATGAGAAATGATATATGATGTAGTAAAAATTTTATGATTTATGTTTTCATTGATTGCTTTATATATATATATATATATATATATATATATATATATATATATATACATACATAATCTCTCCGTTCTTAAAAAATAAAAAAATGAATAAAGTATAATTTTTTTTAAAAAAATAAAAGTATAAAAAAATAGAGAAAGAATTTAGGATTTATACTTAATGACATCACAAGATTATTTTTCATTCATTTTAAGTTTGTAGTATTTGAAAAGGATCATTTCCATTCATAATATAATTCATATAAATTAAAACATCTAAAGTAAAATCAAGAATGGTGATTTTATTCGTAAAGGAATGAATGGACAAATTAAACATAAAGATGAGAATGACCATTCGATTCTCATTCTCATTCCATACATGTCAAGGAATGGGAGAGAACCAAAGGGATTATTTTTCTAACTCCAATACTTATCTAAATATTATTATCTAATAATAATATTCAAAATAAATATTAATTATAATTAATTCCACTAAATAATTATAATTGCAATTTAGTGAAGAAATTAATTAAATAAATATTTCACTAATAAACTGTAAATATTTCTTCTGTAAATGTACATAAATATTTTAGAATTAATTAATATAATTTCGATACATTTAAACTAAATTTCAAGTCCATAATTTATCTCTATTCTTTTAATAATAAATATTAAAAGATTGAGACAAGATTTTATGATCAATGATAAATTATTTTATGAAAAATCTTATAAATATTTTGACAATAATAATGTTTCTAATATTAATTAAATATATTAATCGACATTTTGAGGTATTAATTAACACGATGTAATCTCACTCATTGAAATATTAAATTAACATATATAAAAATATTAAATCCATTATTATTTCAAAATTAAGAAATTTCACAAACTAGTATTTATGTGAAAATATTTTATAAATAAAATATTATCACATCATTAGTTTAATGCACACCGTTAATGCACTAAGAGCATCTCCAACGGTCTTTTCAACCATTTTGGGATACTCAAATAGGTGAGCCACATCAAAAAAATTCTCTCTAACAACCTCTTCAACCATAGTCATCAAATCTGCAACATACTTCTCACTCTTCAAATCTGCAATCTCTTTCTCATTATTCAAATCTACAATTAAAGGCTAAAAATATTTATTACGCTCGATAAATTTGATATAAAGCTCATTGAATTGAAGAAACCGATAAGACACAAAATATAAAAATAACAAATAATACTCTTCAAATTGTCACGTAGGTCAACAAACTTCAATTTGAAGAGTTTTTTTTACTACTACTCTTGGAGATGCTCTAATACTTTAACTAGTCAATGAACATACGTGATGATATAAATATACTCTCTTCGTCGCATAATATATAACATTTTAAATGATTTTATTTGTCTCAAATTATTTGATATCTTTCCAAAATTAGAATTATGGAAAAATCTTTCTATGAAATTATTGAGATAAGAAATGGTAATAAATGAGAATTTGAGATAAATATAGTAATTAATACTATATTTAATATTATAAACAATTGATACTATATTTAATATTTTTAATTATTTTTTAATTATTGTGAATAAACTCTAAAGCGTATATATATTATGGGATGAGGAAAAAAGTATATAGGGCATTGATGAGATATATAATTATGTCAGTTACAAGTTGATTGCTGCTTAATTGCTTAGGTCTTCTCGAGGTATAATTATTCAACTAATTATTAATTTCTTTTGTTTTTTCTTGGAAATTCTATGATGATCAAAATTATATCTAGAATTAATAGTACTACTATTGTTTTAGAAAATGAAGTCCATCCATCATTATTATCTTTTTATTTTTTATTTTTAACATATGGTACGAATATCATGCACGTATAATTAGTTTTGTGATGAATATGACAGATATTAAAAATTATAGGTACGAACAAGAACAAATGCAAAATTAAACTTGGACTTTGCCAAAAAAAGATTATCGTTTAAAAGAAAAATTTATTTGAAAATATTTTGCAATGAACTTTCGACAGAAAAATATATTATTTACTTTCTTATTTTATCCCTATCTCATCATTCCAAAAAATTATCTCCTCAGATTATTATTTTCAACTTCCCATAAACAAATGATGATGGAATTCAAACAAATTTTACTTTTGTAAATGATACTTTCATAATCTTAAAAACAATCTTTTAAGAAGGGAGGTAGTAATATATAAGCCATCGATATATATGGAAAATTGGAAATTATCGATGGGTTATTCAACTTTTATACTCCATCCGTCCCTATTTAAATGACGTTTTAGAATTTTTTATTTGTCCCTAATTAATTGACGTTTGTTTAAATCTAAAAAAATTAATGATAATTTTTCCAAAATTACCCCTCATTAATCTACCTATTTTTTAAGTTCTTTGAACTCGTACTATGATAAATTAATGATTTAAGGGTATTATAGACAATTGAACACTATATTTAATGCTTTTCAATCATTATATTAATTCTTGTGCTAATCTCTAAAACGTCATTTAAATAGGGATTTAAATAGTGACGGAGGGAGTATATGTCATTTCCAAGTTGCTGCTGCTGCTGCTTAGTTTAAGCTTGCATTCAATTTCCCGACTTAGAATTATTCAACTTTTAAATGTTTACGTCAGAGGAGAAGAATCATCAGCTATTTCACATTGTGATAACAAAATGGAGAAGCAAAAAGAATAAAATAATAAGATGATACACCTCAGGTAGTAAGTAATAGGGTCAACTAGGGAAAATATAGGAAAATTAATTTAAAGAGGCCATCCGGAATACTTAGCCTCCCCTCCTGACTTCTGAGGGAGGTTTTTAAGGAAACAGAGACCATTCAGAATAGTTTGCAAGGAACATGCAGAATACATTCTTCAAGACTTGATACATTTGTCAGGAAACTTGTAGAAGCACTCCTACCACTTATTTGTAAGTCATTTACATGTGATTCTCATATAGGGGGAGGGGGAGGGGGAGGGGGAGGGGGTGGGGGTGAATCAACTTGACTACTGTATGAGAATTTGAAATTTAAAGCTCAAATGCACAGAGAAGAAATGTTATTTTATTTCATTCAGACTCACGTGATCTCATGGAGTTGTATCAGATTGTTTCTTTGCAACTTGAGTGTTCAGGAATTCCAGCACAGAAAGACGCTGCATGCAGAAACCAAGTGTCTGTCAGTCGCATTATTAAGGATGAGTTTGAGCATGCAAGATTAATTCTTACCCTTTTCTCAAGACCAACTTCTTCAGAATTTAATGTCAAAGATTCCAGTAATTTAATGCCTTCTTGAAATCCATCAATAGCAGCATTCTCATTTCCAAGATTTCTATCCACGTCAGCAACTTTGGCAAGAGAAACAGCCACATCTAGGATCTGGAGTCCAAACAAGGTTTAGAAAAAGATAAAATATAAGGAACTTAAATCTTCCCGGAAGATTTGTAACTGTTGACATCATAACAATACAGATCAATTTAAAAACTTTGGTATCTTAACACAATACAGATCGGTTTCATAACTTCCACTGATGGTTTATGAAATTCTACTCTATGGAGCAAGGAATATTGAAGTTCCCTTAGTTATATCTTCCATAGAGAACTCTAATCAGTTGAGATAACCCAAACTAATTTTTCAGTATCCGATGAGTTTATCCTAGATTTATTTTGTATACCCACTGCACCAAAACACTGTTGCCTTTTCTCATATAAAATTTTACCATTTCTAGATATTCTTTTATTTATTTATTTTTAATACGCTCATGAAAGCAAAGTTGCTCCTACGGTGATTCGAACTACAGACCTGCCATTTCATTGGTGCGCTGCATCCCAAAACCGTGTTCTAGAAATTTGAACCACAGACCCTACTTTTCTAGATGTTAGTTGTGCATATACTGTGTTCTAGGTATTCACGGCTAACATGTATTCACAGATAACATGAATAAAGTTTTCCGCTTCTAAATAGGTTGCCTAATTTCTAAACCAGCTGGACAGTTACAATGGCATTATGAATCTATGTCCTATTATCATGTCACAAATATATGTACAGTAAATTATTTGTGAAGAGAGAACTTAGTAAAAGAATGATAAAATAAATGCAGAAAATCTTATTCTAGTGCTGTGCAGAAGTTTCTGTTAGGATTATGTGCTGATTCTTAAGATACAAGCACTTTTTTGTACTATGGTCAGAACACATTAGAAAAAATATTGAGTTAGTTTCCTTGTACTTCAAGGTCAAACAAATTATGTGTTCAATATCCAATAAGAGAAACAAGGATTGCTGACCTGAGAAGGAGAACTAGAAGGATGCTTGATAGCATTGCGACGCACATCTAAAGCTTGAAAATAGTAAGATCGTGCAGCTTTCAAGTCCTCATCATAATACTTAAGATCTCCAATTTTATTTAACGAAACAGAAAGTGTTTGTGTGATCTGCACATGCTCCACAAAAATTAGGGCAGGTATTGTTAGAATACACACAACTACACATACGAAAAAGTTCTCATTCTACAAAAATTAGGGCAGGCGTTGTTAGAATACATAAAACTACACATCCAAAAAGGTTCTCATTCTATGAATTCAAATGAACAATTTTTTTGGTAAGTAATACATAATATCTTTTTGGGGCAAGTAATATCTCCAAATAAAAAGTTCAAGTAACTTAAATTGCAGTTATATAAATACATTACGAAGGGCCACAGGATGTACCTCCAAATCATCAGCTGACACTTTCAGAAGGAAATTGATGCTCTCTTCAAAATAAGTAACTGCAGAACCAGCATCTCCAATTGCTCGACTGCATCATACATTATTTAATATTATTACAATTATTTTGCTAGTATTTTGTTTCTAAAAGTAAATTGTTATTACTATTAAGATAGTTTAATCAAAACACCATAATTCAAGACTAAAGACTTATCGATGCCAAAGGTTGTGTATAATGGCATGCACCCATGCAGCCAACTTTTGACAGTAAGTGTCATCATTGACATTTCTCCAAGACAAAATTCATCCTAACAACCTCATAGAAACTATTCACAAACATGACATAACTAACTGCAAGGCCAGAATGTCTTCGAGTTTAATGCGTTCTAGGTCAGCTAGTTAAATTTTAAAAGCTGCAAGGCTCAACCCCATCAAGTTTCATTCAAGGAATCACCTTCGAGTTGAGACATTCAAAAGCTACATGATCCTCCAAAAGACTAACCCCAAACAAATAATTTACATATACACTTAAGCTATAACAAGTAGCAACCCTCATACTAGAGATCTAACCATAATTTTCTAAGAAGACTTTCATAATTTAGCTTAGCCTTGGCAACTAACTTTAATCAATTCACCAAAGTATGTGAAAGAAGCATCATCCAGATTTAGAGCCTTTGAATTAAATAAAGACTACGAAGTAATAATTAGTAACAATAAAAATCTTGCTAGTTTTAGATCCAGTAATTTAATTTGCCAAGTATGTATTCCAAGTTTTTTCAAAGAGCACTATATTTTACTACTTCCAAAATATGAATTGCAAGTACGTTCAATTTAACGCATTGACCATAGGTTCAATTCTTATACAACAAGACCAACCAAAGTTCACAATGCACATATATTGATAGTAATGGAAACAAAGAAACATAAAAGGAGAAAAAAAGATAGGACAGACCAGCAATCCCCGAGCATTCCCAGAACTGCTCCTAGCTGTGAGCACAACTCTGTTGTGTACCCCAATATTTCTAACTGCTCTCGAATGTCTTCCACACATAGACTAAGTCTAGATTTTGCACTTTCTACATTATTAGCACGAAATGCCTACAAATGAAACAGAAAAAACAAAGATGATTTAGAGAAGGGGGAAATGTGATTCAACAAATTAACAGTCACCTAAAAAGTAATTGAAGTCAGCAGCAAAATGGGGAAGTTACACAAACTTACCCTCATGGCTTGGTGCACCAGAAAAGCACCTCTCTCCAGAGACACATCTTCGTACGTCACTGTCTGCTTCTCACTTACCAGTTCGTTTTGGTCATTATCAACTTGCCTCTTGATCCTTGCATGACCTTCAATGAAGCGATCGACAACATTCTGAAGATCTGTGTCAGCTTCAATCCCCTGAATGTCAGCACCACACAATGGGCAATCCTTAAAACGTGATATGCATGCTCTGTATTTTCCAAAATGCAGTGAGCAAAATCAGGCTAAGTGGGACACACAAAATAAAGGGGGGAAATCAAAAGGTAAAAAAAGAAAGAAAAAGAGCTGTGCATAGCATAAAAATGGAAACCAAAAAGACGTTAAGAAAAAAAGTTAATTTACTTGCAATATACATGCGAACAAGGAACACATTTGCTACACTTAAAAAGAAGTGCTTGGCATATCATGCAACTAAAGGGGCCAATCTTAAAAGTTTGAGAATCATATCCGAGAGGGCATTTGGGAGAAATGCTGCCAGCTTCAGTAGACTCTGGCCTTGCCTTGCTCTCAAACCCGGGCAGCTGGCAGTGCTGGGGTTTCTTCAAAGACCCGTCATCAGACCAAGCAGCTTTACTAAAAGGACAGACAGGTGTCATCTTGGTAAAAACCCTGCAAAGGAACAGAAACAACTGTTCTTAGACATACCTTCAAATAAAGACCTGCATCTTAAATTTCAGACCAGGCTTCACAAGGAATTCCAAATACCCGACAGCATACACTTGAATTGGAAATTCCTCAGTTAAACTTGTAGTAGTAGTACTCATAATTTTAGTAGTATTAGGATGAAAATAAACAGAAATGCAATATAGTAGTGGGTCTGGCAAAGACACTTTCTGGAATAGCAAAATTATATTCGCCTTTTCTTCTGTAATAACAACTTACATAAAGGAAGAACGATTGGGAAGATATCCTAACAGTCTAACAATGAAAAGAATAATTACTTTTGAAGAAAAATAAGTAATACAAATAATTTGGTGTCAACATTCATACCATCAGACCATAGTGCTCTACTAGTAATGTTCCCTTGCCATGTTTCCATTACAATTCAGATTTTTTTTTAAAAAAACTTGATACACTATAAGGTGAATTATCAAGCGTATAAATTTAAATATAGTAAGGTTATTATTGGTATTATTATAATTTTGAAAAAAAAGAAATAAGTCTCCAAAACATACTATCATCCTAGTATAATCTGCAACACAATGTATAAGTAAGCTTGTATTTGAATTCTGTACTATGTATTTGACGACCCAAGATGGGTGATGTATACCTATTTTGGGGACGTGAGTCTTAAAAATTAACCACTTTTGTTGATCTCCTTTTATAATGTAGATAAACAAATTACTATGTTTATTTGCAAGGATTATACCTGAAATATGACTATTAATATCAAGTGTTTTGTTTGTTTTTAAATTTCGATTAATAGTTCAGGGATTATAAAATAGCTTAACATGAATGACTATTTAATATCATGTTCAACCAAGTATTATAATTTAATAGTCTTGGAATTATAGTCCTTGTAAACAAATATGGTCAATATATATTAGTATCGGTGGCACATGCGATGCGTGTGTAAAATATGTGAAATAAAATATTTTTTTTATAAAATTTGAAGAATTAAATATAAAGATTAAAAAAATAATATAAAAATAACAAAATAGTAATATAATTAAAATTGCAACAACAAATGAGATGGAAAAAAAACGCGACACAAATTTCCAATTGAATCGGGAGAGGTGTTTTATAATATGGGTAGATAATCATAACTATAGGGAGTTGTTAACATGAAATTAACGTTGGTCAATTGATTAAAACAATATCAATATGCAGGCCGAAAGATGATTTCTCTATGCGTGTCAGCACTACTATATTACTTATAATGACTTACATGAGTCATGTATTGTACTCCTTCCGTTCCTAAAAGATTGTCGTTTTAGAAGAAAAAATTTGTTCCAAAATGTTTGTCGTTTATAACTTTCGAAAAGAATAAATTATTTACTTTTCTATATTACTCCTACATTCTCTCATTGTCCCAAGAAATTCTCTCCCTTGTATTAATAGTTTTCAACTTCCCATAAAGAGGTAGTGGATGAAATTTCAAACAAATTTTACTTAGTAAATGATACTTTCTTAATCCATGTGCAAAAACTTTAAACGACAATCTTTTAGGAACGGAGGTAGTATGTAGGGGTGTTAGCCGAGCAGAGTAGCTCGATACTCGACTCGAGATCGGTTCGAAAATATGATCCAAAGCTCGAATTCGAAGTTGATTCGAGTCGAATATGATCCATACTGCTTTTTACGTTTAATGATACACGAGTCTAATTTGAATATACCAAGATTCGCCTCGGATTAGGGTTCGACTATTTCATTTTTTCTCGAACCATACTCGATACCTGCTCGATGGATCACATTCGAATACTGGTCTGATCCATACTAATAAAATATATGATATTTGTATCAATCTTTATAAATTATAAAGTGTAGTATTAAATTGTATAAGCTTGTATTTGAATAAACCAATGAATTGATTATCAATTTGTATTACATTCTTTGTAATTTTTTTACATAAATAAAAGTAAAAGACTTTTATATATAAACATTAGTTCAATAATTAATTTAGTATGTAGCGGTTCAGTATTAAGCGAAATGGTTCATATTCGAAATTCAATTTGAAGGCTCGTGAGTAACCCGTTTTGTAAACAAGTCGAGTACTTACGAGCCGAGTAGGTCCGAGTAATGATCCGAGTCGAATCTAGCGCAAAATTAGAAATTCTTTATCGAATTCGAGCTCAATTTTTTCGAGTCGAGCCGAATCTGAGCATTAGAGTGTTCGTTGAGATTCGACTTGTTTTCACCCCTAGTAGTATGTCAATAGCTATGTAGCTATGAACCTGAATTATAAATATGATTTTCAACCAATCCTACTTTATACCATTAAAAAAAATGCAAAAGAAACCCTTTTCTAGCTGGAAACACAGTATCAAGATAAAGTGAACCTCAAATTCTGGTTATTAAAATAATATATTAACTTTTTAACTAGGAAATATCCAGATGTATAAAGGGCAAACATAAATATGACTGAGAACTTCACCATCACAACCCAAAGAGGGAATTAAGAAAGCCCAAACAAATACTCAATTAATTTTTGTTTTTCAAATTTAGATCAAAAAGAGTAGTATGATTTGTAAGAATCCAAGCAATAGAATGATACCGTCAATTTCAGGACCCAATTGAAAAAGTAAATTACTGAAATGGCTGACTGAGATTAGGGCAGTGTTAGATGAATAACGAAAAAACAAAAACAGAAAAATAAGTATAGTGGTACCCGGAGAGAGCTGGTATTGCTATTCTTAATTTCCCCGGTTCTTTTTTCTTCCCTCGCCGTCCGGTAACCCGTGGTTGTAGAGAGAGAAAAACAGGTACATATGAAGGTATCAGTAGAGCGAGCTAGTAGATGAGAGAGAGAAAAGATAAGGAGAGAGGAAAAAGAAGTGAATTATGGAGGAGAGAGAAAGGCGTGACGGAAAATATTACCAGTTTTGGGGAAAATGAAAGCTATCGAAGACTTTGAAGGATCGAACCTTGCATGGATGATGGATGTGTGAGTGTATTTAAATTTTAGTCTAATATAAAAAATTAAAAAATGAAAGCTGAATGAAAAAGAAAATGTAAATGGTATGGCCGTATGGATATGGATATGGATATGGATATGGGTATGGGTATGGTACACAAAAGATTTGGTGTTATTACATAATCATAATTATAATAATAATAATAATAATAATAAAATTAATATTTTTATATGTATTTTTAATATTTTTACATAATAATCTATATAAAAATAAAATGAGTTATTCGTTCATGTAAAAAGATACCATGTAGATGCGGAAATAGTCATTCTCTAATAATAATAATAGATGGAGGATTGTTATTTGCCAAGATGGAAAATAGTTGATGTTAATAATATTAAATAATGGCAAGAGAGATTTTAAATTGATATTATCTCGGTTTATTTTCTTGTCGTGCGTTATTCTCTATAATAACACTATTTAAAAATAATAATTAAGTAGTATCATTTTATGCCTGCCCAATATGGAAGGAGGTGGATTTTAATATATTCATAATTTAATTAATTATATATAAAATGACATTGTTATCTACATTGATTTTAATTGAGTTGTTACACGTCTACATTGATTTTTTATAAAATAGACTTAGAATATTTGATCATAAAGCCTCTGGCTTTTAAAGCTGTTATTTTGGTATAATTGAATCACACCATATATTAAAAAGAATTATATTAAAATAGATAAAATAATGATAAAAAAAAAACTATACACTGTAAAATATAAAACTTCTTAATTACTCTCTCAAGGTAAAAATTAAAATTAAAAATACTCCACATGATTAGATAATTGTTAATTAACTTCCCATTTGAATTGAAACACACAATTTCAATTCAAATTTAAAATAATAATTGCCCACTTAAGTACCTATTTTTTTAATTTTATTTTCAATTATCTATAACTACATGCACTGAACAATGGAGCTTCATTGTAATATTTTACAAATTACTTTTTATGAAGCAGGTTGCAGTGTAAATTAAATCTACTTACTAACAATTAATAACAATGGTTGACAATTTTAGTCCTTCCAATTGTTACAAAGTGATGTAGTATATAACATGATTTTTATTTTTAGTTGTAATGTTGAGATTTTTTATATGTACGTATATTTATCTTACTAACACTATAATTCTTATTAGATTAATAATTGTGTTATATATAGCACGCACACAGCACACTCATCGAGTGTGCATGCCCCATGCATCAACTTTAATGAGTATGATTTATAACATACTTTTGTTTTGTTAATTAATGTTTAAATAATAATAAAAATAATAGTATGTATATGTCTCAGAATGGAATTAAGGAGGAGTAATATCTTGTTCAATCGTACTGAGCTCTTCTTAAAGTTGCTGGTTTCAAACAAAAATATATTACTACATCCGTCCTGGTTTTTTAAGTTTAATATTTTTTCTTAAAACAAGTGATGTGTTAGAACTCCAATACAATTTTTACAATATTTTCTCATATATGCCCTTATGCATTCAATGATATTTATTGTATCTTACCATCACTACAATTAAATGACACTCATTAACTCTTCAACTTCAAAGAAAATATATTAAGGGTATTTTTGTCGTTTTAGCTTATGTATTAGTATGTGTTATTTAAGTTAAAAAAACACTTATTATGAGACGGAGGTAGTATTAAGTAATCCCAAGACTTCTCTTCATAAATTATGAACCCCATCAAATTAATCATAAACATTAGAAATAATACTTATATATAACTTGCTCAACACCAACATGCAAAATTAGGATACGTACAGACATATATATATATATATATATATATATATATTCAGAAGACTCGAACAAATTAGCCAGCCAGCCAGCCAGCGGCATCGATCTCATGATGAGGAAGGAAGGAAGGAATTAATCATCCGCGCGCATACAATCCGGGTTTCACCTCAGCCGTGCCACAAAAAGTGTGCACCCCAAAGTCACAATCATCACAACAATACGCCCATTGCTTAGAGTCCAACAATTTGGAACATATTTTACAAAACTCAGGCGGCCCCTTTGGATCAGGGACACTAGTAGTACAACAGAGTTTTAGCTCATGTTGATGGGATTTGTGACTTACCTTTAGAGGCAAAAAAGCGCATTGAACATGTAGATCAACTTCGCATAGTGCACAACAGTAGGAGAAGGCGCACCCAATTTGACCACAGGCGTCGCAAAAAAATGAGCCGGAAATGTAAGTTGGGTATGGAAATAGGATGAGTGGGTGTGACAAGTGAGCCGGGTGGTTCACAAAGCGATTAGCATTTCCGCAATGTTCGTGAAGGAAGAAGTTGCATTGAAAGCAGGCGTATACGGAATCATGGCAAAATAATTCACAGCCTGAGCACCGGAGTTGTTGGCCTTGTTCAACTCGATGAATTCTCAAGTTGTGGTCGTGGCTAAAATGCTTATACTCCATATTCTCCATCTCTTTAACTTCTTAATTACTAATTTCTAGCTTGTATATGCACATTAATTCTCAAGTTCTATGTGTGTGTAGCTTATTTCTAATATGGACTTGGTCAAACTGTCATTATTAATTGCAGTGTTTCACTAAGAAGAGGCAAGTGGGAAATTAATTAAGTAAAAGTCAAATGTTTAAATGCTTGATTATGGGAGTTTAAAAATGGAAAAACTTAGCTGTATTTATTTTCTTCAGGCATGTGGCCGTTAATAAAGAATTTAATTGCAGAGGATACAAGAAGAATTAAATTAAGGATTGAATTGGAAACGCTCCAAGAAAGAGATGTCTCCATGCATGAATATTGACTTTTGAGTTTAGAGTATACGGAAGGAACCAACAACTTAAAAAATGTTTAGACAGTTGTATAAATTTTTCATGACTTGCATTTATAAATGTAAAGATCATCTTTTTAAGCCATGAAGAGTATTTTGGTCCAACTACCGAGGAATATATTATTACTAGCTGGGTACCGTATCTCCGACACTACATGAATGGTGGGATTTATCTCAAATTTTGGACGATTCAGATGATTTATTAAGGTGAACGGAAAATTTAAAATCAGTTGTATTTTATTATATAGATTGATTATATATATAAATATGGAGTACGGATCTAAAGTATATCTCTTAAATAACATACTTTTATTAAAACTACGTCGTTTTGGAGATTATTTTTAAAAAATAAAATAATACTAAAATAAAGTGGTCTTACTTGTTTTCTTTTTATTTACAACAGCTTTTGAGCGTCCATTTGAATATCAAACGATTGATATAGCTCCCGTCCGAAATTTAATTTTCGATATTTCACAATTTAATATTACAGACGGACAACGTTAATTATAGATCAGTCTCCATATATATTCACACGCACTAAAAAAGTCAATTGAAGATGCTTAGGTTATGGCACGCTGTTATTCATACGTTAGTCTTTGCAGTAGATGGCCACTTAATTTGACCCGCAAATTTAGAGTTCAAAACGAGTGATTGGTTGCATGAAATGATGGTTTAGTGGTAAGTTCGACACATGAACTCCGTGTAGGCCATGAGTTAAAATCTTTTGTATCACGAGTGGTGATCATCCAAGGCTCCCTTGCGGGGCAATCTACTCTCACAATAATTTTATTTTTACACCAAAGAAGAAAAAAAATTAATTTACATGAAATTCCTTCACAAATATTTGGTTCGTAAAATGGACATTTCTATTTTCACATAATTTTGTGTCATGATCAAAATAAGGTACTACAATATACGTTTAAGGCATATGATTCAAAACGACAATTGATGCATTCTTTGATGTGGAATTTGTATGAAAAAATGACCTTCGAACCATGGTACAAGTATAAAATGAGTACATATATCTTACAAATTAACGCGGCTCATGTGTAACTGCATAGGTGAAACTTTGAATCCAAGGCAAGTCCAGTTTTTTTAGGTGGACATATAAATTGGATATTAGTGTATTTAAATTTCACTTATTTATATTTTTACCCATCATTGGAGTTAAAATATAAATAAGTAAAATTCAAATATGTTCAATTTTCATGTCCACATAGAGTTTTTGAAGGCAAAATGAAAAGAAAACATTATTTCCAATATGGTTCCTTCATTCATATATAGCGAAAATCAAACAACATCCTTATTTTCTTTTACTTTTCGGTTACAACTAAGAGACATGATCATCAAGAACTTGCAAAATCTTGAAAGTAGACGCCAAATTAACATAACCTCGGATCGCTTAAAATTAAACAACTGAATCACAGCTCTTAATTTCTAGTTACACAAATTTTCACACAATTGCTAATTCACAGATTAATTAATTTTAAAGGCATTGACCTTGTTAGCACTTTCTTATCATGACTTCACACTAAAGAACTGAGATTATATGAGCCCAACATCTGCGCAAGTTGCTCTACCATTTGCATCTGAAATCTCATATTATACGACTCAGCAATCACCTCTTCCGCACTCGGTTCATTCTTATCTCCCCCGGATCCAATCTGCTGCGGCGGAGCTGCCTCCGGCGAATCATCCACGTACAACCCCGGCTTCACCTCCGTGGTGGCACAAAAAGTGTGCACCCCAAAATCACAATCCACACAAAAATATGACCAGTGCTTATTGTCCAACAATTTGGTACAAATTTTACAAAATTCATCCGGCACATCCTTTTTATCAGCCACGCAAATATAGAGTTTGAGGTCATGCTGATGGGATTTGTGGGTTACCTTGAGAGGCAAGAACGCGCAGCCGACGTGAAGATCAACCTCGCAAAGAGCGCAGCAATAGGAAAAGGAGCTCCCGGTTTCCCCACAGGCGTTGCAGATGAATGAGCCACTGCAGTAAGTTGGTTTTGGGACGAGAATGAGAGGGTGGAGAGGGTGGGAGGGATGTTTCACGTAGCGGTTGGCGTTGCTGCAGTAGTCGTGGAGGAAGTAGTTGCACTGCCAGCAGGCGTAGGCGGTGTCGTGACAGAGGGACTCGCAGCCGGAGCAACGGAGGGTTTGGCCGTCCTGCACTTGGTGGAGGTTCAGGTTGTCTATACTAAGTCAATCCATGATTGATCAAAAAAAATAAAAAAATCAGTTAAACTCCTTTAGACACATATATTGATTTTTTAGGGTTGTCACGAGTGTATAAATCACCTTTTAACTTGTTCACAAGATAAAGAAAGCTAAGACATTTTTTGATTGATTTAACTGTCGAGGTGTAGGATAGTAGGATACTATACTAAACCCAACGTGATTTAGCTCGGGCCTTCCAACTCTTTGGCCCATCTCCGAAGTCCTGATACCATATATATACTCTTGTATCTCAAATTTTATACATTGATTGGATACAATTTTTTTTGATTGGCTAAGCCGTAAACTATATTTTGTTTCATTCAATACCACATTATTAGATCAGATTAAAAATTTGAGACCTCTCTAACATTAAAAATGGAGTGAATAAATTTTGCAAAAAATTGAAACATTATCAACACATAAATATAGTCACTTTTTCACACCTTGGCAAAAAAAATTTTTTGCTACCCTGTGAACATGAATCAATCCTGTAAATGGCTTATCGATCATATAACTAGTACTATATATAATATTTGCTCATATGGTCAGAATTTGATAATAGGAACAAAGGTCATCTTATTGATTGAAGAACAAGTTTAATTTTTTTCAAGTCCCCCCTAATGAAGTGGTGCTACATCCACTTTTGTAGGTGCTCATATTATTATTATTTAGGTGAAGATAGGGATTTCAAATTTTTTGTTACAAAAATATCTCAGTAGTTACTGTAACATAAATCATTAACTAAATTATAAATTATAATTAAAATATTTAATATCATGCCATTTGTTACTCTTAAAATTACTCTTATTAAATTAATTAATCTACGAAAGACTATAGGTCAAATAATGACCTCCAATAATCAAATGTGGATAATTATATTCAGCTTAACGTGTGCGCAAGTTTGCGCAGTGAACTTGAGATGAACATGCATGCAAGATTCCAGAATGAATTATGCAGTTGAGAATTATAAAACTTGTCATTGAATATGCTTCTCTTGTAAAATTTGAAAAAGTAGAATGATGATTATATAATTAGCAAATACCAGAAGAAAAATTAGACAAAGGGCAGAGTTTATAATATATAATATATATATATATATATATATATATATATATCTTAAACATTAATTATAATTAAGCCAAATGCATGTCTCAAGTCCTTGTCACTGATGAGTTTAATTAATCAGCTTTGATTATTAATTTGATCCTCCAACCGAATCTCTCTAGTCCTATTGTCCCTCGCGTGGGTTTGAAAAAACTTTGTCCCCTTTTTCTTGATAATATAATCTTAATTCATGCCGAATGTATATTATATCCACTAGCTGTCCTTGTCCCACACGTTCACAGTTTTTTAATTTGTCGTTTAATTTGGAAATTTATCCTTTAAGAGATTCCACGAACAAGTCAAAAGAATTCATAACTAAGCATTCCCAGGAATATTAGCTTATTATTAATTATATATATGATGATGAGATTGAGGGCCATGGGGCAGCTTTAATTTCAAGTTGATCGATGCTGGCTGGCTGGCTGGCTAGAGTATGACAACTAGATCATCAATCACGTACATAAAAACAAGCTTAACTATCTCATTCAACCCTACACTTTTAACATAAAAAAGTACTAGTAGTTATCACAATTATATATATGACCATATATATCACCCATGAGTAGAAACCTAACACCAAATTAATCTAAATTCTAGAAATATTAATTAGATGTTCTTATCTATACTTACACCAGTCCACGACTTCATACTTGGTCTCCCTCGTTTCATCCGCACATACGGCTAATTATTCTCCCCTTTTCTCGAATTCACAATATTTAAGGTTTACATGTATTGAGGCCACAGATTCCACTTATATATCAAAGAAAACTAGATATATCGACCAATGGTAGAACCACCACCGGAGCTTTTATCACGCCATTTCAGCCATGAACATCCACTTGAACCAACCAATTTGATTCCAAGAAAAAACACCACCTGCTTTGGCTGCAACTCACCATATTCCCAGGCAAGTACTACTACAAGTGCAAAACATGCCCCTTTTACCTTCACCAAGTATGTCACAACATGCCCAAAAAAGTCCAACACCCTTGTGATCCAAACCACCATTTGGCCCTCAAATCCATGCCTAATTCATCACCTAATTCCAAACTCTCCGCCAAGTGCAAAGCTTGTGAACATGACTTGTCCGGCTTCTACTACAACTGCAACAAATGCCACAATTTCTATCATATCTTATGCTCCGCTGTGCCTTTATCAGTTAAAACTCCTTCTCACCAACACACACTACAACTAGAATACGCTCCCCCATATGACTTCCAATGCGATTTATGTCAGAACTCGAGTTACACTGGCTGGCTATATCGTTGCAGTTTATGCGAATTCGATGTCCATCTTGCTTGTGCTATTACAAATAAAGGCGCAAAATTGCTCCACCATCAAATGGTACCAAAACCACCGAACTCTTTGGATAGAAATATTAACAAACAGCAAGAACTAATGGAGCTACTAACACGAGGACTTATAACAAAAAGCGTAGAGGAGATCAAGGATGGAGAAATTGAAGAAGACGAATCAAATCAATTTATGCCACAAGATCAACAAACGCCGCTTCCTGAAGATCCTTCCTTTATGAGTTATCAATTTAGTGATGCTTGTTTTTCTATAGACTTTGCGAAATCACTTCTAGGCAGTGATGATGGTACTACTGGCATGACTCAAGTAAGCAAGGGAGCTAACGATCGGCTTTCATCGGAATTACCAGAAGTGATAGAAACAGAAAGCCCCGGGAATTTGACACATGGTAACGTGATTATAGTTGATCCTCCAAAGCATAAAAAACAAGAAAGTGTTACAAGTACAAATGTTTAAAGTCCGAGTCCTCAACTTAGAAATTTGTTTAATGGGCTGAAAATATCGTTATCGGCTGGCATTGGTTCTCACATTTGGATGCAACTGGGTCCGGAGACTGAAAAGAGAAGTCGAACCGAGTTTAAAGACAAGTCGGCCACAGCTACTGATCATAGGAGAAATACAGATAGTGTAAGTTTGAGTAGTAGAAAATTATGTTGCATTTGGTCATGTATATGTATATGTATGTGTGTGTGTGTGTGTGTGTGTATATATATATATATTCATGTAGATTATGCATTTTCATATTGCATGTGCAGGTGAGGATGGGATGTTCATGTTGGTCAAGGGGGCTCATGAGCTTATTCTACATAAGAGGGTTCTGTAAAACGTCCAAGACTAAGAGTAAAAAGGAGTGAGATATATTATATTATTGATAATCCATCAGTCATAATGATCATGCAGGTCTCTATATATTTTTCTCTGACGAAAAGCAGAATTAATTTCTAAAGCGATCGATCTATCCTCCCGGCAAACTTCTTTTATATAATTAACTGAAAGATTTGTATTATTATTGTTTTTCGAATGTATTGAACTTATTCTTTTGGCGACAGAGCTTATTACCTTAATTACTTCCGGCAATGATACTTAAATATATATTGGCTTTTCTTTTGCTTTGTGAACGTCGACATGTAATTAATGGAGATTCATAATTGTTAACTACAATGAAAATAAATCGTACCAGAATCATTCAAGAATCAGCATTTTGCTTCTGGCATTTTATTGTCTGTCTTGTATAAGTGAGCATATATGGAGTATTTATTTAGTCCAAAAGAAAATGAAATAGAAAGTGCAGCAAGTGCCGACACTGAAAATTATGACGTATATTAATTATGTAAAATAAATAAATAACTTCTCTGTTTCCCCCCTTAACTTTCTCTCATATATATATATACGTACATCCATCTATGTCCTATGCATTCTCTTTTCCTATTCTCCATGAATATTCTACCATGCAAGCCAAAGGCTTTTGATTGTTTATTTGAGTTGGAGTTTTCACTCCAACACAACACATGAACTGTCGCAACATATTCATATCGAAACATGCATGCATGCGTCACTGAGTACTTAGTCGGTTTTGTTTCTGATCACCAATTGTGGGAGCTTCTATTTATCTTGAGACAAATTTGAGCTAACTGGGAGGCAAAACCACAGGGGTAATTTTGCACATTTGACCGTATTTTATACGTATAAGATTAATATAAAACTATTTTTAAATTGATTTTATACAGTCAAATGTATAAAATTATTTTTAAGATTAATATAAAATTATTTTTAAATTGATTTTATAATTTTAATCGTACTTATACTATTACAATTTTAAATAACTGGATAAAAACGTTTAAATTTAAAAGTACGAAGTGTAAAAGAGTATATTTTGAATTGCAATGTACTGTTAACCCTATATATATAAACTAGATATATAGCATGTTATATATTCAGTGCAGGCCTAAAGGAGTTGAGACGAATGAGGCCGTATACATTCAACCAAGTCAAAAAGGAAAAAGAAAAACAAACAAACAAGAAAATTAAACAAAAAGCATCTCGGGAATTTTCCTGAAAAAATATGCATCACAAGGAAACAAATATGTGCTAGTTGTCAATATATATATAAGAAATTGATATTTCTATAATATTTTTTTGACATTTTCACATTAAAAGTGGGGTTATAGATATATAATGACGTAAAAATCGTCGCTATAGATGTATATTCTGTATTAATGTTCCCTCTCTTCATATGACAATTTTTGTTGGCTCCTCTATCAGATCGATATATCATGCTTAGCGCAACCCATTCTTTTTGGGATAAAACCCAGTAGTTTCCGTCTCGATCTCTCTCTCTCTCTCACGTCTCAAATATTCGATACCTGCTACACTGACAGCTATCCACAGCTAGAGATTGATGTATAAAATAGTCCAATGGAGATTTTTTGATCTTTTTTAACTTGGATGTACGTGTGCCTGCTTTCAATCCAATTCAAATCGGAGAGATTCAGGTGATTCCACATATATAATAAGTATGATGTGAGATAGATATATATATACCGAGAGAGGGACGGTATAGGTTTGGATTAGTTTTTTTTTCATTTGTATCGTTCACAGAATTAAATTGTGAATTTTGAGGACATTTTGACCATTTTTACAATCCGCAGTTTAGTTTTGCACTCTTCATATTATTTTTACTGTTGTATCTACATATTAATGATCACGATGTGCTGTAAAAATAATTTTAAATTTACAACGTTAATAATGTCATACATATATATATATATATAGATTAAGGTGCCTGCCAATTTCGCCACTATTTTTTTTTTTTTTGCTAAATTTAATCGACTACCCCCACTCTCTTTATTGTGAGGGCACACAGAGCCATAGATTCCTTTGTGGACCTTAATTATAGTGCTGTAGATCAAAATTGACAGTTTGGTCATGTTTTAATCAACCATATTTTTTTAAAAACAAAAGAACAATAAAAAAAAACTTTTTATTTCGTTATGTACTTGTGGGCACTTGCCCCCTAAGGTTGGTATTTCGAATGGTTGGAGAGGCGAAGAGAGAGAATTACGACAATATCCTTCATTATGTTGTGGTAGCAATAATTTTATGGCGTCCCAAAGTGAAGGGACCTAATTTATTTACTTTAGAAAATTGATATACTAACAGGATGATCAGTATATTATATATAAACTAGTTGGGTCTCGTGTTTTTGGCACTGTATAAACGATGAAATTTATCTCAAATTTTAAACGGCCCAGATGATTTATTGAGTGAGCGGGAAATTCAAAATCATTTGTATTTTATTAGATAGACTAGCTGTGTCATATGCCTCCGGCACTATATAGACGGTGTGATTTATTTCAAATTTTAGACGACCCATATAATTTATTAGGGCGAGCAAAAAATTCAAAATATTGTATTTGTTATTGTGGGCCCAAGTACAAAATTAGGGTTCGCATGACCTAATTGAATTAAATGCACAATTAGGGTTCCACGGCCTCATTAAATGTACAAATTAAGGTTCGCATAACCTAATGGAATAAAGGCGGAAAAATCAGAAATAAAGGTGCTAAACCCGGGAGAAGCCTCCATGCGTCCCGAGGCAGAAGACTCGTGGAGGCGGTTCGTTTTGGGAATTGATTGAGGGATTGGATTGGTGGCTAGAAGGACATGGCAATATGGGCATTATTCTAATGACTAAAGGGTATTTCTGGAATTTTTCGAAAGCATGTGCCTTCTTACATGACTACTTTCGAAAAACCTATAAATACCCCTTCCATTCCATGGGAAGGGACTTCTCTTCGAGACTCAAGACTTGGACCCTTGGAAGATCAAAATGGCGCCCCAAAATTGGGTATACATCACCCATCTTAGGTCATGAGATCGTAGATATGTAATTCAAAAATACAACTTACTAATACAACTGTCGTATGTATAATACGACAAAACATAAACTTTGAGTTTGAATACAAATATTGTCTACTAGAGATTATACAAACTCAAAAGGAGTCCTCATTACAATTATTATCACACGATTTCACGAGAATAGTGAGGACTACTAATGCTATCCTCCGGACCATTACTCCGCTCCCGATTCGTCCCAAATTTATATTCTCATTTCACGAAGAGAACAAAGTGAAAGAAAGGATGAGCTCAACTAGCCGAAGAAGAAATATTATGACTAAGATAATGCAGAATAAATTATCATTAGCCTCTTCAGCAGTGTTAATCGATAAAATATAATATACATCAAGTTTAATCTGCAATGAGAACCAAGAATCCATTAAAAGAGTTAAGTAGAAAATAAAATCTACTATCTTTTATGATTTAAAAGGTTTTTCATCATTTATTATAAATGAGACTCGACAATAAATATTATTCCACATCATCGAATCACCCTTGCACTTCTACGGCCGAGGATATTCTTTTTAATATCACAACCACAATTATCCATACGCTACTACGGGCCAAGAATATTTGTGTATTCATTAATGGTCATGATCATGCCAACAAGCGTCCATTAATGCACCACACAGACCAATGAGGACTTTTACCACAATATTTGTAACATTACGGTCATGATTACATCGAATAATCCACGGTCATAATCATACCAAGTCCATCTTTTTACCTACTCTGCCACGAGATGACTTTCAAAAAATATAAATATGAGGATGATGACAATGATATAAGAATTCAATAAAACAAGTTCAAGAATTAATTTATCCAGAACCAATAACATCCAAACTGTCAACATGATCATGCTTTGTAGAGTAAAATTCAAGAATACTTAGAAGAATATTTTCATGAAAGGATCTTTGGATGAAGCTTAAATATCAATGATATTCCACTAATTTCATGGAGTATAAGTCAAAAGTTTTAACTAACCGAGTATAATAAAGAATGGAATAACAAAAGAAATCACCATGCATGCGATATATCGCTTGAGAGCGAGTTATTCAACAGAATAATAAATAACGGAACCGGTCCGGCGTAAAACGCATGCATGTGACAGGATATTTCAATGTAATAATAAAAAGGCGGAACCAGTCGGTGTAAAACTCACAGACAAGATGTTCCAACAGAATAATAAAGAATGGAACCAAGTCCGGCGTAAAACACACAGACAGGATGTTCCAACAGAATAATAATAAAGATGGAACCAGGTCCGGTGTAAAATACGCAAACAGGATGTTCCAACAGAATAATAGAAGAATGTCACCAAGTATAGGGTAAATCGCGTATACAGGTTATTCCAACAGAATAATAAGCAATGGAATAACAACAATTCTCTTCACGAATAAGAAAGAATAACACCCCTTACTTTAGTAGGAGATTGAATACTGCAGTAGTGTAGTAACAGAATACTCTTCTTCTTTCTCTCTTATTCTCTCTATACTTTCTCTCTCTATAACTTGAATGAATTCGTGAAAAATAATGAAGCACTAGGCCTCTATTTATAGAAGATTTTTAGCTTAGCACTTGCCTTGTGAAAAGGCAAGTGGCTTGACGACTGGTGATGTGAAAAAAAAAGTGGTTTGACGCCTATAATGTGAAACGACAATTGGTTCGACGCCTGTAATGTGAAACGACAATTGGTTCGACGCCTGTAATATGAAACGACAAGTGGTTTGATGTCTGGTAAAGGTAAATACTATTGACGAAGGTAATTACTATTCACGAAGGTAATTACTATTGACGAAGATAATTACTATTGACGAAGGTAATTACTATTGACGAAGAGACTCTTTATATACATCAAGGATTGAATAAATATTACCACAAATTATTTTATTTTTAATCAACACATATTTAATCTTTCAACAATTATTAATCATTTATAACTTGTCGTCTCAATTATTGATTTAATAATATAACATATTATATAGATGATCTTGTGACAATAATTTAATCAATAATATAAGAGATATGATGCAACATTTATCGTAGTAATAATTGAGTATAGGTGGTGACTTCTCACGTAAGCATCAATAATCAATACTGTAGTGTCTACTTATGCAACCACGCGACATCATTCTTTTACTTTTACTAGGGTAATTCAACAGCTTTTAACGGTAACACCTCCATAGTTATTTTTATAGAAAGATAATTTTGTCGTTTTCTAACTACGACAATACTTCCGTTTTGGGGTCCACCAATGATTGAGCCGTTGTACGAATATTCCCCGACCAAACGAATATTTTATAACAACTTGCTTACTTTGCAAAATTTATAAATATTACCCACAACTATTGTATCAATTTTACTCCATAATATTCAAAAATAATATTTATAGAAAATTCATCTTTATTTATAAAAGTTGGGGTCTTACAACTTCCCCTTCTTATGAAATTTTGCCCTCGAAATTAGAAGTGCACGACACGGTATGTCGAAGAGGTAAGGATACCTTGATTTCATTTGATTCTAACTCCCAAGTCATTTCCTCAACATCGTGGTTTCTCCACAAAACTTTGACTTGAGGTATAACCTTGGAGCGTAGAATATGTTCCTTCTTATCCAAGATTTGAACAGGAACCTCTTCATACGTCAAATCTTCCGCTATTTCGTCCGATTCTAACTCAATAATGTGGTTCGGGTCTTTCACATATTTATGTAACATGGATATGTGAAAAGCGTTATGAACACGAGACATACTTCAAGCAGAAAGCGAGTCTATAGCCACGATTCTTACTCGATCAAGGATTAAAATGGACCGATGAATCGAGGATTGAGTTTTCCTCTCTTTCCAAATCTTGTAACTCCTTTTCATGGAGCAACACGTAACAAACACATGATCTCCTATATCGAATTCCACGTCCTTTCGATGAAGATCAAAGATAACTCTTTTTATCGATTTTGTGAGGTTTTTATCGTTGTCGGATCGTTTGAATCCTTTTCGTCACGCATACGTACCAACTCCGGTCCCAACAACGTTGCTTCACCCACCTCATCCCAAAGATCTTCGAGAACGATACTTTCTTCCATACAACGCTTGAATGAAGATTTGCCAATACTTGCTTGATAATCTGTTGTGAAAGTAGTATGCATACACAAGCCCAATCATGTTTGATGATAAAGCATATACTTTGTAACAATCTTATTCATTTATTAATAAAAGTATTAATTTATTAAAGGCTTTTAATTATCTACATGATGCTGTTTTATAAAATGTGATAAACCCATAGTTTTAAGCAATGCTTTTAGAATAATGATGATGATCATTCTAATGAGATCTAAATTCTTAGAAAGCTTAAAACTAAAATAGTTCCCAATCATTGGATTACTAAATTGGGGATTAGTGAATCCGGATAGATTGGTACATACGCTCACTTTCATTGGATGGGGATGATTGATCTCATGATCATTTGTGTGGAGACACTAAAGCAAGTATGTAGGTGCTTATTAGAGAATAAGTTCATCGAGCATTGGCTCGCTAAGGAATACCTAATGGAGTTTTATTTACTGTCGATAGGAATTCTGTAGTGATGATAGTAGACAAGTAATCCTTGGACTTGAGATCATCATAGTATCTTGTGTATGATGAGTTATACTTTGACTTATTCCTTAAGACCCTTAGGGTATATCAAAGGTATGCTTGGGTATAATAAGTTGTATACGTGGAGATAATGTATGATCGATAAAGAATCTACCACTCTAATAAAAGAAGAGAAATGTCTATGTGATTCGATAAATGACAACCCAAAGAGTCCTTGGTTAAAGCGAATGAAATTAGAAAGGAGTTTCTAATTTGCATTATTTTGAGTTGTGCATTTAAGGATCGAAATACATATAATTAAATAAAATAAGACTTGTGATAATTCCATGTCTTATATTTAATTGGGACATTGTATGGTGGAAGGATTGAATTATACGGTAACTATTTACTCAAAGGTTCTTTAATGATTAATGTTGAAATCTATATTATCCGGAAAGTCGTTGATCGTTGGGGAGGCTTATCCCTATTGTAGAATAAATATTATTTATTTAAATAAATTAATTATTTAATTTATTTATTTAAATAAGATTAGAATTGTTTCTAATTGATTTATTCACAATAGGTTTAATATGGAGAACCTAAAGGGTCACACCATAAAAGGAAGAATAATTATTTAAGAAGTTAATGGCATAATCGTAATAATATGTTAAGTATATTTAATTTAATCTATGGTGATAGAATAAATTAAATAGCTTAATATTATTATTTAATATTTTAGAAATATTAAATATAAATTAATAAGAGAAGTCTTATTAATATTATTACAATTATTATTATTTTAATTTCTAAAAGAGTTTAGGAATTAATTTAATATAAGTACTCTCATTTATTCCTAATAGGATTAGGAAGGAAAATTAGTTAAAAGAGTTTAATTAATTATCCCTAATAAGATTAGGGAGCTTAATTAATTAAAAGAATTTAATTAATTAAATAAAACCCAATTCCTTAATTGTTAAGGTGGGTTGCCCACATCTATTAATAAGAGAGTCTTATTATGGGTGAGGGGTTGTTGACTTTTTCAACATACTGAAATAATTCCAATTGTTGGGAGAGTACACCTTTTCTATAGAGAGAAAAACTAGGGGGTTTAGCCAACCACCCTTCTTCTTGAATTTTCTTCTTCCTTGGTGGGATCTCTCAGAGGCCAAACATTTGGGTGGCTAACGCGTTGATCAAAGGAAGGAACCAAACCCGGTGGATTCAAGTTGAAGCGAAAAGGATTGGAGGTGAACTTGTACACGAGGAAGCTCGATCTTCAAGGGTATGATTCTCATTCGTTATCTTTTTCGTTTAATTAATAATTGTGAATAAAGGGTGATCCGGGTATATGGTTTGTAAATATTTTAAACTCTGATTTTTCCACGCTTCCGCACTTTTTATGCAATTTGATTGCGTTATGAATATTACAAACCTCACAGTGGCATCAGAGCCAAACCTTTATGCGAATTATTAATTGTTTTAATTTGATATGTATATTGATATGTGTTTAGAACAATTTAATTGGGCATAATTTTATTGTATAAAATTTATTTAAAAAAAAAAAACGAAACTGATTTTTTTTTCAAGGCATGTACGGTAATAGTTGATAACCGACTATATCATATTGGTATAACCGACTATATCATATTGGCAGCAGTTTTGTTTTGTTTTTTTATATATAAGGCGCACGGAAATCGAGACAGATTAATTATTAACAATCATTACATGCAACATGATTATCTAATGATTATCTAATGATTATATAATGATTATATATATATATATTGGCTGTGCACGAAAAACAAAAAAAAAAAAAATTGGCTTGCACGGAAATCGAAACAGGAAGAAGTGCACGGTTTCATATATATTATATATATATTCGGTTTATATTATATATATATAATAGTTATATATATATATATATTATTCTTAATTATTATATAATTAAAATAAAAGTTTATTTTAATTTTAAAATAAAAGGTTTATTTTAATATTAAAATATGAAGTTTTATTTTAATTTTAAATAATTTTACAATTAAAATAAAAAGGTTTATTTTAATCTTAAAATAAAAGGTTTATTTTAATATTAAAATAAAAGATTTATTTTAATTTTAAAATTGGATTTCATGCTAACTAATTAGAGTTGGAATTGGATTCCATGATAACTAATTGGAGTTGAAATTGGATTATATTTTTCCTTAAATAAAGGAGTTTATTTAGATATGAAATAAGATTTCATATTATTCAAAATAAAAGAGTTTATTTGTGAATAGGAAAGAGAATCCTAATTTCCTTAAATAAAGGAGTTTATTTAGATATGAAATAAGATTTCATATTATTCAAAATAAAAGAGTTTATTTGTGAATAGGAAAAGAATATCCGTGTTTCCTTTAATAAAGTTTTTTTTTTTTTAACATGGAATTGGATTCCATAATTAATTAAAATAAAGGAGTTTATTTTGATTAAAGATTTTAATTAAAATAAAATAGTTTTATTTTGATTTAAATTTGGATTGAAATAAAGGAGTTTATTTTAATTCAAAATTAGATTTTATACTAACTAAATTTGCCCATTAAATGATATCAATATATATATTAAATGTTTATTATTCATAAGATGAATGTTATTTATTGATGCGTATGGTGATGTGTATGATAATAAATGGGATTGATTATGGACTATTGACCAATGCGATTGGATTTATTTTAGTTGGATGCATGAATGTATGGGTTTTATTAAATGGGGTCTGCGTACCTCGTCTTCTCTAATTTTTCTTAATGTAAATTCTAACTCCTCCTATGTACTTTCCCTTGGATCACGATCAAGGTTTCTATTTATTTTAAATAGTTTTGTAATAGGAATAGTTAGAATTATTTTAAAAATTGGAGATCAAGGAGCAAGGGCTTGAAGACCCGTTTGTAATAGAGCCAGGGTTTAAATGTAATAGTTATATTTAAATATTATTTCTTGCACCCCCTAGGGTTTGACCTTTTGGTTCACTTGGTGGCTCTAGTGAACAAACTAGAATAAAAGTCCATAATCAATCCGGGTAGAATATAGTATTTATATATGCATGCTTATACTATATATATTATATATTATGCAAACATGCTTCGCATGTTCATTAATACGACGTATTATTTTATATATATATAATAAATGCAGCTAAACAAGATGAGACAAATTAATAACAAACCCCTCAATTTTTTTTATATTAAGTCCTAAGCGTCAAAGATATTTGGAATATCGAGCGTCGCTTTCTAGCATGATAAAATTAATAGAGTATTAAATATTTAATATGAGTTTGTTGTGTCACCACAAGGCAAGTATTAAGTATTTAAGATGTTAATTTATCACATTTGATGCTTATAAAGAAAATTGAACAATATTGTTTTGTTGTGTCACCACAAGGATGATATTTTTCTTTTTGAATATATGGAGTGCTAGGTTGGACTTAACTTGGATAATTTTGATTCGGATGTGCCACCACTTGATCAAAATAATCTAAGAGGCAAAAGACAAGGAGTTGCATAGTTGATGTAATTGACAAAAGTTGTCTACCTATTTATTTATATATAGTTTGTTGTGTCACCACAAGGCTATATACATTTGAAATGGGATCCTTATTCTCTCACTAGCAAATCTTTAATTAGATTTTGCTTAGAACTATATAAGTGAGGTAATATAGTTTGAAGAAAATAAAGGAGATACCAATTTAAAACAAGACCTAAATTATTTTGGTAATTAATAAAAGAATGTATGTTAAAATGTTGTTAATTACAAATTCGTTTACTGAATTTTACAATGTCTAAAATTACTATCACTTTGCGAAGCATATTAGATGCTAAATTAATCGGAATCAAATTAAGCGAATTGGTTAAGGAATTTGAGAATAGTTCTCATGGTGAAAAGCTATCTTATGTCTTAATATCGCCTATCCACGCAATGGTTGCAGCATAATGCCTCACGAGGAAGAGATTGCTACTTTTAGAAAGTGGCAAGATGATGCATGATTGGCTCGATGCATCATGCTCGCATCCATGAGTAACGAGCTTGGCGTCGGAAGATGAAACTATGGATGCTCCTACTATATTCCTGCACATCAAGTAGTTGATGGTGAGGAATGTATGACTGATAGATATCAGATATCTAAGGAGCTCTTCCGATCTAGAATGACCGATGGCACTATAGTACAGACTAAAAGTCCTTAACATTATCAATTTGATTAATCAATTAGGACAACTGGTTTTGTCATGGATAGAGAGTTGAGCTAAGATTTGATCTTGCACTCACTCCCGGACTCCTTTCACAATTATTGTGAATTATTCATATGAACCAGCTAGATATCAGCTTTGCTGATTTGCTTAACATATTGAGAAATGTTGAGAGTCACTTTCCAACCAAGAAAGATCAAGTCTTACTGGTAGGGGCCAAAGGATCTTCTGAAAAGAAGAACGATACAAAGAAGGTATATAGAAAGGCAAAAACAAAGGATAATAAGAACAAAACTGATACGGATAGCAAACGAGCTTGCTTCCACTGCAATAAGCCTGGACACTGGAAAGAAACTGCGAGAAGCATCTTGCAGAGGCTAACCAAAGAAGCTTAGTGAAGTTTCGGTTACAATACAGTTTTTGTTCATGATTGAAATAAATTTTTCTTTAAGTCAAGGTTCTACTTGGGTATTGGATACCGACTTTGGTTATCATAAATATAGATTTATGAAGGGACCAAGCGAAGTAGAAAGTTAAACAAAGATAAGTAATCCTATGTGTGGAAAATGAAGCAAAGGTTCTTTGCATTAGCTATAGAAACTTATAGTTTAAGATCGCCTGAGAGCAAATCTATTAAGTCGATAAGTTGTTATTGTATTCCAATTCTTGTTAGAAACATTATTTCCATTTTATTGTTGGACAATAAATCTTTGGTATTATAATTAAGAACAATTGTTGTTCTATTTATAATAATAATGTTTTGTATAGAACTGGAATATTACTTAATAAATTTTGTATACTTGACTTACATGAAAATAATTTTACAAATTGAACAAACTAGTATAAGAAAAGAGATGATCATTCAAAGAGTTGAATGTGTGTATTTGCTGAAATACAAGTGTGAATTATTTGAAAGGTTCAAAGAATTCAAAAGTGAAACAAATTGGCAAAGTATTAAGATTCTTTGATTAGATCAAGGAATAAATACTTGTGCAATAAGTTTCTTGATCATCTCAAATGGTTTTCATAATGGACACATCGATCTGTGATAATTGATTGATGTATCTAAAGGAAAAATCGTACCTTGTTGGACATGGTGCGGTCCATAATGATTTTACTGACATTCCAGTATCCTTCTGGGATAATGTCCTAGAAATGACTGCATATCTATGAAAAGGTAACCTCAAAATCCAGCCCCAAGACTCCATAAAAGTTATGGACAGGGAGGATTCCTAATCTTAAGTATGTTAAGATAAGGGGTTGTCCAACTTATGTGAAAAAAGTTTGAAGGATAAGCTTGGGACAAAATTTGACATATACATATTTGTGGGACATCCTAAAGTAAGTTTAGGGTATATGTTTTATAATTCTACTTAGCAAAAGGTGTTTATTTACGAAACACGCCTTCTAAGATAAAGGTGTTTATCATTAAAGGGCTAGTGGGAGGATAATAGATCTTGAAGAGTTCAAGAACCACAAAAACTACTATAAGTCAAATAAGAGGAGATGTAGATAGACCTATTGTACCACAACCGAATCGTAAATCGGAATAATCATAGAAGATACCAGGAGGTATAGATTCATCATAGATGATGATGATGAGGTACACATCATGAAGATGATGATCCGATTACATACGATGAGGTAAGTGTGTATGAACACTCGGAGAAATGGATTGAAGCAAGTTTCTCAAATATGGAACATTCGTTTTGATGAGGCAATCAAAAGAGTTTGATTTTATCAAAAATAAGAATGAACATAGTGTGTACAAAAGGGTCAGTGGGAGCATCGTGACATTCCTAGTATTATATGTTGATATATTATGGATAAGGAATGACATACCAATGCTACAATCAGTAAAGATAAAGTTGTCTAAACATTCCTCCATGAATGATTTGGAAGAGTATCTTAATTGGGGATATAAATCTATATAGATAGATTTAAAAGGATGCTCAACTTAACCCAAGAAACGTATATTCATTTGATGCTAAAGTCGTTTAGCATGGCAAACTCCAAGAGATGTCTCATGTAGATGAGCTATGGAGTGTATCTCTCTTAATAGTCCCCATAGACTCCAAAGAAGAGAGATTGCATGAGTGACAATCATGTATGCAATGAAATGTACGAGACCTGATGTTGATCAGTCATATTCTGGAGAAGATCACTGTAAGACAGTGAAAAACATCTTAAAGTTCTTAATCTGGAACTAAGGATGTGAGCATACATGGTGGGTCCGAATTAAAACTAGAGGGCTTTACTGACACTCAAGTTTTTCGATGCACTCGAAGACGATCAGAAAATCCACTTTAAGGTAAAGCGTTATCTTGAAGCAAGTGGTGCAGTGAATGGAAAGGTTCCAAACAAAGAAAGAGTTGTTGGTTTAGTGATAAAGACAAAGTATATAGCTATAAATGAAGGCTGCCAAGTTGATTGTTTGGATTAAAAGTTCATTACGAGAACTAGGAATAGTTCCCAAGTCTCATCTTGGATCTAAACATGTGTTGTGGCACTTTCATTTGATTATTAGAATCATTGAAAGATGGGAAATCACTATAGAGATAGTGGACTCTCATGAACAACATTACATATCCATTAACTAAAGCTTATCCAACAAAGCCAGGATAATCGTCACTTATAGAAGAAGAGTATAAGATACAATGGCGATCGCTTTTTTAGTGCAAGTGGGAGATTGAAAGTAGTATGCACACAAGCCAATCATGTTTGATGATAAAGCATATACTTTGTAACAATCTTATTCATTTATTAATAAAAAGTATTAATTTATTAAAGGCTTTTAATTATCTACATGATCTTTGTTTTATAATATGTGATAAACCCATAGTTTTAAGCAATGCTTTTAGAATAATGATGATGATCATTCTAATGAGATCTAAATTCTTAGAAAGCTTAAAACTAAAATAGTTCCCCATCATTGGATTACTAAATTGGGGATTAGTGAATCCAGGATAGATTGGTACATCGTTGCTTTTCGTTGGATGGGGATGATTGATCTCATGATCATTTGTGTGGAGACACTAAAGCAAGTATGTAGGTGCTTATTAGAGAATAAGTTCATTGAGCGTGGCTCGCTAAGGAATACCTAATGGAGTTTTATTTGCTGTCAATAGGAATTCTGTAGTGATAGTAAGACAAGTAATCCTTGGACTTGAGATCATCATAGTATCTTGTGTATGATGAGTTATACTTTGACTTATTCCTTAAGACCCTTAGGGTATATCAAAAGGTATGCTTGGGTATAATAAGTTATACATGGAGATAATGTATGATCGATAAAGAATCTACCACTTCTAATAAAAAGAAGAGAAATGTCTATGTGATTCGATAAATGACAACCCAAAGAGTAGTCCTTAAGGCGAGAATGAAATTAGAAAGGAGTTTCTAATTTGCATTATTTGAGTTGTGCATTTAAGGATCGAAATACATATAATTAAATAAAATAAGACTTGACGATAATTCCATGTCTTATATTTAATTGGGACATTGTATGGTGGAAGGATTGAATTATACGGTAACTATTTACTCAAAGGTTCTTTAATGATTAATGTTGAAATCTATATTATCCGGAAAGTCGTTGATCATTGGGAGGCTTATCCCTATTGTAGAATAAATATTATTTATTTAAATAAATTAATTATTTAATTTATTTATTTAAATAAGATTAGAATTATTCTAATTGATTTATTCACAACCTAGGTTTAATATGGAGAACTAAAAAGGTCACACCATAAAAGGAAGAATAATTATTTAAGAAGTTAATGGCATAATCGTAATAATATGTTAAGTATATTTAATTTAATCTACGGTGATAGAATAAATTAAATAGCTTAATATTTATTATTTAATATTTTAGAAATATTAAATATAAATTAATAAGAGAAGTCTTATTAATATTATTACAATTATTATTATTTTAATTTTAAAAGAGTTTAGGAATTAATTTAATATAAGTACTCTCATTTATTCCTAATAGGATTAGGAAGGAAAATTAGTTAAAAGAGTTTAATTAATTATCCCTAATAAGATTAGGGAGCTTAATTAATTAAAAGAATTTAATTAATTAAATAAAACCCAAATTCTTAATTGTTAAGGTGGGTTGCCCACATCTATTAATAAGAGAGTCTTATTATGGGTGTGGGGTTGTTGACTTTTTTTCAACATCTGAAATAATTCCAATTGTGGAGAGAGTACCGCTTTCTATAGAGATAGAAAAACTAGGGTTTAGCCAACCACCCTTCTTCTTGAATTTTCTTCTTCCTTGGTGGATCACCTCTGAGGCCAAACATTTGGGTGGCTAACGTTGATCAAAGGAAGGAACCAAAACCGGTGGATTCAAGTTGAGCGAAAAGGATTGGAGGTGAACTTGCACGAGGAAGCTCGATCTTCAAGGGTATGATTCTCATTCGTTATCTTTTTCGTTTAATTAATAATTGTGTATAAAGGGTGATCCGGGTATATGGTTTGTAAATATTTTAAACTCTGATTTTTCCACGCTTCCGCACTTTTTATGCAATTTGATTGCGTTATGAATATTACAAACCTCACATGTTGTTGTTGGAAAACTCTACCAATGGTAAGAACTTGTCCCAACTTCCCTTGAAATCAAGGACACAGAGTCTTAATAGATCTTCAAGAGTTTGAATAGTCCTCTCTGACTGTCCGTCCATCTGAGGATGATATGCCGAGCTAAATCGTAAGTCTGTGACCATAGCTTTTTGCAAACTGACCCAAAATCGTGAAGTGAATCTTGGGTCTCGATCGAAACTATGGATCTGCGGCATACCATGCGATCTTACAATCTCGTTTATATACGTATAAAGCAAGAGGCGTTCAAGTGTATAAGTTTCTGATCGGTAAGAAATGAAAGCGGACTTGGTCAATCTATCAACAACCCAAGTCGCATCTATGCCTTGAGAAATCTTAGGAAAGCCCAGAACGAAATCCATGGTAATGTGCTCCCACTTCCATTCTGGAATTTCAAGTGGTTGCAATGGACCTTTTGGTACTTGATGCTTCGCTTTAACTCGTTGACAAGTTAGACACCTTGAGATAAACAACGCTATCTCTCTCTTCATATTGCTCCACCAAAATGTATGACGAATATCATGATATATTTTGGTACTCCCAGGATGGATTGCAAACGGTGTGTTGTGCGCTTCCATCATGATTTTATACTTTAAATCAGGGTCGTTAGGAACACAAAGTCTGGAGTTGACTCGAAGTATTCCTTCTTCATCGATTCTTGCTTCTGGCATAACACCTTTTTGCACTTTCTTCCACATACGCATCAGCTCCAGGTCTGTAGCTTGAGCAACTTTAACTTTATCGATTAAAGTCGGTTCTACTCGTATATTCGCTATCATCACATGCGTCCCTGGAGTCTTTAACTCTATCTCCATCCTTTGCAAGTCACACAAAATGGACCTTTGTGTTGACAATATCGCTTTTCGTACTTGCATATGATCTTCTACCCAATGCGTCACCACTACCACGTTCGCTTTTCCGAGGATGGTATTGGATGGTATGATCATAATCTTTCAACGATTCAAGCCAAGCGTCGTTGTCGCATGTTGAGTTCCTTTTGAGTGAAGAAATATTTGAGGCTTTTATGATCCGTAAAGATCTCCACTTTCTCCCCATACAAGTAATGCCTCCAAATTTTAAGTGCAAAAGACAATAAATGCCAACTCTAGATCATGAGTAGGATAATTCCTCTCATATTCTTTGAGTTATCGCGAGGCATAAAGCTATGACTTTTTCATGTTGCATGAGAACACATCCCAACCCTTTGCTGAAGCATCACTTTGTAGATGACAAATCCCCTCCGAGCGGATGGTATTGTCGAGCAGTCTTTGAAATGAGTCTCCTCGTGAGTTCTTAAAACTCTTCTCACATTCTTCGCTCCAACCGAACTTTGTATCTTCCGAGTTAAATTTGAGTCGATGGAGTAGCGATTCGAGAAAATCCTTCCACGAATCTCGATAATAACCGGCTTAAACCGAGAAAGCTACGTACTTGATCATCGATTTAGGTTGCTCCCGACTTTGAATAGCTTCAATCTTTCTTTGGGTCAATAGATATTCCATGACTTGATACCACGTGCCCAAGGAATGCTACTTCTCTCAAGCGTAACTCGCATTTCTTCAACTTGGCATAAAACTTATATTCACGAAGCTTTTGGAGTGTCAGCCTCAAGTGTTACTCATGATCTTCACGGCTTTTGGAATAAATAAGGATGTCATCAATAAAGACGACCAAAAAGTGATCCAAATATTCCTTGAATACTCGGTTCATCATATCCATGAAGGCAGCGAGGAGCATTAGTCAATCCAAAGGACATGACTAGGAATTCATAATGCCCGTCATGGGAGTTACAAAACCGTCTTTGAAATGTCATCGGTTCTAATCTTCAATTGGTGATATCCGGAACGAAAATCAATCTTTGAAAAGAATTTGGCTCCTTAAAACTGGTCAAACAGGTCATCAATACGTGCCAATGGATACCTATTTTTGATGGTGACATGATTCAACTCCCGATAATCAATACAAAGTCGCATACTCCCATCTTTCTTCTTCACGAATAGAACAGGAGCACCCGAGGAGAAGTACTAGGGACGAATAAAGCCAATGTCTAACAATTCCTACGGTTGGGTCTTTAACTCACGAAGTTCAATAGAGCCATTCGATATGGGGCTTTGGAAATGGGTTTTTCTTAGGGTCAAGGTCGATACAAAATTCAATTTCACGCTCTGGGGTAGGCAAGAAGTTTTGAGGGGAATACGTCAAGAAATTTATTAACAATAGAAATATCGTTCAAAACCGGCGTATTTTTGTTTAAATCGTGACATGAGCTAAGAAAGTTTGACATCCGCTTTTTCAATAAGCGAATAGCTTTATGGCTTGAGATGGACAAGTGATTGATTCTAATGGTTTGCTCGCTTGAATTCGCATAATAGGTTGATTAGGAATATGAAGGCTAACAACCTTACGAAAATAATCAATTTTTGCATGATGAGTAGTTAACCAATCAATCCCTAGAATCACGTCGAACTCAAGTATTTTTAATGAAATAAGATTGACAGATAATGTGAGGGTACCGATTTGAACCAAACAAGACTTATAAACAGTGGAAGTAATGAAGGTTTCTCCCAACGGAGTTTCCATAGATAAGTCAAAGTCTAATTTCTCCGGAGTCAAATTTAATCGATGAGCGAAAGTAGGAGAAATAAAAGAATGGGTAGAACCAGTATCAAATAAAGTATAGACTTCGTTAGAGTTTATGATAAGCTTACCCGTGATGACCTCATTCGGGTTCCTTGCTTTTTGGGAGGTCACAACAAATGCTCTCCTTGACCTTCTGGCTTTGACCAACTACGGGATGACCTTTGGTGCCTCCATCCTAGTTGAATTTGTCTTGATGAAGCGAAAAAAAAAAGCTAAGTGACCTTCTCTTCCATAATTATAACATGCTTTGAATGACATCGCATGATTTGGTGATATGTCCATCCCCTCCATTTGAAGCATATGATAGGTGGTCTTTCTCCTTCCTTAAGAAGCGGGTCTTTGGTCTTTGATGTCTTTCCATCATTGTTGAATCACCTCTTCTTGAAATATCCATTCTTATTGTTTTTGCCCGATTACCACCAAAGTGGTTACCATTTCGGCTGTTGATTCCTCCACGCTTGTTGTTCACCACCGCTTCGATGACTACTCTCGCCGGTATTATAATTTTTTGGTACGCTCTCTTTTTAGTTGTGTTGACTCGTTATCGCGCTCCACTAATCGAGCCCTATTTACAACATCTGAATACAAACACAGTTTATGAGAAATAAGATGTTGACGTATCTCCGGCTTCAAACCTCTTATAAACATTCGCGCCATTCTCTATTCATTATCCACCAAGTGGGATGCAAACCGTGATAACTCCGCAAATTTTGCCTCGTATTACGACACGATCATATTGTTTTGTTCCAACTTGATAAACTCCACCTCCTTCATGTGGCGAATACTTTCGGGAAAGTATTTGTCGTTGAACAGCTCCTGGAACTTCTCCCAAGATATCTTCAGTATAGCAGGTTGAGTACGTTTTACCGATTCCCACCAGTAATCTGCATCTCCGTGCAACATAATGGCGGCAAAGGGAACCTTTTGCTCCTCGGAGCATCCCAAGACATCAAATATCTTGGTGATCTGCTTTATCCATGCTTCCGCCATAAGTGGTTTTGGCTCTCCCTTAAACTCCGGTGGTCCCAGCTCCTTGAACTGTTTAGCGGTGACCGCCCGAGAGTTTCCCATGTTTCCACCCCACGTTTTGGGCGAGAGTCGCCTCTCCGCTTTCTTTGTTGCATGAATTGCATAAAGCCTCTGAACATTTGATCATTCATCATTTGGTTAATGTTGTTGTTTGTATGAGGATTGTCGCCTTCTTGATGCACATTATCCTGATTATTGATATGTGGTGAATCAACGGTCGCCTGTGCTCCATTGTTATTCTCAACATTCTCAGATGTCATTTTCAGATACTGCCACAAAAGATATGTAACATATTATCCCTATATTCTGACCGACCAATAAAATATCACATAAACTTAGGTAGGTCATACTAAAAAGGAATTCCCGTCTTTCTCTCTCTAGTATTATTCTCACATCTTAGCCAAGGATCATATCCCTAAGCTCGATACCAACCGTGACGCCCCCAAAATTGGGTATACATCACCCATCTTAGGTCGCCAGATATCGTAGATGTAATTCAAATACAACTTACTTAATACAACTGTCCGTATGCATAATACGACAAAACATAAACTTTGAGTTTGAATACAAATATTGTCTACTAGAGATTATACAAACTCAAAAGGAGTCCTCATTACAATTATTATCACACGATTTCACAGAATAGTGAGGACTACTAATGCTATCCTCTCGGACCATTACTCCATTCTCCGAGCTCGTCCCGACTATATTCTCATTTCACAGAGAGAACGGTGAAAGAAAGGGTGAGCTCAACTAGCCCAAAGAAGAAATATTATGACTAAGATAATGCAGAATAAATTATCATTAGCCTTCAATGATGTTAAAGCGATAAAATATAATATACATCAAGTTTAACTGCAAGGAACCAACAATCCATTAAAAGAGTCAAGTAGAAAATAAAATCACTATCTTTTATGATTTAAAAGGTTTTTCATCATCTTTGTTATATTTGAGACTCGACTTAATAAATATTCCACATCATCGAATCACCCTGCACTACTACCAATGATATTCTTTAGTATCACGACCACAATTATCCATCCATACACTACGGGCCAAGAATATTTGTGTATTCATTAATGGTCATGATCATGCCAACAAGATCCATCAATGCACTACGGGCCAATGAGGACTTTTTACCACATCATTTGTAACATTACTACCATGATTACAACCGAATAATCCACGGTCATAATCATACCAAGTCCATCTTTTGCACTACTGAAGCCATGATGACTTTCAAAAAATATAAATATGAGGATGATGACAATGATATAAGAATTCAATAAAACAAGTTCAAGAATTAATTTATCCAGAAACAATAACATCCAAATTATCGACATGATCATCGCTTTATAGAGTAAAATTCAAGAATACTTAGAAGAATATTTCCATGAAAGGATCTTTGGATGAAGCTTAAATATCGAGGATATTCCACTAATTTCATGGAGTATAGAAGTCAAAGTTTTAACCAACCTGAGTATAATAAAGAATGGAATAACTAAAGAAATCACCATGCATGCGATAGATCGCATACGTGCGAGGTTATTCCAACAGAATAATAAATAACGGAACGAAGTCCGGTGTAAAACGCACGTGCACAGAGATATTCCAATGAGAATAATAAAGAATGGAACCAGTCGGTCGGCGTAAACACACGAGCATGGATATTCCAATGAGAATAATAATAAAAAAAGCGGAACCAGTCAGGTGTAAAACACACATGACATGATGTTCCAACAGAATAATAAAGAATGGAACCAGTCCGCGTAAACACATGATGCATGTGATGTTCCAACAGAATAATAATAAAAAAGCGGAACCGAGTTAGGTGTAAAACACACGCATACATGATGTTCCAATGAGAATAATAGAAGAATGTCACCAAGTATAGGTAAATGCCAGATATCTGAGTTATTCCAGCGAATAATAATAAGCAATAGAATAACGACAGTTCTCTTCACGAATAAGAAAGAATAACACCCCTTACTTTAGTAGGAGATTGAATACTGCAGTAATGTAGTAACAGAATACTCTTCTTCTTTCTCTCTTATTCTCTCTATACTTTCTCTCTCTATAGCTTGAATGAATTCGTGAAAAATAATGAAGCACTAGGCCTCTATCTATAGAAGATTTCTAGCTTAGCACTTGCCATGCGAAAAGGTAAGTGGCTTGACGACTGGTGATGTAAAAAGAAAAGTGGTTTGACGCCTGTAATGTGAAACGACAATTGGTTCGACGCCTATAATATGAAACGATAAGTGGTTTGACGTCTGATAAAGGTAATTACTATTGACAAAGGTAATTACTATTCACGAAGGTAATAACTACTGACGAAGGTAATTACTATTGACGAAGGTAATTACTATTGACGAAGATAATTACTGTTGACGAAGGTAATTACTATTGACGAAGGTAATTACTATTGACGAAGAGACTCTTTATATACATCAAGGATTGAATAAATATTACCACAAATCATTTTATTTTTAATCAACACATATTTAATCTTTCAACAATTATTAATCATTTATAACTTGTCGTCTCAATTATTGATTTAATAATATAACATATTATATAGATGATCTTTGTGACAATAATTGAATCAATAATATAAGAGATATGATGCGATTAATTCTTGAAAGCAATAATTGAGTATATTTGAGTGACTTCTCACGTAAACATCAATAATCAATACTGGTGTGCTCTTATGCGACCACGCCGTATTCATCGTATTTTTTTACTAGGGTAGTTCAACAGCTTTTAACGGTAACACCTCGTAGTTATTTTTATAGAAAGATAATTTTGTCGTTTTTTAACTACGACAATACTTCCGTTGTGGGGTCCACCAATGATTGAGCCGTTGTACGAATATTCCCCGACAAAAAGAATATTCCCCGACCAAACGAATATTTTATAACAACTTGCTTACTTTGCAAAATTTATAAATATTACCCACAACTATTATATCAATTTTACTCCATAATATTCAAAAATAATATTTATAGAAAATTCATCTTTATTTATAAAAGTTGGGGTCTTACACTTTTGGTGACTTAAAGGCTTGGAGATTCCACCTAAAAATACTAAAAAGGGTTTGGATACTCGCTCTCAACTCAAAAGGACTCAACAAGAAGGCTCTTGGAATCCCAAAAACCCTAACCCGGTTTCCAGATTCTAGGAGTTCTGCCACGCGTCGTTGGAGTAATCGCCCACCTGTCGTTCTCCCCTCTTCAATCAATCAATCAATTCCGCACTCTTCGTGGATTTCTCTCCTCCTCAGCCAACACGAAACCCTAACTAGCAAGGCACGATTTCCTTGCCCACATTCTTTTGGCGACTCTGTTGGGGAGGTGTAGAATTCGTGAAGGTATGCCCACAACTTCGAAGTGGGAGAACAACGGGAAGATCTTCACCAACAAACAGCATTACCTCACCGGGTCCAGTTCCAAGGCAAGCAAGTCAAGCTTTCCAAGGCGTGAATCTAAATCTCAATCAACCCATCCTTGAAGATGCATCAGAAGGAAGTTCAACATCACTATATATGGCTGAGCAACAACCAGAGAATGTCAGGCAGATAGGCGCGAGAAGGCAAATCGAGGAAGAAAGAGGAGAGCATGCAAATGCTGTGCAACTGGAGATGCTCAAGGCGTTGAAGGAAGCACGGGAAGAACAAGGGATGATGATGGCTATGATGCTGGAGATGTAGAGAAAGTAAGAGGAAATGGGAAATTTCCGCCAGCAGTTGATGCAGATTCCCGCTTTTGAGGCTATATTCCCAGACAATTCACAAGGAGATCCGGCAGGAGTGGAGGACAACGACAACGACAACGACAACGACAGCAACAATAAGGAGAATCAGACAGCACCTCCATTGATGGAGAATCAGTCCGTCCCAATCATCCACTTGGAACCTCAAAACAGTGGTGACGCGCCACAACCAGATTGGAAGTCACCGACTAAGACAAACATCATTCCAATTTGTTATCCCGTGATTTTCACAAGTGCGGATGCCAACCATCCCAAACCTCGTTCAACTAACCAAGCAAGAATTAACCAACCGATACAAAATTTACATGATGTCGGTGTACATCGATCGATTTCATCTGTAGTAGAGAGTTCATGCTACTGAGCCAAGATGCGTGATGAAGGATGATATGATCGATGTGATCAATCAACTTCCACAGCGGACATCCAGACCCTCGAGTTAGACTTTACTCCACCTTACCCTAAGCACACATTCGGGAGGCAACCTTGCGACGAGGTATATTGAAACATCCCCACAATTTTCAAAATACAACGGAGAGAAAAAAATGCCAGGGAACATATTGCTAGGTTTGTAGAGTCGATGTCTCCGTGGCAAGGATATGATGAAGTGAACAACCACAATTTGTTGATGCTAGAATTCAACAAGACTTTGACGGATAGTGCCTTCAGTTGGTACTATAATTTGGAAAAGGGGCCAGTCCATGATTGGGATGATCTAAAATTATAATTTTTTAAGAAGTTTTTCTATGTGCAGAAACAGGTAACCATTGTAGAGCTCATGTGGTTTAAGCAGAAGCCGAATAAAGAGCTATCAGATTACGTTGACAGGTTCAGGGCCCAAGCACAGAAGTGTGTAGAACCAATTGAAGAAAAGAATTTGGTTAGCATATCAAATTACGTTGACTGCGATTGGAAAACTCCCGGTTATCAAAAAAAATATTAGTTAAATTTCATAAAATATAAATTCAAAAAAATTAAATAAGAAAATAAAATTTTAATTTAAAAAAAGTAGGGTTTTTTCATTTTTTATGTAAAATTTTATTTTCAAGAAGAAAAAAAGTTTTTGTGTTTATCATTATTATATGTATTCTTAATATTAGAAATTTAAAATCAAAAACTAAAAATAGTGATTAAAATATATAAAATATTAAAAGATAAATGAAAAAACTAATTCACTTTTTTTTTAATAAAATAATATTTAAAAAATAAAACTTTATTTTTCGTAATTAAATAGAATTTTTATTTTTTAAAATGAGTAAACTTTCATAAAATATAAATTAAAAAAATTAAAGTTTAATTTTTTAATTATTAATTATTTTAATGAAAATTTTACATCTTTAAAAAAAAATTTATTTTATTTTTGAAAAAAAGTTATTATTTACTTTTTTAATTTATATTTTATGAAACTTTATTCATTTAAAAAAAAAAATATATATTTTTTTTAAAATAAAGATTTTGTAATCTACAGTTTATAAAACTTTACACATTTTTTTAAAAATGAAAAATGTTCTAATTTTTTTCCTGAAAATAATAATTATTTTAAAATTTATTAATTTCCTTTTAAAAAAATTGAATCAGTTTTTATATTTATCTATTACTATTTTTTGTATTTTAAATTCTATTTTAGTTTTTATTTTTAAAATTTCTAATATTAAGAATAGATATAATAATGGTAAAGACAAAAATATTTTTTATTCTGAAAATAAAGTTTTACATAAAAAATGAAAAAAAAAATTATACTTTTATTTTTTTGCAAATTAATTTTATTTTATTGTTTACTTTTTTTTAATCTATATTTTATGAAACTTTACTCATTTTATACAAATACATATAATAATTATTTTTTTTTTTAAAATATTGAATTGGTACAAATTAGCGTCGAGTAAAATTGGGTCGGGTTGAGTTAAATTAAATTTGGTGAAAATTAGTTGGGTTACAGTAAAATCGGATAAGAACAATGAAATTGACAAAAATATCATTTTAAAAATTTAATTGACGAAAAATAAAATTTAGATAGGATTTTAAAAGGGACAAATGTAACATTCACCATCTTTTTATCTAATACTTTGGTATTAAACCCTTCCCTCACTCAAAAGTTGAACAAGTATCAAGAAGAAATTAATAAACATGAAGAAGATGACCAACAAACTTGATAATATTATCATGCATACCATTTGCACCCAGAATCTAAACAATACATAAACTTACTTTGCTTCATTGAAAGTAGAAGGAATAACACTTGTTTTTGTTCATTATCAGTTGCTGCTATTCCAATTACCAGCTGCTACTGCAACTACATTGTTTGTTTGGTTAAGCAAGCTGCTTAAAGATCTAGCTTTCACCATACCAGGCTTCATCCTCTTCTTTCTTACTAATACAGGCTTCTTTTTCTTCTTCTCATCATCATCATAATCATTGTCGTCATCCTCATCATCATAACTATCATCCAACAATATTTCCTCGGCGTCTTGACCAGCTGATTGCACCACCGAAGATAATCGCTCAAACTTAATATCATGCTGTGGCTGTGGTGCAATTGTACTAGTACTAGTATTAACAGTAGTAATAGGAGCCCCCGTGGCACGGCTTCTAACGCTTGTGATGCTTCTAAGCCTGCCTTTACCCAAATGATGCTCACACAAAGAATAACCCACAAGGGTCTGTTGGCAACACCTCCATCCCCTCCCATTAACACGACTGCACCGCGATCCCTCCATGATTACACTACCTCTCTTGTTCATTTTCTTCACAGCACTATTCGTAGAACTAGTATATATCTCTTTAGATTCTTTCTCCTTGTCTTGTTCATCACTATTTGGTAGCGCGCTGCATTTCTTGTTAGTCTTGGACTTCATTTTTGGCTTCATTTTCTTCTCTTTCTCCAACATTATTATTGTCTCTCCTCTCATTCTTCCCAGAAAACTCCCTCTTCTCTTCTTCAGTGGTATCTCTTTATCTCCTTCATGCCACCTTTCATCAACTACGTACATAAAGTGCAATTAATACCATTACCACAATTAACGCAAACAACAATCTACAACACGGGCTAATGAAAATAATAGTGCAAAGTGCTGCATAAAATATTGAATAATGCGTACCTTGATGAGAAGTACTTACTGGTGGCAAAGATCCAGTATGTGCTATAGGTACACCTAATAAAATACTTTCTTTCCTGAATCGAGAAAGATCACCCAGAAGATCCACAGCCACACGCATAAAAGAATTAATAATTCGATCCCTCCATATATAAATAAAATTAATAAGAATAGGTAGAGGGTGTGAAATATATACATAGAGGAATAAGATGTATAATTTGTACATAAATATTGGGGGGACCAGCATCCCCATGCTAACATGCACCACATGGGCATATTTTTGTTTTTGGCTACACAAAAGTGGAAAATAAATAAATAAAAAGAGTAGATTTAGATTAGATGGGAAGGTATGGTGGCTAGCCAAAGCTGATAATACTATAAAAACACCCTAAATAGTATTTCCACTCAGTATGTATGTATGTACGTACGTAGTATATACTACTACTACAAGTTGAATTCATGAAATAAGATAACAATAACTTTTATTCTTTCTTCTTCTTCTTTTTTACCTGGGATTGTTACTGTCATTCTCTTGGTCTTGTTTTTCTGTACATCTCTCCTTTTCTCCTTGCTGAAAATTATTCAAAAACAAAAATATAAGATCTACACATCATATATATGCTTGTACTTGATGCATTTATTTGTGGGTGTGCTTTAATTTTTGGTCCCTTTGAAAATTCTAATTCTAGTGCACTTGTAATTAATTTCACCAACAAAAATTAGAAAAAAAAATGAACTCCATATATATATATATATATATATATATATATATGTGTGTGTGTGTGTGTGTGTGTGTGTGTGTGTGAGTGAGAGAGATACAGTACATATTAGGCACCAACCAAACACACCTTTTGTTTGATCTTGAGTTCGTGATCGGAGATCAAAATCCTTTTGCTCCTTTCAGCCGCGATGATCGTTTGCTGATCGGAAGGGAGTGGCCGGAGAGGCGGCTGATTTAGAGGATCGGACGGCTGAGAATCATTTTTAGCTTCTTGCACACGTATATTTCCATTTGGGTGCAATTGTAAGCTGGTTTGTTGCACCACCGGTGATAGGTTGAGTTGGGGATCTGAGAGAGGCGATGAAGTGGGGAAACGCTTCCTGATCCTCATAAAAACTATGCTCCCTATATATGTTTGTGCATATATATATGGAGAGAGAGAGAGAAATTAAGAGTTTTAATGGAAAGACTCAAGGCAAGGCATAAACTGAGATAGGAAGAAAGGAACTTTCAAGGTTTGAATTTTTAGAGATGGAGAGAGAGAGAGTGCAAGACCTCCAAGACAGTGCATCCTCGAGAGAATTTTTGCTTTAATAACTCGGCACAAACTCATCCTCTCTATTTTTTTTTTTCTCTCTCTCTCTCTCTAACTTTAATTTGTTGCACCACACACACTACTACAGAACAGAAAAGGAGAAATAATATACCAAGGGAAGTTAGCTTTTGAAGCTTGTCACGTGTGAGGGTGATGAGGCACGTGTGAGGGTGAAATGGTATGAGGGGAGTAGACAAACCTTACGGCCGGTAGGTATGTAACAACCTAAATCAATTTTGTAGTAAAAAAAAATGAAATCAAATTGTACTTAGATTAAATTGTATCTTTTTTATTGGGACATTTTAGCCTATCATTAATTCATCCAAAAAATTATGATTAAATATATTATTGCTAATATTTTGAGATTTTGTATACATGCATATCAAAGAAAAATGATATATATGTCAATAAATATTTGATGAATTTAGATTGAGACCAATTTAAAATTATATGCGATATGATAGAATAAATTAAAATAAGACTCTTAGTTGTACATAAATGATCACAATCATAATTCGGTTAAAAAACTTTTATAATGTATAATTAATAGGAGTTCATATTAAATTATTTATGTGTAATTAAGTGAAGTTTTACATGTAACTTAATAGTCTGTCACTTGTACCCAATTGATTTTTAGATGTCAACACCACATACCTAGGTCGCCTGTCTAATTTTGTAAAATAATTAGCTAATTCGACAAGGAATAAAAAAATAATAATAAAAATGTAATGTTAACTTGTAAAATAGTATTATTATTTTATACTATCATGCATCACGTAGGACAATTTTATTTACAAATAAAAATCTTTACTTATTACGAATATTTGAAAACAATTCAACTTTGTGGTTGCTTAAGAGATTAATAATATGAAAATAATAATTAAGTGCATATAAATGGTAAATAAGTAAGTAATATGAGTAATAATTAATCGGGTGGGTTGGTTGGATAATTCATTTTCCATTTAAAATGATATGCTATACCTGGAAAGAAGGGGTGGGGTGAGCGGTGACCCGTAACCGGGGTGGAGGAAGAGTTTGAGACAAGTACGGAGGGGTGACAGGATGGAGCGTACAGCGTAGAGAGAGAATAGTCAATAGAACACCAACACCAACACCAACACCAACAAAATGATGGGAACGGAAAGTGAGTCAGTTTTAGCACTTCAACTTTTAAGATGCAGAATTGGAATTGGAATTGGAATTGGGTCCTACAATAGGCAACGACCAAGATACCCTGCTACTGCTAATTAAATTTTCATGCCTTTAATTTAGACTTAACTGGCTATATATATATATATAAGGGGAAGAAGAATGAGCAAGCAATCTTATGGTTATGGTTACAGTGGCCAGCACAAAATACATACGTGTTGTTCTTCCGTTCCAAAATTTTGAATTAGTCATTAAAATGTTACTATTAAATATTAAAATATAATGAAAGAAAGAGAAAAAAAAGTGACACAGAAGACTATATACTGGGTTGTTATTACTTTTCGCTGGAATTGAGGGAGAAAAAGTTTAATTTGAGTGATATATATATATATTATCCGCGTATTAATGAGTTAGTACGTAATGGCATTTTAGATTAAGAGGACGTTTAGATTAGCACTAAATAAATAATAACGTTAAAGAATCTTTTGGAAAAAAAAATTAGTTTAGGAGAAAGTGGGACATCCGCAAAAGCATCGCGCTTTTTCAGGGGTTTTTCGCCAATATGATAATTAGTAGTAGTGTTTTTTATTAATACTATTAAACTAAATGATTTTGTATTCCTTTACGATGATTTTAGGAAGCTCGATCACTCGCTCTAATTTTGAAAGTAAACCGGAATGAATGATTACAAGATTGAAAAGGAGGGAGCAGTATATACATATATAGTATATAGCTGAAAGCATTTATTTGGACCCAGGAATAGAAAAGAAGAGAAGTGATGGCTGAACCAATAGCAATAGCAATAGCAATAGCACGGCCGTGGTCGACTCGCCGGCTACAATTAATTCATTTACTTACTACTACAAATGATTTCTTATTACTCCACCATTTACCAACTACTATTTCACCATGCAACTTAATTCACCAGATGAATACTACATAATTCAAATTTAGACATGCATCAAAATATTTAATTAGCTATATATATATATATATATATATATATATATCTTTGAATTAAAGAAACCATATATAAGACCTGAGTTTGGAGGATTAATCCAACTTCAAAACCCCACATTATCAAACAAAAAGAAAGAAGAAAAAAAACCATATATACATGCGTACATTGTTGTGATCAGTGATCACTCACTTCACTTGTATAGCCTGCCTAGTTTGCTTGGCAAACACTCCGACCATATTTAATTACCAAGGTAATACTATATATAATGCAACAACCATTTTCCCTTTTAACCACATGTTTTTGTTTTGGAAGGTCAGCTTATGGGGTGGACCCGTAAGCGATCGGACCTGCATTTTAGGATAAAATAATGCTATTGTGATATAAAAATGGTCGCGATAATCTTTCGCATCTGATACAATTATGCGTATATCATGAGATCCGCGTATCAATGCGCGTGAATTTCGCATTATGTATGTGAGTATTATGTGATCTTTTTTATGTGATAGTAGTATTGTTGTTTAGGATAATTGGCCATGGGGAATCAATTTAGGGACAATGGTACGGAGGGTGCCAGGGTGGATTTTTATTAATTATGGAAAAAATTATTATTCTGAGTAGATAGAGTGAGTGGGGTACCATTTCCAGCTCACTAATTGGTCTTTGTTTCCTCTCTTTCATCCCATTCTATGTGTGATAGATATACTATAGGTGATAGAAATGGTATGGGGTGGTGATGTGAAGATATATAGTGAAAAATAATCTCATGTTAATAATTTCGTATATAAAGTGCAAAACTAGAAATATATATATATATATATATATATATATATATATATATATATATATATATATATTTATTTATTTAATTTAAAACGTAATAAAATGATAAATATATTTTCAGTTTTGGTCAGGTCTGCCTAAATTAAGATATACTATCAAGTAGTGTATATTAGAGTTATCAATCGGCCAGCCAAATCTTAACTGAGATTGATTTGATATAGTTGGATATAATTTATTAGATTAAAATTTCCAGCTAATTTATTTGTTGATTTGTGATAATTTGATCTATTAAATTAATATTTTAAATGAGCCAAATCATGAATTTAATTAAATTTGACTCACTGATCCACCAAAACAAAAAAAAACATACTTTATTAAAAAAGAGGTTGACAGTCTTTGAATTAATAAATCAATTTTAGGGAATTATGTATTCAGAAAGCATTTATTTATTTATTTTTAAATGATTATCATGTTACTATTTAGTTTTCACCATCAAAAGGACTTTTTCTTTTTAGGTTTCTTATGTAAGAAGAAGAGTTAATTTTATATCTTCAATTCTTGACCATTATATAAATGAGTTGAGATTGACAAAAATTATGTTCGGCTTGTAATTCCCTCTTTAATTAGTTTGATACGAGTATGCTCAATATTTTATTAATTAAATAGCATTATATTATATTGTTAATTAATACAATAATTCATTAAAATTTATTTATCTCAGTATAGGCAGTTAGAAAACAAAGTTGAATCTGGTTTAAAACAACTCCATTTATTAACTTTTAATTGAAGTCGAACTCCGTTTATAAAACTGAATTTCTTCTTCATTATAGATAACACAATTATATATATTCCATAAATAATGAAATCCAGAAAACTGAATTTCTTCTTCATTATATATATGTTGTGATTTTTGAACATGAAAAAAAATTGATTTTTTTAGATAAAAAGGTGAAAATTTTAATGAGAGAAAGTTCAAAAAATTAAAATGAGAAAGTAAAAAGTTTAAAGAGATTAAGAAAGTTAATATCATTCTATAAATAATAATATTTTATAAATTAATATAATTGTCCAAATTATAACTTTTTTTTAGATGAATCAAATTGGATCATGATCACAATGAATCAAATCATCAGAACATAATTTGCATATGAAGGGGCCAAAATTTGTGAAATTTAAAGCTACTAAAACCAAACAAGCAATCACTTAACTTAGAAGCCTTCGGATCCGGTTAGCATAAAGTTTATCACCACGCGCAGCAGATCTCGAAAAGCGTATCTTTTCGCATCGTGTTATTATTTCTATCAACCAATTAACCAACTTACCCAAAAATAAATTTCATACTAACCACTTCCGAAGCCTTTCAGACTGGTTATACTCATTCTAAACAAAATAACTTGCGTCATAACTCTGACAAGTTTTTTACAGGCAAAAAAAAGCACACTCCGAATCAATGCAATACTCAATAATAAACACCCAGTTCCCAGCCCACAAAAGCAAGGATACATAGGGAAAAAATGTTCAACATGCTTAATCCTATAGCAAAATCTATATATCAAGACAATTCCAAACAAGAGTAAATCTAATACATTAGAACCTTTCCGCCAATCTAGCAGTGACTGCTCTTAGTTTTGAATATACCTTCCCAGCAGGGGAACCTAAGATAAGACTGCATAGAGAATCTCTTGCAATTTTAATATTTGCAAAGGATCCTAATATGTGAATCTTCGTGTCTGCAACCACAATACGCGTCTTTGTAGAGTTCTCAATTGCAAACTTTGTTTTACCTCCTTTGCCAGACAGCCTTCCAATTGCGCGAGACAAGTGTTGACCTCGGAGGGTTTTAACATCCTTGATCTCAAAAGATTCCACATACAGCTCATCCATACGCAAAAGGGCAACAGCATCTATCACATCAAAACCTAGCATGAAGGCATGAACAAAATCAGCACACTTTTGAAGGTTACTAATATCAGGGGTGTCTGATCTCGTCTTCAATTCAACTTTGCGTGCCTTCAGATTCATACGGATGTCAATCTTCATTTGCTCATATACTGGAGTGTAAATTTCCATCCATGCTTTTTTGAGAGGTGTATAACGATGTGCTGGGACAGAAACTTTTCGAAACTGTACTTGCCCATCAGATATCTCATGAGCCTTCAGAGGTTCAAAATTCGGCTTTGATGCAAAAGATACGCGCTTTACATCAGATGAAACCTTTTCAATTTCCATAGAGGTTGTGCCTTCGCTGGATTGCATCATGTGAGTTCTGTTCACAGCAGCCCAAGAGATAAAACTTATATATGAAGATCCAAAATTAAATCAAGTATCAAGTTTAAGAATGTCCTAACAATTAATATACATAACCGAAAGCTTACGGATGTCGCCAACTCAATTAAATTATACATATCAACAAGGCAGTAGAAAGACCTTTTTAAATAAACAATGGAGCTAGAAAACAGAAAAAATGAAAAGCATGTTTGCTCTAAGTTTATATGCAATGATCAAGATTGTTCTTGTTTTTGCTCACATAGATTTCTAATTATCCAAATTTAACATTTAATTTCAAAAATCTATGCTTGGTTTCTTGCATTACCAAACAATCTGCAATGGAGAAAACCATGATTTTAATTAGTCCTATCCCTTCAAGTATGTCACAATTTATTACAACTAAAAAAGAGTACGAGCAAATAAACAAACTACATTCTACAAAATAATATACTTATGAACAGTGGAAGGGCAGAACGTAGCAACAAATCAAGGCAAAAGAAATGAACTCAATGAGTTTGATAGTATTAGAAAATAAGTTTCATAGCATGAGAAAATAATAGCTCATGTTGGTCCAGATCAATGAGCTAATGTAGGGTCAAATAGATCAATGAGTTAGTAGGTTCAGACTATTTTAAGGAGGAGTGAGGGGGAGAAACTTAATCAATAATGATTATTTAGTCACTATGTTGTTGACTAATGACTATGTTATCACCCTGTCTCTTGATCACTAAAATTGGTTTAGTTTTTTATACATAAAAAGGGACTAGAGTTGAAAAATTATTATCAGTAGAAGTTATTTTCATATTTGCTGCTACTATGTTTTATTGGCTGCAACTTATTATTTAGAGGGAAGAAATTGCTTCTACTCCTTCCATACCTAAACTGACAGTGGCATTAAACAACCCCACCACAAGGGAAACAACATTGCAGGAATGTAATCCAGGAAAAATTGCATAACACCATCAATTGAGCCAGGAATGAGACCAATTCTATGGAGTTCAGTATAGTACGTTAGAAAAATAGATTAATAAAATAAATAAAAAACAACATGCACATATAATCAGTGTTTTAAAAATCCCCACCTCGGCGCAAGATAAAATAAAACAAAACAAGATTCACATATAATAATTGTTTTAAAAATACCCGCCTCGATCCGATTAATCCCCGCCTTAGCGTTAGGCGGTCCTCTACCGCCTCAATTTGACAGAATCAGACCTCTACTTTGAAACTCTATTATAATACTTCAAATGAATTTTTTAAACCTTAAAAGATTTATTTTTTGGTAATTTTTCATGTAAAATTTAAAAATTACATCCATATGCTTTGTATAGTATAACAAGTATGTATAATAGAAAATAAATGAGATCACCAAAGAAACAAACTAGACACCGCTTGAGCAGCGTAGGCGCTAGGCACCACCTCCTCCGCCACCTAGGCCCACCTAGAGACTATAATATACTTAAATTTATTTACAAGCTTCACACATGGTAGTCACCAGAAACAGAGTTATAAAGTAAAAAAAACTCAAAGATTGTGTCATCAATTCATAAAGATTGCACAAGTCATAAGATTTCTTACATTTAACCAAATACAGCAACACTACACAACAACTACACAATTATTGAAAGATATCATTTTTATAAATAAAGACAGACGAGTAACACAATTACATACATATAAACAAGTTTCTGAATCGTAAAACCAACTTAAGTTTCTCGATTCAGTAAAATGAAACACAAAGAAGATCCCAACAAATTAAAATTCGTGTTATGCTTATGTACAGAAATATATATAGTATTTTTGTAGAGGAATCGAAACAGTATTTTTGTAGAGAATCGAGCGCTTACCAACTGGAGGGAGGCACGAAGCTAAAAGGTAATGAGAAGAAGAGAATGAAGCAGATGATAACTCTGGAGTTGAGGTTCACTTGCAGCCCTCTTTCTCTCCCTCTTCCTCTTCCTCTTCCTAAAACCCTAGCTTTTGGTGGGCTTATTATAGCCCAAACTCTAACACAATGTCTTTAATACCCCATGCCCCAACTTTAATTGCACTCCTATCCATTTTGATCCGTTTGGCACTTGGCAGTGACACCTATTTCCGCAACAATATAAAATAGTCATTTGATTTTTTGCAATCAATTTATGAAATTATAAATTTTAGAACTAATATAAATTTAATTGATTTTAATTAATACAATAATTTATATCACAAACTATTTAAAAAAAATTAAAATTGTCAATAAGTACAAAATTATTATTTTAAATATTAAGTTTTTTTCTCACTCCTTATCTACTTTTTCTTAATTGTGAGTGTAAGACTCCAACTTTTTGAATAAAGATTAAATTTTTTCGAAATATATTTTTGAATATTATGGTGTGGATTTGGTATAATGTTATAGTTGTGGGTAATATTTATAAATTTTGCAAAGTACGCAAGTTGTTATATAATATTCGATTGGTGGGGAATATTCGTTTTAACAGAATATTCGCATAACATACACAATCATTGGTGAACCCTCACAACGGAATTATTGTCGGATTGAGAAAATGATAAAAATATTTTTATGAAAATAACGGCGAAAGTTTTACAGTTAATCTGTTGAACTACCGTTAGTAAAAAATACGATGTCTGGCGTGGTTGCGATAAGAAGACACTCAGATGATTATTGATGCTTACGTGAAGTCACACTCGGTTATACTCAATTCTTGCTCTGATAATTCTTCGCATCATATCTCTCATATTATTGATTCGATTATTGTCGTAAGTATCATCCGCATAATGTTATTTTATTAAATCAATAATTGAGACGACAAAGTTATTCATATTATTAAATTATAATATTACAATGTCAGAAGTTACATCGAGGAGAGGTTTGGTCACCTAATTGTGCGTCAATAGGAAGAAATCCTTATTGGAAAGCCCCTCTTTCACGAGAAGCGACACGGTTGATAAATATTGTGGCGCCCCAAAATTAGGTATCGTCACCCATCTTGGGTCGCCACTTACATGGTACATAAATTCAAATACAACTTCTTAACCTAAGCGTAGGTATGCAATACGACATAAAGCGTGAGTTTGAATACAAATATTGTCTACTAGATATTATACAAACTCAAAAGGAGTCCTCATTACAACTATTATCACACTATTTCACGGAATAGTGAGGGACTACTAATGCTATCCTCTCGGACCATTACTCCGTTCCCAGGCTTCGTCCAAATTTATGTTCTCATTTCACGAGAGAAAACGGTGAAAGAAAAGGTGAGCTCAACTAGCCCAAGATGAAATATTATGACTAAGATAATGCGAGAATAAATTATCATTAGCCTTCAACAAATGTTAAGCGATAAAATACAATAAACAAACCGGTTTAAGCTGCGGTGAATATCTGATCCATTAAAAGAGTCAGTAGAGAATAAAATCTACTATCTTTTAGGTTTAAAAGGTTTTCATCAATTTTTTATCATTTGAGACTCGACAATAAATAAACCACCACATCTAATCATCCTTGTACCACGGTCGAGGATTTTCATCAAATTATCAATGGTCATAACTATCTTAGAATCACCCCCTGGTCATAATCATACCAAAAACTATCCATCATTGCATTACAGGGCCATTGAGGACTTTTATCACATCATTTATAACAAGCCATGATTATCTTAGAATGATCCCGGTCATAATCGTACTAAGTTCATCTATGCACGTAAGCAAAGATAACATAATATATCATGAGGATGATGACAATGACATAATAATTCAATAAAACAAGTTCAAGAATTATTTTATCCAGGAATTAGTAACGTTCAAATTGTCGACAAGATTGTTTTTTGTAGAGTAAAATTCAAGAATGATCGGAAGAATATTTCCATGAAAGATCTTTGGATGAAAGCGCAAATATCGAGGATATTCTACTAATTTCATGGAGTATAGAAGTCAAAGTTTTAACCCATTTGGGTATAATAAAGAATGGAATAACAAAAGAAATCACCGTGCATGCGGTGCCCGCATGGCGAGTTATTCAATGAGAATAATAATAACGGAACCGGTCGGTGAAATTCACGCAAGCGAGGATGATCAACCAGAATAATAAATCTTTGAATAATAAACAATGGAACCGGTCAGGTGTAAAACACACGACAGGATATTCCAACGAGAATAATAAATGGAATAATAAACAATGGAACCGGTCCAGGTGTAAAACACAGACGAGGATATTCCAGCGAGAATAATAAAGAATGGAATATGAAGAAGAAGATCACCAAGTATAGGGGATTAAGCGTATCTGAGTTATTCAATGAGAATAAATAAAGATGGAATAACATAAAGATTTCACCAAGTATAGGGTATCTGGCATATACTGAGTTATGTATAGGGTATACCACTTTTACTGAGTTATTCCAGCAGAATAATAATGAATGGAATAATGAGAGGTTCTCTTCGTGAATACAAACGAATAATATCCCTTACGGTACAACAAATAATATCCTTAACAAGTAAAAAGACCTTTGGATATCAAAGTAGTGAAGTGCGAGAATACTCTTCTTCTTTCTCTCTATAGATTTTTCTCTATAGCTTCTCTCTATAATTTCTCTCTCAGAGTTTGGTGAATTAAGTAAGAAAATAATGAAGGAATGAGCTTTATTTATAGGAAAATAGAATGCATAGTAATTAATCCATGAAGCGGTCCAGATTGATTTACTTTAATCTGATGATCCATATTTAAAGCAAAATCTTTTAAATAAAATATAATATATTCTATTTATATAAAAACATTTTACTATGTAAAACTTATGCAACACTATGCAAAAACACTATGTAAAACACTACGCAACACTATGCATAATAAAATATAATATATTCTATTTATAGAATAACTTTAATAAAGTATTACATTTTAATATAAAAGATGTTTACATTTTATTACGTTAATAATCTGAATAAAACAAAAGCGTCATTATCATTATAATAATTCATATTATTAATAAATGATAATGGAATCAAAATGGGTGACTTCTCACATAAGCATCGATAATCAATCTGGTGTCTTCTTATGCGACCACGCGTATTCTTGTATTTTTTACTACAAGAGTAGTTCAGCGGTATCAAGCGGTAAAACTTCCGTCGTTATTTCAATAAAATATTTTTGTCGTTTTCTCGATCAAACAATAATTACATTATGGGGTCCTGATGATTGAGTAGTTATGCGAATATTCCCCGCTAAACCTGAATATTCCCAGACCAATCGAATATAATATAACCACTTGCATACTTTGCAAAATTTATAAATACTACCCACAACTATAATATTATCTCAAATTCACACCATAATATTAAAAATTATTTCGACAAAATTTAAATCTTTATTGATAAAATCTGGGGTCTCCTGATCTTCCCTCCTTATGGAATTTCAGCCCTCGAAATTAGAGTGCGTGCACCGGTATGATAAAGAGGTGAGGATACCTTGAATACCTTTATCGTTGAAAACATTAAATTCATCTTTGCAATCAGGCGAAGATATTCATTAACAATTCATCTTTGCACTACGGCCGAAAAGATATACTGTTGTAAAACCAATAATCTTTGAGACTCGACTTAATAGTATCACAACCATGAATTATTCATGCACTTCTTGGTTAAGGATATTCGTGTTTTCAATTCTGGTCATGATTATCTAGAATAATAATCCGTGGTCATAATCATACCAAGTCTATCAATGCACTACTACTAAAGATGACTTTTACCACATCCATGAATTAATATTTCATTCTTTGAGACTCATTTCGATAATTAATCCATATCATCGAATCATCCACCGCACTACGGCCGAGGATATTCATTAGTATCACGACCACGAATTATCCATGCACTACTGACCCAAAGATAATCATGTATTCATTAAGTATCACGACCACAAATTATCCATGCACTACTACCAAAGATAATCGTGTATTCATTAAGATATCACGACCACAATTATCCATGCACTACTACCGAAGATAATCGTGTATTCATTAGTATCACGACCACAAATTATCCATGCACTACTACCGAAGATAATCGTGTATTCATTAGTATCACGACCACAAATTATCCATGCACTACTACTGACGAAAAGATAATCGTGTATTCATTAGTATCACGACCACAAATTATCCATGCACTACTACCAAAATAATAATCGTGTATTCATTAGTATCACGACCACAAATTATCCATATGACTACTACGGCCAAAGATAATCGTGTATTCATTAGTATATCACGACCACAAATTATTCATGCACTACTACCGAAGATAATCGTGTATTCATTAGTATCACGACCACAAATTATCCATGCACTACTACCGAAGATAATTGTGTATTCATTAAGTATCACGACCACAAATTATCCGTATGCACTACTGACCAAAGATAATTGTGTATTCATTAGTATCACGACCACAAATTATCCATGCACTACTACCAAAGATAATTGTGTTTTCAATTACGGTTATGATTATACCAGAACAATCCACGGTCATAATCATACCAAGTCCATCTACGCTTCTGAGCCACGGATGACTTTCAACATAATATAAGCGTGAGGATAATGATATAAAGAATCAATCAAATGAGATAAAGGATAAATATTAAACATTTATAATATAATTTATCCAGGATTCAAGAATATCCCCATGTTATCAATCACTTAATAATCTCATAATCTAATATCATTAATATTATAACAATATTTTAATCACTTCTTAAATTTATAAACAATTTATCTTAATTGTTTACGCTTTACCATATAATGCATTTAATCATTCAAAATGCCATACTCATAAGATATCATCACCAATTATCAAATCTCTCAAAAAATATGCATATACTCTATATAGGATTCTCTAGCCATAAAATCTTATTTTCAACTTTGTTACTTCACATAACATATTTAACTCATATGTTCAGTAACTAAACTATTTTCATGAAAATACCAAATCAGTCCCAAAAATATTTCTTTTCTGGGATTTAGCATAATATAGTCCCATGATGAAAATATATTTTTCTCGAAATTTTTAAAATTCATTTACTATTTTTCAAAAATCAATTTCTAATTAATTTCTTAAGAAATTAGCTACCTCAAGTTTAACTCAAAAATTCCCAAATCTTGGCAGGACCTTACACATGTTAACGTGAGCTTCTAGTTTAAATTTCATGGTCATCTGGAGTTATAGAACTCGGTTATAGCGTTTTTTAAATCGGAAAAACCTAAATATTGAAATAGTCATAACTTGCTCATTTTAAGTCGAGAATGAGCTCATTTTTGGACAGGAGGTACTTTATACCATATACCTTCATGTCCCAAAAGGCCAGAATTTTTCTCATAATTTAAGTGGCCAAAAACAGCCTCTCTAAAATCATGGCGAAGCTTTTTTGGTTTTTGCAGCTTTGCACTCCTTTGCTAAAATCAGTCCACACAAAAATCTACAACACCTTTTCCAGTAATTCCACTTGGATTAGTTAGTTAACTCATAGATCTAACTCTAGGACTTGACCACACTCAAAAATTCAAAATATAATAGGAGATATGGTCAATTGAATTTCATATTACGTTTTTACCAAAATCGATTTTTCAACCCTTTGTGATTTCTAAGAAACTTTCATGTTTTCACATAATAACCACATAACTCATCATAACACTTACTAATACTTCATATACCCATGATTTTCATTAGTCCAATGCTTTTATTATGACTTTCATCATAATCCTCGTAAATGATCCTTTTAGTTGACGAAATATTTGAGGGTTTAAGAAATGGGTTTTGTACTGGGGTCAATACAAAATTCGATTTCACGCTCTAAGTAGGCTAAGAAGTCTTCATGAATACGCCAGGATATTTATTAATAATAGAAATATCATTCAAAGCGTGACTCTCATCCAAGACTTGGATAAGTACGTCACATTGATACCAACTGTGACTTCTATCCCTTAACCTAGATAGCACCTCACAATGATACCTATAAACTTGCCATCTTCATTCACGATGTCGCCTCAGAAAGTCCGTCCCGGTGCATTCCACACAAGGAAGTCAACAACGAAAGGTTCGGGGCTCTTTACTTATGGCTCGATATGACAATAATTGACTTTAGTAGTTTGGTTACTTGAATTTCATTACAACAAGTTGGTTATGAATATAAAAGCTAACAACCTTACGAAAAGAATGATGAGTAGTTAATCAATTGATTCCTAAAATCCCATCAAAGGCAAATATTTTCAAAAAGAAAAGATCGACGAGTAACGTGAAAATGTTTATTTGAACCAAACAAGATTTAAAAAAGTAGTAAGATAGCGAAGGCTCCTACTAACGAAGTTTCAACCACTAAGTCAAAGTTTAACTTCTTGAGTCAAATTTAAGCGTTGAACACAACTAGGTGAAATAAAGAGTGGGTAGAGGCGGTATCTAACACGGTATAGACTTCGTAAGAGCTTATGATTAACTTACCCGTGATAATTTTATTAAGGTTCCTCGTTACGAGAAAAAAAACGCTCTCTCTTAAACTATCGGCTTTGGTTTATGCGGGATGACCTTTGGTGCCTCCATCCTAGTTGAATTTGTCTTTGGTAAGCGACAAAATCGAGCTAAGTGACCTTCTCTTCCACAATTATAACATGCTTTTTGATGGCATGGCGTAGCGATTCGGGACCGATGTGTCCCTCTCTCCGCATTTGAAGCATATGGTAGGTGGTCTTTCTCCTTCCTTAACAACGGGTCTTTGGTCTTTGACGTCTTTCCATCATTGTTGAATCTCCTTTTCTTGAAATGTCCATTCTTATTATTTTGGCCACGATTACCACCGAAGTGGTTACCATATCCGCCCATTGATTCCCTCACGCTTGTTGTCACCGCTCGATGACTACTACTCATTGGTATTATAATTTTGCTCAATTTTGCTCTCTTTTAGTTGCGTTGACTCGTTATCGCGCTCCACTAAGCGAGCCCTATTTACAATATCTCGAATAAAAACACGGTTTATGAGAAATAAGATGTTGGCGTATCTCTCGGCTTCAAACCTCTTAAAAACATTAGCGTCATTCTCTCTTCATTATCCACCAAGTGGGGCCTTGAATCGTGATAACTCGCAAATTTTGCCTCGTATATTGCGACACGGTCATATTGTTTTGTTCCATCTTGATAAACTCCACCTCCTTCGTGTGGCGAATACTTTCGGGGAAAGTATTTGTCGTTGAAGCGACTCTGGAACTTCTCCCAAGATATCTTGAGACAACGAGGTTGAGTCGTTTCTACCGATTCCCATGATGAATCTACCTCTCCGCATGAGCAACAAAAGCGTGAAAGGAACCTTTTGCTCCTCGGAGCATCCCAAGACATCAAATATCTTGGTAATCTGCTTTATCCATGCTTCCGCGAGAAGTGGTTTTGCTCTCTCCTTAAACTCCGGTGGTCGGCTCCTTGAATTGTTTAGCGGTGACCGCCGAGAGAGTTTTCCGTGTTTCCACCTACGTTTTGGGCGAGAGTCGCTTTTACGCGATGTTGCATGAATTCTAAAAACCTTTTAAACTTACCGTCATTCATCAATTGATCGGTGTTGTTGTTTACGGGAGGATTATCGCCATCCTGTTGCACATTGTCACGATTATTGATCATGGAGAATCAAGCAGTCTCTCGTGCTCCATTGCTTATTCTCAACATTCTCGGATGCCATTTTCAAACACGCCATAAAATAAGGGTTAATTGACATGCAATATATTATCACTATACTCGGCCGACCAATCAAATACCAAATAAACTTAGGTAGGTCATACTTAGCGAAGGAATTCCCCGTCTCTCCCTCCTAGTTCTTATCTCGCATCTTAGCTGAGGATCATATCCTTAAGCTACGATACCTGTTGTGGCGCCCCAAAATTAGGTATCGTCACCCATCTTGGGTCGCCACTTACATGGTACATAAATTCAAATACAACTTACTAACCTAACTGTCGTGGTACAATCTGACATAAAGCTGTGAGTTTGAATACAAATATTATCTACTAGATATTATACAAACTCAAAAGAGTCCTCATTACAACTATTATCACACTATTTCACAGAATAGTGAGGACTACTAATGCTATCCTGCGGACCATTACTCCGTTCCCCGAGCTCGTCCCGGCTATGTTCTCATTTCTCAAGAAAACGGTGAAAGAAAGGTGAGCTCAACTAGCCCAAGAAGAAATATTATGACTAAGATAATGCGAGAATAAATTATCATTAGCCTTCAAATGATGTTAAAGCGATAAAATACAATAGACAACCGGTTTAAGCTGCATGACGGAATATGCAATCCATTAAAAGAGTCAAGTAGAGAATAAAATCTACTATCTTTTAGGTTTTAAAGGTTTTCATCAATTTTTATCATTTGAGACTCGGTTTAATAAATAAACCACCACATCTAATCATCCTTGTACTACCACGGTCAAGGATTTTTATCAAATTATCAATGGTCATGACTATCTTAGAATCACCCCTGGTCATAATCATACCAAAAGCTATCCATCATTGCATTCTGTGCCTTTGAGGACTTTTATCACATCATTTATAACAAGCCATGATTATCTTAGAATGATCCTCGGTCATAATCATACTAAGTTCATCTATGCACGTAAGCCAAAGATAACATAATATATCATGAGGATGATGACAATGACATAATAATTCAATAAAACAAGTTCAAGAATTATTTTATCCAGGAATTAAGTAACGCCCAAATTGTCAACAAGATCTCTTGTTTTGTAGAGTAAAATTCAAGAATGATCGGAAGAATATTTCCATGAAAAGATCTTTGGATGAAACGCAAATATCGAGGATATTCTACTAATTTCATGGAGTATAGAAGTCAAAGTTTTAACCAACTAGGTATAATAAAGAATGGAATAACAAAAGAAATCACCATGCATGCGATTGCCTTGCATGAGGCGAGGTTATTTCAACAGAATAATAATAACGGAAACAGTCGGGTGAAATTCACACCAAGCGAGGATGATCCACCGAGAATAATAAATCTTTGAATAATAAACAATGGAACCGTCCGGTGTAAAACATACGACGAGGATATTCCAACGAGAATAATAAATGCGGAATAATAAACAATGGAACGAGGTGGGTGTAAAACACACGCGCATAGGATATTCCACGAGAATAATAAAGAATGGAATAATGAAGAAGATCACCAAGTATAGGGGATTCAGCAGTATACTGAGTTATTCAACGAGAATAAATAAGGATGGAATAACATAAGGATTTCACCAAGTATAGGGTATGTCGCATACATCTGAGTTATGTATACGGTATACCACTTTTACTGAGTTATTCAATGAGAATAATAATGAATGGAATAACGAGAGGTTCTCTTCATGAATACAAACGAATAATATCCCCTTACGGTACAACAAATAATATCCCTTAGTAAAAGACCTTTGGATATCAAAGTAGTGAAGTACGCAGAATACTCTTCTTCTGCTCTCTATAGATTTTTCTCTATAGCTTCTCTCTATAATTTCTCTCTCTAGAGTTTCAAATTGAATTCGTAAGAAAATAATGAAGGAATGAGCTTTATTTATAGGAAAATAGAATGCATAGTAATTAATCCATGAGCGGTCAGATTGATTTACTTTAATCGTGATTTTGCCTATATTTAAAGTAAAATCTTTTAAATAAAATATAATATATTCTATTTATATAAAAACATTTTACTATGCAAACACTATGTAACACTATGCAAAAACACTACGCAAAAAACACTACGCAACACTACGCATAATAAAATATAATATATTCTATTTATAGAATAACTTTAATAAAGTATACATTTTATATAAAAGATGTTTACGTTTTTTTATTAAGTTAATAATCTGAATAAAACAAAAGCGTCATTATCATTATAATAATTCATATTATTAATCGACAATGATAATGGAATCAAACCGTGACTGACTCACATAAGCATCGATAATCAATACTGGCGCTACTACGCAACAATACACGTATTAATGTACTTTTTTACTACCGAGTAGTTCAACGATATCAGCGGTAAAACTTCCGTCGTTATTTCAATAAAATATTTTTTGTCGTTTTCTCAATCAACAATAATTACATTTATGGGGTCCACCAATGATTGAGTAGTTATCACGAATATTTCCTGCTAAATAGAATATTCCCACAAACCAATCGAATATAATATAACCACTTGCATACTTTTGCAAAATTTATAAATACTACCCACAACTATAATATTATCTCAAATTCACACCATAATATTAAAAATTATTTCGACAAAATTTAAATCTTTATTGATAAAATCTGGGGTCTCACAAATATTGTGAGTTATAATATTAATGATGAATGTTATTAAAATTGAAGTTGTGTTCGGAGTTGAATTTGGAGACGCGGACGTGATATTTGAGTCCGGAACGATGAAATTAATAAAAATAGTCTATAAACACAAAATTTTCCGGAATTCACTATTTGGTCAAAAAGTCAACAGTTGACTTTTTCGAAAAAAATCAAACTTCGAAATTTCAAATTTTATATTTTTGATAAAAATGGTTTCATTGTGTTGGAATTATTTATGTTAGTGAAAATCGACAATTATTTCGTTAATAATTGATGTCTGGAGGTTATATTGACCAATCGGGTATTTAACCGGATAAATGAGCAATTGATTGCTATTATTTCACATGATTATAACTATTTGTTCACATGTGTATACTATTGTTTCACATTCTTGTTATGTTAGGGAGTTGGTGCAAGATTGATAATACTGCATTTACTAAGTTAAAAATGGAGGTATAGATGGAGGTACTTATCTTTGTAATTCGTATTTTCACATGTCAGAACTATTGATTCACATAATTTTATCGTTGAATCACATTATTTACTATTAGGGGAGGTGGTGCAAGTTTGATAATACTTCCACGACTAAATTAAAAATAAAGGAAAAGTTGGATATATCAGATGAAATTTTTTGAGCCCCAAAATGTGCAATTATCGAAACTATATTTTCTATAAATGAAGCTCATTCTTCCTTCTTTTCTCACCAATTCACAAAAGCTTTAGAGTGATTATTATAGAGAGAAATTATAGAAATAAGAAGAGAAGTCTCACACCTCACTATTCCGAAGATCCAGTTTTTTCTAAAGGTATGGAGTATTATTTCTTTCTTATCCGTGAAGAGAACTTCATTATTCCATTCTTTATTATTATTGAATTGGAATACTCAGTGTATCTGTGCTACCCTATACTTGGTGAAATTCTTACATTGTTCCATTCTTTATCATTACATTGGAACATCCTATCTCATGCGGTTTCATGGGACTGGTTTCGTCTTTATTATTCTCGTTAGAATATCTCGTCTGTGCGCTTTTCTGTGGGACCGATTCCTTCTTTATTATTACATTGAATATCACGTCATGCGCTTTTACTGTGGGACTGATTCCAGTTATTTATTATTCATTGGAATAACTGCGTATGGATCTATCGCGTGTCGGTGATTTCTTTTGTTATTCCATTCCTTATTATACTCGGTTGGTTAAAGTTTTGACTTCTATCAGAAGACCCCAACTTATTATTAATGAAATTTAATTTTCTATTTATTATTTTGAAATAGTAAGGGTTGATGTGATTAATGTGGATAGTTAGGGGTAAAATACGCAAATATTTCAAAATAAGCAAGTGGTTATAAAATATTCATTGTTATTTGGGAATATTCGTTTGGTCGTGGAATATTCGATCGCTTTGGGAATATTATTTACCACGGTAGCGACCATGTGTGGGCCCCATAACTGAAAAGCGATTGGATGAAGAAAACGACAAATATAAGTTGGTTAAAAATAACTACAGTAGTTGTTACCATTAATACGCTTAAAATATTCAAAGTGGTTAAAACACAAGAAGACACCAGATTGCACCAATTATTGATTCTTACGTAAGAAGGCACTACTCAATAATGGTTACTGATAATTCTTCGCTCAAAGATTTTATTGATTCAATAAATTTGCGTTGATATTTTATATTCTTTGTTGTTTCAATAATTGTCATTACACGATATTTTTCATTATCGAAGCAATAATTCATATTATCCGAATAATATTATTAGATAACATTATTGGCAATGTCTAGAAAGTTACTGTCTAGGAGAGATTTGGTCACCTAATCAAGGCCATTTAGTAAGGAGAAATTCTTATTGGAAAGCCCCCTCTTTCCAGGAACCGCACTGGTTGTCAATATTGTGATTTTGTAATATTATTTGTGAATAATTAATTATTGATTCATATGATGATGAAAATATTGATTTTATGTGGATATAGATGGAGAAAATTTTAATGTGACAATTGTTGAAAATTGAAATTTTATCTTTTTCTGATAAGATAATGTATTATTATATTTTAATAATATAATAATGGTGATATTTTTACAACGAATGTGGGATATATGAGTATACGAGGAGGAAGAGTATTTTTGTTGCAATAAATGTTTAAAACATGTTAAACATGTCATGGACCCCATTTATCGATCGAAATTTGATTATAACTTTGTAAAATCGCCTTTTTTGTGGATTTTGGTCAATTTCTGTTTGGAATTTGGAAAAACTTTCTTCTGCAAAGTTGTAGAGAATTGAATTTCCTATAAAAACTCGCGAGATTCGAATTTTCTGATAAAAGGGCTATTTATTATGAATTATTGATACTCAAATTCTGAATAATTGATTTTGGAAGTTTTAATTATTTTAAATAATAAAAACGTTTTTGATTTGTTTGGTAGACTTATTTGTTGTCAAGCATGGCTAAATTCAGATCATAGATTGTGTGCCTAGGAATTTATATATAATATATTTATATTATATTAAATTTTCTGCTTTTAAGTGTTCTAAGCAATTTTCTATAAATAGGGTGCTTAGGTTAGAATTGAAAATCACACCGTAAATCAAGTTTTTCTCTCTATATTATCGAGCGTATTCTTGTGAGTATTTTGAGTATAATTTGAGTATTGCTATTGGTGCAAGTTCAAGTCATAGCTTTATATATCCTGTTTTAAAATTAGAAGATTGATCTTTCGAGGTAAGGGATATTATTTTTTTTCAGAATGATATTATTTCTTCAATATCATTATGTTGAAATATTGATCCAAGTTTTTATCAAATTTGGAACTTTTTGTGTCTGAGTTACTTATTCACGATATCTGACTTTATTCACGATATGACATTATTCACTTAATCTGACTTATTCATCGAAAAATAAAAGTTTTCTTTTCGTCCAAAATATCTATTACGGATACTAGCTTTGATTGTATCCATGTTTTGATCATTCTTGAATTTTACACCATCTGCGATTATTTTGAGGTATTTTTGGACGTGAATAAAAAAAAAGTACGAATCCTTAATCCTTTATCCTTAATCCTTGTCATTTTGTTTCACTTTGGATTCGTTTTTTTAAAATATTTTTCATCATCTTTGATCTTAAATGATGATATTATGGAATATCTTTGGCCCAGATAGTGCAAAGATGAATGATTTGAAGAATATCTTTGGCACGTAGTGCAAAGATGAGCAGTGTTTAGATGAACATTAATTAATGATGAATATCTTTGGCTTTGTAGTGCAAAAAGATGAATATGTGATTCAGATATATATTGATTGATGTTACAGGATAAAAGATAGACGATGAACTTTTAAATTCATACATGGAAGATAGTAGTTTGCATTCTCTACTTAACTCTTCTAATAAATTATTATTTTCATTGCGAATATTGATTTAAAATTTGTTGTCTATCAGATTCTATTAGATTTTTCCCCGTGAAGACTAACGGTAATTTGTTGTATATTATCTTAGTCATAATATTCTTTCTTGAGCTAGTTGAGCTCACCCTTTTCCTTTTTGTTCCATTTTTCTCGGGAGGCGAGAATATAAGTAGCGATTTAGCCTGGGGTATGGAATGAAGGTTCTAGAGAGAGTTGTTTAGTAGTCCTCACCATTTTTGTAAAATAATGTATCAATAAATGTTATGAGGATTTATTTGAAGTATAGATATTGTCTAGAGGATAATATTTGTATTTAAACTCACGCTTTTATTTGTTGTAATAATAAAGTCAGTAGTTGCACGTATTATGTATTGACAACTCGAATGGGTGATGTATACCTATTTTGGGGCGCCACGGTTGGTATCGAGCTTAGGGATATGATCTCGGCATGAGATCGGGGAATAGAACTAGGAGGGAGAGACGAGTAAATCCTTCGCTAAGGTGTCCTACCTAAGCTTATTTGTTAGTTGGTCAAGATATAGGGATATTATGTGATATATTAATTTTCTTAATTAACCCTTGTTTTATGACAAGATTTGAGAATGTCGAATCGAGAATATTAACAATGGAAATGAGACAGTGGAGACGCTGTACTCACCAACGAGGATAACGCTGCAACAGTGGTGGCAATGTTCCTCCCGTGAACAACACCATTGAAAGCGAGATGATGAATGAGGGGATGTTTAGAAGTTTTGCAGTTCATGCAAAATCGAGACGAGGAGACTCGTGTTCAAAATATGGAGGAAAATATAGCAATTCACGGGTTGTCACACCCAAGCGATTCAAAGAGTTGGGACCACCGAATTTAAGTGGAAAGCCAGATCCGATCATGCCATGGCGGAAACATGGGTCAAGCAAATTACCAAGATATTCGATGTCTTGGGTTGCGGAGGAACAGAAGGTTCCATTCGCCACCTTTATGTTCCGTGGCGAAGGCAGACTATCATTGGTGGGAGTCTGTGAAGCGTACTCCATCCACCACACTCAAGATGTCTTGGGAGACGTTTGAAGCTATTTAATGACAAATACTTTCCGAAAGTGTTCGTTATATGAAGGAAGTGGAGTTCATCGATTGGAACAAAACAACGTGACGGTGTCTCGAAGACGAGGCAAAGTTTGCAGAGTTATCCGAGTTCAGACCTCATTTGGTGGAGAATGAGGAACGATGACGCGGATGTTTTCGAGAGGTTTGAAACCCAAGATACGACAATATCTCATTTCTCATAAATTTTCTCTCTATTAGGATGTTGTTAATGAGGGCTCAATTGTTAGAAGCGAGATAACGAGTATATTCAACGAGGACCATAACCAGGATCGCACGTAGAGATAGCGATCAATGAATAATGATAACCGGCGGAGAAAAAGCAGACGGACAAAATGGTAACCACTCTGGTGGTAATCATGGCCATGAAAAAGAAGAAGCGAGTCGGGAGGAGATTTTAAAAGAGGAGATTTAACAACGACCATGTGTGAAGACGACGCGTTTAAGAAAGAATCGGTTCTAAAGGAGGAGAACTACCACCCGGTCATATAGCTACAAATGCGGAAAAGAGGGACATATCGGTCAAACCGCCACAACAGATTCAAGGTATGCTATAATTGTGGAAAGGAAGGACATATCGCCGAGATCGAGATTATGCGAAGCGAAACCTAGTTCAAATGGGGGACGGTGACTTAAAAGATCCGTCTCTAAAAGTCAAAGTCAACGATTCCGGAAGAAGCGTTTGTTGTGGATCGGTCAAAATGCGAGAAACCCAAACGAGGTGATCACGGGTAAGTTTATTTATAAATTCTGCGAAGTTTATACCTTACTTGACATTGGTGCTACCCATTCATTTATCTCTCCGCATGTGCTCAACGTTTAAACTTGACTCAGGAGAAATTAGACTTTGACCTATCTTTGGAAACTCCGTTAGAGAAACTTTCATCACATCCAATCGTTTATAAATCTTGTTTGATTCAAGTTGGCACCATCACCTTACCCGTTGACCTTATCTCTTTAAAGATACTTGCTTTTGATGTGATTTTAGGGATTGATTGGTTAACTACTCATCATGCCAAAATTGATTGTTTTTCGTAAGGTTGTTAGTTTTCATATTCCTAGCCAACCCGTTGTTATTTAATTCAAGCAACTAAACCATTAAAATCAATCACTATCATATCTAATCATAAAGCTATTCGTTTATTGAAAAACGGATGTCAAGCTTTCTTAGCCCGTGTTATGGATTTGAATAAAGACACGTCAAATTTGAATAATATTCTGTTGTTATTGACTTTCCGACGTATTTCTGAAGAACTTCTGGCCTACCCCCCAAAACGTGAAGTTGAATTCTTTATTGATCTTGAACACGAAGCCCATTTCTAAAACCCCATATCGAATGGCTCTATTGAACTTCGGGAGTTAAAGGTCCAACTACTGTGAATTGTTGGACATCGGTTTCATTCGCCCTAGTACATCTCCTCGGGGTGCTCCTGTTTTATTCGTAAAGAAGAAAGACGGAAGTATGCGACTTTGTATTGACTATCTGAATTGAACCATGTCACCATCAAGAATAGGTATCCTCTACCTCATATTGATGACTTGTTTGACCCGATTGCAAAGGGCACAATTCTTTTCAAAATCGATCTTCGTTCGGATATCATCATTTGAAGATTAGAATCGAGGATATTCCAAGAGCGCCTTCGTAACTAGGTATGGGCATTATGAATTCTTAGTCATGTCTTTCGGACTAACTAATGCTCGCTGGCTTTCATGGATATGATGAACCGAGTATTCAAGGAATATTTGGATCAATTCGTTTGTTGTCTTTATTGATGACATCCTCATATATTCCAAAAGCCGTGAAGATCATGAGCACCATTTGAATTTGGTACTCCAAAGGCTTCGTGAAAACCAACTATATGCCAAATTGAAGAAATGCGAGTTCGCTCGAGGAAGTAGCATTCTTGGGCACGTGGTGTCAAAACATGGAGTATCCGTTGATCCGGCGAAGATTGAAGCAATACAAAGTTAGGGAGCAAACCAAGCTTCGGTGGATCAAGTACGTAGTTTTTGGGATTATTTGGTTATTATCGGAGATTCGTGGAAGGGTTTTTCGAATCGCTACTCCATTAACCCAATTAACTCGAAGGATACAAAATTCGTTTGGAGTGAAGAATGCGAGAAGAGTTTCCAAGAGCTTAAGAGGAGACTTATTTAAGACTGTTCTAACAATACCATCTGGTTCGGATGGATTTGTTATCTACAATGATGCTTGTGCAAAGGGTTAGGATGTGTTCTCATGCAACGTGGGAAAGTCATAGCCTTTATGCCTCGCGACAACTTAAAGAGTATGAGAGGAATTATCCTACTCATGATCTAGAGTCAAGCAAATGATCGTTTTACGCTTAAAGATATGGAGGCACTATCTATACGGGAGAAAGTGGAGATATATTCGGACCATAAAAGCCTTAAATATTTATTCACTCAAAAAGAACTCAACACGCAAGAACGACGTTGGCTCGAGCTATTGAAAGACTACGACCACACTATTCAATACCATCCCGAAAAGCGAACGTGGTAGCCGACGCGTTGAGTAGAAGATCATATCGCGGAACGAAAGTGCGATGATGTCAAGTATACGACAGAGCCAACTTTAATAGAAAAAGTTAAGGTTGCTCAAGCCACCGGCCGGAGTCGATGCGTATGAAGAAGAAAGTACAAGAAGGAGCTATTCTAGGGCGAGAATTGATGAAGAAGGAATACTTGAGTCCACTCTAGACTTTGTGTTCCTAACGACTACGATTTGAAGTACAAGATTATGATGGAGGCACACAATACACCATTTTCAATCCATCTGGAAGTACTAAAATGTATCGTGATCTTGACATACATTTTGGTGGAACAATATGAAGAGAGAGATTGCAAAGTTTATCTCGATGTGTTTAACTTGCCAACGTGTAAAGGCGGAGCATCTAAGTACCTAAGGGTCCATTGCAACCACTTGAGATTCCGAAATGGAAGTGGGAACACATTACCATGGATTTCGATTACGGGTCTTCCTACGGTTTCTCAAGGCATCAATGCTATTTGGGTTATTGTTGATAGATTAACCAAGTCCGCTCATTTCTTGCCGACACGGAGACTTATTCCTTGAACGTCTCACTTTAGTATATACGTGAATGAAATTGTGAGGTTGCATGGCATGCCACTGTATCCATAGTTTTGGATCGTGACCCAAGATTCACTTCAAGATTTTGGGTTAGCTTGCAAAAAGCTATGAGCACGGATTTCTTGATTTAGTTCGGCATACCATCCCCAAACGGACGGGACAATCGAGAGAGGACTATTCAAACTCTTAAAGATTTATTAAGACTCGTGTCCTAGACTTCAAAGGCGGTTGGGATAAGTATTTACCATTGGTGGAATTCTCCTACAACAACAGCTTATCGTGCAAGTATAGGTGTGGCTCCATTCAAGCATTATATGGACGAAAATGTCGTTCTCCAATATGTTGGGATGAGGTGGGTGAAGCAACATTGTTGGGACCCGAGTTAATACGATATGACTCACCGAAAAGATTCAAATGATTCGACAACGATACAAAGCAAGACAAGATCGACAAAAGAGTTATGCGGATCTTCATCGAAAGGACGTGGAATTTAGTGTAGGGGATCATGTATTGTTACGAGTTGCTCCATGGAAGGGAGTTACAAGATTTGGGAAGAGAGGAAAGCTCAATCCATGATTTATTGGTCCATTTCAAATTCTTGACCGAGTAGGAAATGTAGCCTATATCACTTGCGTTACCTCCAAGTATGTCTCGTGTTCATAATGTGTTTCACATATCCGTACTTCGTAAATATGTGAAAGACCGAACCACGTTATATAATTAGAACCCAGGACGAAATAGCCAAGACTTAACGTATGAGGAGGTTGTGCCAAGATCTTGGATAGGAAGGAACATATCCCACGCCAAGAAAGGTCATACCACAAGTTAAAGTTTTGTGGATGAATCATGCTTATAGAGGAAATGACCGGGAATTGGAAACGAAATGAAAGCGAGGTATCCTCACCTTTTCAAACACAAGGTACGTGACGTCAATTTCGAGGACCGAAATTTCATAAGGAGGGAGGTTGTAAGACCCCAACTTATTATTAATGAAATTTAATTTTCTATTTATTATTTTGAAATAGTAAGGGTTGATGTGATTAATGTGGATAGTTAGGGGTAAAATACGCAAATATTTCAAAATAAGCAAGTGGTTATAAAATATTCATTGTTGTCGGGGAATATTCGTTTGGTCGTGGAATATTCAAATCTTTGTCGGGAATATTAAATGACGTAAATGACAATGTGTGGGCCCCATAACTAAAAAGCAATTGGATGAAGAAAACGACAAATATAAGTTGGTTAAAAATAACGGCGTAGTTGTTACCGTTAATACTGTTAAAATACTCGGTGGTTAAAACACAGTAGCACACGGTATTGCACCAATTATTGATTCTTACGTAAGAAGGCACTACTCAATAATGGTTACAAGTAATTATCGCTCAAAGATTTTATTGATTCAATAATTTGCGTTGATATTTATATATTGTTGTTGTTTCAATAATTGTCATTACACAATATTTTTCATTATCGAAGCAATAATTCATATTATCTGAATAATATTATTAGATAACATTATTGGCAATGTCTAGAAAGTTCTACATCTAAGGAGAGGTTTGGTCACCTAATTCGGCATGCCAAGAAGGAGAAATTCTTATTGGAAAGCCCCTCTTTCCAGGAACCGCGCACGGTTGTCAATATTGTGATTTTGTAATATTATTTGTGAATAATTAATTATTGATTCATATGATGATGAAAATATTAATTTTATGTGGATATAGATGGAGAAAAATTTTAATGTGACAATTGTTGAAAATTGAAATTTTATCTTTTACGATAAGATAATGTATTATTATATTTTAATAATATAATAATGGTGATATTTTACAACGAATGTGGGATATATGAGTATATGAGGAGGAAGAGTATTTTTGTTGCAATAAATGTTTAAAACATGTTAAACATGTCGGTGGACCCCATTTATTCGATTGAAATTTGATTATATACCGTAAAATCGCCTGTTTGTGGATTTTGGTCAATTTCCGTTGAATTTGGAAAAACTTTCTTCGCAAAGTTGTAGAGAATTGAATTTCCTATAAAACTCGCGAGATTCGAATTTTCTGATAAAAGGACTATTTATTATGAATTATTGATGTTCAAAATTCTGAATAATTGATTTTTGGAAGTTTTAATTATTTTAAATAATAAAAACGTTTTTGATTTGTTTGGTAGACTTATTTGTTGTCAAGCATGGCTAAATTCAGATCATAGATTGTGTGCGTAGGAATTTATATATAATATATTAATATTATATTAAATTTTCTACTTTGGTGTTCTAAGCAATTTCCTATAAATAGGGTGCTTAGGTTAGAATTGAAAAATCACCGTAAAGCGAAGTTTTTCTCTCTATATTATCGAGCGTATTCTTGTGAGTATTTTGAGTATAATTTGAGTATTGCTATTGATTGCAAGTTCAAGTCATAGCTTTATATCCAGGTGTTTCAAATTTGTAAGTCTTGATCTTTCGAGGTAAGGGATATTATTTTTTTCAGTAATGATAGTATTTCTTCAATATCATTATGTTGAAATATTGATCTGAAGTTTTTATCAAATTTGGAACTTTTGGTGTCTGAGTTACTATTCACGATACTGACCTTTATTCACGATATCGACATTATTCACGAATACTAAGACTATTCATCGAAAAAATGAAAAGTTTTCTTCGTCAAAATATCTATTACGGATACTAGCTTTGATTGTATCCATGTTTTGATCATTCTTGAATTTTACACTGCTGCGATTATTTTTGAGGTATTTTTGGGACGTGAATAAAACAAAGTACTAATCCTTAATCCTTAATCCTTGTCATTTTGTTTCTTTGGATTCGTTTCTTTAAAAATATTTTCATCATCTTGATCTTAAATGATGATATTATGGAATATCTTTGGCTTTCGTAGTGCAAAAGATGAATGATTTTTGAAGAATATCTTTGGCCTGTAGTGCAAAGATGAGCAGTGTTTAGATGAACATGACCCGGTGATGAATATCTTTGGCTGTAGTGCAAAGATGAATATATGATTCCAGATATATATTGATTGATGTTACAAGGATAAAAGATAGGCGATGAACTTTTAAATTCATACATGGAAGATAGTAGTTTGCATTCTCTACTTAACTCTTCTAATGAATTATTATTTTTCTCTGCGAATATTGATTTAAAATTTGTTGTCTATCAGTATTCTATTAGATTTTCCCTGTTGAAGACTAACGGTAATTTATTGTATATTATCTTAGTCATAATATTCTTTATCGAGCTAGTTGAGCTCACCCTTTTCCTTTTTGTTCCATTTTTCTCTGGAGGCGAGAATATAGCGAAGATGCAGCCTGGGTATGGAATGAAGGTTCTAGAGAGAGTTGTTTAGTAGTCCTCACCATTTTTGTAAAATAATGTATCAATAAATGTGATGAGGATTTATTTGAAGTATAGATATTGTCTAGAGGATAATATTTGTATTTAAACTCACAGTTTTACTGTTGTAATAATAAAGTTGTAGTTGTTTCTGTACCATGTATTGACAACTCAGAATGGGTGATGTATACCTATTTTGGGGGCGTCACATCTATACTCCATGAAATTAGTGGAATATCCTTTATATTTGCGCTTCATCCAGTATCTTTTCATGGAAATATTCTTCTGAGCATTCTTGAATTTTACTCTACAAAGCAGTATCATGTTGATAATTTGGACGTTATTAGTTCCTGGATAAATTAATTCTTGAACTTGTTGTTAGGTTTGTAATATTCATGTGCGCAATCAAATTGCATAAAAAGTGCGGAAGCGTGTAAAATCAGAGTTTAAAATTATTTACAAACCATAAAACCCGGATCACCCTTTATGCATAATTATTAATTAAACGAAAAGATAAAGAATAAATCATACCCTTGAAGATCGAGCTTCCTCAGGTACAAGTTCACCTCCAAATCCTTTCGCGTTCAATCTTGAATCCACCGGGTTTGGTTCCTTCCTTTGATCAACGTTAGCCACCCAAATGTTTGGCCTCTAGAGGTGATCCACCAAGGAATAAGAAAATTCAAGAAGAAGGGTGGTTGGCTAAACCCTAGTTTTTCTATCTCTATAGAAAAGGTGTACTCTCCCAACAAATTGGAATTATTACGTATGTTAAAAAATCAACCACCCATTCACCCATAATAAGACTCCTCTTATTAATAGATGTGGGCAACCCACCTTAACAATTAAGGAATTGGGATTTATTTAATTAATTAAATTCTTTTAATTAATTAAGCTCCCTAATCTAATTAGGGATAATTAATTAAACTCTTTTAACTAATTTTCCTTCCTAATCCAATTAGGAATAAATGAGAGTACTTATATTAAATTAATTTCTAAACTCTTTTAGAAATTAAAATAATAATAATTGTAATAATATTAATAATACTCCTCTTATTAATTTATATTTAATATTTCTAAAATATTAAATAATAAATATTAAGCTATTTAATTTATTCTATCACCATAGATTAAATTAAATATACTTAACATATTATTAAGATTATGCCATTAACTTCTTAAATAATTATTCTTCCTTTTATGGTGTGACCCTTTAGGTTCTCCATATTAAACCGGTTGTGAATAAATCAATTAGAACAATTCTAATCTTATTTAAATAAATAAATTAAACAATTAATTTATTTAAATAAATAATATTTATTCTACAATAGGGATAAGCCTCCTCAAGCGATCAAACGACTTTCCGGATAATATAGATTTCAACATTAATCATTAAAGAACCTTTGAGTAAATAGTTACTGTGACAATTCAATCCTTCCACCATACAATGTCCCAATTAAATATAAGACATGGAATTCTTGTCAAGTCTTATTTTATTTAATTATATGTATTTCGATCCTTAAATGCACAACTCCAAATAATGCAAATTAGAAACTCCTTTCTAATTTCATTTCGCGCCGCCAAGGACTACTTTGGGTTGTCATTTATCGAATCACATAGGACATTTCTCTTCTTTATTAGAAGTGGTAGATTCTTTATTGATCATACATTATCTCCATGTACAACTTATTATACCCAAGCATACCCTTTGATATACCCTAAGGGTCTTAAGGAATAAGTCAAAGTATAACTCATCATACACAAGATACTATGATGATCTCAAGTCCAAGGATTACTTCAGACTACTATCACTACAGAAATTCCTATCGACAGCAAATAAAACTCCATTAGGTATTCCTTAGCGAGCCAACGTTCGGTGAACTTATTCTCTAATAAGCACCTACATACTTGCTTTTAGTGTCTCCACACAAATGATCATGAGATCAATCATCCTCATCCAATGAAAGAAAGCAACGTATGTACCAATCTATCCGGATTCACTAATCCCCAATTTAGTAATCCAATGATTGGAAACTATTTTAGTTTTAAGCTTTCTAAGAATTTAGATCTCATTAGAATGATCATCATCATTATTCTAAAAGCATTGCTTAAAACTATGGGTTTATCACATATTATAAAACAAAGATCATGTAGATAATTAAAAGCCTTTAATAAATTAATACTTTTATTAATAAATGAATAAGATTGTTACAAAGTATATGCTTTATCATCAAACATGATTGGCTTGTGTGCATACTACTTTCAATCTCCCACTTGCACTAAAGCCAATCGTCATGGTATCTTATACTCTTCTTTTCTAAGTGACGATTATCTGGTTGTTGGATAAGTTTTAGTTAATGGATATGTAATGTTGTTCATGAGAGTCCACTATCTCTATAGTGATTTCCCATCTTTCAATGATTCTAATAATCAAATGAAAGTGCCACAACACATGTTTAGATCCAAGATGAGATTTAGGAACTATTCCTAGTTTCGTAATGAACTTTTAATCCAAACAATCAACTTGCAGACTTCATTTATAGCTATATACTTTGTCTTTATCACTAAACCAAAGAACTCTTTCTTTGTTTGGAACCTTTCCAATTCAACGCACCCTTTGCTCAAGATAACGCTTTACCTTAAAGTGGATTTTTCGTCGTCTTGGTGCGTGCGAAAAACTTGAGTCGTTAAGCCCTCTAGTTTTAATTTAGACCCACCATGAATATGATCACATCCTTAGTCTTGGGTTAAGCACTTTAAGATGTTTTTCATCGACTCATAGTGAACTTCTCCGAATATGACCGATCAACATCAAGTCTCGTAATATTTCATTGCATACATGATAGTCACTCATGCGACCTCTCTTTTCAGGAGTCTGTGGGGACTATTAAGAGAGATACACTTCATAGCTCATCGACATGAGACATCTCTTGGAGTTTGCCATGCTAAACGACTTTAGCATCAAATGAATATACGTTCCTTGGGTTAAGTCGAGCATCCTCTTAAATCTATCTATATAGATTTATATCCCCAATTAAGATACTCTTCCAAATCATTCATGGAGGAATGATTAGACAACTTTATCTTTACTGATTGTAGCATTGGTATGTCATTCCTTATCCGTAGTATATCAACATATAGTACTAGGAATGTCACGATGCTCCAATCGACCTCTTTTTGTACACACTAGGTTCATTCTTATTTTGATAAAATCAAACTCTTTTGATTTGTTTCATCAAAACGAATGTTCCATTTTTGAGAATATTGCTTCAATCAATTTCTCTGAGTGTCTACAACTCTTAACTCATCGTATGTAACTAGATCATCATCTTCTATGATGCGTACCTCATCATCATCATCCATGATGAATCCATACCTCCTAGGTATCTTTGGTACTATTCCGATTTACGATTCGGTTTGTGGTACAATAGTTCATCTACTGTGTTCCTCTTATTTGACTTATAGTATTTTGTGGTTCATGAACTTTTCAAGATCTATAATCCTCCCACTAGCCCTTTCAATGATAAACACTTTTATCTTAGAAGGCAGCGTGTTTCGCAACAAACACCTTTTGCTAAGTAGGATTATAGAACACATGCCCTAAACTTACTTTAGGATGTCCCACAAATCTGTACATGTCAAATTTTGTCCCAAGCTTATCCTTTGAAACCTTTTCACATAAGCTGGACAACCCCTTATCTTAACATACTTAAGATTAGGAATCCTCCCATCCATAACTTTTATGGAGTCTTGAAAATGGATTTAGAGGTTACCATTTTCGTAGATATGCAGCCATTTCTAGGACATGACCCTAGAAGGATACTGGAATGTCGATAAAATCATTATGGACCGTACCATGTCCAACAAGGTAATCCAATGATTTTTCATTCAGATACATCAATCAATTATTGCGTATCAGGATGTGTCGATTATGAGAAAACCATTTGAGATGATCTAGAAACTTATTGCACAAGTATTTATTCCTTGATCCGATCAAAGAATCCTAATACTTTGCCAATTTGTTTTATTTTTGAATTCTTTGAACCTTTCAAATAATTCACACTTGTATTTCAGCAAATACACACATTCAACTCTTTGAATGATCATCTCCTTTTCTTATACTAGTTTGTTCAATTTGCAAAATATATTTTTTCACGTAAGTCAAGTATACAAAATCCATTAAGTAATATTCCAGTTCTATACAAAACATTATTATTATAAATAGAACAACAATTGTTCTTAATTATAATACCAAAAATTTTATTGTCCAACAACAAAATAGAAATAATATTTCTAACAAGAACTGAAATACAATAACAACTTATTGACTTAATAGATTTGCCCGTAGGCATTGCTAAACTATAAGTTTCTATGGTTAATGCAGCAACCTTTGCTTCATTTTCCACACATAGGATTACTTATATTTGTTTAGCTTTCCACTTCTGTTTGGTCCCTTCATAAATCTATATTTATGATAACCAAAGTCGGTATCCAATACCCAAGTAGAACCTTGACTTAAAGAAAAATTTATTTTAAATCATGAACAAATTTGTATTGTAATCGAAACTTCACTAAGCTTCTTTGGTTAGCCTCTGCAAGATGCTTCTCGCAGTTTCTTTCCAAAGATATCGAAGCTTATTGCGGTGGAAGTAAACACCTTTGCTATCCGTGATCGCTTTTTGCTCTTATTATCCTTTGTTTACGCCTTTCTATTTACCTTCTTTGAATCGTTCTTCCTTTTTGAAGATCCTTTGGCCCCTACCAGTAAGACTTGATCTTTCTTGGTTGGAAAGTGACTCTCAACATTTTTCAACATGTTAAGCAAATCAGCGAGGCTGATATCTAGCTTGTTTATATGAAAAATTCACAACAATTGTGAAAGGAGTCTGGGAGTGAGTGCAAGATCAAATCTTGACTCAACTCTCCATCCATGACAAAACCAGTTGTCTAATTGATCAATCAAATTGATTATGTTAAGAACTTTTTTGTCTGCATCTTTATAGTGCCATTGGTCATTCTAGATCGGAAGAGCTCCTTAGATATCTCGATATCTATCACCCCACTTTCCTCACCATCAACTACTTGATGTGCGGGAATATAGTAGAAGCATCCATAGTTTCATGCCGATTTGAAGCTCGTTACTTTCATAGATGCGAGCATGATGCATCGAGCTAATCATGTGCATCATCTTGCCACTTTCTAAAAGTAGCAATCTCTTCCTAGAGGCATTATTCTCGCAACCATTGCAAGGATAGGCGTATTAAGGACATAAGATAGCTTTTTCATTATGAGAACTATTCTCAAATTCCTTAACCAATCTGTTTAATTGATTCGATTAATTTAGCATCTAATATACTTCGTGATGATAGTAATTTTAGACATTGTAAAATTGTCAGTAAATGAATTTGTAATTAACAACATTTTAACATACATTCTATTATTAATTACCAAAATAAATTAGGTCTTGTTTTAAATTGGTATCTCCCACTATTTTCTTCAAACTATATTACCCTCACTTATATAGTTGGCAAAATCTAATTAAAGATTTGCTAGTGAGAATAAAGATCCCATTTCAAATGTATATAGCCTTGTGGTGACACAACAAACTATATATAAATAAATAGGTAGACAACTTTTTGTCAATTACATCAACTATGTAACTCCTTTTCTTTTGCCTCTTAGATTATTTTGATCAAGTGGTGGCACATCCGAATCAAAATTATCCAAGTTAAGTCCGACTCTAGCACTCTATATATTCAAAAAGAAAAATATCATCCTTGTGGTGACACAACAAAACAATATTGTTCAATTTTCTTTATAAGCATCAAATGTGATAAATTAACATCTTAAATACTTAATACTTGCCTTGTGGTGACACAACAAACTCATATTAAATATTTAATACTCTATTAATTTTATCATGCTAGAAGGCGACGTTCGATATTCCAAATATCTTTGAACGCTTAGGACTTAATATAATAAAATTTGAGGGATTTATTATTAAATTTGTCTCATCTTGTTTAAGCTGCATGCATATATATATATAAAATACTATTATTATATTAATTGAACATGCGAAGCATGTTTGCATAATATATAATATATATAAAGTATAAGCATGCACATATAGAATACTATATTCTACCCGGATTGATTATGGACTTTTATTCTAGTTTGGTTCACTAGAGCCACCAAGTGAACCAAAAGGTCAAACCCTGCAGGGGTGCAAGAAATAATATTTAAATATAACTATTACATTTAAACCCTAGGGCTTTATTACAAACGGGTCTTCAAGCGCTTCTTGTCCTTGATCTCTAATTTTTCAAAATTAATTCTAAATATTCCTATTACAAAACTATTTAAAATAAATAGAAACCTTGATCGTGAGCCAAGGGAAATACATAGGAGGAGATAGAATTTACATTTCGTAAAAATTAGAGAAGGCGAGGTACGCAGACCCCATTTAATAAAACCCATACATTCACGCATCCAACTAAAATAAAATCTAATCACATTGGTCAAATAATCCATAATCAATCCCATTTATTATCATACACATCATCATACGCATCAATAAATAACATTCATCCTATGAATAATAAACATTTAATATATATATTGATATCATTTAATGGGCAAATTTAGTTTAGTATAAAATCTATTTTGAATAAAAATAAACTCCTTTATTTAAATCCAAATTTAAATCAAAATAAAACTATTTTATTTTAATTTATCCAATTTTGAATAAAATAAACTATTTTATTTTAATCAAAATAATTTAATCAAAATAAACTCTTTTATTTTAATTAATTATGGAATCCAATTCCATGTAAAAAAAAAATCTCTAATTAAAATAAACTCTTTTATTTTAATTAATTATGGAATCCAATTCCATGTAAAAAAAAAAATCTTTATTAAAGGAACCACGGATTTTCTTTCGCATTATTCATAAATAAACTCCTTTATTTTGAATAATATGAAATCTTATTCCATATCTAAATAAACTTCTTTATTTAAGGAAATACGGATTTTCTTTCCTATTCACAAATAAACTCTTTTATTTTGAATAATATGAAATCTATTTCATATCTAAATAAACTCCTTTATTTAAGAAAGATGGATTTACTTCCTATTCACAAATAAACTCCTTTATTTTAGGAAAAATAAAATCCAATTTCAACTCCAATTAGTTATCATGGAATCCAATTCCAACTCTAATTAGTTAGCATGAAATATTAATTTTAAAATTAAAATAAATCTTTTATTTTAAAATTAAAATAAACTTTTATTTAAAATTAAAATAAACCTTTTATTTTAATTATAAAATTATTGAGAATAATATATATATATATATATATATATATAGTATATATATATATATATATATATATATATATATTATATATATATATATATATATATATATATATATATATATATATATATATATATATAATATATATAGCCTAACTTTCTTATATAAAAAAAAAAACTTTGAATGACTTCCATGAAATCCTGTTAAATCATGAACCGTGCATTGCCTGTTCAGTATAAAAAAAAACGTTTTTTTTTTTTTTTTTTTTTTTATATAAGCACGTGGCCATATTAGAATTTTCAATCATGATTCCTTTCCTTGAACCACGTGTTCCACCATAATCCAATTCCGTGCATTGCCTTGTAAAAAAAAAAAAAAACTTGCTGCCTTGACTTAAAAATGATTTCCGTTTGATTTCTGCCAAATCTGGAATTCTTGAATTGTTTCGGTTTTAAAATTATATATATAACGTTATAACAGGTGATCATATATATAACGTTATAATATATATTATAAAAATTTGAATAACGTGAATCACTGAAAAACCAAAAGCATTTTTTGATTATTTTTTTTTTTTTTTTTTTTTAATTTATATCAATAAAATTATGCCCAATTAAATTGTTAAAAACACATATCAATATACATATCAAATCGAACAATTAATAATTCGTGATAAAGGTTTGGCTCGATGCCAATTGTTAGGTTTGTAATATTCATATGCAATCAAATTGCATAAAAAGTAAGCGTGTAAAATCGAGTTTAAAATTATTTACAAACCATAAAACCGGATCACCCTTTATTCATAATTATTAATTAAACGAAAAGATAAAGAATAAATCATACCCTTGAAGATCGAGCTTCCTCAAGTACAAGTTCACCTCCAAATCCTTTCGCGTTCAATCTTGAATCCACCGGGTTTGGTTCCTTCCTTTGATCAACGTTAGCCACCCAAATGTTTGGCCTCTAGAGGTGATCCACCAAGGAAGAAGAAAATTCAAGAAGAATGGTGGTTGGCTAAACCCTAGTTTTTCTATCTCTATAGAAAAGGTGTACTCTCCCAACAAATAAATTGGAATTATTACGTATGTTGAAAAATCAACCACCCATTCACCCATAATAAGACTCCTCTTATTAATAGATGTGGGCAACCCACCTTAACAATTAAGGAATTGGGATTTATTTAATTAATTAAATTCTTTTAATTAATTAAGCTCCCTAATCTAATTAGGGATAATTAATTAAACTCTTTTAACTAATTTTCCTTCCTAATCCAATTAGGAATAAATGAGAGTACTTATATTAAATTAATTTCTAAACTCTTTTAGAAATTAAAATAATAATAATTGTAATAATATTAATAATACTCCTCTTATTAATTTATATTTAATATTTCTAAAATATTAAATAATAATATTAAGCTATTTAATTTATTCTATCACCATAGATTAAATTAAATATACTTAACATATTATTACGATTATGCCATTAACTTCTTAAATAATTATTCTTCCTTTTATGGTGTGACCCTTTAGGTTCTCCATATTAAAACCAGGTTGTGAATAAATCAATTAGAACAATTCTAATCTTATTTAAATAAATAAATTAAACAATTAATTTATTTAAATAAATAATATTTATTCTACAATAGGGATAAGCCTCCCTAGCGATCAACGACTTTCCGGATAATATAGATTTCAACATTAATCATTAAAGAACCTTTGAGTAAATAGTTACTGTGACAATTCAATCCTTCCACCATACAATGTCCCAATTAAATATAAGACATGGAATTTACCGTCAAGTCTTATTTTATTTAATTATATGTATTTCGATCCTTAAATGCACAACTCAAATAATGCAAATTAGAAACTCCTTTCTAATTTCATTCTCGCTTTCGCCAAGGACTACTTTGGGTTGTCATTTATCGAATCACATAGGACATTTCTCTTCTTTTATTAGAAGTGGTAGATTCTTTATTGATCATACATTATCTCCATGTACAACTTATTATACCCAAGCATACCCTTTGATATACCCTAAGGGTCTTAAGGAATAAGTCAAAGTATAACTCATCATACACAAGATACTATGATGATGATCTCAAGTCCAAGGATTACTTCAGACTACTATCACTACAGAATTCCTATTGATGAGAGTAAATAAAACTCCATTAGGTATTCCTTAGCGAGCCACGTTCAATTGAACTTATTCTCTAATAAGCACCTACATACTTGCTTTAGTGTCTCCACACAAATGATCATGAGATCAATCATCCTCATCCAATGAAAGCAAGCAACGATGTACTCAATCTATCCGGATTCACTAATCCCCAATTTAGTAATCCAATGATTGGGAACTATTTTAGTTTTAAGCTTTCTAAGAATTTAGATCTCATTAGAATGATCATCATCATTATTCTAAAAGCATTGCTTAAAACTATGGGTTTATCACATATTATAAAACAAAGATCATGTAGATAATTAAAAGCCTTTAATAAATTAATACTTTTTATTAATAAATGAATAAGATTGTTACAAAATATATGCTTTATCATCAAACATGATTGGCTTTGTATGCATACTACTTTCACTTGTTTTATTGAATTCTTATATCATTGTCATCATCCTCATGTTTATATATTTGGTTGAAAGTCATATGTATTTATATAGTGCATAGATGGACTTGGTATGATTATGACCGAGTGGATTATTCGGTGTAATCATATGTGATAATGTTACAAATGATGTGGAAAAAGTCCTCATTGGCCCGTAGAACATTGATGGACAGTTGTTGGCATGATCATGACCATTATTGAATACACAAATATTCTTGGCCCGTAGTGCATGGATAATTATGGTCGTGATACTATAGAATATCCTTGGTCTTAGTGCAGGGATGATTCGATGATGTGGATTATTTATTAAGCTGAGTTCCAGTGATAAAAGTGATGAAAAACCTTCTAAATCATAAAATATAGTCCGCTGCAGTTAAACTTGATGGTTGTTATATTGTATCAGTTTAACACTGTTGAAGGCTAACGATAATATATTTTGCATTATCTTAGTCATAATATTTCCTACTGGGCTAGTTGAGCTCACCCTTTTACTTTTATTGTTCTCTTCAGGAAATGAGAACGTAGCAGGTGTAAGACCCCAGCTTTTATAAATAAAGATGATTTTTTTTATAAATATTATTTTTGAATATTATGGAATAAATTTGATATAATGTTATAGTTATGGGTAATATTTATAAATTTTGCAAAAGTAAGCAAGTTGTTATAAAATATTCGTTTAATTGGGGAATATTCTTTTTGTCGGGGAATATTCGATGCGACGGCTCAATCATTAAGTGGACCCCCAGCGGAAGTATTGTCGTAGTTAGAAAGCGATAAAATTATTTTTCTATAAAAAATAATAGAGAAGGTATTCATTAAAGCTGTTGAACTACCCTAGAGTAAAAAAATGAATGTCTGGCGTAGTTGTATAGTAAGACACGATATTGATTATTGATGCTTACGTGAGAAGTCACTCTATTTATGCTCAATTATTGCTACGAGAATTGCTACATCATATCTCTTATATTATTGATTCAATTATTGTCACAAATTATCATACGTATAATATGTTATAGTATTAAATTATTAATTGAGACTACAAGTTATAAATGATTAATAATTGTTGAAAGATTAAATATGTGTTGATTAAAAATAAAATGATTTGTGGTAATATTTATTGATCCCTTGATGTATATAAAAGTCATTATGAGACTTTTGTGGTAAGTTTGATTATTTTATGGGGGCCCATATGTCATCATCTAAGAGTCCTTAAATCGATAGTAATTACCTTTGTGAATAAGTAATTACCTTTGTGAATAGTAATTACCTTCGTCAATAGTATTTACCTCATCATCAATAGTAATTACCTTTGTGAATAAGTAATTACCTTTATGAATAAGTAATTACCTTCGTCAATAGTATTTACCTTCGTCAATAGTAATTACCTTCTTTAATAGTAATTACCTTCGTCAATCGAAGTAATTACCTTCGTCAATAGTAATTACCCTTCGCAAATAGTAGTTGTCTCTTGATATTACCAAGAGTCGGTTTGACCCTTCGTTAAGACCAAGAGCACCCTTAGTTTTTCTATAAATAGAAAGCTCATTCCTTCATTATTTTTACTTAATTCTTTGAAACTCTCAGAGAGAGAAACTATAGAGAAAGAAAAAAGTATTTTCTTACTTCACTTTTCCAATATTCAAACTTTCTAAGGTAGGGAATATTATTTGTTGTACTCGTAAGTGGGTGTTGTTTTTTTTATTCATGAAGAGAACTACATTATTCCATTCTTTATTATTCATTGGAATAACTTTGTAAAAGTGGCATACCCTATATACATGACCTATATATGCGGAATACCCTATACTTGGTGAAATCCTTATATTATTTCATTCTTATTTATTACATTGGAATAACTGTATATCGCGAATACCCTATACTTGGTGAAATCCTTATATTATTTCATTCTTATTTATTACATTGGAATAACTTTGTATACGGAATCCCCTATACTTGGTGACATTCTTCTATTATTTTATTATTCCGTTGGAACATCCTCGTTCATGCTTTTACGTGGGACTGGTTAAAATCTTTATTAATACATCTTTATTATTCTATTGGAATATCCTGTCGTGTGTTTTACACCTAGGACTGGTTCCGCTTTTTATTATTCTCAGTATTTATTATTACATTGGAATAATATCTGCATGCAAGCACCGCATGCATGGTGATTTCTTTTGTTATTTCATTATTTATTATACTCGGTTGGTTAAAATTTTGACTTCTATACTCCATGAATTTAGTGGAATATCCTTGATATTTGCGTTTCATCCAAAGATTTTTAATGAAAATATTTTTCGAGCATTCTTGAATTTTTACTCTACAAAGCGAAGATCATGTTGACAATTTGGACGTTATTAGTTCATGAATAAATTAATTCGTGAACTTATTTTATTGAATTATTATGTCATTGTCATCATCCTCATGTTATATTATGTTATCTTTGGCTTACGTGCATAGATGAACTTAGTATGATTATGACCAGGGATCATTCGGTATAATCATGGCTTGATATAAATGATGTGACAAAAGTCCTCAGTGGCCTGTAATGCAGTGATGGATAGTTTTTGGTATGATTATGACTAGGGGTGATTCGGTATAGTCATGACCATTGATAATTTGATGAAAATCCTTGACCAGCATACGAGGGATGATTAGATATTGTGGTTTATTCATTAAACCGAGTCTTAGTGATAAAATTGATGAAAACCTTTTAAAACCTAAAAGATAGTAGACTTTATTTTCTACTGACTCTTTTAATGGATTCGATATTCATTGTGATTAAAGCGGTTGTCTATTATATTTTATCGGTTTAACATTGTTGAAGACTATTGATAATTTATTCGCATTATCTTAGTTATAATATTTCTTCTTTTGGGCTAGTTGAGCTCACCCTTTCTTTTCACCATTCTCTTCTTGAAATGAGAATATAGGAGACGAGTCTGGGAAAAGAGTGATGGTCCCAAGATAGCATTAGTAGTCCTCACTATTCTCGTTAAATAATGTGACAATAAATATAATGAGGACTCCTTGAGTATGGATATTGTCTAAATGACAATATTCCTATTAGAACTCTCGGTTTATGTATTGTAAGTATATTACACGACGGATGTATAATTAAGTTTGTATTTGAATTTATGTACCATGTAAGTGGCGACCCAAGATGGGTGACGTATACCTAATTTTGGGGGCGTCACAGCAAGGACTAGTCGGGGAACGGAGTGACGGACCAGATGATAGCATTAGTAGTCCTCACTATTCAGTGAAATAGTGGAAAATAAATGTAATAATATTGAATTTGAGTTTGTATATTGTCTAGACGATAATATTTGTATTAAAACTCACAGCTTATGTTTTGTCGTACTTTACACGAATGTTGTATAATTAAGTTGTATTTGTATTTTGTACCATGTATTTGACAATTCAGAATAGGTGATGTATACCTATTTTGGGGGCGTCACAGTGAGGCAAACAACACATCTACTTCTACTTCTACTTCTAATTCTAACAAGACGAGACGATATGGTTTCTACATGTTAAAATCTCAATTTGGATAGTAAGATGCTTTTATTTTATATTTTTATGCGATTTTAAATTAATTAGAAGGATTTAATAGATTATTGTTAAAATATGAATTTTTCATAATTCATGTTTGCTCGAAGAAGTTTTAGTGGGTTATAGTTAATTCTTAAATTTACATAATTTATGCTTGTCCATGTTAATTGTAAAATTACTAAATTAAAAAGAAGAGAGATCAAAAATTATAGTTAATTTTAATTGAACTTAATTTATTTATTTTTCGAATTATGTACACTAAATCAATGGTGTAATTTAAGTTATAAAAATAAAAAAGATTGGATTATCTATTATGATTATTGCTTAGTAGATTTAAATTTCTAGATTGTTTTCTTATTGTTAATTTTCATATTCTAAATAGTTTAATTGTAGTTAATCAATTTTTAGTCTTTATTTTTAATTCGCCTAAGATATATATTAAGAATATTTTAAAATTAATCTAGCTTTTGTGGGTTCAACATGTACTTGTTTGTTTTTTAATTTGACAATGTACAACGCTGACTAAGACTTATGTTCCAACCAACCCATATTGAGTCGTCCATTCCTATTGTTAACGACTTAGATTAGATTTACTGAATTATTATCCATAAAAAGTTCTCGCTTGCGGATAATAATTGCCATATGAAATTCCTCATTTACTCCTCATTTTAATCGAAATTGAATATGATTTTTCTCTTCTCCGCTAGAACTTCTAGCTAGTAGATAGTCTACATAAAAGTTTATGTAATTAACTATCTGCAAGAAGTTTTTCCTAATACTTTGTCACCCATATAAAATCCAGTAGATCGAATTGGGAAACTTCTTGCGCAAATCAACTCTAATCCTAAGTCGAAGCCGCTCAAGTTGAAGATAAATTTAAGAATATTGCATTCTAAACTAGCGATCTTGAAGAATCATGCAAGTTTCGAGAAATTTTGGATGTTGAAAAATACATCTATAAGATTAATTTTGCAATAATCTTGTTATTTTTAACTTGTATAATCTTGTGATAAGTAAATTTTGTTAATTTTTCATTTTTTGGTGGGTTATGTAGGTTAATGTGTGTTTGTTTTACTACAATCTTGTTATATTTACATTGTATAAGATAGCTTGGTAATTTTTATTCTTATTTTTGTTTAATGTAGGTTATTAAGGGTTAGTTTTTCATTTTTTGTTTTGATGTAATTTTGTTGTTAAATGTAGGATAATATGGATTTTAATCCAGATCCATTTGATTCTAGTGTTCTTTTTATCAACAAAATCATGTTTTATTATTTGAATTCTAATTAGATGTAATATCTAAGTAAGTAATAATAATAATAATATTTAAATCTATTATTATTTAAAAATAATTTAATTGGATTGTATATTATGTTTGGTCAAAATTATATGGGTTATTACTTATTAGTAATTAATGAATAATTTTAATATAATAAAATGTGGGCTTTATAAAAAAAGAAAGGAAAAATAAAATTAATGAAGTCAATAATTAATAAATGAACTAATATCAAAGAGTTCTTTTGTTGCACTAACCGTTTGGACGAGAGAAAAAATGGATTCTGTTATAAAACTCTAGCAAAGTGTATAAAAATACTCCTTATAATTGCTGCAAAATTTAGAGAGAATAAACAAGAGATAAAGAGAGAGAAACTGTGAGAGTCTGAGAAGTTTTTCTATTTCTCTCATTCTTCAGTATCATGATACTCCTTATATAGGCAAGAGCAGGAGAATGAGAAAGAAGGGTGGGCGGGTGAGCAGGGTTCCCTCATCATGAGGGAATCAACTTTTTAACACTTCCCCTGATTCCCTATGATAGAAGATTATGTCTCATTAAAAACCTTGTTAAGAAAACCCAGTGGGAAAAACTTAACGAAGGGAAAAAGAGTACATATCTTTTACATAAATATCTTAATTGTCTGTCTCGTTAAAACCTTGTCAGGAAAAACCCATTGGGATAAAAACCGTGATTAAGGAAAAGAATCGATCTTCCCTCAAAGGGAATTCATTACTCCTTGATGAAATGTTGTCATAAGTCTTTCGATCGACACATTAGATCCTTTTAGAAGTTTTTGTAAGCGTTGCATTTGGTAGCGACTTTGTGAATAAGTCGGCTAGATTATCACATGATCGAATTTGATGCACATCTATATCACCCTTCTTTTGTAGCTCGTGTGTGAAGAAGAATTTAGGTGAAATGTGCTTTGTTCTATCTCCTTGATGTATCCTCCTCTAAGTTGAGCAACGATGCATGCGGCGTTATCCTCATCGTAATTATAGGAATGTCTTTGATTGATGGTAATCCACATAACTTTTGAATATTTGAATAATTGATCTCAACCAAACACACTCTCTGCTTGCTTCATGTATAGCAAGAATTTCTGAGTGATTTGAAGATGTAGCTGTCATGGTTTGCTTTGTGGATTTCCAGAATATAGTTGTGTCGCAATATGTAAATACATAACCTGTTTGTGATCTTCCATTGTGTGGATCGATAAATATCCTGCATCGGCATATCCAACCAATTCATGACGTTGAATTTCTTGGATAAAATAACCCAAGATCTATACTTCCACGGAGGTATCTCAAAATGTGTTTGATCCCATCCCAATGTCTTAAGAGAGAAGAGGAGAGAAGCGTATCTTCTAGCTATGAGTTGTGACAAAAGTAATATCGGTCGCAGTACAGGGTTTAAGATACATAAGATGTAAGACCCCGAAATTTTTTTAAATAAAAAGGAATTTCCTTTATTTATTATTTTGAAATAGTAAGGGTTGATTTGATTAATGTGGATAGTTAAGGGTTAGATACGCAAATATTTCAAAATAAGCAAGTGGTTATAAAATATTCATTTTTGTCGGGGAATATTCGTTTGGTCGTGGAATATTAGGGAATATTAAATGCGATTTAGCCGTATGACCATGTGTGGGCCCCATAACTTGGAAAGCGATTGGATGAGGAAAGCGACAAATATAAGTTGGTTAAAAAAATAACAGGCGTAGTTATTCTGTTAAGATTGTTGGAATACCCGGTGGTTAAAAATACGATGTCTGGCGTGGTTACAAAGAAGGCACTACGGTATTGCACAATATTGTTGAATTATTGATCCTTACGTAAGATGGCACTACTCAATAATTTTCACAGTGAGTTATTTATTCAATATTTTATTTTATTGATTCAATAATTCTTTGCGTTGATATTTTATATTATTGTTGTTCAATAATTGTCACCGCATGATAGATTTCCCATTATCGGATCAATAATTCATATTATTTGAATAATATTATTAGATAACATTATTGGCAATGTCTAGAAAGTTACATCTAAGGAGAGGTTTGGTCACCTAATTGCGCCAAGTAAGGAGAGATCCTTATTGGGAAGCCCCTCTTTTCTGAGGAACTACCGGTTGTCATTATAATTGTGATTACGTAATATTATTTGTGAATAATTAATTATTGATTCATATGATAAGGAAATATTTATTTTATATGAATATAAAGGATGGATTTATTTATGTGGTTATTAATGAAGGAATTAATCTTTGAGATGTTTTATTTGTATTTTGTCGGATTGGAGGTATTAAAAGATCAAATCGGTGTTATTATAGCTTTATTGTGTGAGTTATAATATTTAATCCGACCGTTGGATCGTTGTAATTTTTGGATATGTTATACATATATAAGTTGAGTATATGTCCATAAATTTTGAACCGTTAAAAATGAACGAATGATTTGTTATGAATTTTAAGAGGTGTCTGATTCGGAAATTAGGTTTATAATTGATTTTGGTGGAAAATTCTAGAATTGAGTGGGCCCCACTTGTGGTTGGTGAAGAAATGTGCTGAATTTTATTTCAAATGTGGTGGGTGGCGATAGTAGTAGGTAAAGCCATCAGTAAAGAAAGTCAAGTCTGCTTTAAGGGCTAACATTTTCCTATAAATAGATTTAAGTTAGAATTGAAAATCACACGAAACAAAGTTTTCTCTCTCTCTCTCTATATTATTGGCGTATTTTGTGAGTATTTAGATACTTTGAGAGTTCTTTATTCAAGACAAGTTTCATTCAAAGATCACTTCCAGCCTTTCCTCCGAAGAAATCTTGATTCTTTGAGGTAAGGGATATTATTTTTTTCAGTAATGATATTATTTCTTCAATATCATTATCTTTGAAATGTTGATCTGAAGTTTTATCAAATTTGGAACTTTTTCATATGGGGGTTACTTATTCATGAGTTCTTATTCACGAGTTACTATTCATGAGTTACTTATTCACGAGTTACTTATTCACGAAGTACTATTCATGAAGCGTGAAAATGTTTTTTGTGGAATTTCTATCTTTTGGTGTCTGAGTTACTTATTCACGATATCTAAGACTATTCACGATACTCAGACTATTCATCGAAAAAATAAAATTTCTTCTTTTCGTCCAAAATATCTATTCGGATACTAGCTTTGATTGTATCCATGTTTTGATCATTCTTGAATTTTACACCACTATGATTATTTTTGAGGTATTGTTGCACATGGATAAAACAAAGTACGTAATCATTAATCCTTAATCCTTGTCATTTTGTTTCTTTGGATTCGTTCTTTAAAAATATTTTTCATCATCCTCGATCTTAAATGATGATATTATTGAATATCTTTGGCCTGTAGTGCAAAGATGAATGATTTTCGAAGAATATCTTTGGCTCTGTAAAATAAAAGATGAAGCGGTGTGTTTAAATGAACATGACCGATCGATGAATATCTTTGGCCTTTAGTGCAAAGATGAGCAGTGTTGAGATGAACATGACCGATTGATGAATATCTTTGGCACTGTAGTGCAAAGATGAATATTTGATTTGAGATGAATATTGATTGATGTTACGGAGGATAAAATATTGATGATGGACTGTTAAATTCATAGATTATAGTAGATTTCATTCTCTACGTAACTCTTCTATGAATTAATATTTCATTCGCGAATATTGATCCGAAACTTGTTGTCTATTGTATTCTATCGATTTTTTCCTGTTGGAGACTAACGATAATTTGTTGTATATTATCTTAGTCATAATATTCTTTTCTTGGGCTAGTTGAGCTCACCCTTTTCCTTGTTGTTCCATATTTCTTCTCAGGAGGCGAGAATGTAGCGAGTACTAGTCGGGGTATGGAATGAAGGTTCTAGAGAGAGTTGTTTAGTAGTCCTCACCATTTTTGTAAAATAATGTATCAATAAATGTGATGAGGATTTATTTGAGTATAGATATTGTCTAGAAGATAATATTTATATTTAAACTCACAGTATATATTGTCGTATTTCACACGACATTTGTATTATTGAAGTTGTAGTTTGTTTTTTGTACCATGTATTTGGCGACTCAGAATGGGTGTTGTGTATACCTATTTTGGGGGCGTCACAGTTGGTATCAAAGCTTAGGGATATGATCTCTGGCGGAGATCGGGGAATAGAACTAGGAGGGGAGAGACGAGTAAATCCTACGCTAGTGTGTCCTACCTAAGCTTATTTGTTGGTTGGTCATATTATAGGGGTATTATGTGATTTGTTAATTTATTTAATTAACCCTTGTTTTATGATAGTTTTTTAGAATGGTCATTGAGAACGTTAACAATGGAGTGAATGAGATCGTGGAGACACCTCTAATCGCCAAACGAGTGATAATGTGATGTCAAAGTGAAGAAGGAATTAGAGATATCCATGTGTGGTGAGTGAAGAATTGATAGTTGCAGACCTGAGATAATCGCAGAGGTAACAAATTGAGAGTGAGGAAGAAGAGGAAGAAGAGGTACTCAAGAGAGTTTATTAGAGGTATTTTATGATCGAAATATAGAATTGCAAAATCGTATTCATGAGTTAGAAGAAGCAAAGCTAAAGAATTTGCAAAATCGTGGAGTTAAAAGGATGCAACGATTCAAGCTTGTGTTACCCGACACGTGATGCTTGAAGCGAAGCACTCTTTGGCGAGTATAAGATGATAAAGTGGAATCGAAATTTGAAAGAAGAAATAATCGAACGAGTGAGAATGAGTGATGCATGGGTAAAAGTCGCACACGCGGCGTTGATATTATGGAAAGAGATGTCCAATCTAAAGCAGAGAAGATTTAACGATGACGGAAGGCGTTTAAGAAGAACATCAAAGCACCATCAACAAATTCTAGGGAAGAGAACGATCGCCGTTAGATGCTACTGAGATGTGGAGAGGAGGGACATATAAGGTCAAACTGTTCAAAGCCTTCCAATGTATGCTATAATTGTGGAAAAGAAGGACATATCGCTTTCGAGATTATACGATATCGAAAAACCGATCCAGCGTGAATGGTGACTCAAAAGGATGTCCCGTAAAAGTCAAAGTCAGCGGTTCTTGGAAGAAGCGTTTGTCGTGACCGGTCAAAAATACGAGGAACCCGAACGAAGTTAGCACGGGTTAGTTAATTGTAAATTCTTGCGAAGTATATACCTTACTTGATACCGGTGCTACCCATTCATTTATCTCTCCTGCATATGCTCAACGTTTAAACTTAACTCCGAAGAAATTAGACTTTGATCTATCTGTGGAAACTCCGTTAGGAGAAACTTTCATCACATCCACTGTTTATAAATTTTGTTTGATTCAAGTTGGCACCATCACCTTACCTGTTGACCTTATCTCTTTAAAGATACTTGCTTTTGATGTGATTTTAGGGATTGATTGGTTAACTACTCATCATGCCAAAATTGATTGTTTTCGTAAGTTGTTAGTTTTCATATTCCTAACCAACTTTGTTGTATGCACGTAAGTCAAGCAACTAAACCATTAAAATCAATCACTGTCATATCTAATCATAAAGCTATTCGTTTATTGAAAAACGGATGTCAAGCTTTCTTAGCCCATGTTATGGATTTGAATAAAGACACGTCAAATTTGAATAATATTCATGTTGTTATTGACTTTCCCGACGTATTTCTGAAGAACTTCCCCGCCTCACCCCGTAACGTGAAGTTGAATTCTTTATTGATCTTGAACCTGGTAAAAAGCCCATTTCTAAAACCCCATATCGAATGGCTCTATTGAACTTCAGGAGTTAAAGGTCCAACTACGAGGAATTGTTGGACATCGGTTTCATTCGGCCCTAGTACATCTCCTTGGGGTGCTCTCTGTTTTATTTGTAAAGAAGAAAGCGGGAGTATGCGACTTTTTGTATCGACTATCTGGAATTGAACCATGTCACCATCAAGAATAGGTATCCTCTACCTCGTATTGATGACTTGTTTGACCAATTGCAAGGGGCACAATTCTTTTCAAAAATCGATCTTCGCTCGGATATCATCAATTTGAAGATTAAAAGCGAGGATATTCCAAAGACCGCCTTGTAACTTCGGTATGGGCATTATGAATTCTTAGTCATGTCTTTCGGACTAACTAATGCTCCTGCTGGCTTTCATGGATATGATGAACCGAGTATTCAAGGAATATTTGGATCGATTCGTTGTTGTCTTTATTGATGACATCCTTATATATTCCAAAAGTCGTGAAGATAATGAGCACCATTTGAAATTTGGTACTCCAAAGGCTTCGTGAAAACCAACTATATGCCAAATTGAAGAAATGCGAGTTTCGGCTTGAAGAAGTAGCATTTCTTGGGCATGGTGTCAAAACATGGAGTATCTGTTGATCCCGCGAAGATTGAAGCAATACAAAGTTGGGAGCAACTGGCAAAGTCGGTGATGAAAGACGTAGCTTTTGGGCTTAGTGGTTATTATCGGAGATTCGTGGAAGGGTTTTCTCGAATCGCTACTCCATTAACTCGGCTAACTCGGAAGGATACAAAATTCGTTTTGGAGCGAAGAATGTAAAAAAGTTTCCAAGAGCTTAAGAGGAGACTTATTTTAAGACTGTTCTAACAATACCATCCGGTTCGGATGGATTTGTTATCTCATGCCGATGCTTTGTGCAAAGGGTTAGGATGTGTTCTCATGCAACGTGGGAAAGTCATAGCCTATGCCTCGCGACAACTTAAAGAGTATGAGAGGAATTATCCTACTCATGATCTAGAGTTAGCAGCGATCGTTTTTCGCTTAAAGATATGGAGGCACTATCTATATGGGGAGAAAGTGGAGATATATTCGGACCATAAAAGCCTTAAATATTTCTTCACTCAAAAAGAACTCAACATGCAAGAAATGACAATGGCTCGAACTATTGAAAGACTACGACCACACTATTCAATACCATCCGGTAAAGTTTAACGTGGTAGGCGGCGCATTGAGTAGAAGATCATATCGCTGAACGAAAAGTGCGATGATGTCAAGTATACGACAGAGCCAACTTTAATAGAAAAAGTTAAGGTTGCTCAGCCACCGAATCCGGAAATGATGCGTATGAAGAAGAAAGTACAAGAAGGAGCTATTCCTAAGCGAGAATTGATGAAGAAGGAATACTTGAGTCCACTCTAGACTTTGTGTTCCTAACGACTCGATTTGAAGTACAAGATTATGATGGAGGCACACAATACGCCATTTGCAATTCATCTCGGAAGTACTAAAATGTATCGTGATCTTTACATACATTTTGGTGGAATAATATGAAGAGAGATTGCAAAGTTTATCTCGATGTGTTTAACTTGTCAACATGTAAAGGCGGAGCATCTAGTACCTAAGGGTCCGTTGCAACCACTTGAGATTAGGAATGGAAGTGGGAACACATTACCATGGATTTCGTTATGGGTCTTCCTACGGTTTCTCAAGGCATCAATGCTATTTGGGTTATTATTGATAGATTAACCAAGTCCGCATTTCATTTCTTGCCGATCACGGAGACTTATTCACTTGAACGTCTTTGCTAGTATGTACGTGAATGAGATCGTGAGGTTGCATGGCACGCTCTGTATCCATAGTTTTGGATCGTGACCCAAGATTCACTTCAAGATTTTGGGTTAGCTTGCAAAAAGCTATGGGCACGGATTTGCGATTTAGTTCTAACATACCATCCCCAAACGGACGGACAATCGAGAGGACTACTCAAACTCTTGAAGATATATTAAAACTACGTGTCCTAGATTTCAAAGGAAGTTGGGATAAGTACTTGCCATTGGTGGAATTCTCATACAACAATAGTTATTAAACAAATATAGGCATGGTTCCATTCAAGCATTATATGGACGAAAATGTCATTCTCCAATATGTTGGGATGAGGTGGGTGAAGCAACATTGTTGGGACCCGAAGTTAATACGTATGACTCACCGAAAAGATCCAAATGATTCGACAACGATAAAAGGCACAAGATCGACAAAAGAGTTATGCGGATCTTCATCGAAAGGACGTGGAATTTAATGTGGGGATCATGTATTGTTACGAGTTGCTCCATGGAAGGAGTTACAAGATTTGGGAAGAGAGGAAAGCTCAATCCACGATTTATTGGTCCATTTCAAATTATTGACCGAAGTAGGAAATGTAGCCTATAGACTTGCGTTACCTCAGTAGTATGTCGTGTTCATAATGTGTTTCACATATCGTACTTCATAAATATGTGAAAGACCCGAACCACATTATTGAGTTAGAACAGGATGAGATAATGTAGAAGACTTAACGTATGATGAGGAGGTACTGTCAAGATCTTGGATAGGAAGGAGCATGTCCTACGCCAAGAAAGGTCATACCACAAGTTAAAGTTTTGTGGAGGAATCATGGTATAGAGGAAATGACACAGGAATTGGAAACGGAAATGAAAGCGAGGTATCCTCACCTTTTGAAACACCAGAGTACGTGACGTCAATTTCGAGGACTTAAATTTCATAAGGAGGGAGGTTGTAAGACCGAAATTTTTTAAATAAAAAAGGAATTTCCTTTATTTATTATTTTGAAATAGTAAGGGTTGATTTGATTAATGTGGATAGTTAAGGGTTAAATATCATAAATATTTCAAAATAAGCAAGTGGTTATAAAATATTTATTTTTTGTTGGGAATATTCGTTTGGTCGTGGAATATTAGGGAATATTCGCATGCTGACACAGTGAAAATGTGTGGGCCCCATAACTGAAAGCGATTGGATGAGGAAAACGACAAATATAAGTTGGTTAAAAATAACGGCGTAGTTGTTACCAATTAAGACTGTTGGAATACCCGGTGGTTAAAATACGTGAATACGCATTGGTTGCACGAAGAAGTTAGACACGGTATTATTGCACAGTATTGTTGAATTATTGATCCTTACGTAAGATGGCACTACTCAATAATTTTCACAGTAGTTACTGTTCAATATTTTATTTTATTGATTCAATAATTGCTGCGTTGATATTTTATATTATTGTTGTTCAATAATTGTCACTGCACAGTATTTCCCATTATCAGATCAATAATTCATATTATTTGAATAATATTATTAGATAACATTATTGGCAATGTCTAGAAAGTTCTGTCTAAGGAGAGGTTTGGTCACCTAATCACCACAAGAAGGAGAGATCCTTATCGAAAGCCCCCCTCTTCCAGGAACTACTGGTCATTATAATTGTGATTTCGTAATATTATTTGTGAATAATTAATTATTGATTCATATGATAAGGAAATATTTATTTTATATGAATATAAATGATGGATTTATTTATGTGGTTATTAATGAAGGAATTAATGTTGAGATGTTTTATTTGTATTTTGTCGAATTGGAGGTATTAAAAGATCAAATCGGTGTTATTACAGCTTTATTGTGTGAGTTATAATATTTAATCCGACCATTGGATCGTTGTAATTTTTGGATATGTTATACATATATAAGTTGAGTATATGTCCACAAATTTTGAACCGTTAAAAATGAACGAATGATTTGTTATGAATTTTAAGAGGTGTCCGATTCTAAATTAGGTTTATAATTGATTTTGGTGGAAAATTCTAGAATTGAGTGGGCCCCACTTGTGGTTGGTGAAGAAATGTGCTGAATTTTATTTCAAATGTGGTGGGTGGCAATAAGTAGCGAGTTAAGCCATCGTAGCAGTCAAGTCTGCTTGGTGAGCTAACATTTTCCTATAAATAGAGGGCTAAGTTAGAATTGAAAATCACACCGTAAACAAAGTTTTCTCTCTTCTCTCTATATTATTGAGCGTATTTTGTGAGTATTTAGATACTTTGAGAGTTGTTGTTCAAGACAAGTTTCATTCAAAGATCACTTCCGACCTTTCCTTAGAAGTAATCGATTCTTTGAGGTAAGGGATATTATTTCTTCAATATCATTATCTTTGAAATGTTGATCCAAGTTTTATCAAATTTGGAACTTTTTATGTCGGGGTTACTATTCATGAGTTACTATTCATGAGTTACTATTCATGAGTTACTATTCACGAGTTACTATTCACGAAAGTACTATTATGTAAGCGTGAAAATGTTTTTTTGTGGAATTTCTATCTTTTGGTGTCTGAGATTCTTATTCACGATATCTTCAAGACTATTCACGATGACAAGACTATTCACGATACGATACATTATTCATCAAAAAAATAAAATTTCTTCTTTTCGTCCAAAATATCTATTCTGGATACTAGCTTTGATTGTATCCATGTTTTGATCATTCTTGAATTTTACACCACTATGATTATTTTTGAGGTATTGTTGCACATGGATAAAACAAAGTATGAATCATTAATCCTTAATCCTTGTCATTTTGTTTCACTAGATTCGTTCTTTAAAAATATTTTTCATCATCCTACCTTAAATGATGATATTATTGAATATCTTTGGCCCAGAAGTGCAAAGATGAATGATTTCTGAAGAATATCTTTGGCACGTAGTGCAAAGATGAGCGAGGTGTTTAAATGAACATGACCGATCGATGAATATCTTTGGCCTTTAGTGCAAAGATGAGCAGTGTTGAGATGAACATGACCGATTGATGAATATCTTTTGGCTCAGTGCAAAGATGAATATTTGATTTGAGATGAATATTGATTGATGTTACTGAGGATAAAATATTGATGATGGACCGTATTAAATTCATAGATTATAGTAGATTTCATTCTCTACGTAACTCTTCTGAATTAATTAATATTTCATTGCGAATATTGATCCGAAACTTGTTATCTATTGTATTCTATCGATTTTTCCTGTTGGAGACTAACGATAATTTGTTGTATATTATCTTAGTCATAATATTCTTTCTTGGGCTAGTTGAGCTCACCCTTTTCCTTGTTGTTCCATATTTCTTCTCGGGAGGCGAGAATGTAGCGAGTAGTACTAGTGGGTATGGAATGAAGGTTCTAGAGAGAGTTGTTTAGTAGTCCTCACCATTTTTGTAAAATAATGTATCAATAAATGTGATGAGGATTTATTTGAGTATAGATATTGTCAGAAGATAATATTTGTATTTAAACTCACAAGTATATATTGTCAGTATTTCACACGATATTTGTATTATTGAAGTTGTAGTTTGCTTCTTGTACCATGTATTTGGCGACTCAGAATGGGTGTTGTGTATACCTATTTTGGGGGCGTCACATAAGAGCACCTATTGCACTTAGGTATGGAACTTCAAGTCCAAGAACTTCTTCCCCACTTTCTAGAGGCCGAAATGGATCTTTATCAACCTCTAAAAATTGCAAAACCATCGGGGTAGTCAAAGGATGAGCTTTATCCATATGAAAACAGTGAGAATCTTTTGAAAGATATGTGGATTGATGAACAAAATTCCGGATGCTAAATGCTCCACTTGTATTCCCAAATGTAATTTTATCTTTCCAAGATCTTTCATTTCAAATTCATCTTTTAAATAAGTAGCAGTTCTTGTGAGTTCTTCAGAGTACCTACAAGATTCAAATCATCCACATATACAAAGAATGATGGAAAATCCACTTTGTGATTTCTTAATAAAACACATGGACATACTTGATCATTTATATATCCATCTTTTATTAAATAATCACTAAGTCGATTATACCACACACGACTAGACTATTTCAACCCATACAATGGCGTTGTAACTTGATTGAATATATGTGATTGGGGCCTTTGTGATTTGACCATTTTCAATCCTTGAGGATTCTCATGTAAATCTCATTGTCAGTGAGCCATATAGTATGTTGTTACAACATCCATGAGGCGTGTTTCCAAATCTTCCATGGTTGCCATACCTATCAGGAAGCGAAAAGTGACTCCATCCATTCTTTGGAGAGTATGTATCACGATAATCAATACCGGGTTTTTGTGAAAACCCTTGAGCTACAAGTCGGGCTTTGTATCTCATAATTTCATTTTCTCATTTCATTTCGTCATACAAATACCCATTTGTTTCAACCGGGATTACACCCAGCGGTGTTTGGACTACTGGTCCAAATACTTCTCTTTTTAATAGAGATTGTAGCTCAGTTTGAATAGCATTTTTCCATTTTGGCCAACCTTTTCTTTTCCGACATTCTTCCACGTTTTGTGGTTCAGGATCCGTGTCAGGAATTAAAGTAATATCTGATGCTATAGAGAAAGCAAATATATCATCAATCATGACTTTGCTTCGATCCCATATTTTCTCATCATATACATAATTTATTGAGATCTCTTGGTGTTCATCTCTTATCCCTTCACTGAGATTTTGAACCTCTTCTGGGGCTATTCCCACTCTTGGAATAAGTGCTACTTCTGGAGAGGGTATTCCTTCTGGGATTCCCTTATTTGCTTTTGATTTTAGGTATGTTGTCTTTTGCACCATGGGGTCTTCCGCGCACGGCGTGGTTTAGATTCTTCTATTACCTTATTCGTCAATTCTCCAGGAATTGATTTTTCAATAGGTATTTCTATCCTTGCTGGAGTATTCACTGCAGGTGTATGTGACTTTATCACTTTTCTAGCATTATTAAATGCATCTGGCATTTGAATTGCAATATTTTGTAAATGAATGATTCTTTGAACTTCAATTTCACATTGTCCTGTATGAGGATCAAGTGAATTTAAATCTGATGCATTCCATGATATTTCAGAGGGTTTTTTGTTTAAAACTTTATCTCCTCCTAATGGAGGAAATACAGTTTCATCAAAATGACAATCTACATATCGTGCAGTAAAAACATCTCCAGTTAAGGGTTCAAGATATCTGATAATAGAAGGAGAATCAAAACCAACATAAATACCTATTCTTCGTTGGGCTCCCATTTTAGTTCTTTGTGGAGGTGCAATTGAAACATATACTGCACTCCCAAAAACTCAAAAGTGTGATATGTTGGGTGTTTGTCAAAGAACTAACTGCAGAGGAGAAAATTTATGAAGAGCAGTTGGTCTTACTCGAATGATGGCTGCAGCATGAAGAATTACATGACCCCAAACTGAGGTAGGTAAGTTAGCCCCTTAACATTAATGGTCATGCAATTAGTTGAATTTTTTTTATTAAAGATTCAGCTAAGCCATTTTGTGTATGAATATGAGGAATGGAATGCTCAATGGAAATTCCAATAGTCATACAAAAATCATTAAAAGGCATTGATGAAAATTCAGCTGCGTTATCAAGTCGAATTGACTTGATTGGATGATCTGAGAACTGAGCCCGTAACTTCATTATTTGAGCAAGAAGTTTTGAGAAGGCAAAATTTCGAGAAAAGAGAAGACAAACATGAGACCATCTAGTTGAAGCATCTATTAAAACCATGAAATATCGAAATGGGCCAGACAATGGTTGAATAGTGAAAATAATATGCACACAAGCCAATCATGTTTGATGATAAAGCATATACTTTGTAACAATCTTATTCATTTATTAATAAAAAGTATTAATTTATTAAAGGCTTTTAAATATCTATATGATGCTGTTTTATAATATGTGATAAACCCATAGTTTTAAGCAATGCTTTTAGGATAATGATGATGATCATTCTAATGAGATCTAAATTCTTAGAAAGCTTAAAACTAAAATAGTTCCCAATCATTGGATTACTAAATTGGGGATTAGTGAATCCGGATAGATTGGTACATACGTTGCTTGCTCATTGGATGAGGATGATTGATCTCATGATCATTTGTGTGGAGACACTAAAGCAAGTATGTAGGTGCTTATTAGAGAATAAGTTCACTGAACGTGGCTCGCTAAGGAATACCTAATGGAGTTTTACTTGCCTGTCAATAGAAATTCCTGTAGTGATAGTAGTACAAGTTATCCTTGGACTTGATATCATCATAGTATCTTGTGAATGATGAGTTATACTTTGACTTATTCCTTAAGACCCTTAGGGTATATCAAAGGGTATTGATATTCTTGGGTATAATAAGTTGTACATGGAGATAATGTATGATCAAAAACGAATCTACCACTTTATTAAAAGAAGAGAAATGTCCTATGTGATTCGATAAATGACAACCCAAGAGTCCTTGGGCAGTAATGAATGAAATTAGAAAGGAGTTTCTAATTTGCATTATTTGAGTCATGCATTTAAGAGTCGAAATACATATAATTAAATAAAATAAGACTTGACAATAATTTCATGTCTTATATTTAATTGGGACATTGTATGGTGGAAGGATTGAATTTGCACGGTAACTATTTACTCAAAGGTTCTTTAATGATTAATGTTGAAATCTATATTATCCGGAAAGTCGTTGATCGCTAGGGAGGCTTATCCCTATTGTAGAATAAATATTATTTATTTAAATAAATTAATTGTTTAATTTATTTATTTAAATAAGATTGGAATTGTTTCTAATTGATTTATTCACAATAGGTTTAATATGGAGAACCTAAAGGGTCACACCATAAAAAGGAAGAATAATTATTTAAGAAGTTAATGGCATAATTGTAATAATAATATGTTATGTATATTTAATTTAATCTATGGTGATAAAATAAATTAAATAGCTTAATATTTATTATTTAATATTTTAGAAATATTAAATATAAATTAATAAGAGGAGTCTTATTAATATTATTACAATTATTATTTTAATTTCTAAAAGAGTTTAGGAATTAATTTAATATAAGTACTCTCATTTATTCCTAATTGGATTAGGAAGGAAAATTAGTTAAAGGAGTTTAATTAATTATCCCTAATAAGATTAGGGAGCTTAATTAATTAAAAGAATTTAATTAATTAAATAAATTCCAATTCCTTAATTGTTAAGGTGGGTTGCCCACATCTATAAATAAGAAGAGTCTTATTATGGGTGAGGTGGTTATTGACTTTTACAATATACGACATAATTCCAATTTGTTGGAGAGTATGCCTTTTCTATAGAGATAGAAAACTAGGGTTGAGCCAATACCCCTTCTTCTTGAAAATTCTTTTTTCTTGGTGGATCACCTCTAGAGGCCAAACACTTGGGTGGCTAACTTTGATCAAAGGAAGGAACCAAACCCGGTGGATTCAAGTTGAACGCGAAAAGGATTGGAGGTGAACTTGTACCTGAGGAAGCTCGGATCTTCAAGGGTATGTTTGTTCTTCATATCTTTTCGTTTAATTAATAATTGTGCATAAAGGGTGATCCGGGTATATGGTTTGTAAATTTTTAAACTCGATTTTACACGTTTCATTAATTTATGCAATTTGATTTGCATTCTTGAATATTCTAAACCTAATAAGTGGCATCGTAGCCAAACCTTTATGCGAATTATTAATTGTTATAATTTGATATGTATATTGATATGTCTTTAGAACAATTTAATTGGGCATAATTTTATTGTATGAAATTTAAAAAAAAAAAAAAAAAAGGAGTCGATGTTTTTCCCAAAGCCGCGTGGCCACGTACCAAAGTTTTTTTTTTCTTCTCTTGCACGGATTGGTTCAAAGATACAACACGAAATCACGGTAAACTGTTTTGAAAATCATGTCACATCTAACAAAAGCCATTATATATATATATATATATATATAAAATGTTTTTGGTACTAATATATATATATATATATATATATATATATGTAGTTAATATATATATATATATATATATTAATAATTTTATAATTAAAATAAAAGTTTATTTTAATTTTAAAATAAAATGTTTATTTTAATTTTAAAATAAAATGTTTATTTTAATTTTAAAATTAAATTTCATGCTAACTAATTAGAGTTGGAATTGGATTTCATGAAAACTAATTGGAGTTGAAATTTGATTCTATTTTTCCTTAAATAAAGGAGTTTATTTTGATATGAAATTAGATTTCATATTATTCAAAAATAAAAAGGTTTATTTGTGAATAGGAAAAAGAATGAGTCTTTCCTTAAATAAAGGAGTTTATTTAGATATGAAATAAGATTTCATATTATTCAAAATAAAGGAGTTTATTTGTGAATAGGAAAGATAATCCGTGTTTCCTTTAATAATTTTTTTTTTATATATATGGAATTGGATTCATAATTAATTAAAATAAAGGAGTTTATTTTGATTAAAATTTTGATTAAAATAAAATAATTTATTTTATTCAAAATTAGATAAATTAAAATAAAATAGTTTTATTTTGATTTAAATTTGGATTAAAATAAAGGAGTTTATTTTAATTCAAAATTAGATTTTATACTAACTAAATTTGCCCATTAAATGATATCAATATATATATTAAATGTTTATTATTCATGAGATGAATGTTATTTATTGATCGCATATGGTGATGTGTATGATAATAAATGGGATTGATTATGGACTATTGACCCAATATGATTGGATTTTATTTTAGTTGGATGCATGAATGTATGGGTTTTATTAAATGGGTCTGCACAGACTGCCTTCTCTAATTTTTTCTCGAATGTAAATTCTATCTCCTCCTATGTACTTTCCCTCGATCACGATCAAGGTTTCTATTTATTTTAAATAGTTTTGTAATAGGAATAGTTAGAATTAATTTTGAAAAATTGGAGATAAGGAGCAAGGAGCGCTTGAAGACCCGTTTGTAATGGAGCCCAAGTTTAAATGTAATAGTTATATTTAAATAATAATTCTTGCACTTTGGGGTTTGACCTTTTGGTTCACTTGGTGGCTCTATTGAACCAAACTAGAATATTAGTCCATAATCAATCGGGTAGAATATAGTATTCTATATGTGCATGCTTATATACTATATATATTATAATTATGCAAACATGCTTCGCATGTTAATTAATATGACGCGTATTTTATATATATATGCACGTATGCATTAAACAAGATGAGAAAATTAATAACAAACCCCTCATTTTTATATATTAAGTCCTAAGCGTTCAAAGATATTTGGAATATCGAGCGTCGCTTTCTAGCATGATAAAATTAATAGAGTATTAAATATTTAATATGAGTTTGTTGTGTCACCACAAGGTAAGTATTAAGTATTTAAGATGTTAATTTATCACATTTGATGGTTATAAAGAAAATTGAACAATATTGTTTTGTTGTGTCACCACAAGGATGATATTTTCTTTTTGAATATATGGAGTGCTAGGTCGGACTTAACTTGGATAATTTTGATTCTGGATGTGCCACCACTTGATCAAAATAATCTAAGAGGCAAAAGAAAAGGAGTTCAGATAATTGATGTAATTGACAAAAGTTGTCTACCTATTTATTTATATATAGTTTGTTGTGTCACCACAAGGCTATATACATTTGAAATAGGATCCTTATTCTCACTAGCAAATCTTTAATTAGATTTTCTTAACTATATAAGTGAGGTAATATAGTTTGAAGAAAATAGTGGGAGATACCAATTTAAAACAAGACCTAATTTATTTTGGTAATTAATAAAAGAATGTATGTTAAAATGTTGTTAATTACAAATTCATTTACAGAATTTTACAATGTCTAAAATTACTATCACTGCGAAGCATATTAGATGTTAAATTAATCGAACCGAATTACTCGGATTGGTTAAGGAATTTGAGAATAGTTCTCATAGCTAAAAAGCTATCTTATGTCCTTAATACGCCTATCCCTGCAATGGTTGCAGACAATGCCTCTGAGGAAGAGATTGCTACTTTTAGAAAGTGGCAAGATGATGCATAGTTGGCTCAATGCATCATGCTCGCATCCACGAAGTAACGAGCTTCAAATACAAGATGAAACTATGGATGCTCCTACTATATTCCCGCACATCAAGTAGTTGATGGTGAGGAAAGTAGGACCGATAGATATCGATATCTAAGGAGCTCTTCCGATCTAGAATGGCCAATGGCACTATAAGATGCTGATACAAAAAGTTCTTAACATAATCAATTTGATTGATCAATTAGACAACTGGTTTTGTCATGGATGGAGAGTTGAACCAAGATTTGATCTTGCACTCACTCCCGGACTCCTTTCACAATTGTTGTGAATTTTCATATAAACAAGCTAGATATCAACTTTCATTGATTTGCTTAACATGTTGAAAAATGTTGAGAGTCACTTTCCAACCAAGAAAGATCAAGTCTTCTTGGTAGGGGCCAAATGATCTTCCGAAAAGAAGAACGATTCATAGAAGGTAAATAGAAAGGCAAAAATAAAGGATAATAAGAACAAAAGCGACACGGATAAGAAAGGAGCTTGCTTCCACTTCGCAATAAGCCCGACACCTGAAAGAAAGCATGAGAAGCATCTTGCAGAGGCTAACCAAAGAAACTTAGTGAAGTTTTGGTTACAATACGCTTTTTGTTCATGATTGAAATAAATTTTCTTTAAGTCAAGGTTCTACTTGGGTATTGGATACCGACTTTGGTTATCATAAATATAGATTTATGAAGGACCAAGCGTAGTAGAAAGCTAAACAAATATAAGTAATCCTATGTATGGAAATGTAACAAAGGTTGCCATATTAGCCATAGAAACTTATAGTTTAGCAATGCTACTACGGCAAAACTATTAAGTCAATAAGTTGTTATTGTATTCCAGTTCTTGTTAAAATATTATTTTCATTTTATTGTTGGACAATGAAATCTTTGGTATTATAATTAAGAACAATTGTTGTTCTATTTATAATAATAATGTTTTGTATAGAATCTGGAATATTACTTAATAAATTTTGTATACTTGACTTACATGAAAATAATTTTGCATATTGAACAAATTAGTATAAGAAAAGGAGATGATCATTCAAAGAGTTGAATGTGTGTATTTGCTAAAATACAAGTGTGAATTATTTGAAAGGTTCAAAGAATTGAAGTGAAACAAATTGGCAATGTATTAAGATTCTTTGATTAGATCAAGGAATAAATATTTGTGCAATAAGTTTTCGGATCATCTCAAATGGTTTTCTCATAATGGACACATCCCGACACGCAATAATTGATTGATGTATCCGAATGAAAAATCGTACCTTGTTGGACATGGTGCGGTCCATAATGATTTTTACCGACATTCCAAAGATCTTTTTCTAGGATAATGTCCTAGAAATGGTCGTGACATCTCTGAAAAGGTAACCTCAAAATCCGGCCCCAAGACTCCATAAAAGTTATGGATAGGGGAGGATTCCTAATCTTAAGTATGTTAAGATAAGGGGTTGTTCAACTTATGTGAAAAGGTTTCAAAGGATAAGCTTGGGACAAGATTTGACATGTACTGATTTGTGGGACATCCTAAAGTAAGTTTAGGGTATATGTTCTATAATTCTACTTAGCAAAAGGTGTTTACGAAACACACGCCTTCTAAGATAAAGGTGTTTATCATTAAAAGGGGCTAGTGGGAGGATAATAGATCTTGAAAAGTTCAAGAACCACAAAACACTATAAGTCAAATAAGAGGAACCTATAGATAGACTTCTATTGTACCACAAGATAATCGTAAATCGAATAAGCATCAAGATACCTAGGAGGTATGGATTCATCATGGATGATGATGATGAGGTACACATCATGTAAGATGATGATCCGAATTACATACGATGAGGTAAGTGTTGTTGAACACTCAAAGAAATGGATTGAAGCAAGTTTCTCAAATATGGAACATTCGTTTTGATGAGGCAATCAAAAGAGTTTGATTTTATCAAAATAAGAATGAACATAGTGTGTACAAAAAGGGTCGATGGGAGCATCGTGACATTCCTAGTACTATATGTTGATATACTACGGATAAGGAATAACATACCAATGCTACAATCAATAAAGATAAAGTTGTCTAAACATTCCTCCACGAATGATTTGGGAAGAGTATCTTAATTGGGGATAAAATCTATATAGATAGATTTAAAAGGATGCTCAACTTAACCCAAGGAACGTATATTCATTTGATGCTAAAGTCGTTTAGCATGGCAAACTCCAAGAGATGTCTCATGTCGATGAGCTATGGAGTGTATCTCTCTTAATAGTCCCCACAGACTCCTGAAAAGAGAGGTCGCATGAGTGACAATCATGTATGCAATGAAATGTACGAGACCTGATGTTGATCAGTCATATTATGGAGAAGTTCACTATGAGTCAGTGAAAAACATCTTAAAGTGCTTAACCAAACACTAAGGATGTGATCATATTCATGGTGGGTCCGAATTAAAACTAGAGGGCTTAACAGACTCAAGTTTTTTCGCATGCACCAAGACGACGTAAAATTCACTTTAAGGTAAAGTGTTACCATAATCAATTGGTGCGTTGAATTGGAAAGGTTCCAAACAAAGAAAGAGTTCTTTGGTTTAGTGATAAAGACAAAGTATATAGCTATAAATGAAGTCGCAAGTTGATTGTTTGGATAAAAAGTTCATTACGTAATTAGGAATAGTTCCTAAGTCTCATCTTGGATCTAAACATGTGTTGTGGCACTTTCATTTGATTATTAGAATCATTGAAAGATGGGAAATCACTATAGAGATAGTGGACTCTCATGAACAACATTACATATCCATTAACTAAAGCTTATCCAACATGCCAGGATAATCGTCACTTAGAGAAGAAGAGTATGAGATACCATGACGATCGGGCTTTTAGTGCAAGTGGGAGATTGAAAAAATAATATGCACACAAGCCAATCATGTTTGATGATAAAGCATATACTTTGTAACAATCTTATTCATTTATTAATAAAAAGTATTAATTTATTAAAGGCTTTTAATTATCTACATGATCTTTGTTTTATAATATGTGATAAACCCATAGTTTTAAGCAATGCTTTTAGGATAATGATGATGATCATTCTAATGAGATCTAAATTCTTAGAAAGCTTAAAACTAAAATAGTTCCCAATCATTGGATTACTAAATTGGGGATTAGTGAATCCGGATAGATTTGGTACATACGTTACTTTCTTGCTTCGTTGGATGAGGATGATTGATCTCATGATCATTTGTGTGGAGACACTAAAGCAAGTATGTAGGTGCTTATTAGAGAATAAGTTTCATCGAACGTGGCTCGCTAAGGAATACCTAATGGAGTTTTACTTTGTCAATAGGAATTCAGTAGAGTGATAGTAGTACAAGTGATCCTTGGACTTGATATCATCATAGTATCTTGTGTATGATGAGTTATACTTTGACTTATTCCTTAAGACCCTTAGGGTATATCAAAGGGTATGCTTAGGTATAATAAGTTCACATGGAGATAATGTATGATCAAAAAGAATCTACCACTTTATTAAAAGAAGAGAAATGTCTATGTGATTCGATAAATGACAACCCAAGAGTCCTTGGCAAAGCAGAATGAAATTAGAAAGGAGTTTATAATTTGCATTATTTGGAGTTGTGCATTTAAGGATCGAAATACATATAATTAAATAAAATAAGACTTGACGGTAATTTCATGTCTTATATTTAATTGGGACATCAGTATGGTGGAAGGATTGAATCAGATGGTAACTATTTACTCAAAGGTTCTTTAATGATTAATGTTGAAATCTATATTATCCGGAAAGTCGTTGATCGCTAGTTAGGGAGAACTTATCCCTATTGTAGAATAAATATTATTTATTTAAATAAATAAATTATTTAATTTATTTATTTAAATAAGATTAGAATTGTTCTAATTGATTTATTCACAACTAGGTTTAATATGGAGAACCTAAAGGGTCACACCATAAAAGGAAGAATAATTATTTAAGAAGTTAATGGCATAATTGTAATAATATGTTATGTATATTTAATTTAATCTATGGTGATAGAATAAATTAAATAGCTTAATATTTATTATTTAATATTTTAGAAATATTAAATATAAATTAATAAGAGGAGTCTTATTAATATTATTACAATTATTATTTTAATTTCTAAAAGAGTTTAGGAATTAATTTAATATAAGTACTCTCATTTATTCCTAATTGGATTAGGAAGGAAAATTAGTTAAAGGAGTTTAATTAATTATCCCTAATAAGATTAGGGAGCTTAATTAATTAAAAGAATTTAATTAATTAAATAAATCCCAATTCCATAATTGTTAAGGTGGGTTGCCCACATCTATAAATAAGAGGAGTCTTATTATGGGTGAGGTGGTTATCGACTTTTTACAATATACGACATAATTCCAATTTGTCGGGAGAGTACGCCTTTTTCTATAGAGATAGAAAACTAGGGTTGAGCCAATACCACCTTCTTCTTGAAAATTCTTTTTCCTTGGTGGATCACCTCTGAGGCCAAACACTTGGGTGGCTAACGTTGATCAAAGGAAGGAACCAAACCCGGTGGATTCAAGTTGAACGCAAAAAGGATTGGAGGTGAACTTGTACCTGAGGAAGCTCGGATCTTCAAGGGTATGTTTGTTCTTCATATCTTTTCGTTTAATTAATAATTGTGCATAAAGGGTGATCCGGGTATATGGTTTATAAATTTTTAAACTCTGATTTTACACGTTTCTGCTAATTTATGCAATTTGATTGCGTTCTTGAATATTACAAACCTAACAAATAGGTCCACAAATATCTCCTTGAATTCTTTCTAGGAATTTTGGGGCTTCTTTATAAACTTTTACTGGTGATGGTCGAACAATTAATTTTCCTCGAGAACACGCAGCACAAGGACAGTTGTTGGCATGATCATGACCATAGTGCTCATTGGCCCGTAGTGCATTGATGGACAGTTGTTGGCATGATCATGACCATTATTGAATACACAAATATTCTTGGCCCGTAGAGCATGGATAATTATGGTCGTGATACTAAAGAATATCTGTGACGCCCCCAAAATAGGTATACATCACCTATTCTGAGTTGTCAATACATGGTACAGAAACAACTATAACTTTATTATTACAACAGTAAAACTGTGAGTTTGAATACAAATATTATCTTCTAGATAATATCTATACTCAAATAAATCCTCATCACATTTATTGATACATTATTTTATAAAAATGGTGAGGACTACTAAACAATCCTTTCTAAAACCTTCATTACATACCCCGACTCGTACTCGCTATATTCTCGCCTCCCGAGAAGAAAAATGGAACAAAAAGGAAAAGGGTGAGCTCAACTAGCCCAGTAAAAATATTATGACTAAGATAATATACAACAAATTACCGTTAGTCTTCAACAGGGAAAAATCTAATAGAATACAATAGACAACAAATTTTAAATCAATATTCGCAACGGAAATAATAATTCATTAGAAGAGTTAAGTAGAGAATGCAAACTACTATCTTCTATGTATGAATTTAAAAGTTCATCGTCTATCTTTTATCCCTGTAACATCAATCAATATACATCTCCGAATCAAATATTCATCTTTTGCACCACAGCCAAAGATATTCATCATTGGTCATGTTCATCTAAACACTGTTCATCTTTGCACTACTGACCCAAAGATATTCTTCGTAAATCATTCATATTTGCACTACAGCCAAAGATATTCAATAATATCATCATTTAAGACCGAGGATGATGAAAATATTTTAAAAAAAATGAATCCGATTGAAACTAAGGATTAAGTACTTTTGTTTTATCCATGTTCAAAAATACCTCAACAATAATCATAGTGGTGTAAAATTCAAGAATGATCAAAACATGGATACAATCAAAGCTAGTATCCAGAATAGATATTTTGGACAAAAAGAAGAAATTTTATTTTTCGATGAATAGTGCCGTATACGTGAATAGTAACTCCGACACCAAAAGATAGAAATTCCACAAAAAACATCTTCACGCTTCATGAATAGTACTCATGAATAGTAACTCATGAATAGTAACTCATGAATAGTAACCTCGACTTGAAAAAGTTCCAAATTTGATAAAAAGTTCCAACCAATATTTCAGCATAATGATATTGAAGAAATAATATCATTTGAGAAGAAAATAACATCCCTTACCTCGAAAGATTAATACTTCTAGCTGGAATACCGGGTATAGTGCTGAAGGGAACTTGCACCGTCTAACAATACTCAAAGTATACTCACAAGAATACGCCATATATCGAGAGAGAAATAGAGAGAAACTTCTCAGGTTTACGGTGTGTTTTTCAATTCTAACCTAAGCACCCTATTTATAGGAAAATGCTTTAACACCAAAAGCGTAAAATTGAATATAATATTAATATATTTTTCACATTTTCTTTAGCCCACCTTAGACAACTGATCTCAGCCCATTTGAATCACATGTGAGGCCAACTTAGTTGCAAAAAACGTTTTTCTCAAAATAATTAACTAAAACTCCCAAAAATTAATTATTTCGTAACTTGAACTTCAATAATTCATAATAAATAGCCCTTTCATCAGTAAAAATTCGAATCTCGAGAGTTTTATAGGAAATTCAATTCTCTACAACTTTGCAGAAGAAAGTTTTTCCAAATTCCAAATAGAAATTGCCAAGAAATCCACAAACCAAGCGATTTTCTGTGCTATAATCAAATTTGATCAATAATTGTGTCCACCAACACACAAAACATGTGTTAAACATTTAATGCCATAAAAATACTCTTCCTCCTCATATACTCATATATCCCACATTCATTGTAAAAATATCATCGTTAATATATTATTAAAATAATATATTTAAATGAATTATTTTATCGAAAAAGATAAAATATTAATTTTCAACAATTGTCACATTAAAATTTTCTCCATCTATATCCTCATAAAATCAATATTTTCCTCATCATATAAATCAATAATTAATTATTCATAAATAATATTACAGAATCACATTATTGACAACCGTGCGCCTCCAGTGATAGAGGGCTTTCCAATAAGAATTTCTTCTTCATCGACGCCGCAATTAGGTGACCAAACCTCTCCTTATACGTAACTTTCTAGACATTGCCAATAATGTTATCTAATAATATTATTCAGATAATATAAATTATTGCTTCGATAATGAAAAATCTTGTGTAATGACAATTATTGAAACAACAAAGAATATAAAATATCAACGCAAGCAATTATTAACTCAATAAAATATCGAATAAGAATTATCGTAACCATTATTGAGTAGTGCCTTCTCACGTAAGAATCAATAATTAGTACAATACCAGGTGCAACGTGTTTTTTAACCACCGGGTATTTTAACAAGATTACTTCAGAATAACCACGCCGAATTATTTTTAAACAACTTATATTTGTCATTTTCTTCATCCAATCGCTTTCAGTTATATGGGCCCATATTATGGGTACTTGTTGCATTTAATATTCGAATATTCACAAGCATTTAATATTCTCCCACAACAATGAATATTTTATAACCACTTACTTATTTTGAAATATTTGCGTATTTTACCCCTAACTATCCACATTAATCAAATCAACCCTTACTATTTCAAAATAATAAATAGAAAATTAAATTTCATTAATAATAAGTTGGGGTCTTTGATATCCTTGTCAGTAGTAGATGCGAGGGGTGATTCGATGATGTGAATTATTTATTAAGATGAGTCCATCGATCGAAAGTGATGAAAAACCTTCTAAATCATAAAAGATAGTAGATTTTATTCTCTCTTGACTCTTTTAATGGGTTGCTTGTTCACACTGCAGATTAAACTTGATGGTTGTTATATTGTATCGTTTAACTTTGTTTGAAAAGGCTAACGATAATATATTTACATTATCTTAGTCATAATATTTCTCTTGGGCTAGTTGAGAGCTCACCCTTTTACTTTTATTATTTTCTTGAAATGAAATGAGAATGTAGCGAGGGACTAGTCGGGGAGCGGAGTAGCGGACGAGATGAAGACATTAGTAGTCCTCACTATTCATGAAATAGTGTAATAATAATTATAATAAGGACTCCTTTTGAGTTTGTATAATCTCTAAGTATTACAATATTTGTATTCAAACTCACGGTTTATGTTTTGTCGTGATTGTACATTTATCGTGACGCCCCAAAATTAGGTATACATCACCCATCTTGGGTCGCCACTTACACATGGTATGTAATTTAAATACAACTTATTAACATAACTGTCGTGTACAATACGACATAAACCGTGAGTTTAAATACAAATATCGCCTACTAGATATTATACAAACTCAAAAAAGTCCTCATTACAATTATTATCACACTATTTCACGTAGTAAATGAGGACTACTAATGCTATCTTCAGACCATCACTGCTTCCCCAACTCGTCTCAAATTATATTCTCATTTCAAGAGAATAAACGATGAAAGAAAAGGGTGAGCTCAACTAGCCCAAAGAAGAAATATTATGACTAAGATAATGCGAATAAATTATCAATAGTCTTCAACAATGTTAAACCGATAAAATACAATGTATAACAACCAGGTTTAACTGCAGTTTTGAATAAGCAATCCATTAAAAGAGTCAAGTAAAAAATAAAGTCTACTATCTTTTAGGTTTTAAAAGGTTTTTTCATCAATTATATTGAGACTCGGCTTTTAATAAATATTCCACATCATCGAATCACCCCCGCACTACTACCAAACAATTGTCACATTAAAAATTTCTCCATCTATATCCTCATAAAATCAATATTTTTCTCATCATATAAATCAATAATTAATTATTCATAAATAATATTACGTAATCACAATATCGACAACCAGCAGCGGTTCCCTGTGAAAGAGGGGCTTTCCAATAAGAATTTTTTTTCATCTGGCGCCGCAATTAGGTGACCAAACCTCTCCTGTATGTAACTTTCTAGACATTGCCAATAATGTTATCTAATAATATTATTCAGATAATATGAATTATTGCTTCGATAATGAAAAATACCGTAATGACAATTATCAAACAACAAAGAATATAAAATATCAACGCAAAGAATTATTAACTCAATAAAATAATCGAAGCAAGAATTATCGTAACCATTATCGAGTAAAGGCTTTCACGTAAGAATCAATAATCGTGCAATACCTGTGCTATCCGTGTGTTTTAACCACCGGTATTTTAACAAAGATTAATCTGTGAATAACTACGCCGTTATTTTTAAACAACTTATATTTGTCGCTTTTCTTCATCCAATCGCTTTCAGTTATGGGCCCACACACGGTCGCTACCTGGCCGCATTTAATATTCCCCGACAAAGCATTTAATATTCCATTCTAATATTCCCCGACAACAATGAATATTTTATAACCACTGCTTATTTTGAAATATTTCATGATTTTACCCCTAACTATCCACATTAATCAAATCAACCCTTACTATTTCAAAATAATAAATAGAGAAAATTAAATTTCATTAATAATAAGTTGGGGTCTTACAACCTCCCTCCTTATGAAATTTCGTCCTCTAAATCGACGACGCACGTGTTTCAAAAGGTGAGGATACCTCGCTTTCATTTCCGCTTTCCAATTCCTGTGTCATTTCCTCTATAGCATGATTCCTCCACAAAACTTTAACTTGTGGTATGAATTTTCATACAGTAGGACATGCTCCTTCCTATCCAAGATCTCGACAGTACCTCCTCACACGTTAAGTCTTCTGGCTATCTCGTCCTGGTTCTAACTCTATAACGTGGTTCGGTCTTTCACATATTTATTTAAGTATGATATGTGAAACACATTATGAACACGAGACATACCTTGAGGTAACGCGAGTCTATAGGCTACACATTTCCTACTCTGGCCAAGAATTTGAAATGGACCAATAAATCGTGGATCGAGCTTTCTCTCTTCCCAAATCTTGTAACTCCCTTCCATGGAGCAACTCGCAACAATACATGATCCCCTACACTAAATTCCACGCCCTTTCGATGAAGATCCGCATAACTCTTTTTGTCGATCTTGTGCCGCTTTGTATACGCGTTGTCGAATCATTTGGATCTTTTCCGAGTCATACGCATCAACTCGGGTCCCAACAATGTTGCTTCACCCACCTCATCCCCAACATATCGGAGAGCTACACTTTCGCCCATATAATGCTTCAAATGGAGCCACACCTATACTTGCCTCGATAATCGTTGTTGTAGGAGAATTCCACCAATGGTAAATACTTATCCCAACCGCCCTTGAAGTCTAGGACACGTAGTCTTAATAAATCTTCAAGAGTTTGAATAGTCCTTCGATTGTCCGTCTGCTTTGAGGATGGTATGCCGAATCAATCAGAATCTGCGCTCCATAGCTTTTTTTGCAAGCTAACCCAAAATCTTGAAGTGAATCTTGGGTCACGATCCCAAACTATGGATATGTGCATGCCATGCAACCTCACAATCTCATTCACATATATACTAGCAAGACGCTCAAGTGAATAAGTCTCCAGAGATCGGCAAGAAATGAGCAGACTTGGTTAATCTATCAACAATAACCCAAATAAGCATTGATGCCCTCGAGAAACCGTAGGAAGACCCGTGAACTAAATCCATGGTAATGTGTTCCCACTTCCATTTCGGAATCTCAAGTGGTTGCAACGGACCTTAGGTACCAGATGCTCCGCCTTTACACGCTGACAAGTTAAACACATCGAGATAAACTTTGCAATCTCTCTCTTCATATTGTTCCACCAAAATGTATGTCAAGATCACGATACATTTTAGTACTTCCGTGATGGATTGCAAATGGTGTATTGTGTGCCTCCATCATAATCTCAGACTTCAAATCGTAGTCGTTAGAACACAAAGTTCAGAGTGGACTCAAGTATTCCTTCTTCATCAATTCTCGCCCTAATAGCTCCTCTTTGTACTTTCTTCTTCATACGATCGCCTCCCGGCCTGCGGGCTCGAGCAACCTTAACTTTTTCTATTAAAGTTGGCTCTACGCGCGATACTTGACATCATCGCACTCATTCCTCGTGATATGATCTTCTACTCAACGCGTCTACTACCACGCTCGCTTTTCCGTGATGGTATCAATAAGGTGGTCGTAGTCTTCAATAGCTCGAGCCAACGTCGCCGCCAAGATGTTGAGTTCTTTTTGAGTGAAGAAATATTTAAGGCTTTTTATGGTCTCGAATATATCTCCACTTTCTCCCCATATAGATAGTGCTCCATATCTTTAATATGAAAACGATCACGCTAACTCTAGATCATGAAGTAGGATAATTCCTCTCATACTCTTTTAAGTTGTCGCGAGGCAAAGGCTATGACTTTCCCACGCTGCATGAGAACACATCCTAACCCTTTGCCTCAAGCATCATCAGAGATAACAAATCCATCCGAACCAGATGGTATTGTTGTAACAGCCAAATAAGTCTCCTCTAAGCTCTTGGAAACTCTTTCGCGATTCTTCGCTCCAAACGAATTTTGTATCCTTCCGAAGTTATGAAGTTAATGGAGTAGCGATTCGAGAAAACCCTTCCACGAATCTCCGATAATAACCAAATTTAAGCCCAAAAGCTACGATTTTGGCCACCGACTTTTATTGTTCCTAACTTCAGATTGCTTCAATCTTCACGGATCAACAGATACTCCATGTTTCGACACCACGCGCCCAAGGAATGCTACTTCCTCGCCGTAACTCGTGATTTCTTCAATTTGGCATATAGTTTGTTTTCACGAAGCCTTCGAGTACCAAATTTCAAATGGTGCTCATGATCTTCACGACTTTTGGAATATATAAGGATGTCATCAATAAAGACAACAACGAACCGATCCAAATATTCCTTGAATACTGGCTCATCATATCCATGAAAGTCGCAGGAGCATTAGTCAATCCGAAAGACATGACTAAGAATTCATAATGCCCATACCGAAGTTCTCAAGGCGCTTTGAATATCCTCGCCTAATCTTCAACCGATGATATCCGTAATCTAAGATCGATTTTTGAAAAGAATGTGGCCCTTGCAAATCGGTCAAACAAGTCATCAATACGAGGTAGAGGATACCTATTCTCGATGGTGACATGGTTCAATTCCCGATAGTCAATACAAAGTCGCATACTCCCGCTTTTCTTCTTTACAAATAAAACAGAGCACCCCAAGGAGATGTACTAGATTTAATGAAACCGATGTCCAACAATTCTCTCAGAGTTGGACCTTTAACTCCTCAAGTTCAATAGAGCCATTCGATATGGGTTTTAGAAATGGGCTTGTACTGTGTTCAAGATCAATAAAGAATTCAACTTCACGCTCGGGGTAGACCGAAGTTCTTCAGAAATACGCCAGAAAGTCAATAACAACAGAATATTATTCAAATTTGACGTGTCTTTATTCAAATCCATAACATGGGCTAAGAAAGCTTGACATCCGCTTTTTCAATAAACGAATAAATTTTTATGATTAGATATGATGTTGATTGATTTTAATGGTTTAGTTGCTTGAATTGCATACATAAAAGTTGGTTAGAATATGAAAACTAACAACCTTATTTAAAACAATCAATTTTGGCACGATGAGAGTAGTTAACCAATCAATCCCTAAAATCACATCAAAAGCAAGTATCTTTAAAGAGATAAGGTCAATGTGTAAGGTAATGGTGCCAACTTGAATCAAACAAGATTTATAAACAAATGGATGTGATGAAAGTTTCTCCTAACTGAGTTTCCACACAGATAGTCAAAGTCTAATTTCTCCTGAGTCAAGTTTAAACGCTGAGCACAAGCAGAGAGATAAATGAATGGGTAAGACCCAGATCAAGTAAGGTATAAACTTCGCAAGAATTTATAAATAGCTTACCCGTGATCACCTCGCTTGGGTTCCTCGATTTTGACCAACCACAACAAACGCCTTCCCTAATCGCTGACTTTGACTTTTTTCGGGATGTTTTTCGAGTCACCGTCCCTCATTGAACTAGGTTTCGCTATCGCATAATCTCGAGCGATATGTCCTTCCTTTCCACAATTATAGCATACCTTGAACTGTCAGGGCGCTTGACCGATATGTCCCTCTTTTCCGTGATTTATAGAATATACGACCGGTGGTCGTTTCTCTCCCTTAGAACCGCTTGTCACGCCAAGACCGCTGCCTTCATACGGTCGCTGTTAAATCTCCCTTTTTAAAATCTCCTCCCGACTCGCTTCTTCTATTTTCACGGCTATGATTACCACCAGAGTGGTTACCATTTTTGTCCGCTCTGCTTTTTTCTCCGCCGGTTATCATTATTTCGCTGATCGCTATCTCCGTACGATCCTCGTCATGGTCCCTCAATTGACCATACTCGTTATCTCGCCTAATAATTGAGCCCCTGCTTACAACATCCGAATAGAGAGAAAGTTTATGAGAAATGAGATATCGACGACGCCGGGTTTCAAACCTCTAAGAAACATCCGCCATACACGCTCCTCATTCTCCACCAAATGAGGTGCAAAACCGATAACTCGCAAACTTTGCCTCGCATCGAGACACCGCCATGTTGTTTTGTTCTAACTGATGAACTCCACTTCCTTCATACGATTTAACACTTTCAAGAAAGTATTTGTCATTAAATAGTTTCAAACGCCTCCCAAGACACGCCGAAAGGGCCGGACGGGTACGCTTCACGCATCCCACCAAGAGTCCCGCTTCGCCACTTTAACATAAAGGTGGCGAATGGAACTTCTTCGTTTCTCCGCATCCCAAGACATCGAATATCTTGGTAATTTGTTTGACCCATGTTTCCGCCATGATCGGATCTCGCTTTCCTTAAATTTCGTGGTCCCAACTCTTCGAATCGCTGGTCGTGACAACCCGTGAATTGCTATCATTTTCTCCTCAGATTTTGAACACGAAGTCTCCTCGTCTCGATTTTGCACATTAAATCGCAAAAAGCTTCTAAACATCCCTCGCTCATCATCTCGCCAGCTGGTGTTGTTCACAGGAGGAACATTGCCAAATTGCTGACGCTCTCTCCTCTGGTGAGTACAAAGCGCCTCCACTGGCCTCATTTCCATTGTTAATATTCTCACGACATTCTCAAACATCGCCATAAAACAAGGGTTAATTAAGGAAATCAATATATCACATAATATCCTTATATATCGACCAACTAAAAAATAAGCTTTTAGTAGACACACTAGCTAAGGATTTACTCGCTCTCCCTCCTAGTTCTATTCCCCGATCTCCGCCAGAGATCATATCCCTAAGCTCGATACCAACCGCGACGCCCCAAAATAGGTATACATCACCCATTCTCGAAAGTTGTCAATACATGGTACGTAAACAACTACAACTTTATTATTACAACAAGAAAACTGTGAGTTTGAATACAAATATTATCTTCTAGATAATATCTATACTCAAATAAATCCTCATCACATTTATCGATACATTATTTTACACAAAATGGTGAGGACTACTAAACAACTCTTTCTAAAACCTTCATTCCATACCCCGACTGCACTCGCTATATTCTCGCCTCCCGAGAAGAAAAAATGGAACAAAAAGGAAAAGGGTGAGCTCAACTAGCCCAAAGAAGAATATTATGACTAAGATAATATACAACAAATTATCGTTAGTCTTCAACAGAAAAATCTAATAGTAATACAATAGACAACAAATTTTAAATCAATATTCGCAATGGAAATAATAATTCATTGTAAGAGTTAAAGAGAGAATGCAAACTACTATCTTCTACGTATGAATTTAAAAGTTCATCGCTCATCTTTTATCCCTCGAACATCAATCAATATACATCCGAATCAAATATTCATCTTTGCACTATGTGCCAAAGATATTCATCACGGGTCATGTTCATCTAAACACTGCTCATCTTTGCACTACTAAGCCAAAGATATTCTTCAGAAATCATTCATCTTTGCACTACGTGCCAAAGATATTCAATAATATCATCATTTAAGACCGAGGATGATGAAAAATATTTTTAAAAAAACGAATCCAAAATGAAACAAAATGACAAGGATTAAGGATTAAGGATTCAGATTTTTGTTTTATCCATGTTCAAAAATACCTCAAAAATAATCATAGTGGTGTAAAATTCAAGAATGATCAAAACATGGATACAATCAAAGCTAGTATCCGTAATAGATATTTTGACAAAAAGAAGAAATTTTATTTTTCTATGAATATGAAGGTCAGAGTGCGTGAATAAGGTCAGATACGTGAATAAAGGTCGATACGTGAATAGTAATCTCGACACCAAAAGATAGAAATTCCACAAAAAAATATCTTCACGCTTATAATAAGACTCGTGAATAAGAATCGTGAATAAGAATCGATGAATAAGAACTCATGAATAAGAACTCATGAATAAGAATCATGAATAGTAACCCGACATGAAAAAGTTCCAAATTTGATAAAAAGTTCCAACCAATATTTCAAAGATAATGATATTCAAGAAATAATATCATTAAAGAAAAAATAACATCCCTTACCTCGAAAAAGATTAAGATTTCTACCAAAATACCTGATATAAGGTCAAGGAACTCAGACCGCCTAACAATACTCAAAGTATACTCACAAGAATACACAAGATATACGAGATAATATAGAGAGAAACTTCAGCTTTCGTGTGATTTTCAATTCTAACCTAAAGACCCTATTTATAGAAAATGCTAGAACACCAAAGCAGTAAAATTTAATATAATATTAATATATATTTATAAATTTTCTTTAGCCCACTTTTAGACATCTGATCTCAGCCCATTCAACACACATGTGAGGCCAAAAAAGTTGTCAAAAAAAACGTTTTTCTAAAATAAATATTTTAAAACTTCCAAAAATCAATTATTTTGAACTTTAACTTCAATAATTCATAATAAATAGCCCTTTTATCGTAAAATTTGAATCTCGAGAGTTTTTATAGGAAATTCAATTTCTACAACTTTGCGTAAGAAAGTTTTTCCAAATTCCAAATAGAAATTGACCAAATCCACAAACCAGCGATTTTATGTGCTATAATCAAATTTCACCAATAAATGGGGTCCACCAACATGTTTAACATGTTTTAAAATTTAATGCAACAAAAATACTCTTCCTCCTCATATACTCATATATCCCACATTCATTGTAAAAATATCATCATTATTATATATATTATTATAATAATATATTTAAATGAATTATTTTATCGTAAAAGATAAAATATTAATTTTCAACAATTGTCACATTAAAAATTTTCTCCATCTATATCCACATAAAATCAATATTTTCCTCATCATATAAATCAATAATTAATTATTCACAAATAATATTACGTAATCACAATATCGACAACGTGCAGCTTCCTGAGAAAGTAGGGGCTTTCCAATAAGAATTTCTTCATCGGGCGCCGCAATTAGTGACCAAACCTCTCCTTATATGTAACTTTCTAGACATTGCCAATAATGTTATCTAATAATATTATTCAGATAATATGAATTATTGCTTCGATAATGAAAAAAATACCGCAGTAATGACAATTATCAAACAACAAAAGAATATAAAATATCAACGCAAAGAATTATTAAATCAATAAAATATCGAATAAAGAATTATCGTCAGAACCATTATCGAGTAAAGGCCTTCACGTAAGAATCAATAATTGGTGCAATACCGTGTGCTATCGTGTTTTAACCAATTTAGTATTTTAACAAAGATAATCTGTGAATAACACGCCGCTATTTTTAAACAACTTTATTTGTCGCTTTCTTCATCCAATCGCTTCACATGGGGCCCACATATGGTCGCTACCGTCATTTAATATTTAATATTCCCCGACAGCAAGACGTAATATTCCACTTACCAAATAATATTCCCACAACAATGAATATTTTATAACCACTGCTTATTTTGAAATATTTACAGATTTTACCCTAACTATCCACATTAATCAAATCAAATATTTCAAAAGAAAATTAAATTATTATTAATAAAATAATAATAAAGATGAAAATTAAATTTCATTAAATAATTTTTAATGGTCGTTAATAAGTTACATGTATTAAATTAATTCTTTTGTTTTAAAATAATCACTTTTTTATTAACAACATTCACCCGTTGAGATGTCATGAGATCATCTATAGTAATATTAATTCCGCTCGGATTTTTAAGTTTAAATCTTATAATACAAATTTGTATTCAAACTCACACTTATGTTCAGTCAGACAGATACATATAATCGTGGACGCCCCCAAAATTAGGTATACATCACCCATCTTCGGGTCGCCACTTACATGGTATGTAATTTAAATACAACTTATTAACATAACTCGTGGTACAATACGATATAAATCGTGAGTTTAAATACAAATATCGCCTACTAGATATTATACAAACTCAAAAAAAAAGTCCTCATTATAATTATTATCACACTATTTCACGTAAAGTGAGGACTACTAATGCTATCTTCGTGACCATCACTGCTCCCCGACTCGTCCCCAAAGCCTATATTCTCATTTCCTCAAGAGAATAAAAGAAAGAAAGGGTGAGCTCAACTAGCCCAAGAAGAAATATTATGACTAAGATAATGCGTAATAAATTATCAATAGTCTTCAACAATGTTAAACCGATAAAATACAATAGAAAACCAAGTTTAACTCAGCATTGAATAAGCAATCCATTAAAAGAGTCAAGTAGAAAATAAAGTCTACTATCTTTTAGGTTTTAAAAGGTTTTTCATCATCGTTATAGCCGAGAGAACTTTTAATAAATATTCCACATCATCGAAATCACCCCGCACTACGGCCAAGGATATTCTTTTTAAGATCACCACCACAATTATTCACGCACTACGCCAAGAATATTTGTGTATTCATTAATGGTCATGATCATGCCAACAATCGGTCCATCAATGCACTACTACTAATCGAGGATTTTTATCACATCATTTGTAACATTACTGGCCATGATTACAACCAATAGTCTCTCGGTCATAATCATACCAAGTCCATCTATGCACCATGTGCCATGTATGACTTTCAACATAATATAAATATGAGGATGATGACAATGATATAAGAATTCAATAAAACAAGTTCAAGAATTATTTTATCCAGAATTATTAACGCCCAAATTATCAACACGACATCGCTTTTGTAGAGTAAAATTCAAGAATGATCGTAAGAATATTTCCATGAAAAGATATCGATGAAACGCAAATATCAAGGATATTCCACTAATTTCATGGAGTATGTAAGTCAAAGTTTTAACCAACCGGGTATAATAAAGAATGGAATAACAAAAGAAATCACCATGCACGCGATAATCGCAGATGCATGCAAAAGTTATTCCAAATGTAATAATAAATAATCTGAACCAAAGTCCACAGAAAACGCATGCATGTGATGTGATGTTCCAATGTAATAATAAAGATGGAACCAGTCCTGTAAAACACATGCATGTGATGTTCCAATGTAATAATAATAAAGACGGAAACCAGTCCTGCAAAAACACATGCATGTGATGTTCCAATGTAATAATAATAAAGATTTTAACCAGTCCTGTAAAACACATGCATGTGATGTTCCAATGTAATAATAATAAAGATTTTAACCAGTCCTGTAAAAAACACATGCATGTGATGTTCCAAATGTAATAATAGAAGAATGTCACCAAGTATAGGTAAACCACAGATACAAAAGTTATTCCAATGTAATAATAAGCAATGGAATAACAACAGCTTTTTCATGAATAAGAAAGAATAACACCCTTACATTTGGTAGAGATTGAATATCGCAATAGCAGTAAGAATAAAATACTCTTCTTCTTTCTCTTATTCTCTCTATACTTTCTCTCTATAGCTCGAATGAATTCGTGTGAAAATAATGAAGCCCTCAGCCTCTATTTATAGAAGATTTCTAGCTTAAGACCGCCGTGTGAAAAGGCAAGTGGCTTCGACGACTAATGATGTGAAAAGAAAAGTGGTTTCGCATCGACCGTGAATGTGAAAACGACAAGTGGTTCGACACTCGTAATGTGAAACGACAAGTGGTTCGACGTCCGGAAGGTAAAAAGGTAATTACTATTAACGAAGGTAAATACTATCGACGAAGGTAAATACTAATAGGTAATTACTATTCACAAGGTAATTACTATCGATTAAAGGTAATTACTATCGATTTAAGGTAAATACTATTCACAAAGGTAATTACTATCGACGAAGGTAATTACTATATATGGGCCCCCCATAAAATAATCATACTTCGACAAAGATGATGACTTTATATACGAGCCCCCATAAAATAATCAAACTTACCACAAATCATTTTATTTTTCATCAACACATATTTAATCTTTCAACAATTATTAATCATTTATAACTTGTCGCCTCAATTATTGATTTAATACTATATAACATATTATACGTATGATATCGTGACAATAATTGAATCAATAATATAAGAGATATGATGCAAAGAATTATCGAGAGTAATAATCGAGCATAGCCGAAAGTGACTTCTCACGAAGATCAATAATCAATACCGTGTGCTACTACGCAACCACGCCAGACATCGCATTTCTTTTTACCACCGGTAGTTCAACAATTTTAACTAAATACCTCCGCCGTTATTTTTATAAAAATTTTTTTGTCGCTTTTCAATCCGACAATAATTTCGTTGTGGGGTCCACCAATGATTGAGCATTGTCATTTAATATTCCCTAACAAAAAAGAATATTCCCCACCAAACTAATATTTTATAACAACTTGCATACTTTGCAAAATTTATAAATATTACCCACAACTATAACATTATATCAAATTTATTCCATAATATTCAAAAATAATATTTATAGAAAAATTCATCTTTATTTATATAAAAGTGGGGTCTTACAACCTCCCCTTCTTATGAAATTTCGCCTCAAATTAGGGTACGACTGTATGTCAAGAGGTAAGGATACCTTGATTTCATTTCGATTCTAACTCCCAAGTCATTTCTCAACATCGTGGTTCCTCCACAAAACTTCGACTTGAGGTATAACCTCGAGCGTAGAATATGTTCCTTCTTATCCAAAATTTGAACAGAACCTCTTCATACGCCAAATCTTCCGCTATTTCGTCCCGGTTCTAACTCAATAATATGGTTCGGTCTTTCACATATTTACGTAATATAGATATGTGAAAAACGTTATGAACACGTAGACATATTTCAGCAGAAAGTCGAGTCTATAGCCACGCTCCTACCGATCGAGGATTAAAATGGACCGATGAATCGAGGATTAAGTTTTCTCTCTTTCCAAATCTTGTAACTCCTTTCCATGGAGCAACTCTTAACAACACATGATCTCCTATATCGAATTCCACGCCCTTTCATGAAGATCAAGATAACTCTTTTGTCGATTTTGTGAGGTTTTTATACGTCATTTGATCGTTTCAATCTTTTCCGTAGTCATACGCATCAACTCCCGGCCCCAACAACGTTGTTTCACCCACCTCATCCCAAAGATACCGAGAACTACACTTTCTTCCATACAACGCTCGAATGGAGCCATGCCAATACTTGCTTGATAAATCTGTTGTAGGAAAACTCCACCAATGGTAAGAACTTGTCCCAACTCCCCTTGAAATCAAGGACACAGTAGTCTTAATAGATCTTCAAGAGTTTGAATAGTCCTCTCCGATCGTCCGTCCGCTCGAGGATGATATGCCGAAGCTAAATCGTAAGTCCGCGCTCATAGCTTTTTTGCAAACCAACCCAAAATCGTGAAGTGAATTGGGTCTCGATCGTAAACTATGGATACCCAAGATACCATGCGTATTTTACAATCTCGCTTATGTACACATAACAGCAAGACGCTCAAGTGTATAAGTTTCTCGAGACGCAGAAGAAATGAGCAGACTTGGTCAATCTATCAACAATGACCCAAATCGCATCAACGCCGAGAAACCTTAGAAGACCCCAGAACTAAATCCATGGTAATGTGCTCCCACTTCCATTCTCGAATTTCAAGTGGTTGCAATGGACCTTTTGGTACTTGATGCTCCGCTTAACTCGCTGACAAGTTAGACACTTCGAGATAAACAAACGCTATATCTCTCTCTTCATATATCGCTTCCACCAAAATGTACGATTTAATATCACGATACATTTTGGTACTCCTGTGATGGATTGCAAATGGTGTGTCAGGCGCCCATCATGATATTATACTTTAAATCGTGGTCGTTAGAACACAAAGTCCGGAGTCGACTCAAGTATTCCTTCTTCATCGATTCTTGCTTCCCAAGATAAGACCTTCAGACTTTCTTCCTCATAACGATCGCCTCCGTGTCCGTAGCTCGAGCAGCCTTTTAACTTTATCGATTAAAGTCTGGCTCTACTCAGATACTCGCTTATCATCACACGCGTCCCCTCGAGTCTTTAACTCTATCTCCATCCTTTGCAAGTCACACAAATGGGGCTCATAGGTTGACAATATCGCACTCAGATTTTGCATATGATTTTCTACTCAACGCGCACCTACCACGCTCGCTTTTTCCGTGATGGTATCGATGGTACGATCATAATCTTTTCAGCTTCAAGCCAACGTCGTTGTCGCATGTCGAGTTCCTTTTGAGTGAAGAAATATTTGAGGCTTTTACGATCCCGTAAAGATCTCCACTTTCTCCCCATACAAGTAATGCCTCCAAATTTTGGCCAAGAAGATAATACCGCGCTAACTCTAGATCACGAGTAGGATAATTCCTCTCATATTCTTTTGAGTTGTCGCGAGGCATAGGCTATAACTTTTCCATGTTGCATAAGAACACATCCCAACCCTTTGCTCAAGCATCATCAGAGATGACAAATCCTCCGAGCCGATGGTATCACGTAACAGTGCCAAATAAGTCTCTCTCGAAGTTCTTGAAAACTCTTCTCACATTCTTCGCTTCCAACCGAACTTTCAGATCTTTCCGAGTCACCGAAATAATGGAGTAGCGATTCGAGAAAATCCTTCCACTAATCTCCGATAATAACCAGCCTAAACCGAGAAAGCTACGATTTTGGCCATCGATTTAGGTTGTTCCCACTTTTCAATAGCTTCAATCTTTTCACCGGGTCAACAGATATTCCATGACTTGATACCACGCGCCCAAGGAATGCTACTTCTTCAAGCCGTAACTCACATTTCTTCAACTCGCATAAAGCTTATATTCACGAAGCTTTTGGAGTGTCACCTCAAGTGTTGCTTTCATGATCTTCACTCGCTTTTTGAATAAATAAGGATGTCATCAATAAAGACGCACCACAAAGTGATCTAAATATTCCTTGAATACTTTGCTCATCATATCCATGAAGGCGTTAGGAGCATTAGTCAATCCAAAGGACATGACTAGAATTCATAATGCCCGCATCGAAGTTCAAAGCCGCCTTTCGAATGTCACGGTTCTAATCTTCAATTGGTGATATCCTAACTAAGATCAATCTTTGAAAAGAATTTGCTCCTCTTGAATCGGGGGTCAAACAGTCATCAATACGCGGGCAATGGATACCTATTTTTGATGGTGACATGATTCAACTCCCGATAATCAATACAAAGTCGATACTCCCATCTTTCTTCTTCATTAATGTAATAACAGAGCACCCCAAGGAGAAGTACTAGACTAATAAAGCCAATGTCTAACAATTCCTCGCATTGGGTCTTTAACTCCTCAAGTTCAATAGAGCTATTCGACATGGGTTTTTGAAATAGGTTTTGTAACGGTTCAAGGTCGATACAAAATTCAATTTCACGCCCGGGGTAGGCCAGAAGTTCTTCTGGGAATACGTCAGAAATTTATTAACAATAGAAATATCGCTCAAAACCGACGATTTTTGTTTAAATCATGATATGAGCTAAGAAAGCTTCGACATCCGCTTTTCAATAAACGAATAGCTTTATGGCTCGAGATGACCGTGATTGATTTTAATGGTTTGGTCGTTTGAATTCAAGATAATAGGTTGATTAGAATATGAAAGCTAACAACCCATTTAAAACAATCAATTTTTGCATGATAAGTAGTTAACCAATCAATCCCTGTAATCACGCCAAATGCAAGTATTTTTAATGAAATAAGATCGATGTGTAATGTGAGGGTACCGATTTGAACCAAACAAGACTTATAAACATGATGGATGTAATGAAGGTTTCTCCCAAACGAGTTTCCACAGATAAGTCAAAGTCTAATTTCTCCTGAGTCAAATTTAATCGATGAGCGCAAGTAGAGAAATAAAAGAATGGGTAGAACCCAGATCAAATAAAGTATATGACTTCATTAGAGTTTATGATAAGTTTTACCCGTGATGACCTCATTCGATTCCTCGCTTCTTTGGGAGGTCACAACAAACGCCTCTCCTCAGACTAACGGCTTTGAATTTTTCGGGACGGCCTTTGGTGCTCCATCCTATTTGAATTTGTCTTTCAGAAACGACAAAATCGAGCTAAGTTGACCTTCTCTTCCACAATTATAACACGCTTTTGACGCATGACGCAGCTTTGATCGATGTGTCCCTCTCCTCCGCATTTGAAGCATACGACAGTGGTCTTTCTCCTTCCTTAACAACGGGTGCCGGTGCCGACGCCTTTTCCATCATCATTGTTGAATCTCCTTTCGAAATGTCCATTCTTATTGTTTTGGCCCCGACACCACCAAGTGGTTACCATATCCGCCCGTTGATTCCTCCACGCTTGTTGTTGTCACCGCTCGACGACTACTCGCCGGTATTATAATTTTGCTTACCGCTTCTCTTTTTAGTCAGGTTGACTCATTATCGCGCTCCACTAATCGAGCCCTATTTACAACATCCAATACAAACACGCTTTACGAGAAATAAGATGTCGACGATTCCCGCTTCAAACCTCTTAAAAACATTCGCTACCATTCTCTTCATTATCCACCAAGTGGGACGAAACCGTGATAACTCCGCAAATTTTGCCTCGTATCATGACACCTGGCCATATTGTTTTGTTCCAACTTGATAAACTCCACCTCCTTCATGTATGTAATACTTTCGTGAAAGTATTTGTCGCTGAATGCCTCCCTCGAACTTCTCCCAAGATATCTTCAAGACAAAGAAGTCGAGTACGCTTTTACCGATTCCCACCAAGAATCCGCCTCCGCCGCAACATAAAGGCAAGTAGTGGAACCTTTTGCTTCTCTGAGCATCCCAAGACATCAAATATCTTGGTAATCTGCTTTATCCATGCTTCCGCCGTAAGTGGTTTTGCTCTCCCTTAAACTCCCGGTGGTCCCAGCCTTGAATTGTTTAATGCGTGACCACCGAGAGTTTTCCGTGTTTCCACCCACGCTTTTGGATGTGAGTCGCCTCGCCTCATTGTTGATAAATCGCATAAAGCCTCAACATTTGATCATTCATCATTTGGTCAAGGTTGTTGTTTGCATGAGGATTGTCGCTTTCGATGCACATTATCCTCGATTATCGATATGTGGTGAATCAACGATCGTCAGGCTCCATGCTATTCTCAACATTCTCGATGTCATTTTCAGACATCGCCACAAAACAAAAGGTTAATCGACATGTAACAAATTATCCCTATCTTCCGACCAACCAATAAAATAAAGACATAAACTTAGTAGGTCATACTAACAAGGTATTCCCTGCCTCCCTCCTAGTACTATTCTCACATCTTAGCTGTGGATCATATCCCTAAGCTCGATACCAACCGCGACGCCCCCAAAATTAGGTATACATCACCCATCTTGGGTCGCCACTATACATGGTATGTAATTTAAATACAACTTATTAACATAACTGTCGTGGTATAATACGACATAAATCGTGAGTTTAAATACAAATATCGCTCTACTAGATATTATACAAACTCAAAAAAAAGTCCTCATTACAATTATTATCACACTATTTCACGTAATAATGAGGACTACTAATGCTATCTTCGTGACCATCACTGCTTCCCGACTCGTCCCAAATTTATATTCTCATTTCTCAAGAGAATAAAAAGAAAGAAAGGGTGAGCTCAACTAGCCCAAGAAGAAATATTGACTAAGATAATGCGTAATAAATTATCAATAGTCTTCAACAATGTTAAACCGATAAAATACAATAGATAAATCAAGTTTAACTCGCAATGAATAAGCAATCCATTAAAAGAGTCAGTAGAAAATAAAGTCTACTATCTTTTAGGTTTTAAAAGGTTTTTCATCATCGTTATAGCCGAGACTCACTTTTAATAAATATTCCACATCATCGAATCACCCCCGCACTACTACGGGCCAAGGATATTCTTTAAGATCAATGCACCACAATTATTCACGCACCACGCCAAGAATATTTGTGTATTCATTAATGGTCATGATCATGCCAACAATCGCCCATCAATGCACTACTACCATCGAGGATTTTTATCACATCATTTGTAACATTACTACCATGATTACAATCAATAGTCTCTCGTCATAATCATACCAAGTCCATCTACGCACCATGTGCCACGTATGACTTTCAACATAATATAAACATGAGGATGATGACAATGATATAAGAATTCAATAAAACAAGTTCAAGAATTATTTTATCCAGAATTATTAACGCCCAAATTATCAACACGACATCGCTTTTTTAGAGTAAAATTCAAGAATGATCAAGAATATTTCCATGAAAAGATATCGGATGAAACGCAAATATCAAGGATATTCCACTAATTTCATGGAGTATATAAGTCAAAGTTTTAACCAACCGGGTATAATAAAGAATGGAATAACAAAAGAAATCACCATGCACGCGATAGATCGCAGATGCAGTGTGTTATTCCAATGTAATAATAAATAATCTAACCAGTCGTGAAATTCAAATGCATGTGATGTTCCAATGTAATAAAAGCATCCTGCCAAAACACATGCATGTGATGTTCCAATGTAATAATAAAGATGGAAACCAGTCCCGTAAAAACACATGCATGTGATGTTCCAATGTAATAATAATAAAGATTTTAACCTGTCAGTCCTGTAAAACACATGCATGTGATGTTCCAAATGTAATAATAATAAAGATTTTAACCAGTCCCCTGTAAAACACATGCATGTGATGTTCCAATGTAATAATAGAAGAATGTCACCAAGTATAGGTAAAACACAGATATACAAAAGTTATTCCAATGTAATAATAAGCAATGGAATAACAACATTCTCTTCATGAATAAGAAAGAATAACACCCCTTACATTTGGTAGAGATTGAATATCGCAAGAGCAGTAGAATAAAATACTCTTCTTCTTTCTCTTATTCTCTCTATACTTTTCTCTCTATAGCTTGAATGAATTCGCGAAAAATAATGAAGCCTCAGCCTCTATTTATAGAAGATTTCTAGCTTAAGACCGCCGTGTGAAAAGGCAAGTGGCTCGACGACTAATGATGTGAAAAGAAAAGTGGTTCGACGCTCAGAATGTGAAACGACAAGTGGTTCGACACTCAGAATGTGAAACGACAAGTGGTTCGACGTCCGGTAAAGGTAATTACTATTAACTAAGGTAAATACTATCGATTTAAGGTAAATACTATTCACAAGGGTAATTACTATCGACGAAGGTAATTACTATCGACGAAGGTAATTACTATTAGGTAATTACTACGAAGGTAAAGGGTATTTATTTATCGATAAGGGTAAATACTATCGAATAATAAGAGACTCTTAGATGATGACATATGAGCCCCCATAAAATAATCAAACTTACCACAAATCATTTTATTTTTTCATCAACACATATTTAATCTTTCAACAATTATTAATCATTTATAACTTGTCGCCTCAATTATTGATTTAATACTATAACATATTATATGTATGATATCGTGACAATAATGAATCAATAATATAAGAGATATGATGCAAAGAATTATCTATAGCAATAATCGAAAGCATACCGAATGAGTGACTTCTTACGTAAAGATCAATAATCAATACCGCGACGCTTCAAAATTAGGTATACGCCACCCATCTTGGGTCGCCACTTACATGGTACATAAATTCAAATACAACTTATTAACCTAAGCTGTCAGGTACAATACTTACATAAATCGTGAGTTTGAATACAAATTTTGTCTACTAGATATTATACAAACTCAAAAGGAGTCCTCATTACAACTATTATCACACTATTTCACGTAATAAGTGAGGACTACTAATGCTATCCTTCCGACCATTACTTCGCTCCCAACTCGTCCCAGCCTATGTTCTCATTTTCAAGAGAACAAAGGAAAGAAAGGGTGAGCTCAACTAGCCCAAAGAAGAAATATTATGACTAAGATAATGCGTAATAAATTATCATTAGTTTTCTCAATGTTGTTAAACCGATAAAATACAATAGACAACCAGTTTAACTGCAGAGGAATAAGCAATCCATTAAAAGAGTCAAGTAGAGAATAAAGTCTACTATCTTTTAGGTTTTAAAAGGTTTTCATCAATTTTTATCGCTGAGACTCAATTTTAATAAATAAACCACCACATCTAATCATCCTCGTATCACTGGCCAAGGATTTTCATCAAATTATCAATGGTCACGACTATACCGAATCACCCTCGGTCATAATCATACCAAAACTATCCATCATCGCATTACATGTGCCATCGAGGACTTTTATCACATCATTTATTACAAGCCACGATTATACCGAATGATCCTCGATCATAATCATACTAAGTTCATCTACGCACGTAAGCCAAAGATAACATAATATAACATGAGGATGATGACAATGACATAATAATTCAATAAAACAAGTTCAAGAATTATTTTATCCATGAATTATTAACGCCCAAATTGTCAACAAGATATCGTTTTTAGAGAGTAAAATTCAAGAATGATCGTAAGAATATTTTCATGAAAAGATATCGATGAAACGCAAATATCAAGAATATTTTACTAATTTCATGGAGTATAAGTCAAAGTTTTAACCAACCGGGTATAATAAATAATGGAATAACAAAAAGAAATCACCATGCATGCAGATTTCAGATGTATGTGTTATTCCAATGTAATAATAATAACGGAACGAACTGTGTCGTGAAATTCACACCGACATGTGGATGATCCAATGTAAGAATAATAAAGAAATGCATCCTGTAAAATAATAATATTCCAATGGAACGATAAAGATTGTTAACCAGTCCTGTGTAAAAACACACGCATGTGATATTCCAAATGTAATAATAAAGAATGGAATAATGTAAGTAAGATCACCAAGTATAGGGGATTCACAGATGTGAAAAGTTATTCCAATGTAATAAATAAGAATGGAATAATATAAGGATTTCACCAAGTATAGGTACGCCACAGATACAAAAGTTATGTATAGGGTATGCCACTTTTAAAAGTTATTCCAATGTAATAATAATGAATGGAATAAATGTAGTTCTCTTTATGAATAAGAAAGAATAACACCCCTTACGGTGTACAACAAATAATATTCCCTACCGTAAAAGACACCGGATATCAAAGTAGTGAAGTACCGTATACTCTTCTTCTTTCCTCTATAGATTTTCTCTCTATAGCTTCCTCTATAATTTCTCTCTAGAGTTTCAAATGAATTCGTAAGAAAATAATGAAGGAATGAGCTTCTATTTATAGGAAAATAGAATGCATAAGAATCAATCCATGAACTATCCAGATTGATTTATTTTAATCGACTATCCATATTTAAAGCAAAATCTTTTAAATAAAATATAATATATTCTATTTATATAAAAACATTTTACTATGCAAAACACTATGCAATACTATGCAAAACACTATGCAAAAAACACTACGCAACACTACGCATAATAAAATATAATATATTCTATTTATGTAATAACTTTAATAAAGTATTCTATTTTATATAAAAGATGTTTATGTTTTATTACGTTAATAATACTTAATAAAACAAAACGTCATTATCGCTATAATAATTCATATTATTAATCGACAATAATGGAATCAAACCGAGTGACTTCTCACATAAGATCAATAATCAATACCGTGTGCTACTATACGCAACCACACTTACATCGCGTATTTTTACTACCGAAAGTAGTTCAACAAGAACTACCAGAAAACTTCCGCCGTTATTTCAATAAAATATTTTTGTCGCTTTTCAATCCGACAATAATTTCGCTAGGTCCACCAATGATTGAGCCATTGCATTTAATATTCCTCGCTAAACCTAATATTCCCCACCAATCGAATATAATATAACCACTTGCATACTTTGCAAAATTTATAAATACTACCCACAACTATAATATTATCTCAAATTCACACCATAATATTAAAAATTATTTCGACAAAATTTAAATCTTTATCGATAAAATCTGGGGTCTCACAATCTCCCTCCTTATGGAATTTCTCCCTCGAAATTAGTGGTACGACCTGGTATGATAAAGAGATGAGGATACCTTGAATACCTTTATCGCTTAAAAATATTAAATTCATCTTTGAAATCGCCAAAGCTATTCATTAACAATTCATCTTTGCACTACAAAGCTAAAGATATACAAATCAGAAACCAATAATGCCGAGACGCAAACTTAATAGTATCACGACCACGAATTATCCATGCACCATCGGGCAAGGATATTCGTGTTTTCAATTACGGCCATGATTATACCGAATAATCCTTGGTCATAATCATACCAAGTCTATCAATGCACTACTACTAAAGATGACTTTTACCACATCCATGAATTAATATTTCATTCTTGAGACTCAAATTTCAATAATTAATTCATATCATCGAATCATCCCCGCACTACGTGCCAAGGATATTCATTAAGATCACGACCATTAAATTATCCATGCACTACTACCAAAGATAATTGTGTATTCATAAGTATCACGACCACAAATTATCCAAGCACTACTACCAAAGATAATTGTGTATTCATTAAGATCACGACCACAAATTATCCATGCACTACTACCAAAGATAATCGTGTATTCATTAAGATCACGACCACAAATTATCAATGCACTACTACCAAAGATAATCGTGTATTCATTAAGTATCACGACCACAAATTATCCATGCACTACTACCAAAGATAATCGTGTATTCATTAAGATTACGACCACAAATTATCCATGCACTACTACCAAAGATAATTGTGTATTCATTAGTATCACGACCACAAATTATCCAAGCACTACTACCAAAGATAATTGTGTATTCATTAGTATCACGACCACAAATTATCCATGTGATTCTTGTGACGCCCCCAAAATAGGTATACACAACACCCCGAAGTCGTCAAATACATGGTACAAAAAACAAACTACAACTTCAATAATACAAATGTCGTGTGAAATTCGACAATATATCTCGTGAGTTTAAATATAATATTGTCTTCTGACAATATCCACACGCAAATCGCCCATCATAATTATTGATACATTATTTTACAAAATGGTGAGGACTACTAAACAACTCTCTAGAACCTTCATTCCATACCCCGACTAGTACTCGCTACATTCTCGTCTCCCGAGAAGAAAATGGAACAACAAGGAAAAGGGTGAGCTCAACTAGCCCAAGAAAATACTATGACTAAGATAATATACAACAAATTATCGTTAGTCTTCAACAGGAAAATCGATAGAATACAATAGACAACAAGTTTCGGATCAATATTCAATTGGAAATAATAATTCATAGAAGAGTTACGTAGAGAATGAAATCTACTATAATCTATGAATTTAACAAATCCATCATCAATATTTTATCCCCAGTAACATCAATCAATATTCATCTCAAATCAAATATTCATCTTTGCTACTATGTGCCAAAGATAATCATCAATCCATCATGTTCATCTCAACACTGCTCATCTTTGCACTAAAGGCCAAAGATATTCATCGATCGGTCATGTTCATTTAAAACACCGCTCATCTTTGCACACATGTGCCAAAGATATTCTTCAGAAATCATTCATCAGACTACAGCCAAAGATATTCACTAATATCATCATTTAAGACCGAGGATGAAGAAAAATATTTTAAAGAAGCGAATCGGTGAAACAAAATGACAAGGATTAAGGATTAAGGATTTGTATTTTGTTTTATCCATGTCCAACAATACCTCAAAAATAATCATAGTGGTGTAAAATTCAAGAATGATCAAATCATGGATACAATCAAAGCTAGTATCCAAAATAGATATTTTGACTTAAAAGAAAAATTTTATTTTTCGATGAATAGTGTCAGATATCACGTGAATAAAGGTCAGACACGTGAATAGTAAGAATCTCGACACCAAAAGATAGAAATTCCAAAAAAAACATTTTCACGCTTACTTAATAGTACTCGTGAATAAGAATCGTGAATAAGAACTCATGAATAGTAACTCGTGAATAAGAACTCATGAATAAGTAACCCCGACATGAAAAAGTTCCAATTTTGATAAAAGTTCCAACCAATATTTCAAAGATAATGATATCAAGAAATAATATCATTCTGAAAAAAATAATATCCCTTACCTCAAAGAATCAAGATTTCTAAGAAAGGCTCAAGTGATCTTTGAATGAAACTTATCTTAACAAAGAACTCTCAAAGTATCTAAATACTCACAAAATACGCTCAATAATATAGAGAGAGAAAGAGAAAACTTTGTTTCGTGTGATTTTCAATTCTAACTTAGCCCTCTATTTATAGGAAAATGTTAGCCGCCAAGCGGCATTTCGACTGACTGCTACACACCGATGGCTTTTACTACTACTATTGCCACCCACCACATTTGAAATAAAATTCAGCACATTTCTTCACCAACCACAAGTGGGGCCCACTCAATTCTAGAATTTTCCACCAAAATCAATTATAAACCTAATTTCGAATCCGACACCTCTTAAAATTCACAACAAATCATTCGTGCATTTTTAACGGTTCAAAATTTGTGGACATATACTCAACTTATGTATGTATAACATACCAAAAAATTACCACAATCCAACGGTCGGATTAAAAATTATAACCCCCCATAATATATCTCAAAACCCTCGATTTGATTTTTAACACCTCCAATCCGATAAAATACTGATAAAACACCTCAACATTAATTCCTTCATTAATAACCACATAAATAAATCCATCATTTATATTCATATAAAATAAATATTTCCTTATCATATGAATCAATAATTAATTATTCACAAATAATATTACGTAATCACATTTACGACAACCAGTTGTTCCTCAGGAAAGGAGGCTTTCAATAAGGATCTCTCCTCATCGGGCGCCGCAATTAGGTGACCAAACCTCTCCTTAGATGTAACTTTCTAGACATTGCCAATAATGTTATCTAATAATATTATTCAAATAATATGAATTATTGATCCGATAATGGGAAATCATAAAAGTGATTATTAACAACAATAATAATATAAAATATCAACGCAAAGAATTATTGAATCAATAAAATAAAATATTGAACAAGAATTCATCGTGGAAAATTATTGAGTAGTGCCATCTTACGTAAGGATCAATAATTCAACAATATGCGTAACACTGAGTGTGCTCATCATGCAACCACGCCAGACATCGTATTTTAACCACCGGGTATTCCAACAGCCTTAATTCAGTAATAACTACGCCGTTATTTATAACCACCCAAACTTTGTCGCTTTCCTCATCCAATCGCTTTCCGTTATGGGGCCCACACATGGGGATTGTCGTTATACGAATATTTCACAAAGATTTAATATTCCACGACCAAAACGAATATTCCCGACAAGCATTTAATATTCCACCACCAAACGAATATTCCCCCACAAAAATGAATATTTTATAACCACTTGCTTATTTTGAAATATTTGCGATTTAACCCTTAACTATCCACATTAATCAAATCAACCCTTACTATTTCAAAATAATAAATAAAGGAAATTCCTTTTATTTAAAAAAATTTCGGTCTTACAACTACTACCAAAGATAATTGTGTATTCATTAGTATCACGCACTAATAATTATCCATGCACTACTACCAAAGATAATTGTGTATTCATTAGATTATCACGACCACAAATTATCCATGCACTACTACCAAAGATAATTGTGTATTCATTAGTATCACGACCACAAATTATCCATGCACTACTACCAAAGATAATTGTGTATTCATTAAGATCACCACGACCACAAATTATCCAAGCACTACTACCAAAGAAGATAATTGTGTTTTCAATTACTAAGTTATGATTATACGAACAATCCTCAGTCATAATCATACCAAGTCCATCTATGCCTTCTGAGACCACGTAGATGACTTTGAACATAATATAAGTATTGAGGATAATGATATAAAGAATCAATCAAATGAGATAAAGGATAAATATTAAACATTTATAATATAATTTATCCAGATTCAAGAATATCCCCATGTTTTCAATCACTTAATAATCTCATAATCTAATATCATTAATATTATAACAATATTTTAATCATTTCTTAAATTTATAAACAATTTATCTTAATTGTTTACGTTTTACCATATAATGCATTTAATCATTCAAAATGCCATACTCATAAGATATCATCACCAATTATCAAATCTCTCAAAAAATATGCATATACTCTATATAGGATTCTCTAGCCATAATATCCTATTTTCAACTTTGTTACTTCACATAACATATTTAACTCATATGTTCAGAATTAAACTATTTTCATGAAAAATACCAAATCAGTCCCAAAAATATTTCTTTTCTGAGATTTAGCATAATATAGTCCCATAATGAAAATATATTTTTCTAAATTTTAAAATTCATTTACTATTTTTCAAAAATCAATTTCTAATTAATTCCTTAAGAAATTAGCTACCTCAAGTTTAACTCCAAAAATTCCCAAATCTTGGCAGGACCTTACACATGTTAACGTGAGCTTCTAGTTTAAATTTCATGGTCATCTGAGTTATAGAACTCTCGGTTATAGCGTTTTTTTTTGGAAAAACCTAAATATTGAAAGAGTCATAACTTGCTCATTTTAAGTCGAATGAGCTCATTTTTGGACAGGAGATACTTTATACCATATACCTTCATGTCCCTAAAGGGTAGAATTTTTCTCATAATTTAAGTGGCCGAAACAGCCCCTTAAAGTTTCAAGGCGAAGAGTATTTTGAAATTTACAGACTTTGGCCTCCTTTGCTAAAAAATCAGTCCACACAAAAATCTACAACACCTTTTCCAAGTAATTCCACTTGGATTAGTTAGGTAACTCATAGATCTAACTCTAGGACTTGCCACATTCAAAAATTCAAAATATAATAAGAGATATGGTCAATTGAATTTCATGTTACGTTTTTCACCAAAATCTGATTTTCAACTCTTTGTGATTTCTAAGAAACTTTCATGTTTTTAGATACTAACCAACATAACTCATCATAAAACTTACTAATACCACGAATACCCATGATTTTCATTATTCCAATGCTTTTATTATGACTTTCATCATAAACCACGTAAACTGCTCATTTTAGTTGAAGAAATATTTGAGGGTTTAAGAAATGGGTTTTCAGATCGGGGTCAATACAAAATTCGATTTCACGCCTAGGGTAGGCTAGGAAATCTTCAAGAATACGTCAAGAAATTTATTAATGATAGAAATATCATTCAAAATCGTTATTTTATCCAAGACTTGGATAAGACGTCACATCGATACCAACTGTGACTTCTATCCCTTAACCTAGATAGCACCTCACAATGATACCTATAAACTTACCATCTTCATTCACGATGTCGCCTACAGAAAGTCCGGCTTCAGTGCATTCCACACAAGGAAGTCAACAACGAAAGGTTCGGAGCTCTTTACTTATGGCTTGATATAACAGTGATTAACTTTAGGGTTTGGTTACTTTGAATTCGTATAACAGGTTGGTTATGAATATAAAAGCTAACAACCTTACGAAAAGCATGATGATTAGCTAACCAATTGATTCCTAAAAATCACATCAAAGGCAAGTATTTTCAAAAAGATAAGATCGACAGGTAACGTGAAAATGTTTATTTGAATCAACAAGATTTAAAAATAAGTAGCAGAACGAAGGCTCCTACTAACGAAGTTTCAACCAATAAGTCAAAGTTTAACTTCTTCGGAGTCAAATTTAAACGTTGACACAACTAGGTGAAATAAAAGAGTGGGTAGAACTGGTATCTAACACGGTATAGACTTCGCAAGAGCTTATGATTAACTTACCCGTGATAATTTTGTTCAGTTCCTCGTCACGAGAAAAAACGCCTCTCTTAAACTACCGGCTTTGGTTTATGCGGGAAACCTTTGGTGCCTCCATCCTAGTTGAATTTGTCTTCGGTAAACGACAAAATCGAGCTAAGTGACCTTCTCTTCCACAATTATAACATGCTTTGGACGGCATGGCGCAGTTCGGACTAATGTGTCCCTCTCCTCCGCATTTGAAGCATACAATAGGTGGTCCTTCTCCTTCCTTAACAACAGGTGCTGGTGCTGACGTCTTTCCATCATTGTTGAGTCTCCTTTTCTTGAAATGTCCATTCTTATTATATTGGCCCTGATTACCACCAAAGTGGTTACCATATCTGGCCTGTTGATTCCCTCCACGCTTGTTGTCACCGCTTCGATGACTACTCTCGCTAGTATTATAATTTTTGCTTACCGCTCTCTTTTAGTTGCGTTGACTCGTTATCGCGACTCCACTAATCGAGCCCTATTTACAACATCCGAATAAAAACAGCAGGTTTATGAGAAATAAGATGTCGACGTATCTCTCCGCTTCAAACCTCTTAAAACATTCGCGCCATTCTCTCTTCATTATCCACCAAGTGGGGACGAAACCGGATAACTCCGCAAATTTTGCCTCGTATGCGACACTGGCCATATTGTTTTGTTCCAACTTGATAAACTCCACCTCCTTCATGTGTGGCGTAATACTTTCAGAAAGTATTTGTCGTTGAATGCCTCCCTGGAACTTCTCCCAAGATATCTTCAAGACAAATGAGTTGAGTACGTTTTACCGATTCCCACCAAGAATCCGCCTCTCCAAGAACATAAAGGCAAAAAGGAACTTTTTGCTTCTGAGCATCCCAAGACATCAAATATCTTGTAATCTGCTTTATCCATGCTTCCGCCGAAGTGGTTTCGCTCACCCTTAAACTCCGGTGGTCCCAGCTCCTTGAATTGTTTAAGCGGTGACCACCGAGAGTTTTCTCGTGTTTCCACCCACGTTTTGGATGTGAGTCGCTTTTACCGATGTTGCATGAATTCTAAAACCTCTTAAACGCATCTGTCGTAGTCAATTGATCGGTGTTGTTGTTTACTGGAGGATTATCGCCATCCTGTTGTACATTATCCTGATTATTGATCTGTGGAGAATCAACAGTCTCCTGTGCTCCATTGCTATTCTCAACATTCTCGGATGCCATTTTCAAACACTGCCACAAAATAAGGGTTAATTAACATATCACATATTATCCCTATACTCTGATCGACCAATTAAATACCAAATAAATTTAGGTAGGTCATACTAGCGAAGGAATTCCCGCCTCTCCCTCCTAGTACTATTCTCACATCTTAGCCAGGATCATATCCCTAAGCTCGATACCTGTTGTGACGCCCCCAAAATTAGGTATACGTCACCCATCTTGGGTCGCCACTTACATGGTACATAAATTCAAATACAACTTACTAACCTAATCTGTCAGGTACAATACGACATAAAGCGTGAGTTTGAATACAAATTTTGTCTACTAGATATTATACAAACTCAAAAGGAGTCCTCATTATAACTATTATCACACTATTTCACGTAATAGTGAGGACTACTAATGCTATCCTCGGACCATTACTTGCTCCTCGACTCGTCTCCGGCTATGTTCTCATTTTCAAGAGAATAAAGTGAAAGAAAAAGGGTGAGCTCAACTAGCCCAAGAAGAAATATTATGACTAAGATAATGCGTAATAAATTATCATTAGCCTTCAACAAATGTTAAACCGATAAAATACAATAGACAACCGCTTTAATCTGCAGCTGAATATGCAATCCATTAAAAGAGTCAAGTAGAGAATAAAGTCTACTATCTTTTAGGTTTTAAAAGGTTTTCATCAATTTTTATCGCTGAGACTCAGCTTAATAAATAAACCACCACATCTAATCATCCCTGTATCACGGTCAAGGATTTTCATCAAATTATCAATGGTCATGACTATACCGAATCACCCCGGTCATAATCATACAAAAACTATCCATCATCGCATTACGGTGCCAATCGAGGACTTTTATCACATCATTTATTACAAGCCGCATGATTATACCGAATGATCCTCGGTCATAATCATACTAAGTTCATCTACGCACGTAAGCCAAAAGATAACATAATATAACAACACGAGGATGATGGCAATGACATAATAATTCAATAAAACAAGTTCAAGAATTATTTTATCCAGTGAATTAGTAACGCCCAAATTGTCAACAAGATAATCTTTGTTTTGTAGAGTAAAATTCAAGAATGATCAAGAATATTTTCATGAAAAGATCTTTGGATGAAACGCAAATATCAAGAATATTCTACTAATTTCATGGAGTATAAGTCAAAGTTTTAACCAATTGGGTATAATAAATAATGGAATAACAAAGGAAATCACCATGCATGCAGGTTTGACAGATAAAGTTATTTGCAGTTATTCAATAAATAATAATAACGGAAACCGGTCGGTGAAATTAACAATCGGATGTGATGATCCAATGTAATAATAAATTTGAATAATAATAAACAATGGAACCAGTCCTGGTGTAAAACACACGCATGTAATATTCCAATGTAATAATAAAGAATGGAATAATGAAGAAGATCACCAAGTATAGGGATTCAGCAGATACAAAGTTATTCCAATGTAATAAATAAGAATGGAATAATATAAGGATTTCACCAAGTATAGGGTATCTGGCAGATATACAAAGTTATGTATAGGGTATGCCACTTTACACGAGTTATTCCAATGTAATAATAATGAATGGAATAATGAAGTTCTCTTTATGAATAAGAAAGAATAACACCACTTACGAAGTACAACAAATAATATTCCCTACCGTAAAAAGACATTGGATATCAAAGTAGTGAAGTACCGTAATACTCTTCTTCTTCTTTCCTCTATAGATTTTTTTCTCTATAGCTTCCTCTATAATTTTCTCTCTAGAGTAGTTTCAATTGAATTCGTAAGAAAATAATGAAGGAATGAGCTTCTATTTATAGGAAAATAGAATGCATAAGTAATCAATCCATGAACTATCCAGATTGATTTATTTTAATCTGACTATTCCATATTTAAAGCAAAATCTTTTAAATAAAATATAATATATTCTATTTATATAAAAACATTTTACTATGCTGAAACACTATGCAATACTACGCAAAAAACACTACGAAAAAACACTACGCAACACTACGCATAATAAAATATAATATATTCTATTTATGTAATAACTTTAATAAAGTATTCTATTTTATATAAAAGATGTTTATGTTTTATTACGTTAATAATACTGAATAAAACAAAACGTCATTATCGCTTATAATAATTCATATTATTAATCTAACAATAATGGAATCAAACCGGAAGTGACTTCTCACATAAAGATCAATAATCAATACCGTGTGCTACTACGCAACCACACTTATTATCGTATTTTTTACTACCGAAAGTAGTTCAACAAGATTCACAGTAAAACTTCCGCCGTTATTTCAATAAAATATTTTTGTCGTTTTCTCAATCCAAATAATAATTCTCGCTAGGGTCCACCAATGATTCGAGCTATTGTTATTTAATATTCCCTCGCTAAACCGAATATTCCCTAACCAATCGAATATAATATAACCACTTGCATACTTTGCAAAATTTACAAATACTACCCACAACTATAATATTATCTCAAATTCACACCATAATATTAAAAATTATTTCGACAAAATTTAAATCTTTATTGATAAAATCGGGGTCTCACAAATACTGCAGTGTGCTACTACGCAACCACGCCAGACATCGCATTTCTTTTACCACTAGGTAGTTCAACAATTTTAACTCAGTAACACCTCCGTAGTTATTTTTATAAAATATTTTGTCGTTTTCTCTATCCGATAATAATTACGTTATGGGGTCCACTAATGATTGGTAGTTGCATTTAATATTCCCTAACAAAAAGAATATTTTCCACCAAACGAATATTTTATAACAACTTGCATACTTTTTGCAAAATTTATAAATATTACCCACAACTATAACATTATATCAAATTTATTCCATAATATTCAAAAATAATATTTATAGAAAAATTCATCTTTATTTATAAAAGTGAGGGTCTTACAACGACAACATATTATTAAGTTCATATTTGAATTTATGTACGTAGTAGTAAGTGGACCCAAGATGGGTGACGATACCTAATTTTAGAGGCGTCACACTCCTTATATAAAGCGAAGCAGGAGAGAATGAGAAAGAAGGGTGGGCGGGTGAGCAGGGTTCCCTCATCATGAGGGAATCAACTTTTTAACAGATTTAATTTTAATCATTTATTATTAAGATTAACAATTAAGATCCTGATTAATAGTGTTAATAGTAACCGGTTGTAATCGATCCTATTATATATTGATTATTATGTACAGTAGAACTTCTATAAATTATTACTGTTGAGATTGAAAAATTTTATTAATTTAGAGAATTATTATTTAATCGATAAATTAATAATTTATTAATTTAAAAAGTGTTTTTTTATTCGGTGAACATAAAAATTAAATTAAAATTATTACATTTTATTGATATTTATATCATACTTTTTTGATGCAATGTATCATATTTATTAAATTAATGTATCATATTTGTGAGAATGATACAATACCTTTGGAGCCAATAACGCGAAAGGAAACACTCATAACGTCAACAATTCTTCACAAGTTTTTATTACAATTTGAAAATGCAACGTATGAACTTTTGGACGCAATGAAAAAAATTAAATTAAATTTGAATTTCAAGACAAAACAAACAAGAATAAAATCATATTTTACAAGATTACCCTAAATATATTTGTAATTTAAAAAAATTATTAATTTATGATTTTGATGGTACCATATATTCATATAAGAATCTTTTTAAAAATTATTATTTTATTATTTTATCAAAATTATTAATTTATTCCATAAATTCAAATTGAGACGGATAAAAAAATAATAATTATTAATTTATCGAGTATTAATTTATTTTACTATAAACAACAAGGACACACACTAACTGTGTATGAATCTCTCTCCCCTCGTCTGTCTGGCCAGGAGTTCCCAATTCACAAATAATAATCTCCTCTCTCTCTCTCTCTCTCTCTCTTTTTCTCTCTTTCTTCTATATCTGTCTCAGTAGATCGCTATTCAGGAAGCCAGTCATCCATGACAAATCCACTTGAAGCCAACTCTATTCAGAGGTACATATACAACTCTTACTGAAAAGGTATTGCCTTCATCAATTCCCCATCATTTCTTCAGCTGATTAAAATCGCATTTGTGCTCAAGCTCTCTCTTTTCTCTCCCTCTACGAATCTAATTGCTAGTTCTCTGTTTCTTTGGCTCCCTCAAACTCTAGATTATGTTCTTTTTACAGACTTAGTGTTGATTTTAGTTTAAAGAGGTTGATTTCGCGTTCACAGCCTCAATTACCTTGCATGTTCTTTACCTATTGTCTGTTAAAGTTGGGGAATTTTAGTTTGTAGACTCCCCCAATTACAAAATCCTTTTTCTTCTGTTGATCGGAAGAATTAGGGTTTTAATCTGACTGACCAAGTCAAAGTATTTAGGGTTTTTTCATTGATTTAGCCAGAAATATGGGTTTTGATATGTTTGAGCAAAAAGTTGGGGTTTTGCTGATTTTTTTTTTTGTTTTTCTGATGGAATTAGGGTTTTAATCCAATTTGAATCAGGGTTTTAATACAATTTACATTTAAATATTGAATTTTGTTATTTTGGCATTCCTTTGGTTCAGCTAAAAGCTAGGGTTTTGTCAATCTGTGATGGGGGACGAGACACCTAATACAATGAATCTTGATCTGAATTTGGGACCTGTTGTCAATCCTGATGATGAGCCTGGTTTGGGATCATTCTCCAGTGAGTCTATGAACTTGGAGGAATGGTTAGATGAGCCTGTTCATAGGCTTAGGGAAGCCTTCATGAGGCAGAGAGCTGCAAGGCATAGGGCTGGGCAGCGGTGGCGATCAGTGTGGAGACCAGCTCCCATTCCCCCTGGTGCTAGGAACTTTGCACTGGAATTTATGGCCGGGACTAGATTAGAAATGGGTGAGGGAAGTGTTGCAGCTGAGGAAAGACCTGCTGAGGTAACTAAAACGTGCGATGCTAATAATGGATACTTGGAAGATGAGGCATTGGGGAAGAAGGAAGATGTTGAAAAAGGTAATGTTGATGAAGGAAGCTTTTTTGATTGCAACATATGCTTGGACTTGGCTAGGGAACCAGTTGTGACTTGTTGTGGTCACTTATTTTGTTGGCCTTGCCTTTATCGGTGGTTACACCTTCACTCTGATGCCAAGGAATGCCCCATTTGCAAGGGAGAGGTGACAATTAAAAATGTGACTCCTATTTATGGCCGTGGGAGTAACAAGCACGGACCGGAGGACAATTCAAGTCTTAAGATCCCTCAAAGACCCCAAGCACAGCGGGTTGAGAGTTGGAGGCATACTTTTCAGAGAAATGCGTTTGCAGTTCCGATGGAGGAAATGATTCGGCGTCTTGGAAGCAGATTTGATTTGAGCCGGGATTTGGTCCAGGTCAATTCCCGAAATTCTGACATCCCCGATGAATCGCCCGAGAGAAATAGCTCGTTGCTCAATCGAATATTGACCTCTAGAGGAATGCGCAGAGAACAAAATACAGTTTTGCCGCCAGAGGATGTTGTTGACTTATCACAGAGCAGCCCTACTAACTCTGAGGTAGGGGAAAGCCATCGAATGTTACCCTTTTTAATTCGAAGATCACAATCGCATCGAGCTGCTTCTATTTCCAACATTACATCTGTATTGAGTTCTGAAAGGGCAGTTGAGTCATATTTGCGCACCCATCCTATGGAATGGAATCAGGAACATCCTCCAACAGTTGATGACAGAGATTCTGTATCAAGTATTGCTGCTGTTATACAGTCAGAAAGTCAGACGGTGGATACTGCAGTTGAAATAGATTCCAGAGTGTCCCTTTCTACTTCGTCATCCAGAAGAAGATATGATGCTTCAAGGATTTCTGACTTGGACAGTGGAGATTCTCGTACACCTAGAAGGAGGAGGTTAAACTGAAGTCTATCCTCATCTGACAGCTTCCCCTCCCTGAGTACATTAAAGATTCTTGCCCTGCACCTACACCTCAAAGATGGATGTTAAACTACAAGGCAATCATCTGACTCTTCCCCTTCCAAACTAAAGCAAAGATTGTTGTGCACCTAAAAGGTGGATTAACTGAAATGAGCTCCCCATCTAATTATTTTTCCTATTCAGGGATCTTTTGAGCATATAATTTTCTATTAGCCCAAGTCTATTGCCTTTTTAGGAAGGCTTTGTTCTCCAAAGACTCGGACTTTTCATTTCAATCAGTTTCTGCCTTCAAATATTTATAAAACAACTCACATTTAGGTGCTAGCACTATGCATTATGCAAAATGAAATCTTGTTGCAATCAGTCCTACTTGGCTACTTGCTTGTTCTGTACATAAACCTCCGGACTCTCATATTGTTTGTTGGACATAGGGCATCAAATAAATCTCGCGTTTCTGTTATATTTTTACTAATGTCGTTTTGATTACATGTGTGTATATTGTATTTGTATCTATTTTTATTAAAACAGACAGCAGGTGTATGGTTTTCTTTTCTGCTTTCTGCTTTCTGCTTTCTGCTTTCTGCTTTCTGCTTTCTTTTTCTTTAGCCTCCAGAACTAAGTTTTGCTTGGACAATTATGAGTTCAAGTGAAAAAGAGAAGTGAGAAGAAGATAGTTAAGTTGAAAATATCTGAGTCAGTCTCTTGCTATATGGAGAATAAAGAGTCGTATAATTTTTTTTTCTTAGTTGAAATTTTAAAATGAAACAAATAAATTTATATGATTATGATTAATGAAATAGCTAATATTGTGAATTACATAAAAAGTAATATCAACTCCAATAACTTTATAGTAGAGAGCAGTGCACAAACAGTAAAACTGGTACAGAAGAAACAAGACTTCCGCTCAGCTCAGCTCATGAAAAACCTTTATAAATTTACTAAATGCCTTGTAATTTGTTTGGACCTTCAGCATTGGCAGATTCATAAATTAAGTCTACAGCACCAACCAAAAGATCACCGACTTGTTGGTTGGTTGGTACACCTCTTGTAGTAGGTTGAGGGACATTGTTTGGATGAGCATTACAATGCGGTGATCACCGACTCATTATCAATTAATTCGGATCCGGTTAAGCTAATTTCACATTCTGATCCGTGTGTCAATTCTATATTAATCAATTAAGTAAAATTAACTTAAAAGTGTCTCAAGTTTTGTATTCATGTACTAGTAGTCTAATATAAATAAATATGATGGTCACAAGCAAACAGTGTAAGAGTCATCATAAATCAATGTAGTCCCAATTGATATTTTTGACTAAAAGCTTGATAAAAGTACAGGTGGCGTAACAGAAATCATTAAATAATCAATCAACTTTAAGTAATGACAACTGACTTTGACATAAAAATACTAAACAATATTCTATACCGTACTATAATATCCCACCATTCACAATAAACTACTAACTAGTACTAATAAACAAAGAAAACAAAGACTAGTGAGTGGATGAGAAAGAATTATTACACCCATTATTTTATTTTAGTACTGAAACTAACTAAACAATTGAAAATTTACAATATTCAACCTTTGATGCCTTGAAAAGGGAAAATTTTGTTGACAACTGATAATTTTAGTTACAACTATTTCTCAAAATTTGTAATGCATAAAAAAAATTGAAAAACACCCTTTCTTGGATGTTTGTTTGCTTCTTCTTTATGTTGTTTATATTTCCAAGAATTTAACAAAGAAAAGAAAAAACTATTATTGCACATTCTATCTATGTAACGTAACTCACTCGGTATTTTACTAAACACAGCATTCTTTTCTTTTATGTGCTTGTGCTTGATTACCTATTCTCTTTTCTGTTGTTGGTATTGTTTAATTAACAGTTCTGCATAGAGAAGCTCATTCCAAGCATCCGGCACGCCCGGGAGGCACCAATGGCTGCAGTCCTGGATTCTTGACGGCGATGTTCTCTCCTCTTCTGACAGATTTTGCTTCCTATAAATAGATGGATGACCATCTTTCCGATAATCTGTCAGTCTTGTGATGTTCATATAAGAGACTCGGGTTTTCATATTTTTCACTACTTTCTCCAGAACTCTCATCTTGGGCGGATATTGTGCGAGATATGTCTCATTCTTTATTGGCTCAGTTTCATGGTCACATTGTCCACCAGAATTCCACTGCCCTCCTCTGTCGACAAGACAGACAAATACTCCAAGTTAGATAAGTTTGACTGTGATGAAATCAATGTCAAATGCTACGGAATAAAACAAACAGATCCTTATTATATATCGGGATTCGTGTCCAATATATTCTTCTTATTTAAGGGGAGACACTTGTAAAAAACAATGATTACTACCTGAAATGAGAGGCCGAATATCCCCTGAAGAAAACCATAGTCCTCAAAGGATTTACGTTGGCATCCACCCATCTTGCCCATGTTGTTAAGGCTTTCCGAAATGCCTCGATAACATTTAGTTCATGATAAACATGTGTCCCTTCTTGATAATAGTCTCTCCTGCAACATTTCATTGTTATTTAGTATCTACTGTTTGGATTTGAACTTATACAACAGAGTAGGTGTAAAGATGTTCAAGTGGAAATCTTTACCCTTGGGAAGTTTTTGGATGAGTCCACCAGTGTCCGGTGTTGAAAATAAGAATGTCCGCACTTTTATATTTATCAGCGGAGATCCCTATTCTATCAAGCCGAAGTGTTTCCTGCCTTGATCCATCTTTCTCTGGCACTTCCCATTCTTGAACTAAGAAAGGAGATACAAAAAACTCTACCGTGCAATTAAAATCCTGGCCAGAACAAGGGAAAAAATAGCGAGCTTACATAATGTATAATTATAAGGACACAACCTGATATATGATTTAGGATACCAAGAAAAGAGGACTATTTAAAAAAATTACCTTAAATATAAAGGAATACGAAGCTTCTGACCGAAAATGGTGTCGCCCAGATGCTTCATAAACCTTGCTTTGATCTTTCACAGAGTTTCTGAGAATACAAATCAAAGACTCCCACATGTTCCTATTGAGAGAATCGCCAACAAAAACCAATCGCTTTCCTCTCAACAATTCCAACATATGACTTCCATTCAATCTGTAAACAAGTTCATGAGCATTGATGTTAAGAGAAATATGAAACCTACAAAGATCATTTATAGTTTAATAATAATAAAAAAAATTACAAAAAATGGCCAGAAAATACCCAATGTGAAAAGCACCAGATCAATAATTTGCTAAATAAAAAGAAACTAGATAATTAATGAAGTCTATCTTCATCAGAATCAACCCACAAATAACTGGAACTTACCTCAATTTCACAACAATTAATACAAATCAATAGTACGAGAAATAATGGTTCAATTACAGTAAATTAACACAAAATTCAAAACACAACAAAGTTATAAATTAAGCACATTAAAATCCCAAAATAGAGCATAAAAAGATTGATATACTTGGGGCCAAACTTACCAACTAAAAAAAAGAAAAACTCAAAGATGGACAGAATTTTTTTTAAGTTTCAACACAGATCACAATAGTACTGAGCAGAAAGTCCAATTACACAAAATTTCGAAGGAAAAAAAAAAACCAAAAAGTATAGTACCAAATAATTAGAATTCGATCACAAACCTGGGTAAAGTGCAACTCTGTGGCTTCCATTTATACTGCTGAAAACCTTTATCAGGCCGACCATTAAGAAAACAATTGAATTGTTCATCAATAAGTGAACAAGAACCTGGTTTATACAGCGGATACGAATCATCTCTCACCCACTCCCCATGAAATAGATCACACTTCATCAAAGACTCCACCAATTTCCCACTACCTGGCTTTGCCGACACAACCAAAAGAGTGTCGTTGCTCTGTTTCTTGGAGAAGGAAGTTAAATTTGTGACCGCACCCTTTTCTGCAATTCTTTTATCTCCATTCCCAGAAATATTTTTTCCTCCTGAGGAAGACTTCGGAGCTGAATTTGCAGTCAGATTTGCCACCACTGGAGCTTTGGGAGCCTCAATTGGGGTCTGATTTGGCTTAAAGACTCCAACTTTATCTTTATTATCATGAGTCACCTCTGCTGGAGATTTTGGAGCTTCAATTCTGGTCTTATTTTGCTCAAAGACTCCAACTTTATCATGCAAATCTTTGTTTTGGGTCTGGTTTTTCACAATAATTGGGTTTTTATTCAATTTGGGTGCTCCGGTCGTGGTGTTTTGAGATCTAGTAATGTTGGTTGGTTGTGAAGAATTTGGGAAAAAGTAAGAAATAACTGAAGAGAAATGAGACCCATCAGACCCAGAAGAGGAAATTGTGGGTGCAGATGTTGAAGAATTTGTACTAGAGATACTAGTGATCCCATTAAAGATGTTCGAGAACCAAGGTGAAGAAGAAGAAGATTCTGTAGAAGGATTAAAGGCCAAGAAAACAGTGAAGACAATGAAAGCAAACATGAAGCCATAAGCAAAAATAACAGTTCGTTTGGCTCTTGGGAAAGATATAAGAGATTTAAGGTCTGAAATCAGAGTTCCGCCATTGATGGGCAGATGATGCTTTGTTGCATCAGCCATGTGAATGGAAATATGCGTTCCGCAGATAAACCAGTAACAAGAAGTTTCCTTCCTAGTTCCTATACAGAGAAAGAGAGAGAAAAGGAAATGATAGTGGAGAGAGAAAAAAAAGGAATTGATAATGGAGAGAGATACAGAGAGAGAGGGTTGGGAGGAGTCTTTAAGAGAGAGAAGTTTTAGTGAAATGGGGATCCGAAGTTATTTTTTTGTAAGTTGGTTAATTGGTGGGCATTACTAAAATACCGATATCTTCAAGCGTCGCAAATACGTTGTCAAGATTTTATTAGTCGATTAATCGAACCAATTTACTTCAAAAAACTACTTTCGTGAAATGGACGACGAACAGAAGACGTTTGTCATCTGGAAAGTGGCGATGATAATTACTCTGACTCTACAGTTTTACTAAATAAAATACTCCTTAATATAAATTAAATAGTAATCCCTCCATCTCAAAATTAAAAATAAATTTAATTTTTGAAATTAAATAATATTATATTAAAATTTTAAACTAGTATAATTTATAAAAATTTAAAATAAAATAAAATTTATAACTAATAATTTTTATTATTTATTGTACAATTATAATAATTACATCAATTAAACTAAATAAATTTATATTAAATTAAAATTTAATATGTCGTTTTATATTTTTAATTTTAAAATAAATATTTTTTAATAATTCATAATTAAAATAAAATATTAATATTGGGTGAAATTCAGATCAGTAATTTGACAAGATTAAAAGTTACAATGAGTTTCTCTTGTCGTTAATTTTCTCTTTTTCTTTTATCATTTTTTTTCTTCTTCTTATTATTATTTTACATTAATTCTATTCTCTCGTAGGTACAATAGGTTAAGTTGCCAGTTGGATAAGTAGGTTTTCGTCTCTTGAAAATTTTAGAGAATTGATATTTTTATATTGAAAATATTAATTTCATAATATTTTTTTTATATGAAAGTGAATCTCATATATTATTTATATGAAATTAATATTTTTATTTATGAAAATATCAATTGTCAAATTTAATTGTTATGTAAATTATGTTTATTGTGTGGGGATGAAATTTGAGATCTAAAAGTTGTAGGTCCTCAATTTTAATTACTTGATTAAAATTAATAATACTATATATAAATTAATTAATAATATTATACTCCATGTAGTAGAGATTAAAAAAGATACGTCAAACTACTACTAATTTGGTACCAATCAAAATAGATTAAGGATATGAAAATGAAAAAGAAAAAGAGGTAATATTTTTAATTATTTAAGATTAGAATCACAGTGTGATTATTAAACTTTAAAACCCTCGTCATAGTCCAAAAATGTTAGAAAAATTTATAGTCAGGATTATGTGTAATATACAAATTTAAAAGAGTATACATATAACCCATTAATTTATTATTTTATTTAAATATTTTGTTATATAATTAATTTATTATTTAATTTTAAAACTATTTTTTATCATTTTAAAATTATTTCATACTTTAAAAAGGGTTATATAGAGTATCACATTTTAACTTGGATTATAATCTTTCGTCAAATAGTTTTAGAATTAAGAGTAATTTATCAGGTTAAATAACAGATTAATTATGAAATAAATAACATAAAATATTAATATAAGCAATTTTGGTGTTTGATAATTAGGTTCTATTATTTACGATGAAAGTGCCACAAAGGGTTTCAAAAATAGGCACATAACCACAATAGTTATTGCGTATGTAATAAAAAAATCTATATCATAATTGTAACTATTGCGCATTTAAATTAACAGTAATAAATTTACCCCAAATAGATAAATTAGTAATAAAATATCTTTAACTGATTCAAATAAGTTTTGTACAATATTTTTAATAATATTAAGCAGGCACATTCAAACGTTAAATTTCTGAACTTTTCTTTATTTTTTTTGAACCGACGTTCTTACAATTTTTCTTAGACAAACGTAGCCACAATTACATAGTACAATTCCGTTAAACGGGTATTTTGACAAAAATAATTTCATAGAAAGTTTTTTTAAAAAATTTCTTAACTGCGTTTGAAACGTTTGGAACCTTTTTAGAGTCCAAACGCAACCCTTCAAAAATGATATTGTGCTTTTGTTTGGACCTCCAAATGCTCTAAACGACGATAATGAAATATATATATATACTAGTATATGTCCGTGTCTGAAGACACGACGTAAAAAATAATTAAATTAAAATTCAAAAAATATTATATTACATCTATATAATATCAATTTAGTATTGCTAATTTTAAAAAATTAATGAAATTTCCTTTAAAAATAGATATTCGCATAAATATAAAGCGCGTGTATAAAACTTATAATTATCCATACATATTCAAACCACCAAAAAAATAATTATTCCATACACAATCATCAACACATCAACACAATCATAACCATGTATAATTAGTTAGCTTTATAAAATACGGAACCAAAAAAATACATACATGAAGAAATTAATACATATTCAATCATAAACACATCTAACCACCAAAACATCAAGCTAATCACTACTAATTTCAAGAAATTTCGGCAGAGTTTCCTTTAAAAATAGATATACAGAAAAATCTAAACTTGTTTACAAAACTTACAATCATCCATACATATCCAAACCACCAAAAAAACCATTCGAGGCATACCCAAAATCATCATAACCACGTATAATTAGCTAACTTTACAAAAGCGAATACAAAAAAATACATACATGCGGAAAATAGAGAAACTAAGACCCTTTACTACGAAATTTTTACACCAAGTATATTCTTTACGACTTACATCATGTATCCTTCAAAGATATACCGAAAATAATTGAAATTTAAAAATTATCGAACTATGTGAGTAAAAATAAAACAATTATAAATCTGAAACAAATGAGCACACATATTTGTATGTAAGGGGAATGATTTAAATTGATTGTAGTAAGAATTTAGAGAGATTGTAACAAATAATCAATTTTTTAAGGAAAAATATGGACTTACAATCAAATAAAGTTTTCTTAGTACTATCTCAACGAACATTTCATTTGCTTAATGATTTAAATCATAAATTTGTATCGGTGGCAGTATAATGGTGTGTGAGTATGATTTGCGAGTGTTTGATTGGTTACAGTTATGTGTGTGTGTGTGTGTGTTTGTGCATGTATTATGTGTCTGTGTGAGAAGTAGAGAAATATAGTTTTAGTAAGAGAGACTTTCACACCTAGACATGTCAAAATTGGATTGCATATCATTTAACTCTCTTAAATGTCTTTTTTATCCCTTTAAATCTCCTCTTCATCAGTATCCTTAATGTCCTCGTATCAATACGAATGTACTTTGCCCAATGAGGAGAATGCACAACCACCTATATTATTTACATAAACAATAAAAGTAACTATTTATATTATAGGAATAGTAAAGTTATTTTGATGCAGTGACATAAAAGTAGATTTACCTGATTATGTCGACCCCATCCACAAAGGTCCATTGTATATATTTTATTGTTCTCGTTGACAAATTCACTCCAATCCTACAAAGAATGAACCTCATTGTAAAATTAAAAGTTGAAATGTTGAAAAGATTACATAATTTAGTAGAAATAAACTTGTTTAAACTATACCATAAACTTGTCGTAAGAATATCATAATAAAACTTATGGGTAAACAATATTTGTGGTTTCATTCGACCCATCTTCCGGAAGGAGGACAGTAATACGATCTGCAAATGTGCATCTAGATAGTGCCACATAAAGGTGTCCATGACTAAAAATAGGTGTTCGCAAATCAATCCCAACGAACTTGACAGATTGTCCTTGGGCTTTATTGATTGTCATAGCATAAGTTAATCGAATAGGAAACTAACGTCTTGTCATTCGAAAAGGCAAGTCCAAAGATGTTGGTGTCAATGATATTCTCGGAATGAAGACTAAATTGCCAATTTTATCTCCATTTAATATCCGAGCTTCGATTACCCTTGAGGCACATCTAACAACCATCAATCGCGTGCCATTACAAAGTCCATCTTTTCGGTGCAATATTTCAGTAACAACATTATTGGGCATCCAACTTTCAACTCCAATTTAAACGGTGGCAACCCTGAAGGATTCAGCGAGTTTAAGTACTCGTTAGGATATCGATTCCTAATGTTATGATCGAGCTCATCACCTTCACACATTTTATCTGCAGCTAAAAAAGTAATTGTTTCTCCCGGAGTGATATTCAAAGGTCTTTTAAAGATTTATATCACCGACGTCGTCATCATGGAAAGCAGATAGAATTTTAGATTCAAGAAGAAAGGTTTGAGTCACTATACCAACCATATCCAATTGTGGATAGATTCTAAATATCAATTCATTTAGATTATGACATCGGTTTATTGTAGATGGAAGTTGCACAATTTCTTGTGGATTGGTCCTAATCTAGAAAATAAAAGTATAATTATTCACAAAATGAGATTTAATTCAAAGTATCATGTTATAAAAATTTAATTCAAGGTTGAATGAAGTATTACCTCCATTAAGAATTGAGCAAAATTAATATTTCGAACGTCTGTGTGAGTTAATCACATGTTTAAACCCAGAGTCAAAACACATATATCTTTCCATAACGAAGACCGTCTCAATGATGCACCCACAATTTGCTCACGAACGCCTTTAGGAATAACAGGCAATATTTGTCGAAAGTCTCCACCTAGGACAACAGTGATACCCCCAAAAGGTCTTTTATCGTCTCTAATATCTTGAAGTGTGCGATCAACTGCCTCAACACAATATCGGTGTTGCATAGGAACTTCATCCCATATTATCAGCTTTGTTTTTCTAAACAACTCGGCATGCATTGATTGTTTAGTGAACCCACATATTGAATTATTTAGGGTTTCCAAAGGAATACAAAATGTAGAATGTGCAGTGCGCCCCCCTACCAATAACAAAGATGCAATACCAGATGAAGCCACAATAACAACAACATGTCCATAGCTACGCAATTTGGTTGCAATGGTATTGTACAAAAATGTTTTTCCCGTCCCAGCACCTCCACTCAAAAAGAAAGTAGTTGCTTTGTTTTCACATACCGACGTTGTGACAGCAGTATAAGCCCTAAGTTGTGCATCATTAAGTCTGTCAACATTAATTTGTTCATCAGACTGTTGTGCTTCATTCTCAAGTTGTTGGTGCTCAAACAGTAATCTGTTTCCAACTATTGCATTCCAATTTCCAGTTGGTTGTGGCATGGGTGGAAAGTCAACTAAACTCTTCCCCGACTCATGAAGCAATTGATTTATCAAATATAAGCCATAATCTTCAATATGATCATCAGTTGGATTCAAAATCCCAAACTTAGTACGAATCATGTGTGCCAAATCATCACATATATATGCTGAGAATTGCTTCCACAATTCAAATGGATGCAATGGAAAACATTCCGTTAGAATTACTATAAATAGTCTCCTTAATTGGTATCCCGTTCTCATAATTGCAGCCTCGTGAAGACATTGTATCCATTCTTCATCATCTTCAAGAAGTCCTCTTGCAACACATGCTGACTTGAATGTATCATGCATAACATTATTTAAGTGCGTGCCGAGTCAACAAAAAGAAGTAGGTCCTCTAACAACAGTTAGAAGCAAACGCAAATAAAACCGCTCACCTGAATTAGGGCTAACAAAGTACATTCTACCAATTGCATAACACCTTTGTCTTGGAGTCCATTTATTGATAGACTTGTTCCAAACAAATTTTTCTGGAAATTCCTGATAAGTTAATACACGGGCATATTCATTTGTAGCACAACAATCAAAAAAGCCAGTTAGAGTTGTTTTTTGATGTGCTCCTTTAGAAAGGATCATATCAAAAGACTCAGCAGGGTTAAAGACAACACGATGCATCCTGTGCAAATGAAGTGCCAATCTTACAACCAAGGAATCTCTTCATGTAAAGGATTACCAAACAATCGCCACGCTGACTTACGAGAGTTCAATATACCTAGCATCAAGATATTGTTGGATCTCATTAATTCCTCCAAGTACCATTGTTCTTGCGATCACGTCCTTTATAAATATACTTGTGAATGTATTTTACACATCCGACTCGCACAAACTTCAACATTGATATGACAATTGAACATTCTTGATAAATCACGGATTATGTGGCACAACGTCTCTATTATCAATTTCTTGCCCCTCACGATGTACTTACGACCAAAGATACGACGCGACGATGAGCATGGATATCCGTCGAGTCCATACTTGTTGATTCAAAAAATGATCGAGGGTACCGTTTAGTACACACCCCATTTTCCGTACATGGTGCTTGTGGATTTCGAGCACCACATGGTCCGTGTACCATGCAACCTATAATTGTTTCAAAAAGCAATGTCGGTCGGTAATCCAAAAATTCAAAACACAATCGTTTCATTACGTCACTCGAGCACATGTATGAATTTTATCTGAACCATGAAGGAACAAAAGTGCATGCATGTGTTGTAAGACCCCAACTTATTATTAATGAAATTTAATTTTCTCTATTTATTATTTTGAAATAGTAAGGGTTGATTTGATTAATGTGAATAGTTATGGGTAAAATACGCAAATATTTCAAAATAAGCAAGTGGTTATAAAATATTCATTGTTGACGGGGAATATTCGTTTGGTCGTGGAATATTCTTTCATTTTGGGGAATATTAAATCTGACTGGCCAGTAAAGATATTTTGTGGGCCCCATAACTGAAAAGCGATTGGATGAAGAAAACGACAAATATAAGTGGTTTAAAAATAACTGGCGTAGTTATTACAGATTATCTTTGTTAAAATACTCGGTGGTTAAAACACAAGAAGATACCAGATTGCACCAATTATTGATTCTTACGTAAGAAGGCACTCAGAAGACCCAAACTTTTATAAATAAAGATGAATTTTCTATAAATATTATTTTTGAATATTATGGAATAAATTTGATATAATGTTATAGTTGTGGGTAATATTTATAAATTTTACAAAGTATGCAAGTTGTTATAAATTATTCGTTTGGTGGGAATATTCTTTTGTTAGGAATATTCGCATACAACTACTCAATCATTGGTGGACCCCACAATGTAATTATTGTCGATCGAGAAAACGACAAAAATATTTTATAAAAATAACTACGGAGGTGTTGTTACGTTAAAAGCTATTGAACTACCCGGTGGTAAAAATACGATGAATGGCGTGGTTGCATAAGAGTAAGCACGGCAGATTGATTATCGATGCTTACGTGAAGTCACTCAATTTACGCTTAATTATTCACATGAAGAATTCTTTGCGATCATATCTCTTATATTATTGATTCAATTATTGTCACAAGATCATCTCAGTATAATATGTTATAGTATTAAATCAATAATTGAGACGACAAGTTATAAATGATTAATAATGGTTGAAAGATTAAATATGTGTTGATGAAAAATAAAATGATTTGTGGTAAGTGTAAGACCGAAATTTTTTAAATAAAAGGAATTTCCTTTATTTATTATTTTGAAATAGTAAGGGTTGATTTGATTAATGTGGATAGTTAAGGGTTAAATACATAAATATTTCAAAATAAGCAAGTGGTTATAAAATATTCATTTTTGTTTGGGAATATTCGTTTGGTCGTGGAATATTAAATGCTTGTCGGGGAATATTAAATTTGGCGCTTGACCATGTGTATGGCCCCATAACTTGAAAGCGATTGGATGAAGAAAATGACAAAGTTTGGGTGGTTATAAATACTTCAGCGTGGTTATTCAATTAAGACTGTTGGAATACCCATTGGTTAAAAATAGACGATGTCTCAGCGTAAAGAAGATACCAGTATTGTGATACAAGATTGTTGAATTATTGATTCGCACGTAAGATGGCACTACTCAATAATTTTCACAGGAAGATATCGCTCAATATTTTATTTTATTGATTCAATAATTGTCTGCGTTGATATTTTATATTATTGTTGTTCAATAATTGTCAACGCACAATATTTTCCATTATCGGATCAATAATTCATATTATTTGAATAATATTATTAGATAACATTATTGGAAATGTCTAGAAAGTTCATCTCAAGGAGAGGTTTGGTCACCTAATTGCGGCGCCGCCAAGAAGGAGAGATCCTTATTGAAAGCCCCCTTTCCTCGGGAAACTGGTTGTCATAAATGTGATTACGTAATATTATTTGTGAATAATTAATTATTGATTCATATGATAAGGAAATATTTATTTTATATGAATATAAATGATGGATTTATTTATGTGGTTATTAATGAAGGAATTAATGTTGAGGTGTTTTATCAAGTATTTTATCGGATTGGAGGTTTAAAAAATCAAATCGGGGTTTTGAGATATATTGCGGGGTTATAATTTTTAATCAAACCGTTGGATCGTTGTAATTTTTGGATATGTTATACATACATAAGTTGAGTATATGTCCACAAATTTTGAACCGTTAAAAATGCACGAATGATTTGTTGTGAATTTTAAGAGGTGTCGGATTCGGAAATTAGGTTTATAATTGATTTTGGTGGAAAATTCTAGAATTGAGTGGGCCCTACTTGTGGTTGGTGAAAAAATGTGCTGAATTTTATTTCAAATGTGGTGGGTGGCAATAGTAGAAGTAAAGCCATCAGTGCAGTCAAGTCGCGCTTCTACGGGCTAACATTTTCCTATAAATAGAGGGCTAAGTTAGAATTGAAAATCACACCGTAAAAAAGTTTTCTCTCTTTCTCTCTATATTATTGAGCGTATTTTGTGAGTATTTAGATACTTTGAGAGTTCTTTATTGTCAAGTCATAAGTTTCATTCAAAGATCACTCCTTGACCTTTCCTTCAAGCATCGATTCTTCGAGGTAAGGGATGTTATTTTCTTCTCGGATGATATTATTTCTTCAATATCATTATCTTTGAAATATTGGTTGGAACTTTTATCAAATTTGGAACTTTTTCATGCTTCGGGGTTACTTATTCATGAGTTCTTATTCACGAGTTACTATTCATGAGTTCTTATTCACGAGTTCTTATTCACGAGTACTATTCATTCAAGCGCGTGAAGATGTTTTTTGTGGAATTTCTATCTTTTGGTGTTGAGTTACTTATTCACGATACTCAAGACTATTCACGATATCTGAGACTATTCACTTAATACTAAGATTATTCAATAGAAAAATAAAAATTTTCTTTTCGTCTAAAATATCTATTCGGATACTAGCTTTGATTGTATCCATGTTTTGATCATTCTTGAATTTTACACCACTATGATTATTTTTGAGGTATTTTGGACGTGGATAAAACCAAGTACGAATCCTTAATCCTTGTCATTTTGTTTCACCTTTGGATTCGTTTCTTTAAAAATATTTTCATCATCCTCGCCTTAAATGATGATATTGATGAATATCTTTGGCCTTTAGTCTGAAGATGAGCAGCGTTGAGATGAACATGACCGATTGATGAATATCTTTGGCACTGTAGTGCAAAGATGAATATTTGATTTGAGATGAATATTGATTGATGTTACTGAGGATAAAATATTGATGATGGATCGTTAAATTCATAGATTATAGTAGATTTCATTCTCTACGTAACTCTTCTATGAATTATTATTTCATTGCGAATATTGATCCGAAACTTGTCATTCATTGTATTCTATCGATTTTTTCCTGTTGGAGACTAACGATAATTTGTTGTATATTATCTTAGTCATAACATTCTTTTCTTGGGCTAGTTGAGCTCACCCTTTTCCTTGTTGTTCTATTTTTCTTCTCGGGAGGCGAGAATGTAGCGAAAGTACTTAGTGGGGGTATGGAATGAAGGTTCAGAGAGAGTGGTTTAGTAGTCCTCACCATTATTGTAAAATAATGTATCAATAAATGTGATGAGGATTTATTTGAGTATAAATATTGTCTCTGAAGATAATATTTGTATTTAGACTCATAGTTTTATTGTTGTGATAATAAAGTTGTAGTTGTTTACGTACCATGTATTTGGCGACTCGTGAATGGGTGTTGTGTATACCTATTTTGGGGGGCCACGGTTGGTATCGAGCTTAGGGATATGATCTCTGGCGGAGATCGGGGAATAGAACTAGGAGGGAGAGGCGAGTAAATCCTTCGCTAGTGTGTCTACCTAAGCTTATTTGTTAGTTGGTCAAGATATAGGGATATTATGTGATATATTGATTTCCTTAATTAACCCTTGCTTTTATGACGGTGATTTGAGAATGTCGATTGAAAATATTAACAAATGGAGTAAATGAGACCGTGGAGATGCTCTGTATTTTTACCAACGAGGAGAACGTGTGCAACAGTGGCAATGTTCCTCTTGTGAACAACACCTTGGCGAGATGATGAATGAGGGATGTTTAGAAGTTTTGCAGGTTTATGCAAAATCAGACGAGGAGACTCGTGTTCAAAATCTGAGGAGAAATGATAGCAATTCACGGGTGGTCACAAATGGCAGTTCAAAGAGTTGGGACCACCGAATTTAAGGAAAGCGATCCGATCATGCGGCGAAACATGGGTCAAGCAAATTACCAAGATATTCGATGTCTTGGGATGCGGAGGAACGAAGGTTCCATTCGTCACCTTTATGTTCCGTGGCGAAGGCAGACATCTTGGGTGGGAATGGTGAAGCGTACTCCATTCACCGCACTCAAAGATGTCATAGGAGAGCGTTTGAAAGCAGATTCAATGACAAGTACTTCCCTCGAAAGTATTCGTCATATGAAGGAAGTGGAGTTTATTAGACTAGAAGCGAGAATAACACGACGGTGTCCCAAAGACGAGGCTTAAGTTCATGAGTTATCCAGTGCTGCACCTCATTTGGTGGAGAATGAGGAATTATGACGCGGATGTTTCGAGAGGTTTGAAACCCGACATACGTCAAGATCTCATTTCTCATAAATTTTCTCTCTATTCGGATGTTGTCAATGAGGCTCATTGTTAGAAGCGAGATAACGAAAGTACGTTCAACCGAGGGACCATAACCGAGGATCATATCAAGATAGCGATCATCGTAATAACGATAACCAAACGGAGAAAGAAGAATATGACAAAGCGGTAACCACTGCGTGGTGGTAATCGTGTATGAAAATAGAAGAAGCGAGTCGGGAGGAGATTTAAAAGAGGAGATTCAACAACCACTACCATATGAAGACGTCGGCACTGTGAAGCAACTAGTTTTAAGGGAGGAGAAGACGACCGGTCATATACTACAAATGCGAAAAGAGGGACATATCGGTCCAAACCGCCCACAACAGTTCAAGGTACGCTTATAATTGTGGAAAGGAAGGACATATCGCTCGAGATTATGACGATGGCGAAAACCTAGTTCAATGGGGCGGTGACTCAAAAGATCGTCCCCGTAAAAGTCAAAGTCAACGATTCCGGAAAAGCGTTTGTTGTGATCGGTCAAAATGCGAGGAACCCGAACGAAGTTAGACGGGTTAGTTAATTATAAATTCTCGCGAAGTATATACCTTTACTAGATATTGGTTCTACCCATTCTTTTATCTCTCTTACTTACGCCAACGTTTGAACTTGACTACGGAGAAATTAAACTTTGACCTATCTGTGGAGACTCCATTAGGAGAAACTTTCATTACATCCGTTGTTTAAAAATCTTGCTTGATTCAAGTTGGCACTATCACATTACCTGTTAACCTTATTTCTATAGAGATATTTTCTTTTGATGTGATTTTAAGGTTAACTACTCATCATACCAAAATTGATTGCTTTTGTAAGGTTGTTAGTTTTCATATTCCTAAGCAACCTGGTTATTCAATTCAAGTAATCAAACCATTGTAGTCAAACATTTTCATATCAATCCATGAAGTCATTCGTTTATTACGGATGTCAAGTTTTCTTAGTCCATGTTATGGATTTGAATAAAGACACGTCAGATTTGAATAATATTCTTGTTGTTATTGATTTTTCCGACGTATTTTACGAAGAATTTCTTGGCTTACTCCCAAAAGCGATATTAAATTTTGTATCGAATTTGAACCCGAAGACAAAACTCATTTCTAAAATCTCATATCGAATGGCTCTATTGAACTTGAGGAGTTAAAAATTCAACTATAAATTTGGTACTGAGCCTTTATCTTGTGACTTCCTTTGTGGAATTCACTAAGCCGCACTTCTCTGTAGGGACGTCATATTCGATGCGATAGTAAATCGATAGGTGTCATTGTGACGTCTTATCCAAGATTGGGATATGAGTCACGATTGAGAGCAACCTAAGTCGAGAATCGAAATACGTAGCTTTCAGGCTTAGTTGGTTATTATCGGAGATTCGTTGAAGGATATTCTCGAATCGCTATTCCATTAACGGTGACTCGTAGAAATACAAAATTGAATGGAGCAAGGAATGTGGGAAGAGCTTCAAGAACTCAAGAGGAGACTCATTTCAAAGACATGTTCGACCATGCCATCCCGAAAAGCGAACGTGGTAGGTGACGTGTTGAGAAGAAGATCGTGATACAAAGACGCTGCGCACGATATTATCAAAGACTAATTTCAGTATAATTTACAAATAATAGAGATGGAGATGAAAACTCTAGGTACCCACGCGTGATGATATACGAGTATAATCGACTTTAATCGGTAAAGTTAAAAGCCACTCGAGCCATGAGCCAGGGTGATGATGCGTATGAAGAAGAAAGTACAAGAAGGAGCTATTCGTAAGCGAGAATTGATGAAGAAGGAATACTTGAGTCAACTCCGGACTTTGCATTCCTAATGATTTTGATTTGAAGCATAGAATCATGATGGAGGCACACAACACATTGTTTGCAATCCATCCCGGAAGTACTAAAATGTATCGTGATCTTCAACATACATTTTGGTGGAGCAATATGAGGAGAGAGATCGCGTAGTTTATCTCGAGATGTTTAACTTGTCGGCGTGTAAAGCGAGCATCTTGTACCTAAGGGTCCGTTGCAACCACTTGAGATTAGGAATGGAAGTGGGAACACATTACCCCAATTTCATTACTAATCTTCCTGTGGTTTCTCAAGGCATAGATGCGATTTGGGTTATTATTGATAGATTAACCAAGTCTACTCATTTCTTACCGATACGAGACTTATTCCTTGAACTTCTTTCTCTCATATGACGTAAATGAGATTATGAGATTGCATGGCATGCCAGTATCCATAGTTTTAGATCGTGACCCAAGATTCACTTCATGATTTTGGGTTAGTTTGTAGAAAGCTATGGGCACGAATTTACGATTCGGTTTGGCATACCATCCTCAAACGGATGGGCAATCAGAAAGGACTACTCAAACTCTTGAAGATATATTAAAACTCTGTGTCCTAGATTTCAAAGGAAGTTGGGATAAGTACTTGCCATTGGTGGAATTCTCATACAACAATAGTTATTAAACAAATATAGGCATGGTTCCATTCGAAGCATTATATGGACGAAAATGTCGTTCTCCAATATGTTGGGATGAGGTGGGTGAAGCAACATTGTTGGGACCCGAGAGTTAAGACGTATATGATCACCGAAAAGATCCAAATGATTCGACTAACGATACAAAGCGGCACAAGATCGACAAAAGAGTTATGCGGATCTTCATCGAAAGGACGTGGAATTTAATGTAGGGATCATGTATTGTTGCGAGTTGTTCCATGGAAGGAGTTACAAGATTTGGGAAGAGAGGAAAGCTCAATCCACGATTTATCGGTCCATTTCAAATTCTTGACCGAGTAGGAAATGTAGCCTATAGACTTGCGTTACCTCGAGTATGTCTCAAGTGTTCATAATGTGTTTCACATATCCGTACTTCGTAAATATGTGAAAGACCCGAACCACGTTATAGAGTTAGAACCGGACGAGATAATAGAAGACTTAACGATATGAGGAGGTACTGCCAAGATTTTGGATAGGAAGGAGACGTCCCTACGCCAAGAAAGGTTATACCACAAGTTAAAGTTTTGTGGAGGAATCATGCTATAGAGGAAATGACCGGGAGTTGAAAGCGGAAATGAAAGCGAGGTATCCTCACCTTTCAAAACACACCAGTACGTACGTCAATTTCGAGGACGAAATTTCATAAGAGGAGGGAGGTCAGTAAGACCGAAATTTTTTAAATAAAAAGGAATTTCCTTTATTTATTATTTTGAAATAGTAAGGGTTGATTTGATTAATGTGGATAGTTAAGGGTTAAATACGCAAATATTTCAAAATAAGCAAGTGGTTATAAAATATTCATTTTTGTCGGGAATATTCGTTTGGTCGTATAATCTGAATCATCTTTGTCGAGAATATTCGCAATGCGACGGTAGCGACCATGTGTGGGCCCCATGTGAAAGCGATTGGATGAGGAAAATGACAAAGTTTGGGTGGTTATAAATAACTGGCGTAGTTATTACCAATTAAGATCGTTGGAATATCGGTGGTTAAAATACTGAATGTCTGGCGTGGTCATTATAAAGACACGCAGTATTGACAAGATTGTTGAATTATTGATTCGCACGTAAGATGGCACTATTTCAATAATTTTCACGTGAGTTAATTATTCAATATTTTATTTTATTGATTCAATAATTGTTGCGTTGATATTTTATATTATTGTTGTTCAATAATCATTCACGACAAAGTATTTTCCATTATCGATCAATAATTCATATTATTTGAATAATATTATTAGATAACATTATTGGCAATGTCTAGAAAGTTCATCTAAGGAGAGGTTTGGTCACCTAATTGCGCGGCCAAGAAGGAGAGATCCTTATTGGAAAGCCCTCTTTCCAGGAGCGACTGGTTATATAAATGTGATTACGTAATATTATTTGTGAATAATTAATTATTGATTCATATGATAAGGAAATATTTATTTTATATGAATATAAATGATGGATTTATTTATGTGGTTATTAATGAAGGAATTAATGTTGAGGTGTTTTATCAAGTATTTTATCGGATTGGAGGTATTAAAAATCAAATCGAGGGGTTTTGAGATATATTGCGGGGTTATAATTTTTAATCAAATAGTTGGATCGTTGTAATTTTTGGATATGTTATACATACATAAGTTGAGTATATGTCCACAAATTTTGAACCGTTAAAAATGCACGAATGATTTGTTGTGAATTTTAAGAGGTGTCGGATTCTAAATTAGGTTTATAATTGATTTTGGTGGAAAATTCTAGAATTGAGTGGGCCCCACTTGTGGTTCTTTGAAAAAATGTGCTGAATTTTATTTCAAATGTGGTGGGTGGCAATGATAGTAGTAGTGTAAAGCCATCAGTGTAGCAAGTCAAGTCGCTTGGTACGGCTAACATTTTCCTATAAATAGAAATTTAAGTTAGAATTGAAAATCACACCGTAAACAAAGTTTTCTCTTTCTCTCTATATTATTGAGGCGTATTTTGTGAGTATTTAGATACTTTGAGAGTTCTTTATTCAAGACAAGTTTCATTCAAAGATCACTTCCGACCTTTCCTCCGGAAATCTCGATTCTTTGAGGTAAGGGATGTTATTTTTTCTCGAGATGATATTATTTCTTCAATATCATTATCTTTGAAATATTGGTTGGAACTTTTTATCAAATTTGGAACTTTTTCATGTCGGGGTTCTTATTCATGAGTTATTATTCACGAGTTACTATTCATGAGTTCTATTCACGAAAGTACTATTCATGAAGCGTGAAGATGTTTTTTTTGTGGAATTTCTATCTTTTGGTGTTTGAGATTCTTATTCACGATACTAAGACTTATTCACGATATCAAGACTATTCACGAATCATTTAAGACTATTCAATAGAAAAATGAAATTTTTCTTTTCGTCTAAAATATCTATTCCGGATACTAGCTTTGATTGTATCCATGTTTTGATCATTCTTGAATTTTACACCACTATGATTATTTTTGAGGTATTTTTGGACGTGGATAAACCAAGTACGAATCCTTAATCCTTGTCATTTTGTTTCACTGGATTCGTTTCTTTAAAAATATTTTTCATCATCCTCGGTCTTAAATGATGATATTATTGAATATCTTTTGGTGTAGTGCAAAGATGAATGATTTCGATGAATATCTTTGGCCTTTAGTGCAAAAGATGAGCAGTGTTGAGATGAACATAACCGATTGATGAATATCTTTGGCCTTTGGTGCAAAGATGAGCAAAGCGTTGAGATGAACATGACCGATTGATGAATATCTTTGGCACGTAGTGCAAAAGATGAATATTTGATTTGAGATGAATCTTCGATTGATGTTACAGGATAAAATATTGATGATGGATTGTTAAATTCATAGATTATAGTAGATTTCATTCTCTACGTAACTCTTCTATGAATTATTATTTCATTGCGAATATTGATCTCGAAACTTGTCATTCATTGTATTCTATCGATTTTTTCCTGTTGGAGACTAACAATAATTTGTTGTATATTATCTTAGTCATAACATTCTTTATTGGGCTAGTTGAGCTCACCCTTTTCCTTGTTGTTCCATTTTTTCTTCTCGGGAGGCGAGAATGTGGCGAGTACTTAGTCGAGGTATGGAATGAAGGTTCTAGAGAGAGTTGTTTAGTAGTCCTCACCATTATTGTAAAATAATGTATCAATAAATGTGATGAGGATTTATTTGAGTATAAATATTGTCAGAAGATAATATTTGTATTTAAACTCACAGTTTTATTGTTGTGATAATAAAGTTGTAGTTGTTTCTGTACCATGTATTTGGCGACTCAGAATGGGTGTTGTGTATACCTATTTTGGGGGCGTCACAGTAAGTTTGATTATTTTATGGGGGGCTCATATGTCATCATCTAAGAGTCTCTTCGTCAATAGTATTTATCTTCGTCAATAGTAATTACCTTCGTCAATAGTAATTACCCTTGTGAATAGTAATTACCTTCGTCAATAGTAATTACCCTTGTGAAAAGTATTTACCTTCGTTAATAGTAATTACCTTCGTCAATAGTAATTACCCTTGTGAATAGTAATTACCTTCGTCAATAGTAATTACCCTTGTGAATAGTATTTACCTTCGTCAATAGTATTTACCTTCGTTAATAGTAATTACCTTTACCAGACGTCGAACCACTTGTCGTTTTTCACATTATAAGCGTCGAACCACTTGTCGTTTCACATTACTGCGCCAAACCACTTTTCTTTTCACATCATTAGTCGTCAAGCCACTGCGCTTTTCACACGGCGGTGCTAAGCTAGAAATCTTCTATAAATAGAGGGCTAGGGCTTCATTATTTTCACTTAATTCATTCAAGCTATAGAGAGAGAAAGTATAGAAAGAATAAGAGAAAGAAGAAGAGTATTTTGTTACTACACCGCCGTAAAGATTCAATCTCCTACCAAAAGTAAGGGGTGTTATTCTTTCTTATTCACGAAGAGAATCGTTGTTATTCCATCGCTTATAATTACATTGGAATAACTTTGATATCGTGGTTTACCCTATACTTGGTGACATTCTTCTATTATTCTTTGGAACATCCCATGCGTGTGTTTTACAGGACTGGTTAAATCTTTTTTATTATTACATTGGAACATCCATGTCATGTGTTTTACAAACGGGACTGGTTAAAATCTTTATTATTATTCTGTTGGAACATCCTGTCTGTGTGTTTTACACCGGACCTGGTTCCGTCTTTATTATTATTCTGTTGGAACATCCTGTCTGTGTGTTTTACGCCGGACCTGGTTCCATTCTTTATTATTCTGTTGGAACATCCTGTCTGTACATGTGTTTTCTGGCAGGACGGGTTCCGTTATTTATTATTCATTGGAATAACTCACTGCAAGGCCTCATCGCATGTATGGTGATTTCTTTTGTTATTCTATTCTTTATTATACCCAGTTGGTTAAAACTTTGACTTCTATACTCCATGAAATTAGTGGAATATCCTTGATATTTGCGTTTCATCCAGTATCTTTTCATGGAAATATTCTTCTGATCATTCTTGAATTTTACTCTACAAAACAGTATCATGTTGATAATTTGGACGTTAATAATTCCTGGATAAAATAATTCTTGAACTATTCTTGAACTTGTTTTATTGAATTCTTATATCATTGTCATCATCCTCATGTTTATATTATGTTGAAAGTCATCTGTGGGCTGTAGTGCGTAGATGGACTTGGTATGATTATGACCGAGAGACTATTCGGTGTAATCACGATAGTAATGTTACAAATGATGTGATAAAAATCCTCGATGGTCAGTAGTGCATTGGTGGACGATTGTTGGCATGATCATGACCATTAATGAATACACAAATATTCTTCGCCCGTAGTGCATGAATAATTGTGGTCGTGATACTAAAGAATATCCTTGGCAGAAAGTGCAAGGGTGATTCGATGATGTGGAATATTTATTAAAGTCGAGTCTCAAATTTATAACAAATGATGAAAAACCTTTTAAAACCTAAAAGATAGTAGACTTTATTTTCTACTTGACTCTTTTAATGTATTCATTATTCACCGCAGATTAAACCTGGGTTGTATATTGTATTTTATCGGTTTAACATTGTTGAAGACTATTGATAATTTATTACGCATTATCTTAGTCATAATATTTCTTCTCGGGCTAGTTGAGCTCACCCTTTCTTTCACCGTTCTCTTCGTGAAATGAGAATATAGCCGGGACGCAGAGTCGGAAACGAGTGATGGTCCTCGAAGATAAGATTAGTAGTCCTCACTACTCGTGAAATAGTGTGATAATAATTGTAATGAGGACTTTTTTTTTGAGTTTGTATAATATCTAGTAGATTATATATTTGTATTTAAACTCACGATTTATGTCGTATTGTAGACACCTGGCGCTTATGTTAATAAGTTGTATTTAAATTACGCACCATGTAAGTGGCGACCCAAGATGGGTGATGTATACCTAATTTTGGGGGCGCCACAGCAGTATCAAAGCTTAGAGGATATGATCCTCGCTAAGATGTGAGAATAGTACTTAGGAGGGGAGAGACGGGGAATACCTTCGCTAGTATGACCTACCTAAGTTTATGTTTTATTTTATTGGTTGGTCGGAAGATAGGGATAATTTGTTACATGTCAATTAACCTTTTGTTATGTGGCAAGATTCGAAAATGACATCCGAGAATGTTGAGAATAAGAATGGAGCCGCAGCGATCGTTGATTCACCACATATCAATAATCGAGGATAATGTGCATCGTGAAGGCGAAATGTAAGACCCCAACTTATTATTAATGAAATTTAATTTTCTATTTATTATTTTGAAATAGTAAGGGTTGATGTGATTAATGTGGATAGTTAGGGGTAAAATACGCAAATATTTCAAAATAAGTTAAAGTGGTTATAAAATATTCATTGTTGTGGGGAATATTCATTTGGTCGTGGAATATTAAATCTTGTCGGGGAATATTAAATGCGACGCCAAGTAGCGACCATGTGTGGGCCCCATAACTGAAAAGCGATTGAATGAAGAAAACGATAAATATATGTTGGTTAAAAATAACGGCAAGTAGTTGTTACCATTAATACGCTTAAAATATTTTATGGTTAAAACACGGTAGTATTACGGTATTGCACCAATTATTGATTCTTACGTAAGAAGGCACTACTCTATAATGGTTACTGTAATTACTATTCAAGATTTTATTGATTCAATAATTCTTTGCGTTGATATTTTATATTATCATTGCTTCAATAATTTTCATTACACAATATTTTTCATTATCGAAGCAATAATTCATATTATCTGAATAATATTATTAGATAATATTATTGGCAATGTCTAGAAAGTTCATACAAGGAGAGGTTTGGTCACCTAATTGCGCTACCAAGTGAGGAGAAATTCTTATTGGAAAGCCCCCTCTTCCAGGAACCGCGCGGTTGTCAATATTATGACTACTGTAATATTATTTGTGAATAATTAATTATTGATTCATATGATGATGAAAATATTGATTTTATGTGGATATAGATGGAGAAAATTTTTAATGTGACAATTGTTGAAAATTGAAATTTTATCTTTTTACGATAAGATAATGTATTATTATATTTTAATAATATAATAATGGTGATATTTTTACAACGAATGTGGGATATATGAGTATACGAGGAGGAAGAGTATTTTATTGCAATAAATGTTTAAAACATGTTAAACATGTCGGTGGACCCCATTTATTGACCGTGAAATTTGATTATAAATTTATAAAATCGCTTGTTTGTGGATTTCGGTCAATTTTTGTTTGGAATTTGGAAAAACTTTCTTACTGTAAAGTTGTAGAGAATTGAATTTCCTATAAAAACTCGCGAGATTCGAATTTTACGATAAAGGGCTATTTATTATGAATTATTGATGTTCGAAATTCTGAATAATTGATTTTTAGAAGTTTTAATTATTTTAAATAATAAAAACGTTTTTGATTTGTTTGGTAGACTTATTTGTTGTCAAGCATGGCTGAATTCAGAACATAGATTGTGTGCGAGGAATTTATATATAATATATTAATATTATATTAAATTTTCTAACTTTGGTGTTCTAAGCAATTTCTATAAATAGGGTCTTAGGTTAGAATTGAAAATCACCGTAAATCAAGTTTTCTCTCTCTATATTATCGAAGCGTATTCTTGTGAGTATTTTAAGTATAATTTGAGTATTGTTATTCGGTGCAAGTTCAAGTCATAGCTTTATATCCAGGTGTTTCAATTTAGAAATCTCGATCTTTCGAGGTAAGGGATATTATTTTTTTCGTAATGATATTATTTCTTCAATATCATTATGTTGAAATATTGATCTGAAGTTTTTATCAAATTTGGAACTTTTGGTGTTTGAGTTACTTATTCACGATATCTGCACTATTCACGCGATACGACACTTTATTCACGAATCTGACTATTCATCAAAAATGAAAATTTTTCTTTTCGTCCAAAATATCTATTCGGATACTAGCTTTGATTGTATCCATGTTTTGATCATTCTTGAATTTTACACCACTCGCGATTATTTTTGAGGTATTTTGGACGTGAATAAAACAAAGTACTGAATCCTTAATCCTTAAACCTTGTCATTTTGTTTCTTTGAATTCGTTTCTTTAAAAATATTTTCATCATCTTCTAGGTCTTAAATGATGATATTATGGAATATCTTTGGCTTTGTAGTGCAAAGATGAATGATTTTGAAGAATATCTTTGGCCTGTAGTGCAAAGATGAATGAGCAGTGTTTAGATGAAACATGATTAATGATGAATATCTTTGGCTCAGTAGTGCAAAAAGATGAATATGTGATTCCGGATATATATTGATTGATGTTACAGGATAAAAGATAGATGATGAACTTTTAAATTCATACATGGAAGATAGTAGTTTGCATTCTCTACTTAACTCTTCTAATGAATTATTATTTCACTGCGAATATTGATTTAAAATTTGTTGTCTATCAGATTCTATTAGATTTTTCCCTGTTGAAGACTAACGGTAATTTGTTGTATATTATCTTAGTCATAATATTCTTTATCGAGCTAGTTGAGCTCACCTTTTCCTTTTTGTTCCATTTTTCTCGGGGAGGCGAGAATATAAGCGAAAGATTTAGTCGGGTGTGGAATGAAGGTTCTAGAGAGAGTTGTTTAGTAGTCCTCACCATTTTTGTAAAATAATGTATCAATAAATGTGATGAGGATTTATTTGAAGTATAAATATTGTCAGAGGATAATATTTGTATTTAAACTCACAGTTTCTTGTTGTAATAATAAAGTTGTAGTTGTTTCGTATCATGTATTGATAACTCGTAATGGGTGATGTATACCTATTTTGGGGGCGCCGCGAGATAATCCTCACGCAAACAACAACACCGATCAAATGATGAATGATCAAATGTTCGGAGGCTTTATGCAATTTATGCAACAAGAAAGAGAGAGCGACTCTGTCCAAAACGTAGGTGGAAACACGGAAACTCTCGAGTGGTCACCGCTAAACAATTCAAGGAGCTGGGACCACCGGAGTTTAAGGAGAGCCAAAACCACTCTCACGGCGGAAGCATGGATAAAGCAGATTACAAGATATTTGATGTCTTGGGATGCTCCGAGGAGCAAAAGGTTCCCTTTCACGCCATTATGTTGCATGGAGGAGGAGACATCGGTGGGAATCCAGTAAAACTTACTCAACTTCTTTGTCAGATCAAGATATCTCGGGAGAAGTTCCAGAGTCATTCAATAACAAATACTTTCCGAAAGTATTTGCCACATGAAAGGAGGTGGAGTTTATCAAGTTGGAACAAAACAATATGACCGTGTCGCAATACGAGGCAAAATTTACGGAGTTATCACGGTTCATTCGGCCCCACTTGGTGGATAATGAAGAGAATGGCGCGAATGTTTTTAAGAGGTTTGAAGTCGGAGATACCTCAACATCTTATTTCTCATAAACCGTGTTTGTATTCGGATGTTGTAAATAGGGCTCGATTAGTGGAACGCGATAATGAGTCAACGCAACTAAAAAAGAGAAACAAACCAAGAAAATTATAATACTCAATGAGAGTAGTCATCGAAGCGGTGACAACAAGCGTGGAGGGAATCAACGGGCGGATATGGTAACCACTTTGGTGGTAATCAGGCCAAAACAATAAGAATGGACATTTCAAGAAACGGAAATTCAACAATGATGGAAAGACGCCAAAGACCAAAGACCCGTTGTTAAGGAAGGAGAAAGACCACCTATCATATGCTTCAAATGCGGAGAGAGGACACATCACCCAAATCAAAGCGCGCCACGCCGTCAAAGCATGTTATAATTGTGGAAGAGAAGGTCACTTAGCTCGATTTTGTCATTTATCGAAGACAAATTCAATTTAGGATGGAGGCACCAAAGGTCGTCCCGGAAAATTCAAAACCTAGAAAGGCAAGAGGAGAAGCGCTTGTTGTGACCTCCCAGAGAGCAAGGAACCCGAATGAGGTCATCACGGGTAAGCTTATCATAAACTCTAATGAAGTCTATACTTTATTTGATACCGGTTCTACCCATTCTTTTATTTCTCCTACTTGCGCCATCGATTAAATTTGACTCAGGAGAAATTAGACTTTGACTTATTTGTGGAAACTCATTGGGAGAAACCTTCATTACATCCAATCGCTTATAAGTCTTGTTTGGTTCAAATCGGTGCACCTCACATTACCGTCGATCTTATTTCATTAAAAATACTTGCAGATTTGACGTGATTCTGTGGATTGATTGGTTAACTACTTATCATGCAAAAATTGATTGTTTTCGTAAGTTGTTAGCTTTCATATTCCTAATCAACCTATTATGCTTAATTCAAACGACCAAACCATTAAAATCAATCACGGTCCATCTCAAGCCATAAAGCTATTCGTTTATTGAAAAACGGATGTCAAGCTTTCTTAGCTCATGTCACATATTTAAACAAAAATACGTCGCTTTTGAACGATATTTCTATTGTTAATAAATTTCCGACGTATTCTCAAAAAACTTCCGCCTACCCCAGAGCGTGAAATTGAATTTTGTATCGACCTTGAACCCCAGACAAAACCTATTTCCAAAGCCCCATATCGAATGGCTCCTATTGAACTTCGTGGAGTTAAAGACCCAATCGCAGGAATTGTTAGACATGGCTTTATTCGTCCCTAGTACTTCTCCTTGGGGTGCTCCCTGCTCTATTCGTGAAGAAGAAAGATGGGAGTATGCGACTTTGTATTGATTATCGGAGTGAATCATGTCACCATCAAAAATAGGTATCCATTGCCACGTATTGATGACTGTTTGACCATTTGCAAGGAGCCAAATTCTTTTCAAAGATTGATCTTCGTCCGGATATCACCAATTGAAGATTAGAATCACCGACATTCCAAAGACGGCTCAGAACTCCTAAGACGGGCATTATGAATTCCTAGTCATGTCCTTTGGATCGACTAATGCTCCCACGCTTTCATGGATATGATGAACCGAGTATTCAAGGAATATTTAGATCACTTTGTGGTCGCCTTTATTGATGACATCCTTATTTATTCCAAAAAAGTCGGAAGATCATGAGCAACACTTGAGGTCGACACTCCAAAAGCTTCGTGAATATAAGCTTTATGCCAAGTCAAGAAATGTGAGTTCGTCAAGAAGTAGCATTCCTTGGGCATGTGGTATCAAGTCATGGAATATCGTTGACCCAAAGAAAGATGAAGCTATTCAAAGTCGGGAACAACCTAAATCAAATGATCAAGCACGTAGCTTTCTCGGCTTAATGGTTATTATCGGAGATTCGTGGAAGGATTTTCTCGAATCGCTACTCCATCGACTCAACCTAACCTCGGAATGATACAAAGTTCGGTTGGAGTGAAGAATGTGAGAAGAGTTTTCAAGAACTCAAGAGGAGACTTATTTCAAAGACCTGCTCGACAATACCATCCGCTCGGAGGATTTGTCATCTCATGTGATGCTTCGCAAAGGGTTGGGATGTGTTCTTATGCAACATGGAAAAGTTATAGCCTATGCCTCACGATAACTCAAAGAATATGAGAGGAATTATCCTACTCATGATCTAGAGTTATACCGTTTGTCTTTCAGACTTAAAATTTGGAGGCATTACTTGTATGGGAGAAAGTGGAGATCTTTACGGATCATAAAAGCCTCAAATATTTCTTCACTCAAAAGGAACTCAACACGCGACAACGACGTTGGCTTCGAATCATTGAAAGATTATGATCATACCATCCAATACCATCCCGAAAAGCGAACGTGGTAGCCGACGATTGAGTAGTAGAAATCATATGCAAGCACGAAAAGCGATATTGTCAACGAAGCCCATTTTGTGTGACTTGCAAAAGGATGGAGATAGAAAGTTAAAGACCGTGACGCCCAAAATTAGGTATCGCCACCCATCTTGGGTCGCCACTTACATGGTACATAAATTCAAATACAACTTATTAACCTAACTGAACTAGGTATATAATACGACATAAACTATGAGTTTGAATACAAATATTGTTTACTAGATATTATACAAACTCAAAAGGAGTCCTCATTACAACTATTATCACACTATTTCACGTAATAGTGAGGACTACTAATGCTATCCTCTCGACCATTACTTCGCTCCTCGACTGCGTCCAGCCTATGTTCTCATTTCAAGAGAACAAGAATGAATGAAAGAAAGGGTGAGCTCAACTAGCCCAAAGAAGAAATATTATGACTAAGATAATGCGTAATAAATTATCATTAGCCTTCAACAAGTTGTTAAACCGATAAAATACAATAGATAAACCGCTTTAATCTAGCAATGAATACGTAATCCATTAAAAGAGTCAAGTAGAGAATAAAATCTACTATCTTTTAGGTTTTAAAAGGTTTTCATCAATTTTTATCGCCGAGACTCACTTTTTAATAAATAAACCACCACATCTAATCATCCCTCGCACTCACTTGGCCAAGGATTTTCATCAAGTTATCAATGGTCATGACTATACCGAATCACCCCGGTCATAATCATACCAAAAACTATCCATCAATCGCATTATAAAAGCCATCGAGAACTTTTGTCACATCATTTATATCAAGTCATGATTATACCGATTGATCCCTCGGTCATAATCATACTAAGTTCATCTACGCACGTAAGCCAAAGATAACATAATATAATATGAGGATGATGACAATGACATAATAATTCAATAAAACAAATTCAAGAATTATTTAATCCATGAATTATTAACATCCAAATTGTCAACATAATACTGTTTCGTAGAGTAAAATTCAAGAATGATCAGAAGAATATTTCCATGAAAAGATACTGGATGAAACGCAAATATCAAGGATATTCTACTAATTTCATGGAGTATAGAAGTCAAAGTTTTAACCAACTGGGTATAATAAATAATGGAATAACAAAAGAAATCACCATGCATGCAGAGATTGACATGTATGCAAAGTTATTCCAAGTAATAATAATAACGGAACCGTGTCGTGAAATTACACACCAACAGGATGTTCCAACAGTAATAATAAAGATGGAACTGGATCCTGTAAAACACATGATAGGATATTCCAACAGAATGATAAAGAGCGGAACCAGTCCTGTAAAAAACACATGCATGATGTTCCAACAGAATAATAAAATCGGAACCAGTCGGTGTAAAACACATGCATGTGATGTTCCAATGTAATAATGAAGAATGTCACCAAGTATAGGTAAATCACGATACAAAAGTTATTCCAATGTAATAATAAGCAATGGAATAACATAAGGATTTCACCAAGTATAGGGTACGCCGCGTGATACAAAGTTATGTATAGGGTATGCCACTTTTACAAAAGTTATTCCAATGTAATAATAATGAATGGAATAATGTAAGTTCTCTTTATGAATAAGAAAGAATAACACTCTTACTGCACAACAAATAATATTCCCTACTAGTAAAAGACAATCGGATATCAAAGTAGTGAAGTACCGTAATACTCTTCTTCTTTCTCTCTATAGATTTTCTCTCTATAGCTTCCTCTATAATTTCTCTCTGTAGTTTCAAATGAATTCGTAAGAAAATAATGAAGGAACGAGCTTCTATTTATAGGAAAATAGAATGCATAAGTAATCAATCCATGAACTATCAGATTGATTTACTTTAATGACTCATCCATATTTAAAGCAAAATCTTTTAAATAAAATATAATATATTCTATTTATATAAAAACATTTTACTATGCAAACACTATGCAATACTATGCAAAACACTACGCAAAACACTACGCAACACTATGCATAATAAAATATAATATATTCTATTTATGTAATAACTTTAATAAAGTATTCTATTTTATATAAAGATATTTCGCTTTTATTACGTTAATAATACTGAATAAAACAAAACGTCATTATCGCTATAATAATTCATATTATTAATCGATTAATAATGGAATCAAACCTGAGTGACTTCTCACATAAAGATCAATAATCAATACCGCGAAGCTACTACGCAACCACACTTATTACATCGTATTTTTACTACCGAGTAGTTCAAAAGAATACCAGTAAAACTTCCGCCGTTATTTCAATAAAATATTTTTTGCTGCTTTCAATCCGACAATAATTTCATTTGCTGGGTCCACCAATGATTGAGTAGTGCATTTAATATTCCCCGCTAAACCGAATATTCCCAACCAATCTAATATAATATAACCACTGTGATACTTTGCAAAATTTATAAATACTACCCACAACTATAATATTATCTTAAATTCACACCATAATATTAAAAAATTATTTCAACAAAATTTAAATCTTTATTGATAAAATCTGGGTCTCACAAAGACTCTGTGGACGCATATGATGATAGCAAGTAATAAGTAGAACCGACTTTAATCGATAAAGTTAAAGTCGCTTCAAGCTACGGAATCCGGAGTCGATGCGTATGAGGAAAGAAAGTGCAAGAAGGTGCATGCAGAAGCAAGAATCGATGAAGAAGGAATACTTCGAGTCAACTCCGCACTTTGTGTTCCTAATGACCCTCGATTTAAAGTATAATATCATGATGGAGGCGCATAACACACCATTTGCAATCCATCTCGGGAGTACCAAAATGTATCATGATATTCGCCATACATTTTGGTGGAGCAATAATAAGAGAGAGATAATATTTGTTTATCTCAAGGTGTCTAACTTGTCAACGAAGTTAAAGCGGAGCATCAAGTACCAAAAGGTCCATTCAGAACCACTTGAAATTCCAGAATGGAAGTAGGAGCACATTACCATGGATTTCGTTCACGGCCTTCCTAAGGTTTCTCAAGGCATTGATGCGATTTGGGTCATTGTTGATAGATTGACCAAGTCGCTTCATTTCTTACCGACACGAGAAACTTATACACTTGAACGCCTTGCTCAGGTATGTACATAAACGAGATTGTAAGATCGCATGGTACGCTTCAGATCCATAGTTTCGATCGAGACCCAAGATTCACTTCACGATTTTGGGTTAGTTTGCAAAAAGCTATGGGCACAGACTTACGATTTAGCTTTTCAAGATATCATCCTCGAGATTTGACAGATAAATGGAGAGGACTATTCAAACTCTTCAAGATCTATTTAGACTCTATGTCCTTGATTTCACGGGGAGTTGGGACAAGTTCTTACCATTGGTGGAGTTTTCCTACAACAACAGCTTATCAAGCAAGTATCGCATGGCTCCATTCAAGCGTTGTATGGAAGAAAGTGTCGCTTTCAAAGATCTTTGGGATGAGGTGGGTGAAGCCACGTTGTTGGGACCGAGTTGGTAATGCATGACTACTAAAAGATTCAAACGATCCGACAACGATAAAAACCTCACAAAATCGACAAAAGAGTTATGGCCGATCTTCATCGAAAGGACGTGGAATTCGATATAGAGATCATGTGTTGTTAAGAGTTGTTCCATGGAAAGGAGTTACAAGATTTGTAAAGAGAGGAAAACTTAATCCTCGATTCATCACCCCATTTTAATCCTCGATCGAGTAGGAAGGCGTGGCCTATAGACTCGCTTTTACCGCCAAATATGTCTCGTGTTCATAACGCTTTTTCACATATCTATGTTACGTAAATATGTGAAAGACCCGAACCATATTATCGAAGTTAAACAGATTTAAATAGCGGAAGATTTGACGTATTTAAGAGGTTCCTGCTCAAATTTTGGATAAGAAGGAACATATTTTACGCCCAAGGTTATACCTCAAGTCAAAGTTTTTGTGGAGGAACCACGATGTTGAAGAAATGACTTGGGAGTTAGAATCAAATGAAATCAAGGTATCCTTACCTCTTCGACATACCAGTATCGCACTTTAATTTCGAGGGCTTAAATTTCATAAGAAGGGAGGTCAGAAGACCCAAACTTTTATAAATAAAGATGAATTTTTCTATAAATATTATTTTTGAATATTATGGAATAAATTTGATATAATGTTATAGTTGTGGGTAATATTTATAAATTTTGCAAAAGTATGCAAGTTGTTATAAAATATTCGTTTGGCTTTGGGAATATTCTTTTTTGTTAGGAATATTCGCAGACAACTACCAATCATTGGTGGACCCTAATAATGTAATTATATCATTTGATCGAGAAAACGACAAAAATATTTTATAAAAATAACGACGGAGGTTTTACCGTTAAAACCGCTGAACTACCCAGGTGGTAAAGTACAAAGAATACGCGTGGTCGCATAAGAAGACACCAGATTGATTATCGATGCTTACGTGAGAAGTCACTCACTCACCTATGCTTAATTATCACATAAGAATCACGATCATATCTCTAATATTATTGATTCAATTATTGTCACAAAGATCATCTCAGATAATATGTTATAAGATTAAATCAATAATTGAGACGACAAGTTATAAATGATTAATAATGGTTGAAAGATTAAATATGTGTTGATGAAAAATAAAATGATTTGTGGTAAGTTTGATTATTTTACGGGGGCTCTATATGTCATCATCTAAGAGTCTCTTCATCAATAGTATATTTACCTTCATCAATAGTAATTACCTTCGTCAATAATAGTAATTACCTTCATCAATAGTAATTACCTTGTGAATAGTATTTACCTTCGTTAATAGTAATTACCTTCGTCAATAGTAATTACCCTTGTGAATAGTAATTACCTTCACAATAGTAATTTACCTCGTGAATAGTATTTATCAATAGTATTTACCTTCGTTAATAGTAATTACCTTTACCAGACGTCGAACCACTTGTCGTTTCACATTACAAAGCGCCGAACCACTTGTCGTTTCACATTACAAAAGCGCCAAACCACTTTTCTTTTCACATCATTAGTCGCCAAGCCACTTGCGCTTTTCACACTAAGCAGTGCTAAGCTAGAAATCTTCTATAAATAGAGGCCTAGGGCTTCATTATTTTCACTTAATTCATTCAAGCTATATAGAGAGAGAAAGTATAGAAAGAATAAGAGAGAAAGAATAAGAGTATTTTGTTACTACACCGTGCGTAAAGATTCAATCTCCTACCAAAGTAAGGGGTGTTATTCTTTCTTATTCACGAAGAGAACTGTTGTTATTCCATCGCTTATAACTCTCATTGGAATAACTCAGATATACGTGGTTTACCCTATACTTGGTGACATTCTTCTATTATTCTATTGGAACATCCTCGTCTCATGTGTTTTACGCCGGACCGGGTTCCGCTTTTTATTATGATTTTGTTGGAACATCCCGTCTGTGTGTTTTTTACACCGGACCGGGTTTAAATTTTTATTATTATTCTCATTGAACATCCTGCTCGTAGGTTTTTTTACAGGACCGGTTCCGCTCTTTATTATTATTCGCTGGAACATCCCGTCTGCGTGTGTTTTACGGGACCGGGTTCCATTCTTTATTATTCTGTTGAACATCCTCGTCTCAAGCGCTTTTACGCCGAATTGGGTTCCGTTATTTATTATTCGTTGGAATAACTCGATCGTGCAAGGATCTATCGCATTTACGGTGATTTCTTTTGTTATTCTATTCTTTATTATACCCAAATAAGTTAAAACTTTGACTTCTATACTCCATGAAATTAGTGGAATATCCTCGATATTTGTGTTTCATCCAAAGATCTTTTCATGAAAATATTCTTCCGATCATTCTTGAATTTTACTCTACAAAACAAAGATCATGTTGATAATTGGACGTTAATAATTCCCGGATAAAATAATTCTTGAACTTGTTTTATTCAATTCTTATATCATTGTCATCATCCTCATGTTTATATTATGTTGAAAGTCATCTGTGGCCTGTGTAGTGCATAGATGGACTTTGGTATGATTACGACAAGAGAGACTATTCTATGTAATCATGACCGTAATGTTACAAATGATGTGATAAAAATCCTCAAAGGGTCAGAGTGTATCGGGTGGACGATTGTTGGCATGATCACGACCATTAATGAATACACAAATAGTCTCGCCCGTAGATGTATGAATAATTGTGGTCGTGATACTAAAGAATATCCTCGCCAGTAGTGTAAGGGGTGATTCGATGATGTGGAATATTTATTAAAGTCGAGTCTCAAACTATAACAAATGATGAAAACCTTTAAAACCTAAAAGATAGTAGACTTTATTTTCTACTTTACTCTTTTAATGGATTGCTTATTCCACCGCAGCTTAAACCGGTTGTCTATTGTATTTTATCGGTTTAACATTGTCAAGACTATTGATAATTTATTCTGCATTATCTTAGTCATAATATTTCTTATCGGGCTAGTTGAGCTCACCCTTTCTTTCATCGCTCTCTCGTGAAATGAGAATATAAATTTGGACGAAAGCCTGGGAAACGAAAGTGATGGTCCTGAAGATAAGATTAGTAGTCCTCACTACTCTGTGAAATAGTGTGACAAAATGGATATTTATTGTGAATTATCAAGTTTCAAGCTCAAATAATTGATTTTTGGAAGTTTAAATTATTTTAAATTAGAAAACGCTTTTTTCTTACTTTTTTCTAGAAGGTGGTATGTGCTTATTGAAATGAAATCATATTTCAAGAGTGGCGTAGGAATTTTGATATATATATTTATATTTTATTAAATTTTTCGCTTTGGTGTTTTAAGCATTTTCCTATAAATAGGTGCTTAGGTTAGAATTGAAAATCACACCGTAAACTCAAGTTTTCTCTCTATATTATCGAGCGTATTCTTGTGAGTATTTTGAGTATAATTTGAGTATTGCTATACTTGCAAGTTCAAGTCATAGCTTTATATCGGTGTTTCAAATAAGAATCACCGATCTTTTCGAGGTAAGGATATTATTTTTTTTTTAAATGATATTATTTATTCTAATATCATTATGCCAAAGTATCGATCTGAACTTTTAATCAAATTTGGAACTTTTAGCGTCGAGTTACTTATTCACGATATCTCAAGACTATTCACGATACTAAGATTATTCATTTAATACTAGACTATTCCCTTTTCGCCTAAAATATCTATTGTGGATACTAGCTTTGATCAGATCCATGTTTTGATCATTCTTGAATTTTACACCACTATAATTATTTTTGAGGTATTTTTGGACATGGATAAAACAAAGTACTAATCCTTAATCCTTAATCCTTGTCATTTTGTTTCTTTGGATTCGTTTCTTTAAAAATATTTTTCATCATCCTCGCCTTAAATAATGATATTATTGAATATCTTTGGCTCAGTAGTGAAAAGATGAATGATTTCGATGAATATCTTTGGCTGGTAGTGCAAAGATGAACAGTGTTTAGATGAACATGACTAATCGATGAATATCTTTGGCTGTAGTGCAAAGATAAATATTTGATTCCGTATGATGTATGTTGATTGATGTTACAGGATAAAAGATAGATTTATTTAACTTTTAAATTCATACATGAAGATAGTAGTTTGCATTCTCTACTTAACTCTTCTAATGAATTATTATTTCCGATGTGAATATTGATTTAAAAACTTTTTGTCTATTGTACTCTATTAGTGTTTTTTTTCCCTGTTGAAGACTAATGATAATTTTTTATATATTATCTTAGTCATAATATTCTTTACTGGGCTAGTTGAGCTCACCCTTTTCCTTTTTGTTCCATTTTTCTTCTCAGGATGCGAGAATATAGCGAGTATGAGTCGGGGTATGGAATGAAGGTTCTAGAGAGAGTTGTTTAGTAGTCCTCACCATTTTTGTAAAATAATGTATCAATAAATGTGATGAGGATTTATTTGAGTATAGATATTGTCTGTAAGATAATATTTGTATTCAAACTCACAGCTTTTACTTGTTGTAATAATAAAGTTGTAGTTGCTTCGCATCATGTATTGACAACTCGTGAATGGGTGATGTATACCTATTTTGGGGCGCTACGCGGCAGAACCCCTTTTTGGAATTCAATTGTCAAAACGCATGCCCACTTTTCTACCAAAGACGTTGTTTGTTTTATCTCCTTCATCAAAAAATTCGCTTTTAACTCAAAAAAACACGGGCCACTAAATCAGATTCGGTCGAGGGATATGATTTGGCAATAGTGATTTAGTAATTTCAGGCCATTTGGGATTTGCAGTCATAGTTAGAAAAATATCTGGGTGTTGATTATACCGTGTGATAGCCATCGAATCTTGAAAATTTTCAAACATATGTCTTGCACTACCAGTGAATGAAGATGGTAAAATCATTCATTGACCAACTTGTTCAGGACCAAGCTCATTTGTACAAACAACTGTAAGACTTTGGTAAAGTTCTGCACGAAGCTTCGATTGATTCAACCTGTAGTATGTCAACCGATTTTGTTCAGTAGCGGCCCAAGCATCTACTACAAATTCTTGAAATAGTTTTCAGGCTCTCAAAATTGTTGAATACTCAGTGTCACGTTGGAACATACGATAACCGTAATATTGTAATTGTGTTACCGAGTAGATGAAGGTCCACATTGGGAAGCATTCCACCTGCTTCAAATCTGGATTCCATCCTAGCTCACCATAAGTGGAACAATACCACATAATGCAATGGTAAATAAAGTGGATGACACTCATTAATTTGCATCAAACCATTATCCCTCTCAAATGTAACATAATATCTCTCATTCCACTTGATTCAGCTCCATCTCCCAATAATATTACCATAATCTCACCTGGTTGTTGGGAGATTATATCGACGCCGATCATCACATGTAATCAGTAGTGAAGATAGGCCGGTAAATTCACACCCGTCAATTCCAATTCACTTAAAATTGTATGAGCTTGTCGAAATTTTATAGGAAATGGATTTACTTGCAATAAACAATCTTGTATAGTTTTTAAAACATCTCTTCTCAAGTTAGATTTTTGTTGCAAACGAACATCTAAAGTCAATTAGGATCATAAATGTACAGTTGAGAGTAAATTGGTTCACACTCGGCCATGGCATAAGCGATCCTGTTCGAAGGCGTAATTCTCCATGGACGGTGAATGTTCTAGGCCCCTCCCGAGAATTAATCATCATCCAAAGTAGTTCCAAGACTCATAAACGATTAATGCATTATACTCTCGCAGTGTGTTTGATTTAAATGATTTTGATTGTTCATCATTGTCGCCATACAATGCTTTAAGCATTAAAGGAGGTGCAATAAGTGGCAGTAGTCTAATTTTTCCTCAGTAAACAACATTTACCAAAGAGAGGATTTGATATGAGATGAATTTGTTAATTTT